>JAJLVU010000004.1:0-600000 GCA_030570395.1 Saturnispora gosingensis
GTTGCCGGAATTTGAAAATTTCCTATTTTCATTAGTTGTTATAACTGTTCTTTTTGTGTTTCGACTTGTTATTTGTCTACCAACATTCCTTATTTTCTTTAGAGACTCTTGATTTGGTAACATCTTTTGTTTACTTTGAGTTTCAGTACTCTCCAATACCTTATGTGTAACTTTAGGAGTTGTTGCAGGAGTTGTATCCACAGATTCTACATATGGAGTAGTCGTCACTACTTCGGGTTCCTCTTCTAGGTCTTCAACCTGCACCCTATACCTTACCGTACTTGGAGTTTCATTATCACGATTGATTAATGTTTGTTTATCTGAACTCATTGAGGGTGGAGTTTTCTCAATTGTTATATCTGAACAATTTGAAAACATCTCAATGTCCGATGTATCAGAGGGGGTTATTGATTGATCCCGCATTAATACATCATTGTCTCTAGTATTATCTGATCGCGACATTGTATTTTTAGTTTGAGTTGGTAGTTTATTGTTGTCAATTTGAATATCAGCCAAAGAGGTATGTGTTGTATAATGTCCATCTATATCATCATATAGTTTATCCTATCGTCTATATTGTTGTCAAAATCCTGGAATTCTTGCAAGGTATATTTATTTGGGTCTGCATAGAACGGATCGCCGAACGTAATGAAATCGTAAAAATCCACATCATCGTTTGAAAATGGATCTTTTTCATACTGCTGTTCTAACCAGTATCTATTTAATGGAAAAATCGTATCTAAAGACTTCCACGCAGAAGATGTTCTAATCTTATGATTGATATGATCATAAGCCAGAACTATTTTGTCAGAGTTGTTCTCATATCCCACAAATAATGTGAGGATTAGAAACATTAAACAACTTTTGTTCCCTTTTGCAATTGTATTTCCATAGATCTTTTGGAATACCTGAATCAATATGCATATTTCTCATCTTTTTCTTCAAATAGCAAATTGTAAATTTTATTGCACCATTCTGATACTATTATGTGAAGCCGTATGTTCTAAAATAATGCTATTGTTATTGCAAAATTCTTTCAACTTCTCTGTCCTAAATTTATTTTCACTTCCCAAGTGTACCACTGAAGCATCTTTCAAGCTAAGTGATTTTATAATTACTTTCAATATTGAAATTAACTTTTGACCTGCATCTATCCTTTTTTCGAGAACCTTTCCAATGGTGTAGCCAGAATAAGTATCTCTGACTACAACACTACACTGATCAATGATGGGACTTAAGATATTCGCATTTAATTTTTCACCCAGTTTAGCTGCTGGACGAGATGATTATCTTTGTGCCATGTTTTAATGTAACATTCTTGGCACATGTCCTAATGAAATATGTTCGTTTATGAGCTTATCCTCTTTACGAGTAGTTATATTGAACGTAGAAGGAAGCTCTTTACCATATACTTTGAATAGGTATCCTTCATGATAAATCTTAGCTATGACTTTACTATTGGTAGTAAATAAAATAGGTGGATCTGTTAGGGAAACTCTACATCCATCTTTTATCACTTTTGACAGACATGATGTTCCTTGGAGCAATTGGAACATATAGCACATCTTTCAAATTAGTTAGTTTATTATTGAATTTATAATCACCCACTAACATTGAAACAACCTTTTGACCTATAATACCCAACTCAGTTTTCCTTGGTCTAATATTGAATAAGTCTATCTTTGTGTTGACGATATGGATTGTATAACCACAGTCAACTAGAAATTCTTTTTCTTTGCATTTTTCCTCTTTGTCCATAATATTGTAATTCTCCTCGAAATCACTTTCACTAGAGTCATTATCAAACAAACAGTGTGAGAATTGACTCTTTTTCTTCTTCTCAATGTAGTTATCAACTGTATGATTATGTTTATAACAATATGTACAATATATATAATTCTTTGTCTTCCTTCTTTTTGACTTTCTTATCTTTAGTATTATTTTGTTGTTGGTTTGTGATGAAATCTATGTACATCATAATATCAACTGAGCACAATACATGTAAAATAACAATAAGATGCCAAAGATCTCGTATATGTACATTACTCATGTAATAAGCTGAGCATTGATACATGAATGTCAATATTATACGACTGAGAATCATATGATATTGGCCATACGAACATATTCAGAGTTAATGTTTAGATTTCCAAATATATTAACTTATTAATCCATTAAGTCCGAATTTGTATAAATAGGAGTCATTATTAACGTTATAATTACTTTATATTTAATTTATAATTAACGGTTTGAGTAATAAACTCTGGATTTATCAGTTTGACTTAAGATTATGGGCTTTATACTTCTTTTTGAGATAATTGGCTTCATATTCCTTTTCAATAATTTCTTCAGACATAAATGTTTGTAAAAAATTGAATATTTCTTCATGAAAGTCTATCGAATTAATGTCAGACAAACTAATTGCTTGATTTTGTCAAACTGTGAAATAAATTATGTTAAACCAAATAAACTTCATCTGAATCTTTAGATAATCATCAGATTGAACCTTATTAATTATCTAAAGCGTTGATCAGACAATAAGATGTCTTTTTTAAGAGTTATGCTCATGCATTAAAGTTTCACTTGACTGGTTCAGATAATCTAGATCCGGAATTACAGCTCATATTCTAATTTATATTTTGTGTATAAAAGGCCTTTATTTTACCTTTTATTTTAGAATTCTTTTATGATCTTTTAATGATTCAGAACATAGTTGAAGAACCACTATACAGAAATTGTAACAATCTTAAACAGATGCATGGATGTATGCCTAGACAAAAGGCACACTCCAAGAAACAGAAACACAACTGGCTATGTAAAGTCTATCCAAATGAAAGAGTTCATGACAGACTTGCCATCTTTGAAGAAGGTAGACAAAACAAACTATTGGCAACATTCCTAAGCTAAAAATGATCAATTCATACTGTGACGAAAATATCAAATTAAGAAAATCGACCTCATTCCACCTGAACATAAGGTCCACTTCATTAGTAGTAACAACCTGAATAAGGCCAGATTCAAAGACATGACTGCGAAAAGTTTAGGATTGATAATCCGTGGCTAATTGGCATCGGACGTAACTGCTGAAGTTCATGATGAAACCTATGTATATCATGATATTAACTGAGCACAATACATGCTAAAGATTTCGTATATGTACATTACCATGTAATAAGCTGAGCATTGATACATGAATATCAATATTATACGACTACGAATCATATGATATTGGCCATACGAACATATTCAGAGTTAATGTTTAGATTTTTAAATATATTAACTTATAAATCTATGAAATCCGAATTAGTATAAATAGGCGTCATTATTAACGTTGTAATTACTTTATACTTAATTTTTAATTAATGGTTTGAGTAATAAACTCTAGATTTATTAGAATTGTCCTTCGTGCATCCTTATGATGACCATGATTGAATAGATCTATTTTTGGATGTTCAGATTAATGACTATCGACACTAAGCTTAATTGTATTGTCAACAGAGGGGGATATTGTTATTAACCCACTTTGTGATTATAATTCTGTTAAGCAATTTCGTAATTTTATCATTGAGAGTTCGGAGTTCACTTTTATCGTCTGAACTCTAACATTTTTTGTTACAAAGCCGTGCTAGGTTGTTTGTGATGAAATGTATGTACATCATAATATTAACTGAGCATAATAAATGCATGTTTACAATAAGATGCAGAAGAGATTTGATGGAAATGAGCTTAAGACGTAAACGCAAGCTTTATTCACAAATAAACCGTAATGCGTCGGTAATACAAACAATTACCGAAATCGATCGAGACTTTTAGTATGACTAATCGACAAACTAATTTAAAAACTAATCCTTAATCCGAAATAATATAAATAGTCAACACATTTGACTTTATATTTAATTTATACTTAATTAAACTCTGGATTTATCAGTTTGTAGAATTGGTATCGATTTCAATCAATATAAAAGTTGATTTTAAATAAATGTAAATATCATGAGCAAGGGTATTTTGTGTGCTTTTTATATAGTTTGGTTTATCAAACAAATACGAAAACATCTGACTTGTGAACTCCTGGTCACCCGGTGCTTCGGTCAACCGGACCTCGTGCCGGGGATACTGTTGAATCTTTCAATAGGTACGGTTTCCGCTAAGTGCCAGATGCTTCACCATTTTACCAATTGCTCATTCTCCAATTTAAGTGGGAAGTCTATTCACGTGACTTGTTGTTCTTACTTCGTACCAAAAAAGAAAAGCCGTTCTAGTATAGTGGTTAGTACAAGTCGTTGTGGCCGACTAGACCCAGGTTCGATTCCTGGGAACGGCAGTTTTTTTAAAAAACTTTTTCAGACTTGTGCTGAATGATTTTTATGTTATCTCAAATGTTTGTGAACTCAAATTTTTAAACTTGTTACCTAATATATAAAGTAACCAATAATCACCTAATTGTAGATATTAACATTAGAAATCAGAATTAAAGACCAAATGGCTTCTAATGCTCCTAAAAAGAAGCCAACTGTTGCAAAAAGGAAACAATTCAATATGTTTCCTTTATTGCATAGAACAGTTGGTATCAGCTCTAAGAAACCCATGCAATTGATGTTTTTACCACCAAGTACAAAGTCACCGCTATTCGTTTATAATAATGGATATGATCAAAGATCGTTTCTCAGTTTAGCAGAAAGTAATAACAGTCAAAACAGTACTAGTACTTTCAGATCTTTACCAAGTACCATTGAAGCAACAGACGACGAATTGCAGAGTATCAATGCTTGGCTAGAAGAAGAACGTGAAAGAAGAAGTTTAACTGGCGATATCGAAGTCAACTATGGGTCAGTCAATCCAGAGTCAGAGTATAATCACGAATACAGTGAAGACATTGGTAGTACCAGTAATTATAATAGCATTTCAGCTGCAGGTAGACCTTGCTCAAGAAAATCTATCGTTAGTATAGAGGCAATAATTGATGACGAAATTGAAGAAGATTTTGCTAATGAAGTAGTCACCTCCGAAAAAGAAATGAAGAAGTTAGTTCGATATTCCATTCCGTTGATGTTAACGTTCTTTTTAGAACAAATATTTTCTTTGATATGTGTTATATTTGTGGGCCACTTGGGTAAGGAACAACTAGCGGCGGTTAGTATGGCTTCTATGACATCTACTATCGTTTTTGCTATCTTTGAAGGTATTGCAACAGCATTAGATACTCTCTGTCCTCAGGCTTATGGTAGTGGCCAGATTGAACATGTTGGTATCCACACGCAAAGGTGTAGTCTTTTTTCATTGGCTGTATTTTTACCAGCTGCACTATTTTGGTGGTTTAGTGGATTTTTCCTAAGTTTTATTTTGGAAGATGAAAAGGTCATTGAATTAACTCAAACATTTCTCAGAATCTTGATTTTAGGTGGCCCCCCTTATATCTTATTTGAAAATGGTAAGAGATTCTTACAAGCTCAGGGTATTTTTGATGCTTGCACGTATATCCTTTTATTTACGGCACCTTTCAACGTTTTCTTGAATTGGCTCTTCGTTTATCATCTAAATTGGGGGTATGTGGGTGCTCCTATTGCATCTGTGATTAGCTTTTGGACATTATTCATCCTGCTGGTACTTTATGTCATATTTATTGAAGGTGATGAATGTTGGGAAGGATTTACTTTCAAAGCCCTCACACAATGGTGGGATCTAATCAAGTTAGCAGTACCCGGCGTCATTATGATGCTGGCAGAGTCTCTGGCGTATGAAATTTTGACCTTATTAGCTTCATATTTTGGTACCTCAGCCTTAGCAGCTCAATCTGCTTTATCTTCCTTGGTCTCTTTGCTATATATGATCCCTTTCGCGTTGTCAGTAGCATCATCAACTAGAATTGCCAATTTTGTTGGAGGTAATAACATAAAAGGGGGAGAAACTGGCATTAAAGTAGGTCTTTTGACGGCGTTGCTAATAGGCTCAATCAATGGAGGACTGATTTGGATATTTGGTGATCATATTGGTAAGTTATTTACGAAGGATGAAGAAGTTTTGAAAATGATTAGCCATTTAAGTTGGTTAATTGCTGTGTTTGTTACATTTGATTCTCTCGTTTGTATGGAGAATGGTATACTAAGAGCGCTTGGTTTACAATCAATCGGTGGTATATTCAGTCTAGTTGGATATTACCTAATTTCGGTCCCACTGGCTTTTTTTTTGAGTTTCCATTTGGATTGGAACTTGGAGGGACTTTGGATTGGAAATTTTGTTGGTTTAGCTTCGATTGGTATAATGGAAATATTTTATATCAAGGAAGTTGATTGGGAAACGGTTATTCAGATTGCAAGAGATAGAATTGAAAATAATTAAGAAGAGAGAAAAAGTTTAGAGAAGGTTACAAAAGCTATTTAATTGATTTCAAAAACGACTGAATATCAACATTATTTCGCTTTTCATTATTAGCATCGGATGAATAGTCGTCCCAAAGTTTGATTAATTTTTGTTTTTCAGTAGATTCCAAAACTAGCTTCTGTTTTATCGAATCGATTTCCTTGTTGGAAGTTTGTAATTGATGTTTCAAAGAGTTTATTATGTTATTGTAATGTGAATCTCTTGAATCTAACTTTGATTTATAAAGTGCCTTCAACTCTTGAACTTTTGTTTCGTGTTTTTGAGCATACTGGATATATAAGTAGTTGGAGAGTCTATCAATTTCTGCCTGTGATTTGAATTCTAGATTATCATTGGTAGTATTCAAGTTTTCTATCTGAGATTTTAGAGTTTCCACTTCGCTTTCAAACTGCTGTTTCATATTTGCATTTATCAACTCGATAGCATTTAATTGGTTATTCAGTTGATTTGAATAGTCTATTAGCTTTGATTGGCGATTTTTATAATCATTCGTCAATTCTACGTGTTCTAAGTAACTATTCTCCATTTCAACCAAATTTTTATTCAGGCTATCAATTTGCTCTTTGTAAATCAAGTTTTCATTCAGAAGTATTTTCATTTGCAGCTGCAGTTCCTCTATTTTGATATTAGAATTGTTCAATCTAAGCTGAGTGTCATTCAAAGAATTGTTAGCTTTCAAATTTACGTCCAGTAGTGAATCAATCTTCGATTGTAGTTCAGACAATGTGGACTTATAATTAGAATGAATAGAATCTATTGAGTTTATTAAACTTGGTACCTGAGGTTCAGCATTGGTGTTTGGATCTGAAGACGCGTTTAAAATTGCCTGCAATGGCTCATTTTGAACCTGTGTTGTTCCAGAAAGCTGACTGGATACTTGTAATGAGACATCAGAGTCACAATCGTACGTATTGTCCATTTCAATGCTCTATTCAAACAAAAATATACCTCTGTTTTCAAAATTTAAAGTTGAAGCTTTTTTGTATCTTAGTTGAAGATTTTTTTACAATTACTCCCTCTTACACTAAAGGCAAGACACTTTGACTGCTCTGTGAATTTGGGAGAATGTCGAACGAATCCGCAATAGAGCTTTACGAGCGTGTTATAAGTGCTGTGATTGAGGAGAGCAGACAGGATTTCGATGATTGCGGTGTGGATGAGGCGACACTGTCAGAATTAGGGGCTCTTTGGCGTGAGAAGTTGCAGCAGACACAAAGATTCAAGCAGACACAACATCAAACACAGTTGGACGAGTTAGTCCAGGATGGTAACAAAGCTGACCATGAAAAAACCAATGGCAATGACAGAGCTAATAATATTAAGAAGGAAGAAAATAAGGATAGTCATTTGTCTACTACAGGCTCCTCACGTACAAATCGACAGGTTGATATGGACGACGAAGAGATCCACGAAAGTGACGATGAAGATGAAGATGAGGACGACGAAGATGAGGACGAAGACGAAGGCGACGTTATTTTATGTCTTTACGAAAGAGTGCAACGTGTGCGGAATAGATGGAAATGCCAGCTCAGAGAAGGTATGGCAACACTACAGGGTCGAGATTATGTATTCGCCAAGGCATCTGGTGATTCTGAATGGTGATGTATTCAATGGGGCTTGAGTTGGAATAGGTACAAACAACTAATAGCTTTTCTGTGAGTGAAAGAAGTGACAGTAACAATTCATTGATGATAATTTTGCTCTTAATTGTTATTACAATGACGTTTGAAAGATATAAAAAGAGTGCAAAAGATAATTGGGTGGAATTGACTTTTCCTAATATTGACTTCACCGCTGTCCCTTCTCCATCATTACCTTTTGTATGTTCTATGTACAGCATTATTTGATATATCTCTTAACATATTTATTATTTATCTAAGAATATGGGATTTCTGTCTTCTTTTTAATGAAACTCAATAAAACGGAAACCAAAAGGACCTTTTCGATTTTTGTTGCTGAACTTGTATTTCCTGCTGTTTGAATGTATCTTCTAGTTGTTTAATCAATCCCTTTTGCTCTTGTTGTAACTCATCTACTCTTTTTTCTCTTTCTAATAACCACCAAAGAGCATGGCATGAAACACAAACTGCACTCGCTAGCAAAATTGCAGTTGTTATCGGTCTCTTAAACTCACTGATCGATGCCACTCTCTTCATCTCATACTGTTCCCACTGTTTTCTCATGTGATCTGCTGCACGCTTCCTTTCAATGCCCTCAACTTTCACTAGCTTGCTCTGGATCCTCTTTAACCTCTCTTCGATCTCTGCACTCCTTGACTTTATCTCCAATGGATTTTTTGGCTGGTACAAAGATGATGTTACTTGTTCATGTTCCCTGTATACTGACTCAGGAAGTTCCACCATTGTTTCTCTCTAAACTTTGAATATTTCGCTTGTTAATGATCTAATGAACACTTGGTTTAAAATTTTCAGTTTTTACAAAACTTTATCGATAAAAAGACGATAGTGAATATTTGATTGATATTGCTATGAAGCATGTTAGGTGAAGGTTTCCTTTGAGAACAGATCCAAACTTTTCAAATGCATGTGAGTTGTATGGAAGAGCAATGCACCTCAAAATGTAACACCAACTTTATTTGTTCAAAATTGGTACATTTAAATATTTTTTGAGCTAATATATATATGAATATATACAATATAGATGTTGAAATTAGCGTTCAATCCAACACTTTATTATTTAGTGACAACTTGAAGCAATGTCATTCAAATATATAGAAATGAAATGGATTTAAAAGTATTTTAAGGTGACCTTAGATCTAAATTCTTCAGCAACTTCAGCCAAGACGGATTTGGCAGCAGTGGCGTCAGCACCCTTTAACTTAGCAGCAACTTCACCCAACTTTAGGTCATCAAAGATTTCTAGAAGAGCATCAATGTCGCTATCGATGACAGAGGCTTGAGCAGCATCACCGAAGTAATCGTTGTCCTTAGCAGCACCTCTGACAGCTCTCTTGTTCTTCTTCTTTGCAGACTTAGCAGCTTCCTTGGCCTTCTTAGCAGCTTCCTTATCATTCTTAGCCCTGGATTCGGCCTCTTCCTTAGCCTTGGCTTCAGCTTCTTCCTTAGCCTTAGCTTGTTCGGCAGCTTCTCTTGCACCAGCTTCTCTGTCCCATTTCTTCTTAGCCTTTTCAGCCTTTTCGGCTTCCTTGAAAGCATTGATTCTTGGATCTTCCTTTTGAGCTCTCTTGACCAGGTCAGATAATCTCTTGTTGTCTTCAGTCTTCTTCTTCTTTCTAGCATTGTTGTTCTTCTTTTCAATGTAACGCTTGTGGTCTCTGTTAGAAGTGTCATCTGGGACATCTTCATCCAAGAATTCAAAACTTCTCCAAGAGTCGAAATTGTTCCAGAACTTGTAGAAAGCGTCAACTTCAGTTTTGGAGGCAGATGAATCGCCTAAAGCTGGAACTGGTTGTTTGTTAGAGAATCTAGCTTCAGATTCAAAAACAGGACCCCAAGCCTTGAAAAATTCATCGCCTTCAAGCTTACCACTAGGAGGTTCAACATGTGCCTCCTCATCAACAGAGTCAAATTGTCTTCTCTTACCTTGATCCAACAGGGTTTCGTATGCCTTTTGAATGATCTTGAAAAAGCCATCTTGGTCTAAACCACCCTTAACACCCTTCTTATCAGGGTGATGCTGTAAAACAGCCCTTCTGTGAGCCTTGACGATCTGTTCAGGAGTGGCACGGTGTCTCAACTTAGACATACCTAATACGGCGTAAAGATCAGCAGACTTCCAATCTCTTGGATCATGGGTAAGAAGTTCCTTGTCAGTGATTTCAGTATCAAACAATTCTTCATCAGAGTCCTTGGCCTCAACGGTGACCACGTTTTGGGAAGCAACATGTTGTTCGTATTCAGACCAAGAGTGGCCCTTGAGAGTACGGGTAGCGTGCGCGAGGAAATATGGACCAACAGGTTCAATAGGTCTCTTAACACTGGCGCTGAACTTGGATGTGGCAGCGGAACTGGTGCCGGCTGGTGCAGCTGGTAACACAAACATTTTGGATGAAGAGTAAGTTGAAGATGAAGAGGACGAAGAAGCTGAAAATTTTTTTCTCTACTATAGGAAATATTTCATATCTAGAAGAACCAAAGGGAATGAAAAGTGTCATCTACTCACAATGCACACAACCAACATGGATTGTTGGTGGGCTTGTAGGTGATAAAAGTAATATGGACCAACTCAGTGGGTTTCTGGACAAGGTAGGCACTACCAACAACGGAGGAAAGACCCTTCTTGTATCAATTTTCAACGGTATCGATCATTATCAGCGTTGGATTGTCAAGAATAACGGCAAAATAGAGTTTCATTCACTTCTCACCGAGCTAGAAATAAAGAACATTGGGCAGCTTAAACTCAAAATCCAGCAGTGGACCAAGGATTGCAATAGAATCGTTATCGATGGACTCCAAATGATACCTGCTCTACTGAAATGCAGCATTCAGGAGCTCTTCAACACATTGATACAGCTAGACGATTCCATGCAGAATGGCGACATATGGGTTACGATGTCAGCGTCGCCGTCAAATGATAACACTAAACTCAAAATCAATCTAATCCATTGTTCACAGATAAGTGTTGAACTTATGCCCTTAAACACAGGCAGAGCAAACGATGTTTCAGGTGTCGTTAGGGCTGTGGAACCAGACAGTCAAAAATCACTCAGAAAGCTATACCTGATAACGAAGGAAGCACAGGTGACGTTTCTATAGCTGTAGTGTATATGCTGTATATTCTATTGTGAACTTTTTTTTCCTATATAAATAGCGTATGCTTACTTCTTCGTAATTCAAGAGGAAAGAAGGTCGATGAACTTATCAGAAGGAGAAGAGGAAGATGACTTTGGGAACTTTGAAGGTGCTGATGTTCACTTGGAATTCAATTACGATTTATTTGATCGTATAGTAAGTCCCATGGAGTTGCAAGAAGAAATACCGGAAACGAACTTGATTGATCTGTTGAGTTCCACACGAGATTCGTTCAAGAGGTACAATCAACTCACATCAGACAATAGACAGATATCTGTTGATGTGCCACTACTGGCAGTGAACACACAAAATCAAATGAGACAGTTGAACACCATAAAAGAGGCTTCTTCCGTTGTTAATAACTGGATATCCGAGGAAAACAGGGACACCATTTCTAAAAGCGATCCCACTAACTCAAATATCTTTCAATGGCGCATAGATGGAGTAGGTGATGCAGTAGATTATACCAAAGAACAGGAAGACCACAACATACTTATTGACACTCCCCAAAAGAACCTGAGTGAAATGCTCTTGAAGCAGGCAAGCAAAAGTTGCAAAAGGTTGCAAGTACAGCGGCAGTTGGAGCAGAGAAAATGGCAGCAGAAAAGAGAAAAGAAATCAAGCAATACACCAGAGGTAGATTCTACAACTAATAAAGTTGACACTGGTGACAATTCCAAAGAGTCTACAAACGAAACGAAGAAAAGGTCTAAGTGGGTGCTATTTGGTAACACCAAGTCAAAGAAAAGCGTACAAATATCAAAAGATCATATCAAATCAGACAGTGTGAAAGTTGAAAAAGACAATGGATTAGCATTTAAGGATGAATTGAATTTCAAAGAATACAAATCGAAAAATAGAAGGAGAAGAGAGAAGTTAGACGCAGAAGGCAGTGACACAGACGAAGAAGAGGAAGAAGAGAATGCTAATGACGGTTATGCCATTCTTGGAGAAAACAATAGGGAGGCCGAAGAGGAGGAAGATAACTTGAACGATTTCAGCGTTGGAGGGCAGACAGAAGCCGCACAAGTGGTAACTACTTTTCCACCTATTGACGAAAGCGGTTTGCATACAAAAAGTATCCAAGCCAGTACACCAACAAGTGACATGAAGCCCGTAATCAAGAATGAAAACTTAATTGATTTATAAATAAACTATACTTCTTACAAAAACATATATACAGAGGAGATTTGCATTTTTAATAAGGGTTGTGAAGCATAGTTCAATCTTTGTATAGAATTCACCATGGTAGGAAGTTGCAAAGCTATATATAGGACAAATGTAAAAATGATGGGGAAAGCTAAGTCGTCAGGAGGTTTATTGCTTCTTGGCCACCGTTGGATAGTACTCGTAGAACCAGATTTGTCTTGGTGGGAATTCTGTTGGAGTTCTAAGTTCTAATGGAAATCTCTTACCGTATCCATGTTGATTAGCAATTTCAAACAATTTTGCATTTTCATTTTTGAGATCTTCCATTGCCAATGACATCTTGTTATACTGATTGACCAAAGTGTCGTTTTGTGCCTTCATCTTCAGCTTTCTCACGTGTGACCAAGCTTTCATGACTGTCTTATGCTTGATATAGTCTTCATTACAAAGCTTCAATAATCTTGGTTGTTTTCTACCAGCTGATAAAACTGAAAGTTGGTTGATAACCTTTTCAACTTGAGGTGAAAGAGCCTTCTCTCTCTTATAACGCACTTGCTTAATTGCAGGTGAAAACTCTATAGCAGTGGTCTTCAAGCTTACTCTAAACATTGGATATTTTATTAATGTACAAGTTTTCAATGCATGGAAGGTGTGTTGAAGAAAAAATTGCTTGAAAATTTTTGGTTTGAATCTTGCTGTTCCGTCAAATGTAGAATCATTTTGCTTCCAGTACATCATTTTCGTAGCTTTAGCACTAGCAGAAGAAGCACTTTGTTTCTTTAGTAATTTAGCTTTACTTTGAGCTTTATTCTACTTGCCTCTTTGTTGAGTTTCATTGGTAAGTTTATGATAATACACTAGCTTACTCTCTCAGACAAAATCAGCAAGATTCAAGAAGACAGTGTTGGCGAATTCTCTTACTTTTTACTTCTGATATTTGAAATGCAGTCACGTAGCGTTACTATTTCTGTTGTTCGTTTCTGTTTAAATAAAGAATGCGGAGCACACGACAAAGAGTTGTAAAAGAAATCAAAGTTAGTGCTGTATTCACTAACAAAGAGCCTCTTTTATGTCTGAAAGTATAGTGTCATCATTGAATGGGCAAATAAAAAAATCAATGGAAATAACAACGTGAATACATTGCGATCGGCTACTAAAACACAAAAATATTAGCTGACTAGTACAGCAATTTGATTGCCGTGATAGTTGAACATACTGTTTAGACTACCATGTTGATGCAGTATAGAGTTCGTAACTAGCCTAATTGGTGTAAAACTGCGACACAATTCTAGGCTTGCGGTTGTCTCTATGGCCCTTACATTTTGCACTTTTGCAGCTTTGCGATTGTGTATTGATAACCTGCTCCTTGCATTCGAAAAAAGGGGGCAAAGAGCTCAGGATTATACACTCTTTAGCCTCTTAGAACCCCCAAGCAAAAGCGTATTTGTGAGCACTTCTTCTCTTCCCCTCAAAAGCGGCAACCTCCTCTGATTACATATCATACGAACACTGAGCTTATTTTTTGTTACATGATGTTACATGAACTCCTATTTTCTATTTTAGCGTTAGGAAGCTTCAATTGAAAAGAGTTACAAAAATGTGTTTGTTAGTTGGTCTTAAACTAGCCCTCACAGTAAACGCGGCTAACACATTGGATAGCAGGTAATTTATAAAGTTGGCTCTACTTACTAAAATTCTATATAATTTCAACCTATAACTTTAGAAAGATTAGAAATTGTTGAATACTGTAACATGGACTTGGTTCGAAAACCATGACTTGAATCGAATATAAATTGACTGTATGCTTATTGGGTCTTTTGCAAAGCCTATGTAGTTCAAGCAAGTAAAGGATTGCGACAAAAGGCAAGACAATATGGGACATTGACACCAATGAGATCAGCCAATTTAATATCGTTTAGTAACTCTCAGTGTGAAGGTTCTCAAAAAGTACTCGACCAACTGAAATTGGACATCTTGATCATGGAAAATTATTTACAGCTACATTAACAGAAGCCATATTTTGCCACATGAGAAGGCAAAACGTATTGAACACAATTAGCCTGTGAATTTTGAATAATAGGATAACATTAATGAGAGGTCTATCAAGTATCGACGGTCATGGCACTGAAGGGCATCATGACAGCTTACTCCAGTGAAGAGCCAAAGTAAGTACGTGATAAAAGGTTGCGATAGCCGTGTGTTGATGGGATTAACATCAAAAAATTTTGTGTAGAAGTGTATACAATAAGGGATTATCTCAAAAATTAAAAGTACAGCTACGAATCAAAAGCATTGTGTTTTTCAAATACATGCTGTTTCTCTTGTGGCTCTCGTACGCCACCTTGGCAGTGTGCTCATACGAGCTGATTTGGGAGCCAATTCCGAACCCTAGCAACTTGACATCAATAGGCCTACTCAATGTTGTTGGATGTCAGTATGCCAATGGCATCTTTGGCAACACTACACCAAGTTTAGAGGAGGGAAATTACGCCACCATTATCTTTGACAAAGCGCAGGCCTATAACCGCAGTGTGGTAGCACTCGCGTTTGCTTGTTATGATACTTACGGCTCCGACCTGGCTGTGATGTTTTCCTCTGTGCCGGACGATGAAGCTATTGATCCATATGTCACAACGTTTCACGATGCGGTTAATCGTCGAGCCAGACTACCTGAGATTGGCAGACACACTAGGGGCTATTTTGCTCCTGAACAAAATACCACTGTGCACTTAGAGCCAAGTCAACCTGTAGCTTCCAGAGCACAGAGATGCGACAAATGGCTTAACTACTGCAATACATTTATGGCCTGCAACAAAAAGCAGTGATTTTTTTGTAAAAACCTATCTTGGATATTTCAAATAATGTAAAGACAATTAGATAAAGATGAAACAATAGTTCCTTTTAGAGTAGAATATTGATTGTGTAAATAGAGTGTAAGATAGGAGTAGCTTGTATTATATTGGAGAAATACCCATTAGCTATAATTACTCCAATAGACATGATAGCAACGGAACGGAACGGAGTCAAGCATACTGTTGCTCAGAAGTATTAGAGCAATATGCATGTATCATGTTCAGTCAATATTATGATATGCACAGGTTTCATCAAGAATGGCATAGTAAATATGCTCAGGATCATTTCTTGCTATCTGAACATGATGCACATAGATTTCATAAAGAATTATTCTCTGAATGTCTGAATTAATATAGTCTACCAAACAATAAAATTTTGTACATTCTTACTTATGTTATAAAGTATCGGGCATAACCGAAAGTATAATAAGGGCGTGTGGCGTAGTTGGTAGCGCGCCTGCTTAGCATGCAGGAGGTCTTGGGTTCGACTCCCAACTCGTCCATTTTTTTGGTATATTTTTGCCACTTTGAATTTAACGTAGATGAGTAGTAATTGGTCATTTAGGAACTGTGAGAAATGCTGATATCGTAGGAGTTTTGTTGGCTTTAATGGAATAATATTATTTGTTACATGCTTCGAGATTTATATGTTATATGTTATAGAAGTGGAAGGAACTTTTTATTCACATCGAGGATAATTTGGACACCAGTAATATGTGTTCCATACTTAGATTGTAACTAATACTTGTGATGTTGCTAGCATGATTAAAACGAGCATGGTGTTGTCAATCGGTACCTCATACTTGTGCTTTACTCAACCTCATGATGAATTTTGCAGAAGCGACGAATCTCAGATTCTTTGCGAACGTCTTTTCTTTATCGTGATAATGGCTTCGAAAGATCTGAAACCGATAGTTCCAACTGGATGGGTTGCAGTATGGGATGAAGAATACAAGGAATGGTTCTATGTGGATGAAGCAACTAAGAAATCACAATGGGAAGCACCTCAAGGGACCACATTTCCGCAATCCCAAAGTGCCCCACCGGCTTATGAAACCTCTAATAGAGGAGCACAGGAACAACAGCCAAGATACCAGCAACAGCAACCAATGTACCAGCAACAGCAACCAATGTACCAGCAACAGCAACCAATGTACCAGCAACAGCAACCAATGTACCAACAGCAGCAACCAATGTACCAACAGCAGCAACCAATGTACCAGCAGCAACAGATGTACCAGCAGCAACAGGTTAATCAAAAAAAGAGTGGAGGATTTGGTAAACTGATGGGAGGCGCTGCATTAGGTGCCGTTGGTGGTCTGATGTTGGGAAATATGTTCGAGTCAGGTGAACATCACTACCAAGAGCAAATGTATGAGGACGGCTACCAAAATGGATATGACAATGGGTTTGGTGACGGCAACAACTTTGATGGAGGCGCTGGCGATTTTGGTGGAGGAGACGTTGGTGGAGGGGACTTTGGTGGAGGAGACTTTGGTGGTGGCGATTTTTAGAAGCAATATCTGCCAATTCTTATAGGTTTATATGACGCAGTATGTCAAACTTATTTTTACATGTTTAAAGTATCTTTTTACTTAAATGGGTGACACTAAAACAGGTCGCCACTTAGCTGCAGGATTCATTGGAGGACTCACATCTGCTGTGGCCCTCCAACCTTTGGACTTAGTGAAAACTAGAGTGCAACAAAGCCCTGAGGCATCAATTAGATCCATCCTAAAATCAATTAATCATCCATTCGAGCTTTGGAGAGGAACAATTCCTTCTGGTTTGAGAACCTCTGTGGGCTCTGCCCTATACTTAACCATGCTCAACTTTTCTAGAACTCAAGTAGCATTGTATTCGAAGAATTATAAGATTGGTGGCTCCTCCAAGTTGCCCCAACTAACTGTCATGGAAAACATGCTTACTGGTATAGTTGCGAGAGCAAGTGTTGGTATACTAACAATGCCTATAACGATCGTCAAAATCAGATTTGAATCAAATTTGTACAATTACAAATCCATGCTAGATGCAGTCAACTCAATTTATAAGACGGAAGGATTTAAAGGATTTTTCAGAGGTGTCGGGCCAACATGTTTGAGAGATGCCCCGTATGCCGGTTTGTATGTTTCCTTTTACGAATACTTTAAAGTGTGTTTACCAAAGTTTTTTAATATTGATGACTCTAGTGAAATTCTACCAATGTCATCGTCTGCTTTAATCAACTCTTCGAGTGCAATTATTGCTTCCATTCTGGCCACAGGAGTAACTGCACCATTTGACACCATCAAGACTAGAATGCAATTGTCTCCAAGCTTGTTCACTGGGTTTTGCACTACTGTCAAATTAATCTTTAAAGAAGACTGGAAACGATTTTTCGATGGTATTAGCTTAAGGTTACTAAGAAAGGCAGGAAGTGCGAGTATTGCATGGTGCATATATGAAGAATTGGTTAAACTATGATTTTAGAACCCTGGACGCAGAAATAAACTTGACGTGATATATTGGTAAGGAAATAAACTAAAAGAGAGAAACAATCGTTAAAACAATAAGATTTTATTATTGTTGATACTATATCCTGTACATATATATGTTTATATATAACATGCATACGCATGATTAATTGAAAAAAGTTAGATTGTTAATGATTCCCAATGTTTACGAACGTGAGCAGGTATAACTAGCTCCGGATCAAATTTGGCTAAAACGCCTTCGCCATTTGTTAATAAACTCAAAGAGGCAAGGCCAAGAAATGAATGGTAAGGATCGGGAAAATCATCCGGATCTGTCGTTTTATTAAAACCACCTAAAACCTTGTTTTGGGTTTTTCGTAATAAAAATTCAATAGCTAAGTTCTTATCAATCAATTCAGTTCGATTCATCAATGATAAAGAAGCGACACACCAAAAGACATAGCATGTATCTCCATATTTATTCCAACGGCCATTAAACCCTCCTTGGTCTTCTTCGTCAGCATATTCATTTGAGTCTAACTCTTCTTTACAATGGTTTATCTGCCTGTAAACAAGAAAAGCTAAGAGATTTGCATCTTCACTTAAATTTGAAGATAGTGACAATGCATCTATGGCACAAAAGGTTAAACCAGCATGGGACTCACCTCCCTTTTCGTTTGAATATCCACCATCGTAGGATTTTGTGGACTGAATATATGCATAAAGTTTCTTGGTGTTTATTCCATAACCCTTGACTATTTTCAAAATTGTAGTAGCCAGCATGGCAAACCTCAAATCAACATCACCCGAATCACCAGGAAAGTTTGTAAAGCCACCATGGGCACTTTGGCAATCCAGTACAAATTGTATTAATTTATTAACGTGAATGTCTTTCAAATCGTCCTCCAAAATCAGTAAACATTGCAAAGCAAAACACGTTGCAGACAAGCTGGCACCCGCTGGAAACATTGATTTAGAAGGAACAAAAGCGCAGTATTTATCTGTGACGACCATCTGGTCATAGATCAAGCGAATCAAGTCAGATCTTTCATTTTTGCTTAAGGGGAGATCTCCAAGAAGAGATAGAGAACAAAGTGAAAAATATAGAATTGAAATCTTGTTTGAATCTTCAGATTCATATTTGGCAGGTAGGAAACCTAACCAGCGCATATGATAACGTTGCTGGCGCTTGACCTCTGCGGTTGATAGCATACTCAAACAGAGTTTGGAATTTTAAAATGATATTTGAAGTGTCTGGAGCCAAAAAAATACCCTGTCGAAGTGTGAAGGGAGAAAAAGAATAAGGAAATATATCAATATTATGGGTTACACAACACAAACGGCCTATGGTATACGAATTTGACTATAGGTAATGCAAAAACAAAATTTATATCTCTTTGTTGAAATCTGCAACGTTTGACCAGCGTGTGCTCAGGAAAAAGGTTTGTAAAAGATCGAGTTCTTGATCACACTTTTGCTTGGACAGCTAAGTACACACTATTATCACTAGCACCGAACCCAATAACGGCTAAAGGCATTCCATACTTAGGTATTAACAATTCCAGCATCTGTTATTTTTGTGCTTAAGATATAAGCAGTATCCGCGATGCGTATGAAAGAATGCTATTATGATGCATCTATAGTGTTCAATGGAAAAATCTGAGTTATTTGCACTAGGTTTTGCAGAAGACAACCAGAGGCTTGCAGTTGGAGGATACAGTGAAAGTGGACCGACGCCACTGGGGATTTTGGACAGCAACAACCAATACATCTCTAAAATCGAGGTCGCATACCCAATCACGGGGATTCAATGGTGTTCTCAGCTATTAGCAACGACGTCGGAGCGACTAAGAATCTACAACGAATCGCTTCAGCAAATATGGTGTGTCTCGGCATCGAGCACG
Source organism: Saturnispora gosingensis (assembly GCA_030570395.1). Classification (NCBI taxonomy): domain Eukaryota; kingdom Fungi; phylum Ascomycota; class Pichiomycetes; order Pichiales; family Pichiaceae; genus Saturnispora; species Saturnispora gosingensis. The sequence goes on from JAJLVU010000004.1 coordinate 19,509, forward strand.
GCTGGCCCTCCCCCGCTGACGTCCTTGGACTGGAACAAGCACTCTTCACAGTGGATTTTGACCTCCTCCGTGGACACAACGTGTACATTGTGGGACCTAGCACAACAGACGCCAGCAGCTCACACAAGACTCATTGCACATGACGCCGAGGTGCTGGATGTCAAGTTTCTCGCAGGCTCAACTTCGTTATTTGGTTCGTGCTCAACAGATGGGTCTTTACGGTTGTTTGACTTGCGAAATCTTAACCAGTCGACCATTGCCTACGAGCCTGCCATCACAGATAAGGTCCCCCTTTTGAGGCTCTCCGTGTGCGAGAGCAATCCCAACTATATTGCGTTGGTTGAAGCCAACAGTGCCAGAGTCATCGTTGTCGATTTACGTAATGTTGGTCTGCCGCTCACCAGCATCAATTGTATGGACACTGTAGTGAGTGCGTCCTGGCACCCTCGCAGTGACGCTCTTCTCACAGCCACTGAACACGGTGCTGTTTTACTTTATGACATAAATCACAGTTGTATGTCGCCCAATATGGTATGCAAAGTGGCGCATGACATTAATTGCGCCACATGGTCTCCGCTTGGTGACACAGTAGCTACAGCAACGCAACAAGGAATATGTCGTGTTGCACTTTGACCTCGATTTTGCAAAAAATGACTTGAGTCTGACTTGGACGCGACTTTGACTGACTTCTGATTGACTTTGACTATCAGGGAAACTAAATTGGTCCTTGGATAAAAGAGATTGCATGCCCCCCAGGTGCCAGGTCGGCTAAGGTCAACACTTGTTTCTTCAGCTATGCTTTCCAGATTTGCAAGACATTCAAACACGGTGGCTCTTTTGCGGGTTGCCAGAGGCGTGGCAACAAAGGCAAATGTGTCCTCCACTGCCTACACTAACGCGTACTTCCCACAGTCTCTTGCTCAGGAGCTTGATACGTTCCCAAGAAGACATCTTGGTCCATCTCCAGGCGAAGTGGACAAGATGTTGTCCCAGATCGGTGCCTCTGATCTTTCCCAGTTTATCGACGATGTGGTTCCTGAGAAGGTGTTGGTCAAGAGGCCACTCAAGGTCACAGACGGGCTATCGGAGACCCAAATGATCGACCAGCTGAAATCCATCGCATCCAAGAATAAGGTTTTGAAGTCGTTCATTGGTAAAGGTTATTATGGTACCATTTTACCTCCTGTCATCCAAAGAAACCTGCTTGAAAATCCTGCTTGGTACACATCGTATACTCCATACCAGGCCGAGGTTTCTCAGGGTAGATTAGAGTCTTTATTGAACTATCAAACTGTTGTTTCCGACCTTACAGGCATGCCTGTGGCTAACGCATCCCTTTTGGACGAAGGTACTGCAGCCGCTGAGGCCATGATCTTGTCTTTTCACAACTCTAAAACCAAAAAGAAGGTTTACGTTGTTGATTCGAACACCCACGAACAAACTTTTGCCGTTTTGCAGTCAAGATGTGACACCTTAGGTATACAGTTGGTCTCGCAAGATCTATCCTCCGCTGAAGGTTTGGAATATTTACAAGCAAACATCAAAACAGTTTGTGGTGTTTTGCTTTCATATCCACAATCTAATGGTCAAATTCCGGAATTAAGCCATTTGAAAAAGATCTCTTCATTGGTGCACTCAAACAAAGGTTTGATTTCCGTTGCTTCTGATTTGCTTGCTCTGACACTACTCACTCCTCCTTCTGAAATCGGAGCTGACATCGTTTTTGGATCTTCCCAAAGATTTGGTGTCCCAATGGGTTTTGGTGGTCCTCATGCCGCCTTCTTTGCTGTTACGGAAAAGCTACAAAGAAAAATGCCAGGTAGACTGATTGGTGTTACCAAAGACAGATTAGGGAATACTGCACTAAGACTGGCCTTGCAAACAAGAGAACAACACATCAAGAGAGAAAAGGCTACCTCTAATATCTGTACAGCTCAAGCGCTTTTGGCTAATATTGCTGCTAATTATGCAGTTTATCACGGTCCTCAAGGTTTGAAAAATATCGCTAACAGAATTTATGGATTCACTTCTGTTTTAGCCCAAGCAATTAGTGAAAAGTCACAACACGAGGTTGTTAACACTACTTGGTTTGACACCTTGTCTATTAAGTTGCATGGTGTATCATCTGATGAAATTTTAAAGTCTGCTGTTGAAAAGTTCGGAATTAATTTATTCAAAGTTGACGACAATTCCATTCAATTGTCTTTGGATGAAACTGTGAACCAAAGCGATGTTTCGAATTTGATTGAGTTATTTACAGGTGACTCTGCATCAGTCTCAGATATTCCACTTTTCCCAACAGAATTAACCAGAAAAGATTTGATTTTGACAAACGCTGTTTTCAACACCCATCATTCTGAAACTGCAATGTTGAGATACCTCTACTCACTTCAAATGAAGGATATTTCTCTTGCAACTTCTATGATCCCATTAGGTTCTTGCACCATGAAATTAAACAGTACTGTTGAAATGATTCCTATTACTTGGCCTGAATTTGCTGCTTTGCATCCTTTGGCTCCAAGAGATCAAGCTAAGGGTTACCTTCAACTAATCAAAGAATTGGAGGCTGACTTAGCTGACATTACTGGATTCCACTCAACAACTTTAATGCCTAATTCTGGTGCTCAAGGTGAATACACTGGTTTATCAGTGATCAAGAAATACTTGCACACTAAATTAGGCCAGACAGAAAGAAACATCGTATTGATTCCTGTTTCTGCTCATGGTACAAATCCTGCATCTGCTGCTATGGCTGGCTTTAAGGTCGTCCCTGTTAACTGCCTTTCAAACGGTAGCTTGGATCTAGCAGATCTTGAAAAACAAGCATCCAAATACGCTGATAAATTAGCTGCTGTTATGATCACTTACCCATCAACATACGGTTTGTTTGAGCCAACTATTATTGAAGCATGTAAAATTATTCACAAGAATGGTGGCCAGGTTTATCTTGATGGTGCCAATATGAACGCACAAGTTGGTTTAACTTCTCCTGGTGATTTAGGTGCTGATGTTTGTCACTTGAACTTGCATAAGACCTTTGCAATCCCTCATGGTGGTGGTGGTCCTGGTGTGGGTCCAATTTGTGTTGTTGAACACTTGAGTGAATTTTTACCAAAGCACCCATTAGGAGAAACTACCAATACCAATACTGAAAGTGCAATATCCGCAGTTTCGTCTGCTCCGTTTGGTTCTGCCTCTGTTTTACCAATCTCATACGCATACATCAAATTAATGGGAGGTAATAACATTCCATTCTCATCTGTGATTGCTATCTTGAATGCCAATTACATGATGTCAAGACTCCAAGATGAATATAAAGTCATGTTCTTACATGATGCTGAGGGTACTGATGTTATCAAGCACTGTGCGCATGAGTTCATTATTGATATAAGGCCATTTAAGGCAGTTGGAATTGAAGCGCTCGATGTTGCGAAGAGGTTACAAGATTATGGATTTCATGCACCAACTATGTCGTTCCCAATTCCAGGTACTTTGATGATAGAGCCAACTGAATCTGAAAATAAGGCTGAATTAGACAGATTTGTAGATGCAATGTTATCCATTAGAGAAGAGATTAGACAAGTCGAAATTGGTAAGTCTGATGGTTCCATTTTACATAATGCTCCACATCCACTAAGAGATTTATTAGAAACTAGTGAAGAGGAATGGAAAGCCAGAGGTTACACTAGGGAACAAGCAGGTTACCCATTGAATTATCTTAAGGGATTCAAAACATGGCCAACCGTTGGTAGAGTTGATGATACATATGGTGACATGAACCTTCTATGTACATGTCCAACTGTTGAAGACTTTGTTGCTACGCAAGATTAAACATTAATTTATGGGAAGTTAGTCCGTTTTCTGGTAATAGAAAATGTATAAAAGAAATAAGCATAAAATTTTAATAGAGCTAATATTTTGGAAAGCACATACAAGGTAGTGTTAATCGTAAATTAATAATAGACTTTGTCATTGGAATGAAATGAGAATAAATAATATAATATAAATATAATATATATAGGAACAAATATATAGGTAAATGAGTGTTTAACAAAAAATAGGAAGGTAGACACAATAACAAGAATCGAATAAATGATGTCAGGTTTCAAGCTGAGATGAAAGTAATTAACGATCAACTTCACCAAAGACCAAATCCATAGTACCAATGATAGCAACGGCATCTGGTAGTAAGTGACCTCTTGAGATGTGATCAAAGGCACCTAAATGTGCGAAACCAGGAGCTCTAATCTTACATCTGTAAGGTCTTTCTGAACCATCGGAAACGACGTAAACACCCATTTCACCCTTTGGAGCTTCAATGGCAGTGTAAGTTTCACCAGGAGGGACTTGGTAACCCTTTGTGAACAAAAGGAAATGATGAATTAAAGTTTCCATATCGTTTTTCATGAGTTCCTTTGAGGGTGGAGAAACCTTGAAATCCTCAACCTTGACAGGTCCAGCAGGCATTTCATTGATACATTGTTCTATAATTCTCAAAGATTGTCTGAATTCTGCCATTCTAATGAGATATCTGTCATAACAATCACCATTTACACCAACAGGGATATCGAAGTCAACTAAGTCGTAAGCGTCGTATGGCTGGGCCTTTCTGATATCGTAAGGGATACCAGAACCTCTTAACATGACACCTGATAAACCATAAGCAAGGGCATCCTCAGCAGTGACTTCACCAATACCAACAGTTCTTTGCTTCCAGATACGGTTATCGGTAAGCAATTCTTCAGTTTCGTCGATTCTATCACCGAATTGGGTAGCCCACATGTAGATATCGTCCAATAAACCGAAAGGAATGTCTTGAGAAACACCACCTGGTCTGAAGTAGGCAGCGTGAAGTCTGGCACCGGAGACTCTTTCGTAGAACTCCATCAACTTTTCTCTTTCTTCAAAACCCCACAAGAACGGAGTCAAGGCACCAACATCCATCGCATGAGAGAGGACAGACATCAAGTGGTTAAGAACTCTGGTAAGTTCGGAGAACAAGGTTCTGATGTACTTGGCTCTGATTGGCACCTCGATGTTGAGGAGCTTTTCAACAGCCAGGGCAAACACCTGTTCGTTGGTCATCATGGACACGTAATCCAATCTGTCGAAATATGGTAGTGCTTGCATGTATGTCTTTGATTCAATCAATTTTTCTGTACCTCTGTGCAAGAGACCAACGTGAGGGTCGGATCTCACGATTTCTTCACCATGCAACTCCAAAATCAATCTCAACACACCGTGCGCAGCTGGATGCTGTGGACCAAAGTTCAATGTAAAGTGTCTGATCTTGTTCTTTCTCACTGTGTGGTCTGGTGAGTCCTCGTTCACAAGTGACCATGTTTCCCAGTCCTTGGCCTCATTGATGAACTCTGAATACGACCCCATGGCTGAGTTCACCTCCAAGTCAATGGTCGATTGGAACCCGTCGTCCTCTGCCTCGCCTTCGTCCGGCTTGTTGCCTCTCTTCTTCACGATGTAGAAGTCATTGTCCTTTGCTGTTTGCTTAACTTTGTGCATATCTGCTGGTGCTGCCAAACTGCGTGCAGTCGCCGAGAACGCCCTGTAGGACGATCTGGCTTTCATGCTGCTACGAGCCACCCTGCTGCTAGTCCTTAAGATACTTGACAACATCCTACTTATAACTGTTGTCTATTAGCCAATAGAAGTTGATCAATTGACAATATTTTTTTCCTCTAACACCAAGAGCCTTTTTTTTTCCCCTAGTTGAGCTTTCTCAATTTCCTTCCCCTCAAAGCGAATTTTTTTTATTTTGTTAATTTTTTCGCCCCTCGCCAAAAAAGAGGGCAACACAATTTGCTCAGCAAAAAACTGAGAAATAATTGACACATGTAGCAAAATGACAGATACGTGTCGCGGTGCACGGGTGGTTACAGGATGCTCAACGCGGCGGTTCACGTGATCTAGGATGGCAGAAAGGTGGTCGCGGTGTACGGGTGCGAGGGTACGGTTTTTACAGAGCATTTCCGAGAAATAGTTTTTGTAGATGCTAGAATTTTTTTCGTAGCCTATACATATATAGACCGGATTTTAAACTCTCATTCTTTGCCACCCAGTAATAACACCCTTTTTCATAATCAACGAATAAAATATGCCAAGACAATCATCAAGAAGACCAGCTCCATCCAGACCATCCAGATCTGTGTTTGGAGGTAACAGCACCCAGTCTAGACCAGCATCCACCGTTGCAGCAGCTGCACCAGCATCCTACGCCAGACCAGCAGCACCATCTGCACCAGTCGCTGCTCAGCCACAACAGCCAGGTATGTTCGCCCAGATGGCATCCACTGCCGCCGGTGTTGCAGTTGGTTCCGCCGTCGGTCACACCATGGGAGCAGGTTTGACTTCGCTGTTTTCCGGCTCCTCAGACGCACCAGCTGAAGTGCAGCACGTTGCTGCTGCGCAACAAGCACCTGCTGCACAACAAGCATGTGACGCCGATGCCAGAAACTTCACCAGATGTCTGGAAGACTCCAATGGTAACTACCAAGCTTGCGATTTCTACCTCCAACAATTGAAGGCGTGCCAACAAGCAGCTGCTCAGTACTAAGTTAAGCCTGCCAATGACAAAACCAACATGATATTATAACATATTCCCCTTAGATTAGACACAAATTATGTTTTTATTGCCATACTTTAATATATAGAAATGAAAAGAAAACAGAAAAACACTTACACTTACACTTATTTGTTTCAAGTATATCCAAGCAATCGTACACACTCTTATTGTATAAACTCTTTATAGTATACTGCTTGTTTAATATCATTTTAATTTAAATCTGTACATATGTGAATCTAGGTTGGTTATTGAGCACGTTTTTTCTTTCTTTCCGCTTCTAGAACAAAAAATGAAACGAACTGCTCATGATCCAACCTCTCTTGCCAGGCACCAACGTTATACATGTAGATATGTGAACAAAGTAATGACTTAATATATTAGAGTTTCTTTTTACTATAAATAACGAAAAGCAAGATGCAAAATGTAGAAAAATATTGAGCTTGAAACAAACAACAATCACTCGTCTTGTTTCATCAACATGTCTAAAATAAGACTTGGAGGTCTAGAGTGTCCCTTTTTGAACTCTTTGTTGGCAGTGGCTGAAGTTGATTGTGGTTGCAGAGAAGGCTCCAGCGATTGTTCAACCATCTGGTGTAGATGCCTCAAATCAACAGAGGAGCTTCTTACGTTCCTATTAGTACTATGGTCTTGCTGTAACAACAGCGAGATAGATGACGATTTCCTGTGCTTTGTAGTAGCCAACGACGCCTTACTTTCATCTGAAACGTCTGTGCCGAGGTTGTCTAGCGACACAAAGCTTGACATCCTATTTTCACCACCTTGTATTAGTTCGTTAATTGGCGAAATGTATGAAGAACGCTTAGTGTTGACCATTTGACTTGGCGAATGGTTTGCAGAACTCAGGGCAGATCTCAGTTGGTGGCCTGGCCTATTCATGTGATGGGAGGACGTATCATTTAACGTGTGAGTGGCCGAATTGGTGGATGAACTGGAAGAATGGTTTGTGAAGAAGGAGTTGTTAGACGAGGTGACCTTTTTTGCAGCAAAGACGTTGGTATCGTAGTTCAACGTCAGCGTATTAGCATTTTTCTTTTCATCGTAGTCTTCGAAACTTGAGTACGAGCCACTATGATCGTAAAACGTACCGTAATAATCGTCAATACATACCTTGGTGACATCCCTAGCTGCTTTTCTGTATTTCAACCAGAACCAAAACTTGAGGAACAATAGGATACTTAATATGGACAAGATTATTGTGCCAACAGCTATGAAAACTGTGCCGTTGACATCCCTTTCATTTACATAGTAAGGACTGATTTGAGTTGGCACCTCATATGAGATACTATAGGATGTTGATGCATATATAACACCTGAAGCACTGGGAGTGACAGTCGACACATTTGCTGATACATAAGAACTTGAGACTAGACTTGATACCATGATTTAAGCTATATGTTCACTATTAGTTTGAATGAAGAAGACCAACAGAATAAGAAATAAGAATCTAGCAGAACAAAGTAAAGGTTCCAAATTCTGGACAACTTTTTTCCTTTACTAATTTTGTAGTGATTAAAAATATATCTAATGCGTAAACACAATAGCAAACCTATTCCTTAGGGTTTAGTACCGTTTCAACAATAGATTATAAAGGGATATTCAATCACTCAACTAAAAATAGGAAATTCAGATCAAGAATAAACGTATCCGATGTATCGCATCAGGTAAAAAACACGAAACTTATTGATCTGAATTTTGATTGTAAACAAAAACACGGTTGCAAAAGCGCGCCGCGTTTCGTAGCACAACCGCGTTTGCTCAGTGGCTCCTAGTACACAGACATAAATTCATAATACATGTGGATATGTATAAACTAGTTATAAAACCTCCAGTTCTCATCAGTAGAATCAATTGCCCATGCAAATTTTTCTCTAAGTGTCTTAGTAAACAGTTTTTCAATAGGCACCTTGTATTTCTTCGAAAACATAACAGTCAATCTTGGATCAATATAGTTCATCTTGGAGGTTCCGAGGGCGACACTGGAATTGTCTTCTTTGTCCTTCAACTGTAGATTGGTGTTTTTGATTCTGGTTTCAAGCTTCTCCACTTGCGCACTGAGCTTTTCAATCGTATGTGTGCTCTTTAACTCATACTTTTGTTTCTTTGCTTCTGCTTTATATTGCTTGATAGTTTCCTTAGTCTTCGCTAGCTTGTCCTTGTGATCTGTTTTCAAAGCTTCCAGCTTCTTTTTATACTCCTCAGCTCCTAACTCCTTCTTTTCATATCCAAGCTTTTCCTTATCTTTGATAAACTTAGCATTAACCTTCTCCAATTCCCTGGCTGCCCATCCATCAACAATTTCTTGTTCTTTCTCCTTGCTGAAATCATCAAGCTCAGCAAACTGCGTCTTGTCCTTGTTTTTCAGCTTGGGATCAAGCTGCAACATCATCCTCTTGGCTTTTATCTTTTGCCATGTCATTTCTTCCAGCTTAAAATTGATCTTTTCAACACCCGCTTGATGTGCCTTTGGAATTGTACGCTGATGGTTACACAAAATGGCAACTTCTCTATTTGCAGCATTGAAAGCAACGACCTTTTCGTTTATCGTACCCTCATTTGGAATCAAATCTAATTGGTCTTGCATAGTCTTGGAGGCATTATAAGTTCTAAAAACTTTTGCTGTCAATCCTGGTAAATATCCCTGGAAGTATTTATTCAAAATTGATGGATCCAATCTATCAAATAGATCGTCGCCAGGCTTCTTTGGATCCTTCTTGAAAATTTTCAAGTTCTTGAACACTTGTTTATCCACCTCAACTTCTTGATAAAACCTAATGGAATCTTTACCCAAAAAATCAAATACTACTTTGTTAGGTGGTTTCAAAAACACATGTTCAAACCTCAATGAACAACAACCAACAGTGTCAGCTTCATCATCACCTTTTTCACCACCTGCTCTGAGAGCAAAAACGTCAATTAAATATGTCGCAACAGCAATTTGCCTATCAGCCATCATGTTTGACTTCAACTTGGCTCTGTAATCCTTTCTAATTGCATCGATATAGTTTTTCAATTCTCTAGCTTTTTCAAATTTTTTGAAATCACTCATACCCTTCAGTGATGAATTTTGCGCAAATCTGACGTACTTAACTGATCCCATGATATTCTCGTGCCACATTGCTAACCAAGCAACTGTGTTATCATGTTTAATCTCACCCCACTGATGGCCCTCTGGTGGTGTTGGTACAGGTGCTTCCTTACCCAAGTTCAGCGTAATTTGCTCAGGTAAGACCCTTCTCTTTAGCTTGCCTGTTTTCGGATGTGCACCACGACCTCTGAACAACCCAGGTGGTTCAACACGGAAATTACCAACTTGTTCCTTTCTATTGTTTAATAAACAATACTTATATGGCTCTTCTAATTTCTCTTTTTCTTCCTTCAACTTCTTTTTCTCTTTTGGTGGTAATGCCTTTTTCTCTTCACGTAACTTATCAAAGTGTGCAAACATTTTTGAAAAATCACATTTGGAGAATTCAGTAATTTCAGCATCGGGACAACCACCTGCCTCCTGAAGAACTTGTTTGAAATCTTCAAAGAAATTTTTCTGGAAAGTTGGGTTTTTAGCATGATCAGACTCTAACAAAGCGGCAAAAAAACCGGCCACTTCCTCTGCTTCTGGTGGTAAAGTAACGGGTTTGCCATCATATATCAATTTTACAGTTTTCGGTAGAGGTTCATACTCAGGAGGAAATATAACACCTTGATGTTCTAATGTTTCCCACTTTATTTCACCGTCCAAGTCTTCAGCATTTTCCCACCATTTGAAAGTTTCATCCTCCTCATTGGCATCGACTTCAGCCTCCGTTGTTTCCTCTACTTTGACCTCCTGTTTGATCTCAGTTTTTGTGGCAACTTTGCGCTTTTTAGTCGACGCTTTCTTCTTGCCATTGGCAACCTTCTCTACAACTTCCTCTTTTAATTGTCTTTTCAACGAAGGCTTAACCTGATCAGTGTTTGCCTTGACAGTCATTTGAGCACCAATTGTTGTGTTTATCCAACAAAGAAATTGCTATTACAGAGAGAGGTATTTTTTTTTTCATTCTATTCCTTTTCCATAAATTTTTACGTTCTCTTGCTACTGATTTGTCTATATCAACAAATGTCTAATTTGTGAAGGGACTATGAATACATCAAAATCGACTAGTTGAAGTTTGTTAATTCAGTTGTTAATCTATTGTATTCATCTGCATAAAATTAGAGTGTCAAGACGCCGGTTTATCGAATTTAAAAAAACAAAAGTATTATTGCAGTGCTAATCAAGTTTGGCTTGCTATAGCAATTAAAAGAGTATTCTTTTTTTGAAGTGAATAGTCATGTATCATTGCTATAGTAATGCCGAATGCAGTTTCAAGGAGGTTCATTTTCTTGCAAATGTCTATCGGGTTAGCAAGGTTTGCTCTTTATTCTTCAGTCCAGCATCGCTAAGTAGGAAAATGCATCTTGTAGTTGTAGTTATAATGAGTAGTCTATATTCGAACATTTGTCAGCCTTGTCACAATTTTCATATTGAATAATGTCTTATTACAACCTTCCAATCAAAATGTTATTGTATCAAAACGTCATTGTAGGCAGCGAGATTTTCTGAATGGTTCAAATGAATTGTAGCTGTTGGTACTGATATTAGCAATTACCACTTGTCAAGTGAACCCACTAGGAAATGGTCTCTACCTCCTTCATTTTTAGATCCTAGGCTTATACTGTATATGAAACCTAACGCGCAAAAAATTTAAACCTTGCTTACAAGAAGATAGTCTTTATCAAAACTGATATGGGTGCGTTAGTGTCTATTCCATTAGCTCCTATTGGACTCATCGGAACATGGGTATCTTCATTTCTGGGTTCTGCACTTTGTACGTGCTGTTCATCGAGCTCTCTCAATCCTTTGAACCATACATTCACTTCATCGGTTGCCACTAGAGTGATGTATGCAACAATATTTTTGGTAAACTCCATATTATCTTGGTGCTCGTTGTCACATCGATTTACAGACTATTTGGAGCATTTGTCATGGGGGTTTTTCAAAGTTGGTAATGCGTACTGTCGAGAGCACGGGTGTACAGGGTTTACAAACGTTCAACGATTCAATTTCACACTAGGCCTTGAACACTTGATTTTGGCTGGGTTGTTGGTAGGGGTAAATTCTACAAGTAACCCGAGAGCAGTTATTCAGAATGGCTGGTGGATGACAAAGATTTTTGTGCTTTGGCTGTTCATATTTGTGAGTTACTTTATTCCGGACTTGTTCTTCGTTATTTGGGGCAACTACTTCTCTATTGTTTTTTCCACCGTCTTTATTGGTATTGGGCTAATTCTACTAGTGGATTTTGCACATGAATGGGCTGAGACATGCATGGAAAAGATCGAAGAGGGAGAAATCTATTTAGTGGATGATATTGACGACAGCAACCAAAACTGCTTAGAGGGCACGAATTTTTGGAGGACGTTGCTAGTTGGGGGTACGCTGTCGATGTATCTTGGGGTTGTGATCATGACCATTTTGATGTACATTTACTTTGCAAACCAGGGTTGCAACATGAACCAAACGGTGATAACGATCAACCTCGTTCTGGTTTTGCTTGTGACCGGTGTCTCGCTGCATCCAAGCGTGCAGGAGTACAACCCCAACGCCGGGTTGGCCCAGGCGTCTATGTGCTGTGTTTACTGCACATACTTGGTGTTTTCTGCGTGTTTGTCGGAACCTGACGACAAGCTCTGCAATCCGCTTGTCAGATCAAGCGGTACCAGAACAATCACAGTGATCGTTGGTGCGGTGATGACGTTTGCTGCTGTTGCTTACACCACCACAAGGGCTGCAGCCAACTCTGCCTTCAGCCACGCTGGTTCCAATGGCAACCAGGAGCACATGGCACTCACCACACAACCTAGTGCACGTACGCAGATGAGATACGAGGCACTCAGACAGGCTGTAAACGAGGGCTCGCTCCCAGAAAGCGTGTTGGACGAAGAAGTGCCTTGGATCTACAACAGCGAGGAGGGTGAAGACGAAGAAGTGCACTACACACGGTACAATTACGTGCTATTCCACATTATTTTCTTCTTGGCAACGCAGTACATAGCGGCGTTACTTACAATTAACGTGGTTACGAATGGTGGCGAAGCCGGCGGAGACGAAGGAGCCTTCATCCCAGTGGGCCGTACCTATTTCAACACCTGGCTCAAGATCGTCAGCAGCTGGGTGTGCTACGTTCTGTACGCATGGACGTTGATAGCCCCTATGTTATTTCCTGATAGGTTTAATTGACCAACGCGAAAAATTTTTCTCTTTCTTCCTCTGTTTATATAAAAGGGTGAGGATAGCGCAGTGTGAGAGGAAGGTGAACAGCTGAGATAGTGAGAGATTAAATATGGAAGACACGGGGAACCAGCATGGAGACTTCTTAGGAAGTACTGGCTACGACAAGCTTAAGACACATTTCCCCTCAGCACGAGTGAAAAAGCTAATGCAAAGTGATGAAGACATTGGTAAGGTTTCACAGGCTACGCCGCTGGTGGTAGGTAGAGCGCTTGAGCTGTTCATGTGTGCGCTCGTGGAGCATGCAGTGGATACAGCTAGAGAGAAGGGCACGTCCCGAGTAGGTGTCGACACACTAGCAAGGGCGATCCAGTCTGAGGACACGTTTGACTTCCTTGAGGGAGTGTGCGACAAGTATCTCAATACCCCATCGCACAATACTCACTCGACGCCAGATAATACCAGTGCCAACGAATGAGGGAAGTGGTTTCCATGGGTTTAAACGGAAAACTTTCAACTGTTAAATTTTCAGTGCCTATCAAGTGGACCTCCATAAAAAATATTATGACGTCGGAATTCCTGGCGCTGGATAAATAGCCATTACACCATCAAATTGACATGGTATTGAAGTAAACAGAGTGAAGAACCAATTGTTTGCGGAGGAGGTCAATAGCATTGTGGGCTTTGTATAAATAGGGCAATAGTTATCAAGTTGGTAACAGAAGGCCATTCGGAATTTGTAAAACATCATCTATTATTATTAAACATAATATATATATAGCGACGATAGATATATATATATTAGTTAGCGTTAAGTTTGAAATAGTAATTCAAATAGAACAACAAATAGATATATACGGAATACAGGTTAGTTATAACCAGTCATAAGCACATTTCTTCACACTTCTCTTCCATTGCAGTTTTATCAGTAGCTGTGCATCTACATCGGTTAAACACTTTATTTACAAGTGACACACAAACATTCAAAAATGGTATTCTATGCAGGTGTTGATGTTGGTACAGGGTCAGCCAGAGCAGTTATTGTTGACCAGAACGGGTCCATTCTCGGACTAGCAGAGCGTCCGATCACCAGACACGAACTCAAGGAGAACCATATTACGCAGAATTCAACGGAGATCTGGGACGCCATCTGCTACTGTGTCCGGACTGCAGTGTCGCAGTCCAACGTCAACTACGAGGACATTCTCGGTATCGGGTTTGATGCTACGTGCTCGCTAGTGGCGATCAGAGAGGCAGACGATTCGCCACAGGCAGTGGGCCCAAACTGGGATGACCAGCTCGAGAACGTCATCTTGTGGATGGATCACAGAGCCGGCGTGGAAACGAATGAGATCAACGCCACCAATGACGAATGTCTCAAGTTTGTAGGAGGCCAGATGTCGATTGAGATGGAGCTACCAAAAATGAAGTGGCTGAAGAATCACATGCCGTCAGATGGCAACGGGGAGCCTATCTTCAACAAGTGTAAGTTTTACGATTTGGCCGATTATCTTACCAAGAAGGCCACCGACAAGGAAACAAGATCGCTGTCCAGTGTAGTGTGCAAACAAGGGTACATTCCAGAGGGCATTACCAACAGAAACGGGTGGTCGAAGGAATTCTTAGAGAAGGTGGATTTACCTGAACTTGCCGAGGACAATTTTAGAAGACTAGGTGGCTTGAACGGTTTGAATGGAAAGTATCTATCAGCTGGTGAGACTGTTGGTCCCCTCAGCGCCACTGCCGCTCTTGAACTAGGCTTATCGGAAGAATGTATGGTTGGTTCGGGTGTCATTGATGCATATTCCGGTTGGATCGGAACTGTAGCTGCCCCAACAGACATTGCGATTCCAGCACTAGCTAAGCAGGATGAAACAAAGAAAGGAATGGCCAAGGCCGTTGGCCGTCTTGCGGCTGTTGCTGGTACCTCTACTTGTCATATCTGTATTGAAGAAAAGGAGATTTTGGTCAAAGGTGTGTGGGGTCCTTACAGAGATGTTCTAGGGCATGGATACTGGGCTGCAGAAGGTGGGCAGTCTATGACAGGAGCCTTACTAGCGCATGTGCTCTCTTCGCACCCTGCGTACACGGAACTGGGTGTTGCATCTGACTCTTCTAACTTATCCAAATTTGATTTTCTCAATTCTAGGTTGGAGCATCTGACTAAGAGCAGGGATGAGAGGTCAGTGGTCTCACTTGCTAGACATCTTTTCTTCTATGGAGACTACCATGGTAACCGTTCTCCAGTCGCTGATCCGAACATGAGAGCATCGGTTATCGGACAATCGATGGATGTTTCTCTAGACTCGTTGGCCATTGAGTACCTTGCTGCCTGCGAGTTCATTGGCCAGCAAACAAGACATATCGTTGAGACCATGAAATCTGCGGGTCATGACATCAAGGCGATTTTCATGTCCGGTGGACAATGTCGTAACGGGCTTTTGATGAGACTCCTGGCTGATTGCACCGGTTTGCCGATCGTCATCCCAAGATACATAGATGCATCTGTTGTCTTTGGTACCGCTATGCTTGGTGCTGTTGCTGCCGAAGATGCAAAACCGCTAGCACACAAATCAAAGGCAGACGATATGAAGAAATCGTTGCTTAAATCCAAAATCAACGACAAGATGGTGTACCCACCGTCTCCATACACAGCACCAACAGCCACTTCTTCCTTCACATCAATCTCTGCGATGTCGTCTTCTCAGGCCATCGCAAACGGCTACCCATTTCCAGTGATATCTGCCAGAACTGAAATTGCTCATGATAAGGCCTCCAATGCCAGTGATGAAGACGTCTTCACTTTCAATGCGCATAAGAAGACGCAAGAAGCGCTAGCAACCCAGCTGAACGAGGCTCCAGCCGACAAGCTCTGGAGGGTGATGAATACACTGTCGAGCCCAGGTAGGGTGATCTTTCCGAACGACGTCTCTCACCCAGACAGAAAGCTACTCAACGTCAAATACAAAATCTTTTTGGACCAGATCGAGACCCAAAGAAAATACAGAGACATGGTGGACAAGACGGAGGATGCCATCAAACACTATTTGTCTATCTAACTACTTTTGTAATCCTTTAAATCATACATCAACTATCGTTTCCGCCCGCTTACACAGTTGAAAGCCCAATATGCCCAGATCTTTTTTATCTCCGCCTCGGTGCCATTTCTAGTCGTATAAAAATATATCACGAAACACACACCGCCCACTCTTTGAAGCATGGCTATATAAGGTGAGCAAATGCAGGACATGTGGGCATTTGTTTTCAGAAAGGCTGAAATATCTGCTTTTCAGTAGTATAGCAATAATAAAGAATGCCATTGAGTAAACACATTGAATCAGATTTCATCGAACATAAGATCTTCCAGGCATCACGTTCCAAGACAGCTTTGATTTCAGAGTACGTGAAGACATCCAAGGAGCGCAAAACAGCACCAGAAAACTCCAACGATGGCCACCAGAACCACCTCGTTACAAGATTCAAAGGTGTGGCAAATAAGTACAGAATCCCTAAGCATGGTATGGACTCCGAGCTGGCGTACGATATGGTGCACGACGACATGGCACTTGACGGATCGACTATCTTGAATTTGGCCTCGTTTGTCAATGTACACACCGAAGAGGCCAGTAAGAAGTTAATCGCTGAAAATCTTACGAAGAACTTGGCAGACAATGACGAGTACCCTATGATGATGGAGCTGCAAAACAGGTGCATTTCAATCCTTGCCAACCTTTGGAATGCACCACTGGAGACTAGCGATACCGGTATTGACACTCCACACCACACGGAACACTACTCCAAGTACAAGAGCAGAGCCATTGGTACTCCGACCACTGGGTCATCGGAAGCTGTAATGCTCGGTGGTTTGGCCATGAAAAAGAACTGGCAGCAGAAGAGACGTGCCAAGGGACTTTCCACCGATAAACCCAACATCTTGATGGCTTCCTGTTGTCAAGTGGCACTAGAGAAGTTTGCCAGATACTTTGACGTTGAAAACAGGTTGATCGGCGTGTCCAAAAAGGATTTCCTTATCGATTACGACAAAATCAAAGCCAATTTGGATGAAAACACAATTGGTATCTTCGTTATTGTTGGGTCAACTTACACAGGTGGCTTTGAGAGTGTTCTAAAAGTTAATAGCATCTTGGATGAATTCGAAGCTGAAAGTGGCCATTCCATTCCAATTCATGTTGACGGTGCCTCTGGTGGATTCGTCGCTCCGTTCGTCTACCCTGACTTGCAATGGGATTTCAGAGTGCCTAGAGTGATGTCAATTAATACCTCCGGTCATAAGTTTGGTCTTGTTACTGCTGGTCTTGGTTGGGTTTTGTTCAGAACTGAGTCGTGGTTGCCAGACGAATTGAAATTTCAGTTACAATACCTTGGAGGTTTGGAAGAGTCATTTTCTTTGAACTTCTCTAGATCTGGTTATCAGGTTGTTCATCAATACTACAACTTCCTACATTTGGGTAGAGACGGTTACTATGAAATTTTCGACAATTGTTTAACAAATGCCAGATTGTTGTCCTATTTCCTTGAAGAAACCAAATATTTTACTTGTATTTCTGATTTGCACTTACCTCTTGGCATGACTACAAGAGAAAGAGATCCAAAATGGACTGTGGACGAGGCTCACAGTATGTTGGACAAACATGATAAATTTAATCCTGCTTTACCTGTGGTATCGTTCCAATTCACTCCTGAATTTATTCAAGAATATCCAGAAATTCCACAAGCTTTAGTCTCTAAATTGCTAAGAAACAGGGGTTGGATCATTCCAAATTATCATTTGCCAAAGAGTGAAGTTCCAAAAGAAGGTGAAGAGGAAAGCTTCGTTCCACCAGAGGATGACGGCTTGAATGATGAAATTTTGAGAGTGGTTGTGAAATTTGATTTGACTGCTCAATTATTAGACAAGTTAATGCATGATTTAGTAGAGGTTGTTGAAATTTTGATCGATTCAGTTGAGATGGTTAGGGAAAACGTAAAAGAGCTCAAAGAAAAAGGTTCAGATGTTGGCGATACAATGTGTTACAATATGCTATTAAGTATTGCAAATGATGGTGACAAGAGATTGATCAACTTGAGAAATGCTTCTGGTACTACTGCCGCTTCTTCTCAAAAGGGATTCAAAGGTGTTTGCTAATTGTTATTTTTTATGTCTGAAAGCTAAGTCTTAAACGTTAAATTTCGCTGAATGCCGTTGCTTAGTTTTATCAAGTAATCACTATTTATAATATTAATATATACAATATTAGGTTATTTTATTAATCTTGTTTTTTGCTACTGTCATTTTCTTTTCACTTTCGTCAATTTTATCACTAAAATTGCTCAATAGCTCATTTTGAATACCTAGTTCCTCGTTGATTGCTAATCCCATTTGTTTCTGCCTGACAATCAACTCCCTTAACCCTTCAAGCTCTTTATCTTGGGAGTGAATGATTTGCTTTTGAGATTGTAATAAGCCCGTATTGCTCAACTGGCGAGTGGTTTCTGTTTCTTTTGGTTTTCCTAGAGTTCGTCCCTTTACCGAACTGGTGGATTGTATTTCATCTACGCTTATACCTTTGTTTGTCACTGGCTGAATGCTAGATGACAAAGCTTGAAGTTCCTGTAATTCCGTTTGTAGTATTAATAACAGTTCTTTCCTCTTTGATATTTCACTATCACCGATATCTGACGTAGACTTTAGGTAAAGTGCCAATGAATTAATATTAGATTCAACGTTCTTCAATATACCTTTAATCTCAACGACGTTGGAGTTGGAGAATATCTTGTTTCGGGCATCTTGCAATGTAGACTTCATCAATTTACATTGTTGCATCCATTTCTGAGGTGAATCAATATGTTGAGTTGTTTTCAACTCTTTGTTTTGCAAATAATGAAGATCATTGTTAAAATTGGCTTCTTTGTCTCCAGTAATCATTTTATCTTCAAGAATGGAAGCTTTTGAAACATTGAAAAATTGTAAAACCAATGGATTCATTCTCAACTCTTCGTTAGCAAACAGAAACTTGGTAAAAGCTAGCAAACTTTCTTTTCTAGAATGAAGAACGCTCTTTTGTGTTTTATAGTATACTGACAGCCTTGATGGCAACGAGTATTCGATACCAATTTTATTTCTCAAATGATAAAAGTCACTAAATCTTTTGGAACTGGTGTACACATAGCTCTTGGCGTTTGATATATCTACACGTATCTCTATATTGTATACGGTATAGTTACCAACTTGTGTGGTGGAAGGTATTGATATATTAATCATTAATTATTCAAGAGCAAGTTTTAGATAATTCCTAAAAAAACTAATTTGACACTGAGAGACTATTAAGTTCATACTGGCAACATACGTCAATGGCCATTAAATATATTTCAACAGCTGTGAAAGGGGCTGCTCATGAGTCTGATATCTTAGGAGTAGCAGTGACAGCAAAGCATACAGTCACGGTGTCTTCAGATGGATACTTGAAGCTTTGGAAAAATGATTCTTTTGAACGTGATTTAGAGCTACAAAAACTAGTTGATCCATTGGGAGTACATCATGTGACTGTGTTTGAAGACACTTCCGCTGATACAGGTGCTAAGATTTTGCTTTTTGGTGTCGTTGGGTTTTCAGGAAAGTTTTGCTTGTTAGCTTTCGATTACAAAACCTCAGATTTGAATAGTTTAGACTTCCAAGCTGAAGTTAAAAACAACAAATCACCATCTTACTGGGCTCCATGCTTTGTCAAGGATTCAGAGAACGGCAAAGATCACTATCTAGCAATTACAACTGTTACAGGGCGTACACAAGTTTTCACTCTACAATTTGAAGACGACACTCCTCAGTTTACTCATCAGGGAGAAGCTTATGGCAATGACGATAGCTTTGCGACTTGTATTACAGCTGACTCCAAGTCGAAAAAAATTACAGTGGGACATCAAAACGGTAGTGTTTACCTTTACGATTTGCAACGTTTGATGCTAACATTTAATTTCGAAACTTATGGGTTGAAGCAAAGTAACAAATCAATCAACATTGTCAGATCAATTGAGTTTTCACCTAATGGAGAACTACTAGCGATAGCGAGAGATTCTGGTGCCTATGGTACGGTGTCGATCTATGACGTCAAATACGGTGAATTTTTAGGATCGTTCACCATAGCTACTCATTCCAGTAATGTCGGAGTGGGTTCTTTTGCCCATAGTAAATGGTGCATGACTTTGAGTTTTAATGCTTCGGGAACATTACTAGCGACAGGTGGGTTTGATGACAGAGTTCGTATCTGGGATGTTGAAACTAGGCAGTGTGAGGCGTCTATTATCTTGAATACCACTGACATGTCTGACGAGGAGCTTGAGCAGGCTAAAAGTTTAGACGAATCCAAATGTGTTTCCTTAAAATTTGTGACTCCTGGACTGATTGAAGACGATGGTAAGAATGACGGATTGGTAGTTGTCGGTCTTGATAGGACTATTCGCTGGTTTCGTGAAGCTGGTGGTATATAAGTATATAGCGTCAACTTTAGATTTTAAGAGTAAAACTGGAAAATGTTCTTGTGAAGTTTATTCTTTTGATGTAATAAATAGAGTACAAAGTTAGTATAAAAGAGATTAATTAGAGCCCTGATTTTTTTATCTCCACATTTACCTTCATTACGTAGTTGAATTAAACGATAAAATGGCATCTAACTCTGCAAAATCAGGCTGTTGTAATGTTCTAACTCTTCATGAGGGTGCTTCTAAAGGAACAATCAAGGACGTCGTTAATTATAGAACCTATGTTGCAGGGGAATTGGTCCAGGGTGGAAAGGTTTTAGTGATTTTCACAGATATCTATGGCTTGGATCTCGTTAACGTACAATTGTTAGCTGATGCTTTCCATGAGACATTGGGTTACACAGTTGTCATTCCAGACATTTTGAAGAATGATCCTTACCCAACTGAAGAGATCAAGGACCAAGACAAAGCCGCTGCCAAGTTCAACGCATGGCTTGGCAAACACCCACTTGAAGAGTGCAAAACAATTACCCAGACATTCTTGAAAGATTTTAAGAAGGAGTACAAGCCGGTGTTCACTACTGGTATTGGTTACTGTTGGGGTGCCAAGTTTGTTATCCAAAATTTGACCAGGGGTGGCGACTTCGATGTTGGTGCCGCTGCACATCCATCCTTTGTCACAGAGGAAGAAGTCGACCAGATTGCTGTTCCATTCATCATTTCAGCAGCCCAAACAGATACTATCTTCACTCCAGAACTCAGACACAAGACAGAAGAGATTTTGAGCAAGAATGGCATCTCATACCAAATTGATCTCTTTTCCGGAACCACCCACGGCTTTGCAGTGAGAGGTGACAGAAGCGTCCCGGAGGTGAAGTATGCTGCTGACAAGGCATTGACCGACCAAGTTACGTGGTTTACAAGGTTCGACAAGCACGCTGCTACCGGATGTTCGTGCTAAAACCATGTCAAGTTTATATAGACCCCTTTTGACATTTGCGTTTACTAGTGTATTTGTGTATTTGTGTATTTGCAGTTATAGGATGTCTATACGTTCTCCAGCAGACTCCATGGTTATTTAATATGAATGAAAGTATTTGACAGAAGTTTCCAGTGTAAACTAAAATGGCTGTACCGCCGATCATTATATGGAGGGATATGAACGGGCACCTAGCGCTACTGACTAGTGGAGAAACCATTAAAGACCAAAGAGGACAGTGCATTCGTGTGAAGGTGTTACAGTTAGACTCAGTCATCAACGGTCACATCTTATCATATGTATGCGCATTGCGCCTGTTTGTGTCCATCTAGTCCTCAAACGGCCAAGTGCAGTAGTGAAACCGCCCACATGT
The DNA here is from genome assembly GCA_030570395.1 of Saturnispora gosingensis. Lineage (NCBI taxonomy): Eukaryota > Fungi > Ascomycota > Pichiomycetes > Pichiales > Pichiaceae > Saturnispora > Saturnispora gosingensis. The sequence goes on from JAJLVU010000004.1 coordinate 41,188, forward strand.
GCACAGTACTGTGCGTGGAACGCACGGGTACTGTGCTACTGCTGTCAAACTAGCAACATGGGCTCAGACCAGGCGGACCCGCAACTCAATAGGCAAATTATCACCATGGTACATATATATATAATAGGGTAACATTGTTGACATATAAAAAAAGATCACCTATGGTGACCTCTCAACGATATAAAAGAATTAGTTAGTTATGAAAGACCGATGCAATGACGTCTATGGCTCTATTCTGACTTGGACACAACATAGATGGCGTGCAAGATAGCTGGGAACCAAATGAAACAACATAAGATAATGTTAATCCAGAAGTCGCTTCCAATACCTCTTTCCATGAAAACGGCAAGAGGTGGCAAGAAAATGGCGAGAATGTATGCAACGATTTTAGAGCTGTCCATTGTGATGGTAATTGAGTTGTTTAAGTTTGCGTGTTACTTACAAAGAGGAAGAAGAAGAATGCCTAATATAATTTGGCATATGTTTTTCTTTTATGCTTTTTTTGTCTCAGGGGAAAGGCCTCACCAGCCACTTTGCCTCCAAAGAAGCCAGGCTAAGCACATAGAGGCTCAGCACTCAGAGACTGAATAGACCTGTTCTCTTCTTGCCAAATGGATACACGACGAGAGCGGCAAGGAAGAGGCCCACTGTAATGCCAATGGCAACCTCTATCATGGTGATACCAAAGGTCAAGGTGCTGGTGCTGACGAGGTCTTGGTTCTTTGTAGTGTCAGTAGAGGACAACTGGCCTATACCTGCAGCAAGAACGTTTCTACCGGCAACACCACCGGGAACTAGACAGAAGACGCCAACAAGCATGCTGGTGAAGGCAGTCTCGCAGTACGTTACTTTTTTGAGAAGGCCATACTGCTTGCCGAATTTAGAGTAGACATTAGAAAGCACACCGATTGTAAATGCTCCCATGGCAGCGTTGAACTGGGTCAGCGGCAAGTGTATCGCCGAAAAGTAGTCCACAGTGTAACCGGCACACGCAATGATCACCATGATCGGTAGCTGTTTGAACGAGGCCTGGCACGCTAGCGCCATTGTGATCGCAAACATCGGGATGAAAAGTAGATTCATCGTGCTTGGGATGTTCCCCTTGCACGATGCCGTCGTGGAGGCATTGTGGTCAAGCCAGCCGTAGATCCCAGACCCAAGCGTCATACCAAATCCCATAAACAGCGAGTAAATGATAGCATAAAACATCCGAACTGTGCCTGATACAATGGATCTTGCCTGGATCTCCAAGGCTCCACTTAAAATAATGTAACCGGGAAGAATCATCGAGAGACCACTCAAGACCACAGCAGGAAAGCAAAAGAGCTCTGATCCATTAGCCATGTTGATAGACCCCAATGCCCGTCCTAGAAAGCTCACCAAAATACAAGACCCTACCTCAAACACGGATGAGTACATTGTGTTCCGAGGCGCCACTATCAACTGCAAGAAGCCAACAAGGATGCCCATTGCAGCGCTGGGTCCCATGTCCGCCCACGAACCACCAAACCAAATGATAATGAATGCACTGTTGATGCCATAGAAGATGATCATCATGAGCGTGCTGAATTGCGGCTTCTTGCTGAATAACTCGTCTAATCTGCCGCACGCCTCCTCAACACCGAGCCTATCGTGGACGACAAGGTCATATATTTCATGTGCTTCATCAAGTTTTGCCAAGTTAAGTCCTTGTCCTACTCTAATAAGCTTCATGTCGGTGGTCCTCATCACTGGGTCTCCAAAAGATGCTAGCATGATTCCTGGAAAATATAAAAAGGATGCCTCCAACTCTAAAACCTTTGCTGTTAGTGTCATATACTCCTCCAATCTATGATTTGGAGCTCCAAATAACATAAATGCTTTACAAAGCATTAGTAAAAACTTCTGTCTTGTCAAGACATCTGAAATGTGTACTGTTATTCGTGCCATGTTGGATTTGGACCTCGGCCTTTTGAATCCCTTATTAGTATCAACAGCTGGCGGTCGTGGTATATTGAAAGATGGTAGCATGGGTACTGGATCTGCAGCCAGAGGCGTTTCCAATGCTGCCTCATGATCTGTTTCTTTATGTGAACTGTTCAAAGAGGTGACTAGTTGCAGCGTTGAATTTTTGAGAGAATATGGGGAAGCTGCCCTACGTCTAGATCTTGATCTTGATCTTGATCTAGAAGTAACCGATTTCCAATCTCTGCCAGTTCTTGAAGTCTTCCTATTATGTCTGTCGTTGTTTTTCGAGCGTTCCACTTCTTTCATCAATTTCTTTCTATTATTTATCACTTCTAGGTTGTCTATAAAGGTGTTTTGATCTTTTTTTAGCTCTGATAAGACTGGCTCATCGTCTCTTGAGCGGTCAAGTGCTTTTCCAATTTTATCTTTATTCATCTCACCCCATAATTTCATTAGACTTGTTGTAATACCCATTTTATACTTAGGGCTACTACCTTCAGTTTCACGATATCCGTTATCAGCATCCGACTGGATATAATCGTAGTTGGTGGAGTTTGTGATCGGGGCATCACGAAAATTGAAACTTTCCTCTGACCTATTCAGACTACCTAGCTCTATGTCACTTTGGTTGCCACGTCTTATTTTACCTACAGCGTCATGCTCATGTCCCTTTACATTTGGATGGTGATTATTGTGTAGTACATCAGATAGCGAAGGCATGAAGTTCATACTTGGAAGATGTAGCCTATTAAGAAACCCGGAATTTTCATAATGCAGTACATCTTGTCTCAGCATGTCATTGATCATCGTTGAATCTGATGATACAGTCCTATCCATACCATAACCGTTTTGAAAAGCTTCTGTGCTTGACTGAGATTTATTGTTATTATAATGAAGTGGTTTGAGTATATTATTCTTTTTTCCTATATGATCTAAAGTGTTAGCGGAGTTTCTATTATTTTCGCTTAAAAGGCCTTCTGGTGGTTCCTCATGTACGATGTAACCTCTTGCATCTGCGTTTCCTGAAGAATGTTTGTCTGTAGTAGTTTCACTTTTGTCCAATTCCTTCATTTGCTCTTCGTAATTTTCATCATCTGTCTCTACGTCATCAGAGGAGTCATCATTTTTGCTTGAAAGCATGTTACTGAAGTTGGGTACTTGTTTGAATCTTCCGAAGTACTTAGGTCGTCTATTGGCATCTCTGTTGAAGCTTCTGTCAAAGTCCATGTCTATTTCGTCTGCATTTACCTTGCTTATCTCTTCAGACGACTCAAACTTGGGTAAAACTGGCCTCAGGTTGATTTCTTCGTTAGATCCCGACTCATGGTCTAGCTCCAAGATAGGCATTTCTGTAGAGGTCCCATCGGCTCGAACTCTTGACCCACTCCTAAGCTTTGGGACCCTAGATGAGTGATGTGCCATGATTAAATTTCGTGTAAAAAGAAATCACACTTATCTATAGGAGGTGATCGCTTAAGATATCTCAACCTTTCGTTACCGAAACATGAAATGACTATTTTTAAAAAAAATATTTCACGTGCAACAACTACAATAATGACAAATGCCCGACCAGGAGCTACTGGATACTTGGTTATAGCACCCTTCAAATGCCCTGATGCTTTCTATATATTTTCACTATAAAATATCAAAAATTGGTTAACCTAATGCCATTGAACATTAACGTGTCGTTTCTTCCATATTTTCAATACAACTCATATGAAGTTAGACCATAATATCATAACTTACGCCAAACCTCTTGCACCTTCTATAGTTGTTCAGTTTTATCAACAAAATGATTTTATCAACAACTTTGTGGGTTCTACTGAGCGTGGCATTTTTTTTCTGTAATGAAAACAACACTAAAAAGAGATCAACTTGAGTTCTTGCCGAGAAAAAGCCATGGCAGATCTCTTCACAGATGAAAACAATTTCCCTTATTCGTTCTACTTAATTCCACCATTGAATGAAAATGAACAGCTCGTGCATCTCATCCAGGCTCATGGTGGAATCGTCATTGACCATATGTACGATACAATTGTTTTAGGTGACGCAAAGCAACCCCTACCCGCAGACCTAGAAGAAGCCCATGTTTATAATTATAAAGTCATTGAGGATAGTGTTAAGGAGGGTGTTCAGATGGTGTTCATGGACTATCTAATTCATTTTCCAGCATCGGTCTCCTTCGATCAACATCAGATTCAGGACCAAGGTGAGCAAGAGCATTTACAACAAGAGCACTTAGGCAGTACAACGAACAATATGAACACTAACATGGACAGCACTCATGCATTCAATGATCCGTATCAATTTGAAATGATAAATGGTGTGGGTGATAATACTACAAAAGATTGGCTACAACCGATGAACGCAAACATGAGATATTTTGAAGCAGAGGAAGACAAAATGTTAAGAGAAGAAGTTAGAAAAAGACCATGGAATGGTATAAAAGGACACATCATATACGAGGAAATTTCAAAATTGCCATATTTTCAAGAAAGACTACGAACTCCACAGTCACTCAGAGAAAGAATGCGGACACTAAATTTTGAGATTGGATACATGTACAAAGAGGATCCTAGAAATAAAGGGCAGTTATTAACCGACCAAGACGGAAATTACATACGAACTGCATCAATAAAGACCAAAAGCAGAAAATTCACAGCTGAGGAGGATATGATCTTCTGCAAAACTGTTTTTAGACAACTGAACTTTTTGGAAAACGAAAGGGGGTTTGAAACTGTTGAAATTCCAACCAGTTTTTACAATAAATATGCATTGGTGTATCCAAGTCATACTAAAGAAAGTTATCGTCAAAGATTTAAAAACTTCTTGTTACCTTTTGGAATAAAAAATTACATCAAATACTTCATGGTTTCCAAAGCGAAAAACCAAATACCCAAACCAGCTAACCAAGCTAATGCGGAATGGTTAAAGGCTCGAAAGCAATTCAAAAACTGGAGGGCACCAGAAAATGACGAGAAAAAGGACTCATATCGCTTGTATTACCCTAATGTCCCTACAGAAGATTCCTGGATTGAAGAGAATTGGTATTTAGCTGAAGTTGAAGGTGAAGCAGATGTTATTTTTGAGAACACGTTATCAAGAAACTATAAGCCAGTGGCACCTTCTGCACAATTAGCAAGTTCCAAAGAGGAACATACGTCCAAAACACTTTCTGCTGACGAAGTCGAGGCGTATTTAAATGCTACAATGGAACAGGCAGGATCAAAAGATCAAGAACTCGATGATGCTGAGTTTCAAAAACAACTTAGTGAAATTTTTGGCCATAGTATTAACACCGAGGATGATCGCCACGTATCTGTAGATCAGCCGGATAATCATCAATCTGCTACGGTACTTGAGTTTATTGACGAGCCAACCACAGAATTCCCCTTGTTCTATGCAAAAATCAGTGTGAATAAAGGGAGTCCCGTAAAACTCGATGAAATTGATGATAAAAACAAGTTCAAGCAGGATATAGAGCAATTGATTGCTTCATCATCAAATTTGAAAGTCAAGGAATTATGTGTTGAACTTGCAAAATACAAAGTCAACGAATACTACTCTTTGTATCTTTTTCATCGGTGTGTGAATAACAGGTCTTTTATTGCCAAATGCATTGCTCACTATGTGGATACAAATGGAGCTGAGCTGTTACTAATGCAACCTGGAATCTGGTCTACTAAGAGCTTACAGTGGTTGCAATCTGACGACAATGACAAGAGAGTTGCTATCGAGCAATATCATGGTGAGGCATCCTCTTCTCACATGTTGCGAGATTTAGAAAGACGAAAACCAATTGAAGAACAATTGGAAAAGAAGAGCTTTGGAAAGACAAAGAACACCTAGTGTAAAAGATAGTTTGTATGTATTGTTAGCTGTAATTATTAAACAAGTATAAATAAATATTAATATATTTGTAATTAATACATATACAAGTATTAACTTTTTACTCTTCGATAATAACAACTCCTTGGTCGTTAATTTTCACACATTCTTTTGAAGTTTCACCTTTAGCTTGATCAAGGAGTTTGTATTTCCTTCTCTTTTTATGATCACTCCTTTGCTTCTTGTCCTGTCTTTTGGCACTCACAATACCCTTTCTACTGAGAATTCCATTTTCTAAAACATCAAGTCTTTCTGCAAGCAATTGTCTGGCGAGTTTTCTATTTTGTTCTCTCGATCTGGTAGCTTGGCATGTTATCACTATACCCGTGTTCTTATGAGTGAGCTGAACTTTGGAATTAGTTTTATTGATTTTTTGTCCTCCGTGTCCAGATCCACCCTTAATAAACTTTTCTTCAAAGTCAGTTTCTGCAGGTGGTTTCGGCCTACTAGGCATTTTCGATCCTTTGGGTAACTTAACATCAAGACTTTTCAACGTTTGTGGCAACGAGGAGAAACCTGATAATGGTATTGACTTTGGATCTACTGTGTCCTTCTTCAGTTTGGGGACTGCGCCGGAAGTTGCAGTTGAATTCCATACTTTTCTTATAGTGACGCTAATATTAGCTGTCCTTTTTATTATATTCTTTCCAAACATTGTTATAACTCTATGTAATTGACAGTAAAAGTGGTATCTATAGCGTCACGTGACTGAAGTTTATACAAGTTGAAAAATTTCAAATATGAAATTGTGAGATTTTCATTTCGAAGAATTTTCTCTATTCAATCTGTTGATTTGACAAGTATAAATGAACATTCAGGTCTGTCGCTTCAGTACAAGTGTTGCTAAGGCAGCACGTGCAAAGGCACACCGTGTGCCCCACAATATTCAACTAAAGAAGCCAATTTTACCTACGATCAATAATATTCAAGTTAAGGAAGACCATCCTTTGTGGGAGTTTTTCCACAATAAAGAGTTTCTTCGTGCTCCTAAGGAGATGGCACCAACTGGAAGACACTGGTCTATTCAAGAATTAAGACGTAAAAGTTTTGATGACCTTCATTCACTATGGTATGTTTGCATAAAGGAACTCAACCGTTTAGGTCGTGAAGATGTGATTTATTCAGAAATGAACTCTCCTAGATTGGGTTCGATTCAAGGTATTGCAGATGAAATCCATCTATCACTCTTATCTATAAGACAAGTATTAACCGAAAGAGAAACTTCAGTTGCCAACGCTCAAAAAGTGTTTTCAGAGGAAGGAGACCAGTACATGCAAGAATTCAAACAATCTTTCATCGAAGCCGAAGACGCAGAATCCAACGAATGGAAGGACAAAGTTTTTAGATTTGCATATGCCATTTGGGGTGTGAATTTCGATAATCCTGAACCTGCTTTTATCAACAGTGACTTTGTTGCTGCTGTTGAATTTATTGGCCAAATGTTCTTCGATAAGTACTATGCACAATCTGGTAGCTCAATCGGGGAATTGAGAGATATTACTGAATATTTAAGTGTTTTTCAAAATGGTAGATCAGCGGAGGGCTTTAAAAAGGCTTGCACTGAAATTGAATCAAACAGAGATTCTACTCCATTCCCTGCAAACAAATCGGTTGAAGTGTTGAAAGAATTATACCAAAATGCTTAATATAAGGGAGCTCTTAAATACACTTTATAGTTAGTCGTTAGACCTTTGTACCAAAAAATTCCATGTAAATATGAACTCTATTTTAGAACGTTTTTTTGTTTTAATATACACACCTTTCAATACACATAGCTAAATCTCAATATTCTCAGTGATAGCACTAAGAGATTCGTTGAGCTGAACACTAACCTCCATCCACTTTGCCTTGTTCATTTTCATTCTCTCCTCTATAATTGCACACTCTTTAATTTTTTCATCAATCGCTTCTTTGAGTTCTTGAATACTCTTTTTAAAACCGGTGCTTTTATCAAACTTGAACTCAAACTGGTCTTCTTCCCTCTTTTCTTTGTCTTCATAGACTAGCCTACCAGACGCAAATATTGTAGACAAATCCTTTACATCGTTCTTAAATAATTCCTCTACTTCAAATCTTTTCATTTTTATAACTTTGACTTCAGTCAAATAAGTTTCTATTGTATTGTTAATAGATCTTCTCATTTTTAACAACTCAGTTGTAGCTTCAAGTCTTCTCACTAAAACATCTGACTCCTCATTAGCTTGAAGTAAGGCTTCTCTCAAATGTTCGTTAGTTTTATCATCATATGTTTCCAATGCTTGATTGATAAAATCAAGCCTCATTTCTTCAGCTTCCGCAGATACTTGAGCTCGTTTACCACTCATTATAATTTTGGCTTCTGCTAACTCCAGTTTTTCCTTGAACTCATCTAATTCAACCGAATCCTTCTCTGTTTTTAAGTCCTCTATCAGATCTATTAATGTTGCTTTGTTCCGTATGTATACATCTAATTCCAAATCTTGCACCAACCTCCTGCGCTTAGTAAATTCTTCTAAATCGGATGGTCGTAATGAGCTGGTCATTGGTTATTTAGCAAATGAGAAAGAGTATTAAAGAGTATCATTGGTAAATGATACTTCAAAAATTCAGTTGGCTATACATAGGTGGCGCATTGAGCATTTGTGGCGCACTTAAATGATGAATGGGAACCAAAGGCGAGTTACTCTATACAATGTTTGGTTATATATGGGATAGTTTATGCTTGATGTTCCATTGCGCTCTTAATACATGCAATGACTGCAGTGCTTTGAATTTTGTCATTACCACCTTTGGAGATTCCATATTCAATTTCACTTAGACCATTCAGAATGTCACACCTTGTCTTTGCAGTGAGTTCATATTTCTCAAGAATTGTGATAAACTCTCCAATTAAATCAATAAGAGCTAACCCTTCAGAGTTTCTAATTTTAGTTAAAGTAGAATAAGCGTCTGTCCAATCATTCTTCAAAATCGCATCCAATACCAACTCAACTGATTTCGGTCTTGGCGCACCTACACAGTCATAGATCATATCAAGCTCAATCTCGTCTTTTGGATTTTCTAGTGCTGCGGCACATGCTTGTAAAACATTCAAAGCTTTTCTCATATCACCCTTACTCAAATGCACAAGTGCTTCCTCAGCTTCAAGTGAAATATTCAAGTGCTCTTGTTTAACAACAACCGAGACTCTTTCTCTGACTGCATCATCCGATAAGGGAGCGAACCTGAATCTGGTGCATCTAGATAACAATGCAGGATTGAGTTTATGCGAATAGTTTGCCAAGATACAAAATCTTGTGTTTTTAGTATACTTTTCAATAACTCTTCTTAGAGCATTTTGTGCAACATTTGTCATTGCATCAGCTTCATCTAAAATAATCAGTTTGAAACCTGAACTGAATATTTGCCTTGTAGAAGCAAAGTTTTTTATTTGGTCTCTAACAACGTCTATACCTCTTTCATCGGAGGCATTCAGCTCCAATACCATGTTTCTGTAGTTTTTTCCATATATCTCCTTTGCTAGCGCCACCACTGTAGACGTTTTACCGCTACCAGGCGGGCCATAGAATAACAAGTGTGGGATTCGTCCTTCTTCTGCAAATTTCCTGATTGTTTGCACTGTTTCATTTTGACCGTAAATTTCATTTAAATTTTCTGGTCTATACTTCTCAACCCAAGGAAGGTTCTCAACATTGTTACCACGATTCATTTAGCCTAAAAGCCTTGATATGTCACTTACTTTCTTTTATACAGTGGTCTCTTTTCGATGAACAACACGTATATTAGAAAACGCGTAGATACTTTTGGCTCATGATATACTTCCTTAAAACATATTGAAAAAATCAGCTTGTGGAAACTGATCCTTTCAGAGGCAATTGATCTAGCCGTCAATAGGTTAACGGTTATTTTTATGGTTTGTAAATCATTGATCAGGATTCTTGTAACTTGTTCTTCCTGCCAACTTTTGAATTTCAAGTTCGGTAAATCAAACAAACTAATTACTTGAGACTTCAAAGAGAGCTGCAGTAGAAGACTATACAGATATCAAAAAGATAATCGGTCTTAAGTTGTTTGGCAGTGACACATCATAAATCTAAGCATATGATGTCACAAATAAATTAGAAAGCAATTAAACATGTTACGCAGCACTCAATGTCAACATTATTGATGCAAGTCATAAGCAGCACTTGTTGCATTTTTTAATAATTAAGCCATTTTGCCGAAACAACAAGACTTAATGAAGTGATTGTTTAATAATGTAAACAACAATTGAAAAGGAAAAGAAATTGATTGGTCATCGAATTAAGTTCAAGTCCAGAAGGACGTCAAATGTGTCTATAAATATTGATTCAGTCAACATAAAGTAAGAAATTTGGCGGAAAAGTAATAGATTGATCATTTAAGCTACTAATAGGGTCTCCTTTCATTCTCTACTTCTGGTTTGTTACAACATAAGCAAAAAATGACCTCGCCATTTATCTGTAGGGCAATTATTTGCTAATCACCAGTCTCAACTTAATACTTACATGTAGTGTTGTCGCACGCGAAACCTAGTAAAGCTGCTTAGATTTACCTAATTAATGACTCCTTTTTCAAACAAGAAGTTTGACTCAATGAACTATACTATAAAGCACATTCCAAGTATCATACGAAATCCTTGATTTTTTAAGGATCCTTCACACTATCAATTAGTCTACTTCAAAAAAGAATACATCTTCATTGCAATTAAATTTGTCTTCATTAATAAACCAATTTCAATAGTTAGTGTTTTGTTCTCAAATGGCTATGTCATACACTAACTGTTTCTCGTTATACAGTTTGAACTAAACAAAGTTACGCTTCAAAAAATGAATAAAATATAACAAGGTATTAGAATACTCCATATCAAAGCGACCAACTTAGCCAGCTTGTATAGTTACTGAAATCTACCATGAAGTCACAGTCCCAGCATACTTGAAAATATGGCCTAGCTGAGCAAAATTAAAAAAACCAAATATGAAAACTTCACGTAGTTGTGAACACCAGCTTCTAGTAGTTATATTGTAAGATGTCGTTAAGAAAGGGTATTTACAAACACCAATTTTCGGCAGCTTCTTCAGCAACCCCTATTCCATCGGATTCTACAAAGCACTGGGTTTACACTTTTGCAGATCCTTCTAAGACCGACAGTCAGCTGACACAAACGAATAACAGCACACCAATTCCAACAGTTGGGTCATCGACAAGCTTGAATACAAGCAACGGTGATGACAATCAAGAGAATCTAAATGAAAAGTTTTATATGAAAACCTGGGTTTCTAAAGAAATCGCAGATGGCGAAGATGATCGTAATCAAGTTATAAGCTTATTCAAAGATTGTGAAGATGATGACAGAGATGCTGTCATTGATCTAGATAAATATACCTACTTACCAGTGGAAACAGAAACAAGTGATCAACCTGGCAATGCTATGTCGATGTCCGATATCAAATCTGCGGTTGGAAATGCTGGTGCAGGTAACTCTTTATTTTCAAGTTCAGCTGCCCATGCACTCAAGAAAGATGAAGAGGCTAAGGCAGCCGATTCAGACCTAAAACAAGAGACAGAGGAACTCTCTGCGCAGAGACCTGAAGAAATTGAAACACCAAAGGTTGAGGAACTCAGTGAGACGCCACATACAGCCAACGGAACAAGTGACGTGGACGGTGACATCAAGATGGAATAATTCCAATCGAATCACTTTTGTAAATTAAACAGTTTTATAGGATTAATGTGATTTTAGTGAAAAGGATTCAAATCATATTTGTTTTAATACTTCCTCCTCTAAAAGTAACGATTCAAGACTATTGTTGCTGGACACTTCTTCAGACACAGGCGTTTCCCATTTTTGGGAGCTTTTTCGGTCGAACTTGTTGCTATGGAAATACTGTGAAACTGAGCCGATGTTGATTTCACTATTGGTATCTGATTCCACCTCTAAATCGTAAACAGAGCTATTTCGTTCATGTGGCATTTCCGAAGCATCATTGTCCGTTTTAAATTTCATTTTCATAAGATCTGATTGTGAACTGTGCATGTATTTCTCAGCCTGCTTAATCTCTGGGACATTATTTTCTTGTGACTGTAACTTCGTACTATGTTCGTCTTTATTATTTTTACTAGAATGAATAAATCCGGCACCTTTTGCAGCTCCATCAACATCGAGCTTGGGTTCATCTGCAGTATAGTGTAGTTCCATCAACTTTTTATAGATTTCTTCCTTAGGTATCTTCAATATGTGCGATAGATGTGTAAAATTGTATTTGATTTTAAATTTGCCATTTTCTAATGTATGGAGAGGTAGCAAAGTCTTCAAAATGTCTACTGCATCTGTGTTCCACTCGTATTCAATATTTTCACTCTTTGGGAGAAGAACTCCTCTTGAATTGAGCTGTTCTTTAGAAACACTAAATCGAATTACGGGTTGGGGTAATTGAAATTCAGTTGGAGTCATTTGAAGAACAAATACTTGAACTGATAACATTTTTTTTCTTCTTGCTCTTTTGATATCTTTTCTACACCCAAAATAATTTATGAATGTCGAAGGTACTCCCAGCCAATCGACTGCGAGTAGTATAACTACAATATGTAAGTCAGACTCTCAAAATGATTTACCTGGATTCAAATTACAAATATTGGGCTTTGATTCTTACCAATCAGTTCCAACAAGTCTTGACAAGAAACTATCAACTGTCAATGGAAAAATTCACAAACATTCTAAAACTACACTTGTAACTGTTCCAATATTAAGAATATATGGTAAGTTACCTAGTGGTCACACTTGTTTATGCCATGTTCACGATGTTTTTCCTTATATATATATCAGATATATTGGTAGAGTTATTGACAACCATTTGTGTGAATCAGATACACTAAGAATTGTCAATGAAGAGTTGATTAAACTCAAAGAAGAAATAAATTTTAAGTTGTCTGAATCTTTCAAACAAAGCAATAAAAGAAAGGCTAAAAACCATAAGCGAAATTCAAAAAGGATCAATATTGCTGGCAAAGCAGCTTCAAAGCCTCTGAAAGACATTAACCCTGACTTTGATAGCGATGAGCCTGATAATGATCCTATTGAAAATACGGACAATTATGTGGCCGATATATCTTTAGTGAAAGGTGTTCCATTTTACGGATATCATCTTGGATATTCACCTTTTGTAAAGATAAGTTTGTCAAACCCTTCTTGCGTTACAAGACTCACAAAATTGTTACACACAGGGAAGATTTTTGGTAAATTTATACAACCCTTTGAGTCTCATGTTCCTTACACTTTACAATTTTTAACGGACTACAATGCATTTTCTATGGATTGGCTCAGACTTTCTCAATTATTTTGGAGGTATCCCATGGTTTACACCAAACCAGAACTTGACATCTCTAGTGAAACTTTTCAGCCTTTCTTTAATACCAAAATTACTGAGTTCAATCAATATAAAATAAACAATGACCTGAAATCAATCATTTCTACTGCATTGACTTTACAAGGTACTACCATAAACATCCTAGAGCCGAACAAGTTCAACCGAATTGCACGTACTATGGTTGAATTTGACACATCTGCCAAATGGATTTTGAATAGGAAGTCACTTAATGAACGAACAATCCACTCTACTTTGTTTGAAAACTCCTTAACCCTTGAAAAATGTGTTGGATATTTTGATTCTACAAGAACTTTGCTCAATGACGTTGCATTTTTAAGAAAAAGTAGAAACCTTGATTCAAATCACGAGTTCAGGTTATTTGAACAAATAGAAAGAAGCTTTAGAAAGCAAAGGTGGTTTGAAGATGCTGAATTACAAAAGCAATTTAAGGATTGTTTGAGAAAATCAATAGAACACCTGCGCAAATCAAGCGTTGATATGTCAGGAACTTTAGACAAACATAATCTCAAGTTTAAATGGCTTGACTACTTTCGAAGTTCTTTCAATGTTATTGATAGCTTGCACGTGAATCTTGAAGAAACAGGTGCTTACAAAAGCGATCTTGTTGTTGTTGATGCATCCTATCACTTGAGACGAGATGATTTAGCATGGCTTGTAAATCAAGTTTTATCTTTAGAACTGTTGGACTTGCAAAACACTCCCAATAAAAATAGTGGAGATTCAGCTTTACACCAAGAGATGCATCAAGGGTCCCCCCAAACTGAGCATTCAGATGAGGAGGAAGAAGAGGAAGAAGGGGAGGAAGAGGAAGAAGAGGAGGAAGGGGAAGAAGAGGAAGAAGAGGAAGAAGAGGAAAAAGAGGAAGGAGAAAAAGAGCAGAAACTACTTTCAGGTCAACAAAAACAAGACAACTTTCTGGGTGAAATTCCACATTTTACAATTGATGCACGGAAAAAAAATGAGAATTTAGAATCAAAGTTAACTCAATCTCCTGAAGAAAATGAGGAAGCTGTTTATCTTAAAGGTATTGAATCAGTAAAACATGATTTAACAAAGTCATTACATGATTCATCGATTAATGACATGGATGAAAACTTTTCCGGTGTGGCCATAACTCACCGATCGGATTTTCAAATATTTGTGGCAACGCAAAAACAAATTTTACCAGTAACTTCTGATACTAATCTTGTTGAAACTAGTCAGGATATCAAAAAGTGTGACTTCAAACAGTACTTTGAGGATTTCCATCCACTTGAAAATGTTTTCATTTACGCAGCGGATTCAAGTCATACAAAGCCGTACTTTTTGTCTCATGAAACATTCATGGAGTCTTTTGAAACAAAGTATCAACGTTTGAAAGTTGAATATTGTGATCCATATTACTCCAGGCTAGACAATTTTGATGCTGAGCCATTTTATTATGGAGGGAAGAAGTATTTACTAGAATGTAGTGAAATCGAAGGTAATTCCAATAACTTGGATATTGGTCTCAATCCAGTTGATTATGAAGAAGATTTTCAAAAAAGGCAGTGGATTTACTTACCCAAATCACCCAGTTATGAAGCAGTAAAGCTGTGGTGTAATGTACAAAAGAAAACACAACCAAAAAATGTCAATCCTGATGTTTTTGATTCCCAGGTTAAAGGGGTTACACAAAAAGTAAAAGGATTCAAATTTCCTTCAATCCAAACTCCAACAGAAAGAAAAAGATCTAAATTCAGAGAAATGCTTATGCTTACAATCGAAATACATGTTGAGAGCAGAATGAAACTATTACCTGATCCTTGCATAGATGAAATAAAGGCCATATTCTGGACATACAATTCCAACTCTTTCGTTCTAAATGACTCTGATGATACCCCTTCAGGCGTATTCGTAAATTCAGATAGAGGTGAATTATTTGAGAAAATTGCAAATGGGAATGATATTGAAATCCAGTGCTTTGATTCTGAAGTTGAAATGGCTCAGGCTTTAATTTCTTTAGTTGAGTTTTTAGATCCAGATATACTGGCAGGATTTGAAGTTAACGACTCATCATGGGGTTACATTATTGACCGTTTTAAAAAGGTTCATGAAATCGACCTTCTACAGAGACTTTCCAGAACTATATACAAAAATAAGGGAAAATTGAAAGATTCTTATGGATATAGACACGGTTCCGGGGTTAGAGTCGTTGGTCGTCATATGCTCAATATATGGAGGCAACTTCGTAAAGAGGTTAATTTAGGACACTATAGTCTAGAAAATGTTGTCTTTCACTTATTACACAAGAGAATTCCAGTTTTTTCGCCTGAAGTTTTGAATAAATGGTGGGCTAAAGAAGATAAACACGTTACACTTACATTAAAGTATTGGTTGCTTAGGGTTCGATTAGAAACAGAATTAGTTTTTAGTCTTGAAATAATTGAAAAGATCACTGAACAATGTAAGTTACTTGGATGTGATTTCTATTCAATAATATATCGAGGATCTCAATACATGGTTGAGTGCCTGCTTGTTCGTTTAGCCAAAGAAGAAAACTTCATATTACTCTCACCTTCAAAGGAACAAGTGTTTGCTCAAGATGCTTTGGAATGTATACCATTAGTGATGGAGCCAGAGTCTGGTTTTTACAAAAGCCCTCTAGTTGTATTAGATTTTCAATCACTATACCCTTCTTTAATTATTGCCTACAATATTTGCTATTCGACGTTTCTTGGTTGCATGAAAGATTTCAGTCCAGATAAGTATTCAAAAGCTGGGGTTACTAATTACAAATTGAACGCTGGTATATTAAACTTGTTGCAAAATCATATAAATATAACACCAAATGGAATGATGTTTGCAAAATCAAATGTTAGACAATCCTTATTAAGTAAAATGTTGATTGAATTATTAGATGCTAGAATTATAGTTAAGGGTACTATGAATGTTTTCAAGGATGATTTTGAGTTAACAAAATTATACGACAACAGACAATTAGGGTTGAAGTTGATTGCAAACGTCACTTATGGGTATACCTCTGCTTCTTATTCTGGACGTATGCCGAACTCTGATGTAGCAGATGCTATTGTTTCGTGCGGAAGAGAAACATTGCTGAAGGCTATGAAGGAAATTGAGGGGCATTCCGAGTGGGGTGCCAAAGTGGTTTACGGTGACACTGATTCTTTATTCATATATTTGCCAGGTAAAACCAAGATTGACGCTTTCAGGATTGGACAGGAAATGAGTAAGCATATAACATCATTGAACCCATCCCCAGTTAAACTTAAATTTGAAAAAGTTTATCATCCTTCATTCTTATTGAGCAAGAAAAGATACATTGGTTGGTCCTATGAAAATTTGGAGCAAACTAAGCCAAAGTTTGATGCTAAGGGAATTGAAACTGTTAGAAGAGACGGAATCCCAGCGCAAGCTAAAATTTTAGAAAAAGCATTAACTTTACTGTTTGAAACCAGAGACATTTCAAAAATTAAAGAATATATATTAGCTGAGTTTGTGAAAATAACAAAAGGTAAAGTTAATTGGCAAGACTTTTTATTCAGTAAGGAAGTTCGTCTGGGTACCTACAAGAATGAGGCATATCTTCCGCCAGGTGCCAGAGTTAGTTTGAAAAAAATGGCCTCCGACAAGCGAGCAAAACCACAATATAGAGAAAGAGTGTTTTACTTGGTTCGAAAGGGTTTTAAAAATGAGATTTTGAGAGATAGGTGCTTATCACCAGAGGAATTTTTGAATACACCTGATATTGAATTAGATTCAGAATATTATATACAAAAAGTGCTCATCCCTCCTCTAGAAAGAGTATTCATGTTAGTTGGTGTCAATATTAGAAAATGGGTTCTGGAACTTCCGAAAAAGCTAGAATTTAAAGGAGTGAAAAATATGACGTTTAAATCAGTGAAATGTATGTTTTGTGGCAACAAATGTGAAACTGGCAACAAACTTTGCATTACTTGCAAAGAAGACGAACTGGGAATTATTGCCAAAAGCGTAGGTACTTTGAAAGTAAAACAGGATAGGATGAACAAAGTTCTAATGTTCTGTAGAGAGTGTTCACGATCAAATTTGAATAATGACAATATTTCAGATGCATTAAAGTGCATAAATGAAGACTGTTCCGTATTTTATGATAAATACAAGCGAAATGCGGAGCTGAATGAAATCTGCCATAAATTGGAGCTTGCTAACGATTGGTAACTAAAAAACCAGCTCCTCTACTTCAATGCCGCATATAATGCACCTCTTTTTGTATAAATTATCGTCGCTTTTAACCTTGACTGGTTCACACCATTCGTGTTTATGTTTTGTAAACTCGTCGCTGGTTTTTAGTGACTTTGTTATTTCTTCGGCTCTAAGTCTTTTCCTCATCTCTTTCAACTTATTCACCCATCGTTTTTCCCTTCTGTTTTTTTTCATTTCTTCTCTTCTTAGCCATTCTTTATCCAATGCCTCTGCGCTGCCCCATTTATCAAATGCATACTCCTCGATTTGATACCTTAAAAATAACTGCATTCTTGAAAACGTACCACTGTGTGGATTATTTTTTACAATTCTAGGAAACAATTTCAAGTCTGCTAGTTCTGGCTCTGTCAGAAAGTAATCTTCTTTGCATTCCGTTTTAGTTAATAATGAATATTTTTCCGGATGCTTCTCTTTGCATGCTTTGCAAACCTTGCAGTGAAATATGTCTAGCATTTTTTTGTCTAACTCTATAGCGTTTTTACACTCATAGCATCTAGGGGCACTAACTAAATCTAAAGGTGGCGGTTCCTCTGATTCTTTCCTATCAACCTGCGCAGCTTTCCATTCTTCAAGCGTTTTACCTTTGAAATTGGATGGACCATCTGCAGCAAAAATATCATTCTTTACTATGAACCCATTTTCCACATTTTTCAGTGTAGAAAAGTCATATTCAATGTAATCCTTGGTTCTTATAGTGGGCTTTATGTATGTAGTGGGTTTCGAAGAAGCATCACGTAATTGATCGCTTTTGTTGGGGTTTGCTTTGAGTTCCGCAACCTTTCGTTGCCTTTCTAGTGCTCTCTGCCTGTTTACTTCAATCATTGACATCCTCTGTTCTTTATTTAGCGTTGGCTGGCCTAAATTTGCCTTTATAGCATTCTGACGTTGTCTAATCCGCTCAAGGGCTTTTCGCCTGTTTTCCTCCTAAAAGAGAAGGTTCTGTTAGTATTTTGTTACGAGACCAGAACAATTTTTACTTCTTTTCTTCTATACTCACAATATTAGAGTTCATCAATACTTTTTGACAAAATAGATAGAGCAATCACAGTGTATATTTTTTCTAGTGTTGATAAATTCTCTTTTTAACAATAGCACTGATTCAATTTTGATTTATTGGCAAAAAAATGAACCATCATCTACCGCCTTCTAGCCCGAGGAGGTCGACTCAGAGCATGGAATCGTTGCTATCGTCGCCTTCAACGCCGCGGAGAAAAAATAGGGTTGTGTACTCAGATAGATATATTCCTCAGAGAACTGGTGTAGATTTGCAGGCAGCATTCAGTTTGCAGGATTATCCTTCTTCAAGAGATGACGCCGAAATAGGCTCGTCATCAGGTGCATTGCAAGATGACATAGATTTACAAAGAGATCAGGAGGCTGATCGAACGTTCAACTCTGTGCTTAAATCAGAGCTTTTTGGTGAATCGCTTTCCACTAAACCTATAGTGTCAAGATCTACAAGGGACAACTTAAAGGACTCAATATTTGGCTCCAGTGGAGGAGCTGCTTTGCAAGCAAATTTGATGGATATAAGCTCGTCACCTAGTCGAGTTGATGAAAGTAGTGATTCTGCAAATTTAAGAACACCACAAAGGCAATCAGGTAACATTCTAACCTATCAAAGCCCTTCAAGGCCAAGTTCCTCTTCGTTGAACGTACAAAATGAATTGTATTCTCTGTCACCGGTTAGAGCAGATTCTCAAAGGCTTTTGCTATCTCCTCAAAAGAAAAACCGAATTATTTCGAAGGTGCCATATAGAGTACTTGATGCACCAGAACTAGCAGATGATTTTTATTTAAACCTAGTTGATTGGGGGTCACAAGATGTTTTAGCAGTTGGTCTTGGATCATCGGTTTATTTATGGGATAGCGGAACAGGAACCGTCAACCGATTATGTGACTTAGGACAAAATGAATCAATTTGCTCTCTTTCCTGGATCGGAGCAGGTACTCATTTAGCAATTGGTACCAATAGTGGATTAGTTGAGATATGGGATGCGACAACCTGTAGATGCACTAGAACTATGACAGGTCATACTCAAAGAGCATCTTCATTATCTTGGAACCAACATATTCTAACTTCAGGATCACGAGACAGGACCATTTTGCACCGAGATGTTCGAGAGCCAGCGCATTACATGGCTAAACTAATAGGACATAAGCAAGAAGTGTGCGGATTGAAATGGAATATAGAGGAGAACAAGTTAGCGTCGGGTGGTAATGATAACAAACTATTTGTATGGGATGCGCTAAACTCATCAGAGCCTTTATTGAAAATTACAGAACATGAGGCTGCGGTCAAGGCCATATCTTGGTCTCCGCATCAAAGAGGTCTTTTAGCCAGCGGAGGTGGTACTGCTGACCGTAGAATTAAAATATGGAATGTACTGTCGTCTCAAAAAGTTCATGACATTGATACAGGCTCACAAGTATGTAATTTAAAGTGGTCAAAGAATTCTAACGAATTAGTCTCTACGCATGGTTATTCTAGAAATCAAGTAGTAATTTGGAAATATGGTCAGCAGCAAATGCAACAAATATCCAATTTAATGGGGCATACTTATAGGGTGTTGTATCTAGCTATGTCACCAGATGGCGAAACTATAGTTACAGGTGCTGGTGACGAAACATTGCGATTCTGGAATGTGTTTGAAAGGAATAAGAGTGACCAATCAAGTGGTTCAGTTTTACTTGATGCATTTTCACAGTTGAGATGAGAGTGTTCAAAACTACATTTGTCCCATTATTTATGGAATAAAATGCAAATGTATTGTTAATTTATAAAAGTGTATATTAGAAAACTGGCTATTGAAAGATGTATAAGATTTAATTAAAGCTGATATTATCTTAATCCTTTTGTAATTATGTTTGCTTATTTTTTTTCTCACATTGTCTGTACAATTGATTTTTAGAAATAAAATAACACATGCCATGGCATTTTCAGTATCAGCAACACTAGGTACGTCACAAATACCCATTTTGTGTTTGATTGATGCTTATTGCCACTATAAAATACCAGCAAAATGTGTGTCACCAATAATGTCTATCTTAGTGAGTTTAATTGATAACTCAATATACCTATCTACATTGAAAGAAGTTTTGGATCGAATCGAAATCGAAATCAACGAATACTTACCAATGGCACCAAGGAGTGAAAACTCAAGGCTAATTAGAACCTCAATTTTGAATCAGATTGGGAGTTTAACTACTCTTGATGAGTTTAATGACTACATTTCTTCTTTTTTGAACCTTATCGTTGATCCACCAGAGGAGTTAAAGAAACAAGCACACATTTCTAAGCTTAAGTGCAAAATGATACAGTCTAACAGTTTTTTGGGTAAGTTTATTATAAAAATCTTGCTAAGTGTCAAAATAATGTCCTTTGATGAACTGTTATCAATCTGGAAAGGATTCTGTCAATTCAAGAAACCATTGGTAAGTGATGTTTTCTTAAAGGAGCTTGTGAGTGAAAGTGAATTGGTTGAAAAGCATCAGTGGATGGAACTGCTTAACCAAACAAAATTAGGAAATCAAACGCATTCCATAGATTATGTTATCTCGCAAGAGGATCTTTTAAGATTATTTGTTTTCCAGATAAATCGAATTCAAACTAACTCAGAGCCTATTCCCGATTCTGTTAAAGATATTTTAAAGAACATAGCTCAGATACAATGTGGAAATATCAATAAGAGCTATTATATCGAATATTTACAGTTATGGAGATTAGGAGACTATGAGAATTCACTTAATGCAATGCATCGATATTTTGATTACATGATGTCTAGTAAACAAAAATACTACTATCACTATGCTCTTCTAGCTTTAGCAACATTACATTCATCGTTCGGATGCGATAATGAAGCTATTAGAGCAATAAATGAAGCCATCATGGTTGCTAGAGAGGCTCGAGATTATAATTGTTTGAATTATCTTTTAGCATGGCTATTTGATTTTTTAAATTCCAGGCCACATATGGAGATAGAAGGTGACATGAGCAGAGTTCAGATCTTGGAGTTCTTGGAGCTCAAATCAAAAGAAAGACATAACAGTGCACTTCACTGTGTTGCCTTTATGAATAAAGCAACCATGGCATTGAATACAGGTAAACCAATGATTGAAGTTAATGATAATCTAACAAGGGCTTCATACTTATCATTACACTCGCCTATTTCGACTCCACAGATGAATAATTTGATACATGTATGTAGGCTGGTGGCTCAAATGTGGTGGTTAATTGGTGAAATGGATACTTTGGTAGAAACATACCTTGATATTGGGGCCAAAGCTGGTGAAGAATGTCAAGATAGTAATGAACTGACAGAAGTAAATATCATGAGATCACAATTGGCTTGTGAAAAGAAGAACTTTGAAGAAGCTTTCGTCATTTTGAAGAGAAATGAGGAATCCGTTAAGAACAACCTAAGTTTGCAAAAAAAATGGAAGATAAGACATCACTTGATTGAATTGGAAAGGTTAATCCATTGCAATGGTGACATGAATCAAGGTTTAGTTATTTTGAATGATTTGAAAGCAATAGGCAAAGAAATTAGTTACGTTGATCTTATATATGAGATTGATCTAATGGAAAGTCGGTTTTTAATTTGGTTGGGGAATGTTTCTGATGGATTGCAACTTGTCACCAATGGGTTAACGAAGATGAAAAAGGGCAGTTCAACAAATTATTGGTTTCTCAAATATCAATTAAAATATGGCGAGATAATGGGACAAAGAGGAACGTCTATTATTATAAATGCTATACATGGTGCTACCGTCAGCGGCATGGGTAAGATTGTTCAAGAAGGTAACATCATTCTTGAACGGCTCGGTAGTAGTTAGAAACAGTCACAGCAAGAAAGTCGATAGCTGCTTGCGCAAATAAATGCATGTTTGTAACTCTGTCTAAGGTATTGGTATGCACTTCTTTGCTAATGTTATTTCCACTAGGGTCTATGATAGACAAGAACACCGTTCCAGTGTTTTTATCATGTGGACCCGCATACCCAGTTTCACAGAGCACCCATGGAGAACCAAATTCCATTCGTAAAGTTCTAGCAAATTTAGCAGCAGAACTTTCAGAAGGGCCTGTGTATGAATCAATTTGGTCTTTCTGCCATCCGCCCAACCTTAGTCTCGACTTCAAAGAATATATGAGTCTAGTTCCATCGAAGAAATTTGATGCCCCTTCATGTGCAACCAATCCAGCCGAAAGTAAACCTCCGCATGCACCCTCAGATACAGCAATTGTGTGACCATGTGATAATAATGCATCGATTGTACATTGGGGGACTTCAATAGGGATCTTATCCATCTTTAGCTTTAAGACGTGGCGATGTTTTTGCTGCCTGAAAAATGCGAAACATCTTAATCTTCTTATTAATATATTATAATAGATGTTTGAGTTTCTTTGCTTAGACACCATCAATAATAATGCCAATGGGTTACTTGTTGTACTCAAAACCGCGCTTGTAAATGGTACTTACAGTGATATCAAAATTCAAGCATTTGAAAGCACATACAATTTACACAAAGTGGTTTTGACAGGATCAGGGTTCTTCAAAAGAGCAATGCAATGGGCAGAAGATGACAGTAATAGTGAACTAACTGGGGTAATCAAATCCTCGGAAATTGTATTTTCTGATAATGGGTTTTCCAAAGAGGCATTTGAGCTATGTATTGCTGTTTTATACGGATATCAACTAGAGGAATTGATCAAACAGCATGCTATTGATGTCATGATAGTAGCACAGTACTTGGATATGCCCGATTTAGTAGACTATTGCATTGATTGGGTAGTTAAAGACGTCTCACTTGATACCGTTGGCGAAATTTTACCATTTAGTCTTGATCATAATTATCAAAGACTTACGGATACCTGTGTAGCTTTGTTAGCTATGAATGGATACCAAGCAGGTGTCGAAATATGGGCAGCTGTTCCTGTGAGTATTATTGCAAATTTAATGAAGTCAAACTGGTTCTTTGTTCCTTCTGAATGGCATCGCTGTATGTTTTTAATTGAAATCATCAAATTGCACAATAACAACAAGGTTCTTGTAGATGTTTTAAATAATGACATAATGTATTGTCACTTCTCACATGATCAGCTGTTTTCTCTTGGGAATCTCACTAATCTCATTGATCATACAACGTTAAAATCTGCATTATGGCAATCTGTTCAATTACAACATCACATTCTTAGCGGAAAAGATTATCTATCACAGCATAACTGGCATATACCTTCAAAAGATGAAACTTTATCGGGATTGGTCCCTGATTTAACATATTCTGAAAATCCAATAACAACTAATATACCCCCATTTAGATTTTCTGTTGCATTCAGTGATGTTTCAAGTTTGCCAGCAAATAAAAGAATTTATAGTAAGACTTTTTGGTACTTGGGCTCATATTGGAATGTTTATTTACAGAAATCACAGTTAGTTTTAACTGGACAATATCAAATCGGCATTTATCTCCATCGCGCTAATCATACAACTGTCAACGCTTTACAGCAAGATGCTATTATGGATGATGATTCGTTTGTTACGGGTTTTAATTGCGGAGCAAATAGTAGCAAAAATGGCATACAAAATAAGGACATTTTTGATATTTCTTCAAATGAAGATAGTAACCTTGAGCAAAAGCTAATGAATTTGAAGTTGAATGATTCTAAAAAATTATCAATACCATACGAAGACAAACGTGAACAATTAGGCGTCTATTTTTCCTTTTATACTCCCTCAAGGATAAATAAACCAGAAATAACATCATTCTTTTCTGTGCCAAATAAGTTTTCCATGAATCAATCTTGGGGTTGGAAAAGCAATAATTTATGCCAGTTCGATTCATTTGGTCATTTCTTACCAAATGATGACGAATTACTTAAATTCATAATAGTATTAGGACAATAAATAATAAAACACTGTAGCATTTATAATACTAATTTTAAAATATATATCCTAGGTTTATTTTGAAACCCATTCGACGTCCCACTTTAATTTTGAACCATTCAAAAATGGAACAACTTTGATACCGTCTTCCCATTCACAAATTTCTTCAACGTTGACAGATCTTTCCACCAAAATAACTTCGTCTTGAGAAACCAAATCCTCAATTCTGGTCTCGTAAAACTGATGACCATATTCAGAGACGAAGCCCTTTAACTCGTCTAGCTTGCCCACCTTATCAAAGGCTTCTGCAAGATAGGATAAGGCGTATGGTTGGGTATATACACCAGCACAGACGCCCTTAAAAACTGTTTTCTTGCTAACGTCATGAGGTGCTGAGTCTGAACCAAAGATGAACCATGGCTTGCCGCTTGTTGCAGCTCTCAAAAGAGCTCTTTTATCACTTGGCAACTTGGCAACTGGTTTACAGAAGTTAACAGGGGCACCGGCCCAGTCGTCGACAGTCAAAAATAAGTGGTGTGCCGTGATACTTGCCACCACCTTTGGAATGGCGCCTGGCGCCAAATCCTTATTAATCTTGTCAATAGTTTCAATGGCAGCTGCGGTGGTACAGTGTTCCAGTACGATTTTCAGTTCAGGGAAGTCGTTGTGTAGTTTGACTAATGCAGGCAAGAACTTTGGTTCCGCGTTCATCACATGTATATCATCATCGTCTTCAGTTTCGTCGATTGTGGTATCGTCTTTTTTCACCGATGGCTTCTCCCCGTGCAAGTTCAACACCAAACCATGCTTTTGCATCACTTCGAAAATAGGGTAGAAGACACTGAAGTCATTAGGGTCCACACCAGCACTAGAATTAGTTGTCACACCTGCTGGGTAGCATTTGATACCTCTGATCGCTCCCTCTCTAGCTGCCCTTTCCACAACTTCAGGTGTTAGATCCTTTGAAAGGTAGAACGTCATTAAAAACGTCGTCTTTGGCGCCAGCGCTTGCAAGTCCTCGTGGTATTGTGTCACCTGTTCGATGGTGGTCACAGGTGGTGTCAAGTTTGGCATGATGTAAGCAAGAGACATACCACCTAGTCTGACTGTTGGTGTAACGTGGTTCATCATGGTCCCTTGTCTCAAGTGTACATGATAATCAGCTGGACAACCTAGTGATACTTTTCTCATATTCGACATGTATTTTTTGACACTTGGATATGTAGCCATTAAATAGTTGATGTTAACTTCGGACTCAAACTTTTAATATGAAAATTCAAAACCGTTTTTTTTTCAATGTTTCTTTTTTTTTTTTAATGGTTTTCCATTCTTCCACTGCATATACGGCTTACGTCAGCAATGCATAAGATTTCATTTGTTGCAGAAAAAAAATTTTCAATTTGATAGATTACTATAAAGAAGTAGAAGGTGTGTAGTAGGATGTCAGTTGCACCAGCGTTATCAACAAATCAGGAGGCAGACCTCTTTTCACAAACTGCTACTTTTTCGAAAGAGGAATTGGCTCTTCGGAGAATCTATTTAGGTCCCTACTCTCGAGATGATCTGACAAACGTGATTACTAAATACTACTCACTAGATGCATTGGCAAAAAGGCTCAATGAAGTTGAAAGTACAAAGATAGCATTACAGTTTCCAGACGAGCTCATGCAAGATTCTGCTATTATATCACAGATTTTGCGATTAAAAGTTGGGTCACATAAAAGCATTTGGATCCTGGCGGACACTTCTTACTCTCCATGTTGTATAGACACCATTGCGGCGGAGCACTCCACTTCTACGCATATTGTGCACTTTGGTGATGCGTGTTTGAATCCAGTGAAAAAATTGTCAGCTACGTACGTCTTTGGTAAACCACACACTGATTTAGATAAAATCGCTAGTGCAGCACTTAGCGCACTCGATGATGATAGCGAAAACGTATGTTTAATGGCCGATGCCTGCAACAGTTATAGTTTGCCTGAATTGAAAAAAAAAATGGTGAATTTGGGATGGACAGGACAAAACTTAGTAGTTGCATCGTTAGATTCAACGTTGCCAACAAAAGAAGGTCAGGATGTCGTGTTTATCGATTATCCAATGCAGAATGGTGCGGGTCTTAAAGTCGCCAATAGAATTCTTGAGGGCCTGCATGCAGACAATGTTGATCAGAATGATTCTAATGAGTTTAACCAGTCGCTAGATTCAATCACGCATTCATATCATTTAATACATTTGACTATACCATCAGACTCACGAATGTTGCTACTTAACACTAAGTTTCAAACGGTCACCTATATTGACCCTAATAATGCCAAAATATCTGCTAAGAGACCTCCAAATTTAATGAAACGTTATAAATTTATGCATGAAGCAAGATCAGCTTCCACAATTGGTATTCTCTTGAATACACTCTCTCTTTCTAAAACGTTGAAGTTAATGAATACAATAGTCGACTGGATACATAAAGCGGATAAGAAGCATTATTTATTTGTTGTTGGAAAGCCAAATGTGGCAAAATTAGCAAACTTTGAATGTGTTGATGTTTGGTGTGTCATCGGTTGTGGTGAAAATGGTGTTATAATTGATCAGTATAATGAGTATTGGCGACCAATAGTGACTCCTTACGAGTTATGGTTAGCTTTAGGTGAAAATGTGCAATGGCAAGGCAATTGGGTGGTTGATTTCAATCAAGTTTTGGAAAGCAATCCATTAGAAAGCGATCTCAATGAAGGAATCGAAAGTGATGATGATGATTATAACAGCGAAGACGATGCACCTGAATTTAACCCTGTTACTGGTAAACTTTCTCTCAATAAGCCATTAAGGCAACTCAAACATTTAGAGCTCGAAATGGATCAGAGTGTGCCCGAGTTGGAACAATATGAGAACGCAGTTGTTAATTCCATGTCAGGCCAACTTACAATTAAAAATACAATTTCCCTAGCAGCTATGCATTTACAAGATAGAGCTTGGACGGGTTTAGGGAGTGATTTCACAAACGATTGCGGAGGGGCTGCGGAAATCGAGGAAGGTAGAACTGGTATTGCCAGGGATTACCTCCACGACAAATAATGAATTACTTTCGTCAAATATTTTATACCTTTTATAAAATAATCAATAATAATAAGACATCTTCTCTATAAAACTGAAGATTCATTCTCATATATTATCGAAAATCTATCATGACTATCAATGCTTTATTCATAGGGTAGTTCTATCACATTTCTTACTTTCTATTAGCTTTTTTTATATTATTTTTTTTGCTGATTTTAATCAATTGCATTGGATTATTTTGTAAATTGTCTAACCCTTTATTTGTTGAATTTTTGTTTCCATTTCTTGGCAATGTCGGGATATTTCTGGAATCCATAACAGTTCTGGCAGGAATATAACCTGATGTGGATTTAGTTGGTGGAGCAAGATTTTTGGAGCCTTCATGTAGTGAATTCTTTTCTGTGACTTTCATTTTTGAGGACTTTTCAGTGCTGTTGTTATTCGATTCTCCTTTCTTATGCTTTTTCTGTTTCTTTGAAGGACTTGTTTCTAATTCTTGAATTTTTGCCGGTCTTTTTGGCAGTGGCAAAAATCCTGAAGTCACTTTCATTTCACTGTTTCTTTTCTTTGAAAAATCGGAAGATTTCGTAAAACCAAGATGTAACTTAGTGATTAAGTTTCTTTCTGTAGCATCATTAATCAAATCTCTCCATGTTTTATTGGAAACTAAAGTTTCAACTTCTCCTAAAATCCATAATGAAGTTCTTGCCCTAGTTAATGCAACGTTCATTCTTCTAATATCAGCTAAAAACCCTATACCTTGGTGGGCTTCAGCTCTCACACAAGAAAACAAAATAATTTCCTTTTCTTGACCTTGAAATCCATCAACTGTGTTGAAATCAACTTCAGAATTGATACTGTGTCCAAATTCTCTAAAAAAAATATCTTTTAAGACCCTTATTTGTTCTTTGTATGGAGAAATAATACCAATTTTACCCATCCAATTGTAATCTTGATATCTTCTGAACAAATCCTTCACAATCTCCAGACACATTTCTGCTTCGGTGGTATTGAATAATGACATAGTACGAGCATTCTTTTTCTGCTGACCCTCAATTTGAAAAAATCTGTACGGGCTATAATTTTCTAAGCTATGCCACGGTCTTTTGTTCATCTCTGCCAAACCTTCACCATCAAGTAACTTAGAATTGTAAAACTCCTTGGATGGAAATCTTGAAATATCAGGGTGCATACGATATTGGGTGTTTAATAAATAAATTGAGTCTTTGTGATTATTTTGCATTCTGACAAAAAGAGATTGTTCATAATTGTATGCTGCAGCTTTCTGAGATAAGACAGTAGGTGGAAGTTGATTTGGGTCACCAACCATAATACACTTTTTACACCCATATCTCAATGGGATTATGGCACTCAGTTCAATACATTGAGCAGCTTCGTCAATTACAACGGTATCAAATGTCATTGACATTCGAGCAAGCACATCATGTGCCGAACCGGATAATGTGGAGCAAACAACTTGAGCTTCGTTCAAAATTTTGAACTGTAAGTTTCTTCTTTCAATCTCCCTGTTACGGTACTTCACAGCTCTTTGTTCTCTAGCTTCATCAAGTTTTTTACCAAGATCACGACGTTTACTCATCACTTGTTGTAGTTTGAGCTCATACTCAGCAACTTCATTCTCTGACAATTCTGTATTTTCTAATTTATTTCTCAAAGCATCTCTTTCAAGAATACATTTTCTATGTTCTTCTCTGATCTTTGAATCATCAGAATGAGAAAATGCACTCAATTGCTGGTCTACCTGTTCTTCTAGTGTCAAATCTCTCACTTGCTCATTGATGGCATCCGACTTACCCAACCTAACAACATTTGGGTTGAAAATGATACCCTTGGAATTTTTAATCCCATTCTTTATTCTCAAAACTAACTCATCAACAGCAGCATTGGAAGGAGCACAAATTAAAATTTTCCTCTTAGGGGCCGATCCATTTTGAATAGTGCCTGGTGTCATAACTTGATGCACTCCCATTGATTCATTAGTAAGAAAATAACCAATGACACCCAAGATAGTTTTTGTTTTACCAGTACCAGGTGGACCTTGAATCAAAGAAAACCCATCACCATGTACAGTTCCAGTGATTGCTTGGGCTTGTGAATCATTCACATCATAAACGCTCTTTATCTCATGAATTTTTTGAGGCGTTGCTTTGTATAATGGTCCTAAATTACCTCTGATAATATCTTTACATAGATTGTAATATTGGAAACCTCGCAAAGATGAATATTCTCTCTCTATTGTGGTCATTGTAATGACTTTCATACCAACTAGCTCCATTTGCGGTGAAATCTTATTGAGAAACGATTGAGAAGCAGTTGAAACTCTCAATGTTATATCCGCAAACATGTTATTTGTGGATTTTATCTCTTTGACCTTGGCTAAACAATTAATTTTGCATTTTTGAGCTAAACTCTTAGGTACAGATTCATCTTCTGTCGGTAGGTTATCTATTAACATTAAAACAACTAAGTCGTTGTCATTGATGAATCTATTATCAGCTAAAACTGTCTTTTTTACGCTTGCGTATACATCAAAGAACTTATCAGTAGCAGACCGTGAACCCATTGTCATACGGAAAGGTCTTTCATTTGCCAACTGTTTTGAGCGCTGAATTGATTGCCAACATTCAAGAAGAAGTAGAGGTTCAAAGGCATTCAAGTAATCTGATGGAGAGTCAAACTGATCTTTAACTTTCTCACACTTTTCCATTATGGATTTATCGTCAGGTAAGTCACTTGTTTCATTATAATTCCACTTGAGAACATTCAAATATAGAGGAGTCATGTCAACGTTCAATCTTAATCTCATCAACTCTTCTTCTTTCTTCTTTTGTTTAAGCAACTGTTGTTTTGCGGTGTCTGGATTTGGATTTGGGAGACTAAATTTAGTACCTTGTAATGATTGTAGCTTCAACTTAGATTTCTTCATTTTCTCTAATACTTGTTCTCTAGTGAATAAGCCAGCACTTTCATCATTATCTGAATCCTCAGATTCTGAATCACTATCTGATTTCTTTTTATTAAAACCTTCTGGTCTTGCTGGGGCAGGATTGGCAATTGGTAATGCTCTTTTCTGTGCAAGTTTTAGCTTGGCTTCCTCTAAAGCAGAAAGTCTCTTTGGAACCGTCAAATCAATAACTTCTTCCTTAACATATGGCTTCAAAAATTGACTCAATTTACCTTGTTTGTTAGCCGATCTTGGAGTGTAACTCATGCCAGAATCTAACTTAATGCTGGTCTCACTCTCTGGAGAAGGAGAAACCACTTGTGTTGGTGTTGGTGGCTGTGTCATTATTTCAACTAACTTAGAGTTCATGGCTCTAGCTTTTATCAATAGTTCACCTCTTTGTTCTGCTGACATTTTATTGTTAAATCGTTTGGCCTTCATACACAACTTTATCAAAATCTCCAAAATCTCATTGTTAAATTTGACATCACTTTGGGCGCAAAGATCAAAAAGGTTCTTAATTAGGTTTACACAAATGACTAGTAAAGCAGTATCGCTTAAACGAAGCCATTTGAACAAATCCCACAAGGTAGGCAATATAGGAGTTAGCAAACACTTGGTCATATTATTGGTGTTGTTGTCAGAGCTATATGAGACAACAGCGTTAATTACCTTAATTCCATTAATAACAGCAGTTGATAAATCCAAGACGTCTCTTGTAAAATCTAGCAGTTCAGCACTGATCTTATTAGAATGTTCTTTATTTGTTAAAGTTGCTTTAATCTTCTCATAGTTGACCGACCATTCAAAAATATTTTTGAAAATCATACCAAGAAAATTCCAGGTAGATTTCCAAAATCTCAAGATGAGCTGGTCATTTTTGGCAAGTACCCCGTCAACAATAACACCAGTAATAGGATCAAACAGAACAGAAACTAAATCCATTAAAATTTTGACTCCTCTTTTGACGCCTGCAAAAACGTGCAATCCTACTTCCGACAATCCGCCAACTGCCTCAGCGATAGATTGTAACAATAACTCAGAGTCGACACCATTTTTGTGGTGAACACCAAAACTGGTAGCCAAGGCTTCTTGCCTCCCATCAACATCCCAACACTCGTACAAAAAACCCATAGTTGCCTCGTATATCTTTTCTTCTGGGCAAAAAAGACTTGACCAAAGAGATTTTGAAACATTTTTGTTATTTAATAGTGCTACCATGGATGTTTGCGACATATGCTGAGCAAGTCTGTTCATGAAAGAAGAAAATGAACTTGTGAAAGCAGAGACAATTTTGTTGTGAGAATTACATGCCGCAATGATATCTCGTAAGTCTTTATCTGCAAGTTTGATATTGTTTGCGGATCCCCCATTGACACCAGTACCGCTTTGTATTTTGGTTTTAAAATATAAGATATCAATGGCCCAGATTTTATTGATACCATAGTCGGAAGTTGAAAAAGACTTCATAACCTGAAATAAAATTTGAGACTGACTGTTACTTATTTGTGGAAGTTTAGTGGATAACAAGCCCCACATTGTGGACCACTCCCATTGGAAATGAATAGGTTTTCCTGAAGACAATTGTAAACTTTGAAATGATAAAGCGGTTATATCGTAGGTGATGGAAGCGTATATTAAGTGCGAAGCACAAACACTGAGCTCTGTATTTTGCAAAGTATCGAAAATCATGATAGATTTCTTGTCTAAAACAGATCTTGCACTAGCTTTATAATTGATTTCGTTTTCTAATTGTTTTGAGTCTTTGGCATTGAGTTTTAGAACTTTAGCAAGCATATTCATCACATAAATGCCTATAAATGTACCGCAATTTGAATTCGAGATATGATTTATTAAAAAACCAAATAGAGCTACTATGAACTGACAATTATCTGGTCCTTCCAAAATATCAGAGCATTTTCCCATCCACTCGAACAAATCAATAAATGCAGGAGTTCTCGATGAGTCCGCTTCCTTCCCTTTTTTAGGAAGAATACTACAAGGCAATTTGTTGAATAATATTGCAAATTCGGGATTCTTGAATGTCATATCAAAAAAAGATCTATAGTTATGTGGCTTGATTAAATCAAAAGTCTCAAGTTCGAATTTCTGTAGCATAGCAGATAAAAATCTGAGCAAAAATGTTAGTGGTTTGTTGGGAAAACTAAATATGTGATGAATGAATAAAGTTGGCATCGGCACTATTCTGAATGTTGAAATTTTCTTGAAACATTCAGAAGTTTTTGGATAAAAGATAGAATTCTTTATTCCTTCCTTTTCAGATAGTTTTATCAAAGGTACTACATTTGACCAAAATTCCACTGCTTTGTCACTTGAGTATACTGAGGGGTTTTGGATGTTGAAATAATGAACTTCGAACTCCTCTTCAAAAAGCACAGATAAATTAGTGGCGGTAAACTTTGTTTGATATTCATAGAGGTTATTCAAAGCCCAATCGCGTTCAGTCTCTGATCCTTCAAACATTAAATAGATCAAACCTGGGTACAGTTTGCATTCCTTAGATAGCAATTCGTGAGCAGGGTTAAAAAAGTTAAAGCACCCATGAAAATAGGATTTCAAGTTGTCGTTCAATCGCAACAGTCTTGGATTCAAAAAACATTCAACCAAAATCATAGTAACAGTTTTTGACAATTCCTGGGGGTCCAGTTTATCGTTGATGGATTTGTTCAATCGTGCAAGTAAACTTTCAGCTTCCCACTTGGCGGGTATATTAAGAGTCTTCTCCATAGCGTCATAGGGCACTGCCTTTTCTAATAAAAACTTATTCCTCAACTCAGCTCTAGCCATATGATATTTTAGAAGACACTTGTGGCATTTATCAAGAGAGAGACGAATATTCGCAAACTGAGGAGCATTAAAATCTACTTCAAATCCTGCTAGCACAATGATTAAAAATGTAACAATCTTTGCAGAATCATCTGAATGGCAAAATATGTGCAAATGATTCTTTTCTTCTATCTCGAGATAAAACGCCATTGATTCCTCGACCACCGCTTCTTGCAAAGCTGCATCGTCCATAAAAAAGGACTGGTTGATTCGTGTCAACAACTTATCAGAGTCGACAGCCATCAAAATTCTGTCACTCACTTTAATTACAGAAGAAAGATTCTTCCACTCTGAGAGATCAAGCAACTTTCTATAAATTTTCTTGGTCGCCTTTAAAACAAAAGTTGAACTTTTTTTTTGGTTTTAGTGCATTGCTCTGAAATATTGGCAGTGGATATAATGAAGCCAGCCTATACTAGGATAACTGCATAAGCTTCTAAATATGAAACATACGTGTGTGGCGCTGCGTTCAGCATTCAATTTACTAAAGCAAAGTCAGGAATTGCGTAAAATGGCTATTGAGGTTCATCTGCAACGAGAGAAACTAAAGAAGGAAGCTGTTCGAATGTTTAAAACAAATAACAAGTTCATGGCTACAGAATTTGCAGGTAAAGCACAGTCTTTGAAACGACAGGCTGACGAGTATAATTTGAAAGCAGCAAGTTTATGCTATCAATATTATAACTCAAATGAAAATTTAAACTCCATTGATCTTCATGGACTCAGCACAAGTGAAGCTAGATACTACCTAGGACAATTCATGCAGCGGCTGATTAAAAGAAACCAAACATTCTTTGATGTTTATGTTGGTAGGGGTAATAACTCTACAAGTGGGCCACGACTCAATGAAACAGTTTACGATCTCTGTTATAGCTTAAACATTTACTGTGAAAACACAGAGCCGGGAAAATGGTATCTGGATATGGGAAAAGGATTTGATTATACTTTATTTTAATAGAAGTACGTAATTGATATAATAAATATGTAAGCTGGTACAATAATAGTTGGCAAGAATCATAAATAATGATAGAAGTCAAAACTCTCACAATTTGCTCAAAACCAAATCTAACTTCTCTTCCAGCAGTTTCAGCTTTTCGTCTTTTTCAAAGTTGGACTTGGTGAGCTTCTCAACGGTAGTTTCTAGGCTGTTAACTAGAGCATTGAGCTTTTCAATGTTGGATTTAAGACTGCCCGAAGCAGCTGACTTTGGTTTTTCATCACTTTGAGCCTTATTGGTTGATACCTCAGCTTGAGTTGATGTATTCTTAGCTGGTGTTTCAACTTGAACTGGCGCTTCAGCTTCGACTGGTGTATCAACTTTGACTTTGACAGGAGTTTCAACTTTGGTTGGTGTGTTGAGGCCACTACTAACGGGTTGAGATACTGGTTTTACAAAAGTTTTCTTTTCTTCTTTCCATTCTCCATCGTTGTCTTCGTCAACATCTTGCGTATCGTCATGGTCAGATAAATCATTTACTTTGTTCAGCAGGGAATCAATATTCTTTTCTTTTAACATGGTTTCAACGCCCTTCTCCGCAGATTGAGTAAAAACTGGTTTAATTTCTTCTTCTTTAACTGGTTGTGTTTCTTCCTTAGACTCAGATTTTACTTTTTTCTCTTCTGTTTTCAAATCTATCTCTGGTTTCGAAACTGGCTGAGTTGTTTTCCCAACAGAAACAGGGCCTGATGTCGTTTTAGTGGTTGATGGCGCTGTATTACCCTCGTAAATATCTCTCATACAACATAATAATGGACCCAAAACAACTTTACCTGCAAAAAAATCATCAGCTGTTAAAGCTGGTTCAGCCGCTGGTGCATCAGGGAAGATATCTTCCTGGAACATCTCTGAACGTCTAGGAACAATAAATGATAATGGCTCAATTGAATTATTGTTGAGCAGTTTATAAGCTTTGAGGATTTCATTTTCTTTGACATTTACTGTTCTCTTTGGAGCAACTGCAAACCCACGTTGTGGATCAACAGACTGATATTCAGATAGCTCATATATGTCATCATTTTCAATCGAAAATTCGTAGTAACGAACATTACCATCACCTTTACCTGCTAGAAATAACAGGTTGGTTCCTGGATCAAAGAATGGCATCAAAATACCAGATGATGAATCGACAGGTATCACACCACCGATTGCACCAGCCGCCAAATCATCAGTATTCCATAAGCCTAGTTGTCTTTCAGAAAATCTGTCAAACCCTGTAGTTGCGATTCTATTAGTATTACCTAACCACACAACACGGGTAGCCTTGGCACCAGTGTGACCAGGTGCTTCCGAAAGTAAAACACCGGATCTTGCATCCCAAATACGTAATTTTTTATCACGAGAAGCGGTAACAATTTGAGTACCATTGTAATTCCAATCAAATGAAGTAATGAGATCTTTTTGTTGTAAGGTAACCACACACTTTTTAGTCTCCAAATTCCAAATTTTAATGGAGTAGTCAAAAGAGGATGAAGCCAAGACATTTTTGGCCACTGGGTTGAAAGATAAGTGACCTACTTTTCTGGTGTGTCCAGCAAGAATTTCAATGGGTTCAACATCAATAATATTTTCCTTGTCAGCGTGACAATATGTGTAATTAGCAGGAACCTTCCATAGCAAAATTTTACCATCATCACCACAAGAAGCAATTCTGTCATCATCAAAGGGATCGAAGGCAGTATCCAAAACTGAACCACCAGTATGGCCTCTAAACATTGGAACTTTTTCTGGAGCCTTTCCAAATTCATCTAGTGGTATCACGGTAAACGCACCAATGCTATTAGCATTCAATGAGAGATACTTGCCATTTGCTTGTAAAATATTAGAATCAAACGCAGACATAGTAGGCTTGAGGTTTTCATAGCAAAGCTCCTTTTTTGCAGGTTGACCATAAACATGTCTATACTTAGACGGACGCACAAAATTGGCACTAATCAAGCGACAATTATGTTAGTAATCTAGACTTTGTTCATTTGCTTCTATAAAGAGTTCGTACGTACCTCATTTGGACTCAACTTTCGGAGAACAATATCTTCTATCTCCCACGATCAAACATCGCACAAACAAATTTTGAACACCGCAACTTTTCAAATCTAAGCTTTGATTCTTCTTAAGGCTGTGCACGGAACCCCGTTCTTGGCACAGATATGTATAAAAGGATCGAAAGTACCATTGGATTTGATTGTAAAGCTGGTAATCCTCTCCATTCATCAACCAATCATGCCTGGTAACGTCTGCACCTCTATTCTATATCCAAATGACCAAACTCCTCTTCCAAAGCCTGCTCCAAAAGGCCTCGAAGAAAGATCAATTCTCGATCTGTTCTCCTTGAAGAATAAAATCTGTGTTGTCACGGGTGCTGCCAGATTCACTGGTATCGGTTTCAATGCTGCTAAGGCATACTGTGAAGCTGGTTGTAAGGGTCTCGCTCTCTGGGATTATGCTGACTGCACTGAAGCTGCCAAATTCCTTTCAGAGACTTACGGAACCGATGTCAAGGTGTACAAGGTTGATGTCACCTCATCCAAGAACGTCCAGGACACCATCAACCAAGTGGTCGCTGATTTCGGTGCCATTGACGTATTTGTTGCCAATGCTGGTGTTGCCTGGGAAACTGGTCCTGTTGTCGATGAACAAAATGATGACGACAGAAGCTGGCACAAGCTCATTGACGTTGACGTCAATGGTGTCTATTACTGTGCTAGACACGTTGGTAAGATTTTCCAAAAGCAAAAATCTGGTTCCTTGATTATCACTGCCTCCATGTCCGGTTTGATTGTCAACATTCCTAACGTACAAATGCCTTACAATGCAGCCAAGGCTGCTTGTATCCACATGGCTAAGTCTCTTGCCGTTGAATTCGCTAGCTTTGGTGCTAGAGTTAACGCAATCTGTCCTGGTTACATGGACACTGGCCTCTCTGACTTCCTTGACCAAAAAGTGTTGAACACTTGGGTCCAACTGATTCCTATGGGCAGACAAGGTATTGCCAAGGAGCTAGCTGGTGCCTACCTATATTTGGCTACAGACGCGTCAAATTACACGACTGGTTCTGCGATGGTCATTGACGGTGGTTACACCGCTCCATAGAGCATATCTATCTTACTACATTCCCTGTATAGTATTGGGTTATCTAAACATCTGTATTTCCATGTTTTTTAGTTTTAAAACCAAGTATAATGAATAGAAGCTCATTAATGGTAAAAGACAAAAACCAATGAGCATATAAAGCGGGTTCTCAAGCACGCTCAGCAACTCGCCAGCAACAATCTGAACACGTTGATAATATGATATCAAGGGCAGAAAATGTCAAGCCACTTTGGTTGACAAATGATTTCTGTGAAATTTGTGAACTCATAATAACAAGGTAATGGGATTTTAAAATGTAAAACTACATAATTTACTTTTGAAGATTTCTTTACCAGTGCATATGGAAGCACTATGGTCAATCTTTTATAATAGTTCAACTTTTAAGTGCGCCCTTTGCAATCTTGCATCTTGACAACACTGAAAACAATAAGCTTTCAATTCAGCACCAGTTCCGATTTCATCAAATATCCCTAGCATTATTTAAGGTTACTTTGGGCTACCTAAAAGTTCCTTTTTCCAAATTCAGGGCCTGCCTAAAAATTTCAAATCAAGTTGCTTGTGCATATACGAGTGGATGTGAGTGGACATGATAATTGTATATTAGAATCCACCAGTTATGGTTTCTATACATAGTTTACTCAACAAGCAAAACTAGTGTTAGCCAAAACATTGGTTTTCCATGAAGAACTTTCCAACTCAAGTGATATTCGGACTGTTTACTGAGCTTGAAGGGATGAATTTTTTGATAGCGAGTTTTCAGATTCTTAAGAGTATACTTCCTTCAAAAGACGTACTAGCAAGACTAAGTTATCCATTATTTGTAACGTGTATATAAAACCTAATAGCGATAAACAGATACGTTCTTCTAATCGGACTTCAGATATGCTACAAAATATGCCATAGCTGATAGAACAAATGAGTAGCGCACTAGAAATTTAAAAAGAACAACTTCATTTTTTTAAACAGGGCTTTTGATTATCACATCCTTTCAAATTCAATTAACTTTGATAGCGAGTGTGTAAACCCAAGTTTTTGAACAATTTATAATTAGCCCTATTTCTGTTTTACAGATAAAAAACGCTGCTTATTCCAGTGGCTCTCAGTTTTCGAATTTGCGGCTTTGGCCAAGTGTTTAATAGAAATAGAGATGTTGCAAGGTTCATATTATATCTATAATATAATTATAGTTGCCATAAAGTTTGTTTTTTTCATTTTTAAAGCCACCCCACATAAATAGAAGTCTATTTAGATATTTTGGTATAAATGCTCATGATATAAATTTCGTATTGCAAAAGTAAAGACCTTTTTTAACTTTGTTGATGACACAAAATGATCTAAGGTTAATGGCCTAAGCTAGAGATTATGATTTTGGAAATGTATGACAATTCAAGCTGACACGCTTCTCAAAATAATTACTTTGATGGGAATTGGAACATTTGCATAGTAAACGTATTTAAAGTGCGAGTCATTCGTCATAATAAACACTCTTGATGAACGATTAGCATCTTGGGCTTTTACTTGCTAAAAATGTAGAGGCTGAACATATACGTGAATATGTTGGTGAAGCAACCTTCAACGCAACACTAAAAATATTTAAAATTCGGAAGTTCTAGAGGAACAGCAAACGTTGCAAGTGTAAAATTTATGGACATTGATTAATGTTCCTATTAATGAATCTTGGGATCTTTAGTTTGCAACCTGATATAGTTCAAGACCAAAAAATTTGAGTTTTGTTTAGTTTGGACCTTGAAATGTACTAACTATTGTCATTTTTGTAGCAACAAATGTTTTTAAGTTGGGGTGCAAAGTCTTGTCATCAAAAAGAGATCTCAGTGCATCATTTTATAACAACACTCAAATGCATAAACAAGTTACGTCCGCCAATATTATGTTCACGCCAAGCATATGGTGTAGATTATTTTTTACTTTTGTTTTTACATTGAAGGGAGTTTAGTTTTGAGACTCGTCGATATGGAGGCAAAATCATTAGAAGCTACATTCGAATGGATTGTTCCATCCAGCATAAAGAAGACTAGTTGCCGTTTATCATTATCTAAATTAAGACTCAAAACATTATAGCCGATTGGGCATCATTTGAAAACAGCGTCCTGCATTTTCCTCTTTTCTGTATTTAAATGCTGGAATAGAGCAATATATTTCATATTAACTTGAATCCAACCATGTTTATCGCTGACGAACAGTTGTAGTTGTGCAGAAAACGTATGGCGTGAATATGATGGCATGGCAGCTTAATTATGCGACATATAAACATACAACTGGATTCCGCTACTCCGCTAAACACCAGCTATTCTTCAGCAATAGAAATTTATTGTTTTCCGCACATAAATAACTCATATGGAGTTACCGAATAGCCATGGCGCAATTCAAATAATCAACAAATGAGCGTTTCATAAAAATATCGCTTTCGTGCCTTTACACCGATGAAAACAGCCTTTACCTTCCGAGATTGGCTGTTAATGCTCGTTTAGATTTCACTGCCTAATTGGAAAACCGTTGAGGATTCTTCTGAAAGTTTTGAAATTCTTCCATAGATAAAGAATCATCGAACATTGTAAAATAAAGTTTCGCAGCGATTCAAAACGCATTTGCATTCAAACATAATGTTTGTCCATATCGTGTCCGATATTTCACTGCAAAAATTCCAGATGGACACTTTCCACCGTGATTATTGGGTAAACGAGATTTGAACACCGCATCATCTCAGGTATAAGCTTGGAATATGTTCAAGGCTGTGCACGGAACCCCGTTCTTGGCACAGATATGTATAAAAGGATCGAAAGTACCATTGGATTTGATTGTAAAGCTGGTAATCCTCTCCATTCATCAACCAATCATGCCTGGTAACGTCTGCACCTCTATTCTATATCCAAATGACCAAACTCCTCTTCCAAAGCCTGCTCCAAAAGGCCTCGAAGAAAGATCAATTCTCGATCTGTTCTCCTTGAAGAATAAAATCTGTGTTGTCACGGGTGCTGCCAGATTCACTGGTATCGGTTTCAATGCTGCTAAGGCATACTGTGAAGCTGGTTGTAAGGGTCTCGCTCTCTGGGATTATGCTGACTGCACTGAAGCTGCCAAATTCCTTTCAGAGACTTACGGAACCGATGTCAAGGTGTACAAGGTTGATGTCACCTCATCCAAGAACGTCCAGGACACCATCAACCAAGTGGTCGCTGATTTCGGTGCCATTGACGTATTTGTTGCCAATGCTGGTGTTGCCTGGGAAACTGGTCCTGTTGTCGATGAACAAAATGATGACGACAGAAGCTGGCACAAGCTCATTGACGTTGACGTCAATGGTGTCTATTACTGTGCTAGACACGTTGGTAAGATTTTCCAAAAGCAAAAATCTGGTTCCTTGATTATCACTGCCTCCATGTCCGGTTTGATTGTCAACATTCCTAACGTACAAATGCCTTACAATGCAGCCAAGGCTGCTTGTATCCACATGGCTAAGTCTCTTGCCGTTGAATTCGCTAGCTTTGGTGCTAGAGTTAACGCAATCTGTCCTGGTTACATGGACACTGGCCTCTCTGACTTCCTTGACCAAAAAGTGTTGAACACTTGGGTCCAACTGATTCCTATGGGCAGACAAGGTATTGCCAAGGAGCTAGCTGGTGCCTACCTATACTTGGCTACAGACGCGTCAAATTACACGACTGGTTCTGCGATGGTCATTGACGGTGGTTACACCGCTCCATAGAGGGACCATACCAAACCTGCATGTGCCTATATGATTATAGGCCTTTGATATTTATATGAAACTTTTGTATGCTATAATATGAACATTAACGAACGTGAAGCCATTAGGGACAGAGTATAAAGAAACGCATGAATGAGCAGCGAAAGAATTTGCCATTTTTTATCTACTTTTGATAAGTATTGTTTAACAGCACTGTAAGGAATACAGATGAGTGGGATCAAGGTAACCTCTTACGACTTCAACTATTTACATTCAAACCCTTATAAGGGCATCACCAAAGAAATACTACTTGCATCACTTCATAAAGTCCAAGTTGACACGCTGCGAGTCAAATCTCCGCAGCCTCCCACTGAAAATACAGTGATATCATCTTGTATACAATCATTAAGGAAGATCTGGATTGGCGGTGATGGCGATAACAACGAACGAAACAATTATCTTTACGAAATTGATTGCCTAAAAGCACAGCAAGCCAACGCTGTCTTCTTCGAAGACTGGGAAGCCGCTTCTTTAAAACTAGACGAGTTGGAAGGAAACGACAAGTGGAAACTAGAAGAGGAGTCTGACTTATATGATTATCAAGAAGTGAAGCAGCAACTTCTGGAGTTGCAAAGATGTCGAGCTATTGGAGATTATGAACACTTACTATATTTGATACGAACTTCTTGGAGAAGAGATTTTGGTGGTATTAATAATAAGGAGCTTTATAAGAAGTGTCATATTGGAACCAAAAAACTAATTGAAGATTACATTAAGGAATGTAGTGAATGTCTTGCTGAACTAGCATCCTCTAAATGCCCATTAGATGATACGTATCTTTTAGAGGTATTAATGGAAAGTAAAAGAAGTTACGGAAGAGCAGCAATTACACTGAGTGGAGGGGGTGCTTTTGGTTTGATCGGCATTGGCTTGTTTTCAACATTACTAGAGAATGACGTTTTTCCAAAAATTGTATCTGGCTCCAGTGGTGGTTCAATTATTAGTTCCATCATTTGCTCGAAGTCCAGCGATGAGGTAATCGATATTCTAGGAAACATCTTCGACAATAAGTTCGAAGCATTTAGTTTGGAAGATGAATCTGATACCATATACTCACACTTATCAAGAATTTTGAAATATGGAGTTTGGTTCGATAACAAGTACCTCCAAAATACGATGCAAAACTTTTTAGGGAACATCACATTCAAGGAGGCATTCAATAAAACTGGCCGTATTCTAAATATAACAGTATCATCAGCTTCTGTTCATGATCAGCCTACATTACTCAACTATTTAACGGCACCCAATGTTCTTGTTTGGTCAGCAGTGTGTACCTCGTGCTCCCTACCATTTGTCTTTCCCTCTTCCGCTATATATGAGAAAAACATGCAAACAGGCGAAATTGATAAATGGTCCAATCCTTCGTTGAAATTCGTGGATGGTTCCTTGAACTCAGATTTACCAATTGCAAGATTGTCGGAAATGTTCAATGTGAATCATGTTATTGCATGCCAAATGAATCCCCACATAACGCCATTAGTGAAACTTGCATCTGATTGTCTTGATGCAACAAACGCTGGTGTTAATTGGATGGTGAAACGTTATGCATTCAAGTTAGCTTCCTTGGCAACGCAAGAAACAATACATTATATGGATATCTTGAATGAGCTTGGTGTTTGTGAAAACTTGGCCAAAAAAGTTAAGCAAATGTTAATACAATCATATAGCGGCGATATAACCATTTTACCCGAAATAAATCCATCTGAATTTAATAGGACACTTTCGAATCCGACACCATCATTTATTTGGGAATGCATTCTAAATGGAGCCAGGAGCACATGGCCGGAACTCTCCATGATCAAAGACCAACTGTCCTTGGAATTTGCGCTTGATAAATACATTAGTATCATAAAATCTAGAGTTGTATTTGGAAGTAGTCAAGACTCGAGTATGCCCACAATTAAAAACGTTAGATCCACATCTTCCATGTTTGAGAATGTTAAAGGCAACACCAACTTCAAACCTAGAGCATCGTACAGACTGATGTCAAATTCTGTTTCCGAACATTCTAAGAAACCAATATTTTCAAAAAGACAAGATAGATCGACAAGTGCTAAAACAAGTCCTGTTAAAGCTTCGCATAACAATAAACTCCAAGAAAGAGTTAGATATAGGGGGAAATCATTATCTAATATTCCATCACGAGAAGCTGAAGAACCTGCAGCGGTATACAACAAAAAGAATTCTTCCTTCAGAAATTCATTTACAGATCAGCATAAGGGGGTCATGGACCGTTTGAAAAGCAGCCAAATGGAAAAGATTGAAAGTGAGGAACCCCCAGAGAATGAAGAATCAATTGACTGTAGCTACTCTTATTATGGTGCAGAAAATGAAATTGATCTGGTATCATTTAATGGGCTGT
Organism: Saturnispora gosingensis; assembly: GCA_030570395.1. NCBI lineage: Eukaryota > Fungi > Ascomycota > Pichiomycetes > Pichiales > Pichiaceae > Saturnispora > Saturnispora gosingensis. The sequence goes on from JAJLVU010000004.1 coordinate 84,594, forward strand.
CAACTCCTAATTCGAAAACTGCTGTTGATGGTGAGAATATAAGTCCAATGAAGGTCCATGGCTCACCAGGAGATCCTCGAGCAAGATCTTTTTCTTCTGCTGATTATGAAGACCCTAATATACTTAATTACTGGCCTTACCGAAATGGGAGGAGGACATCTTTGGGTGGTATACCAAAATAAATTAATAGGGCCATTTCGCAATTCTTTTTGAATTGTTTACAACTTAGAATCACCTAAAATTAATAGTTTTGATTCGAAATTTTAAGGTAATATGGATTACTTTTTCATTAATATTATGCAAACGCCAATAGCTGAAATTTTAACCTCGGATACAAAGTCAAAAAAAAGTTTGTGTTTAGATTATTTTACTGTACACCTTTTGCCGTCAAATGCATTCTTTTCTTGGGATTTGACTAAATGGAGAGAAAAATCGCATCGCCTAAATCTAATTTACTCAGCCAGTATTTTTGGTACAAAAGTTCCAAAAAAAAGCAAAGATCATAGTTTGGTGCAAATGTTGGTGTTTTTTGTGGAGTTTCTTTTCATTCAAAGCCCTTTATCATTCAAATTAGTGGATTTGCGCCAGAATCAATAAGCTCTTTCGTGCTTGAGCAATAACAATTTACTTGCTCATGCTTGGTATTGTAATATTATATAAATAAAGTAATTGTTACTTGTTTCAAATTACCACACATCGTATATTATTAAACAGAGCAAAATGAAGTTATCAAGTGGAATTTGGTCTTAGGAGTTTCTCTACAAAAACTTATTAAGGCATAGCTTAATGCAATATTCATGGGAACATCTTCAACTTAAAACAACTAAAATTAACAATAAGCTTGAACAGAAACTAAATGATGTATTTGGAGGTCATAGGTGCAGCAACTTCTCATATTGGGACATTAGCGGAAACGTCATGAAGACTCCAAACAAGAAGGTGCAAATTATCTTTCTTAGAGAGAAGATCGCCAGCTGTATGTGTACGCTAGTATTTTAGTCACTTGCATTTATCGAAATGAACTGCTGTTGTATTCTTGAACTCTTTTTTCTTCTTTTGTACCGGTAAGACAAATTATATATGTTGGTTATTAATTTTCCTAACTGGATTGTGGTAATAACTTTTTTACCAGTTTGATGTTGAAGTATACATGTGGCGACATAAATGAGTAACGTATATCATTTGATTTAAAACTATTCTCGAGTTAATGTTCCCATAGACTTCAACGACATCGACATGATTCTTTTTTTTTTTTAGCTTTGATGATCAAAACTGTTAACCATGTGATCAATTCATTAACTAACTTATGAATATAAAAGCATTTTGTTGGAAGCTTTCTTGATAATTAGTGGTCTAGCTTTGAAATTTCCTGTACTTTTTTTTTGCAGTTCCAAATGAATAGGGATATATATTTCTATATGAGCTAAAGTCATTAAGCGTACAACTTACAATAAGTAAGCTAGATGTTCAACTCAGGGTCTTTAAGCTTATTTAACAATTCATGGCCTGCCGTCTTTCCTATACAGATGTAAAATGAGCAAAAAATGCGACACGCCAAATATCAAAACATATGCCGTCATCTTCGTTCGCTTTGTAAACATAAACTTGGTGCTAAACAAACCCATGTCTTTGAGGATTGAAGTAGTCTCTGGAGATTACGACTTTCCTATTTCAATCGAAAGTGGTCATGAAAAAAAGCATGGGTATTTTGACGAAAAGATAACGGTATTCGTATTTGTTAATGATGAAACATTAGATCGGACTCAATTGATGTTGGAGATTCTCTATGACAATAGAGAACATTTTTACTGTGAACTCTCAAGTGTATTGGATGAGACATTTGGACAGTTTTGGATATGGAAAGGACTTATAAAGCCTAAAAGAGCTTGTAGTCGAATGACGTTCGTAACTTCTTGCAAACAAACTTCAGACATAAAAGATGAAATTGAACTAGACAAATATCAAGAGATTAAAATGCTGGATTTTAGTGGTATTTACCTATGTGAAGATTCAGAGAAATCAAAAGATTCAACAAATAATGCAATTACGAAATTTAGTTGTGAATATAGCATCCTTGTTTCATCCTTATTTAGAATGTCAATGAGAGCAATCAACGTTATAAATGGTAAAAGAATGGCTTGTTTGGAAATAGCATCATCACGATCTGTTATCTCTAGTGGAATAAACATTGACATTAATAGAATCAAGCTAGAATGTGATAATTGGTCTTTCAAGCCTTTGAATAAAATCAATTATCCTTTACTATTACAACCAACTACCAAGTTAGTACTTGCATATCAAATAACCAGTACTGATAGCCATACTATGAAGCCAATTAGTTGCGTAATCAATTCAAGTGTGAATAAAACCACAAGAATAAATACAGTATGGGTTACAAATATTGATTTGAACGAGCCTAGCTCTCAAAATCTACAGCCACAATCAGCATCAGCAAGTAATTTGTCTTTGCCTGGTATATCAAAACACGCCAAAGAATTGAAATTGCCAAAATTTAGACAGTCACAGAGTTCACCATTATTAAAATCTATGAAACAACGATCTTCAAGTCACATAGTTGGAATGTCTAGTAACGAAAAACTAACCTCACAAAGACATTTCAGCTTGCGATCAGTATCTTCGGCAACATCATTAAGCACTTCTTCTTTAGCTAATTCCTTGAATAGCAAACGTGGACTCAAAATTAGAGTTTCTGGTCCAACAATAGTTAAACTGGGTAAAAAGTTTCGATGGAAGCTTGAATTGTCCAATCAGAGTTCAGAAAAAATGGAACTGATTATTTATGTGCAGAGTTCAATCAATAAGGAATATGAAAAAAGCTTCCCTCCTATACCCATTCAATCTGGCCCGTCTTATGATCCTGTTCCATTGTTTAGCAATCAACAATTGGTGAGGAATTTTTACTATAAATTTAACAAATCTGGAATTGTAAGTTTGAGCAACCATTTGCGAGTACCTTTAGATTGTGGATCTTTATTTGAAACAGAGTTGCAACTTGTTGGTTATGAAAAAGGGCTTTTCAACTTATATGATTTAAGAATTGTTGATGTGATATCGGGCGTCGTATTTGAATGTGGAAAATTACTGGACGTCTCGATTGTGTAGCACTATAGAAAGAAATGTGTAGCATTTTAGTTTATATAGATAAATTGAACTTATAATCTTCTCTTTCCAAGTAGTCCAATAGGTCTTCTGGACCATCAAATAGCCAACCAAACCAATCGTAACCTTCGTTGCTATCTAACTTCAACCACATTATTAATCGAATAACATCTTGAAATATAAACTTTGAATGCTCATTAGTGAAGTCCACTACATTTCTGCCCTGGCATCTAAGCCAAACATATAAAACTCTGAACAACTCCTGAGTATTTGAATACTCTTCAAAGTTCCATAAAGTTAATGTTCGTGTCAAATCCCATTCGTTGACAGTGAATCCCTCTGGCGTATCAATATTTTCTACAATGCTTAAGATTTTTGGGTCTCTTGTTTTGGAAAAAAGAACGTCAAATGCTTTTCTGATATTTTCAAACTGGAACAGCTCTAGTTCTTGTAGTGCAGGCTTGAATATATCCTTAGCATTCAAAGTTAGAGCAAAAAACTTTTGGGCTTTGGGTATGCTTTTAAGAGATGGTATTACAATTGAAAACGTCTTTTCGATAGCACCAGGTGATGATGTTCTTATTTTAACTGTTGTCAATACTATCCCACTTGGTGTGATATTGCATTTTCCATCAGATGTTAGCCCGTTTAAGTTGTAATCTATATCACTAAACCTTTTTTCATTTCCATTAGTCTCATCGTGTGACTCAAATGGAGAGAATTCAATTGTAGATTTGTTGGAGGAAAACCAACGAGAGGTGTCATCATCCTTGAACTCAAACTTCAGTAGCTCATCGCAATTGTTTTTTAAACTCAAACCAACAATGACAGTTTCACCACACATTACATCAGCAGAAAGCAATCCTCCTTTATACTGTAAATTTTGTACGAACAAACCATCATCCATTGGGGTATTGATCTCACCTATTTTTGTTATCACTCTAACTGTTGGTTCTATATCGATTAATTGTATTGAATTCAAAACTTGATCCCACGCAATGGAAAATTCTTCTTTGTAACGATGGAAAACTGATTGGTTGACCATTGGAGCAGTTACATCGAACGACGCAATTACAGGAAAATGGTCTGATCCCTTCACCGGAATACTAGTATAACCATTCTTCGCTAACATAACATGACTTCTTGGGACAAATAAAATACGGTCTGTATAGGCAGGCAGTCTTTTTCTATCATAGTTTGGAATGTCCACATCTTTTTTTTGAGAAACCATTGGCTTAGATGAATCAACTTTGAAAGTAGGTGGGAACTTAATTTCTGGTTCTGTAAAACCAATCATAACATTATTCTTGAATCTTTCGGCTGTAAGCTGATCTCTCAAGATCAATTCAGCATAATCACATTTATTAACCAATTCGTCAACATTCTTTCTATCAAAACTTGCTCCTAAATAATTGTCCCAACCGACTTTAAGCCTGTAGTTTGTATCTCCAGACACAAAAATGCAAGTTTTGGGATCATGAACTAATGTTGATTCAGGTAAATTGAATGCTTCTAAATCAGATCCTATTTTTAATTTTTCAGATTCACTTAACTTTATTTGTACGTTAAAATCAGCTTCAGAATGTGCCAATCGTTCCTCTTTAATGCCGTTTGTGTTTTTACGTAAAGTGGAGTTGGTTAATGCTACAGTTGGATCAATGAGACCTAATTTATTTGCAATCTTTGCCCAACTATCAAATCTTTGAGTGACTATGGAATCGCCTTCACCATGTACAAGATGTACATTTAACACTTGAACCTCCACACCAGGGAGTCTTTTTAGCCTATGTACGTGATGATAGTCAAGAGAGTCGCAATCAACTTCTCTTCCAAGGTCAAGTCCACCAATTCTAAATTTCAGTGAGATACATCCCTTGTTACCCCAACGAAGGTACCCCAAACCTAAGGTTTCAGCAGTTATGTTGTGAATTTGATCTACAACAGTAGCATTTGCAATTAACATTGTCGTGAGACCAAGTAACCCTGTTTTATATAAAACCCCAAAAGATTTTGAAGTATTTTGATGGTTCAATTCATCAATGATACAACGACACCAGTCGTCAATTCTTTCTGTCGATTTCTTCAGTGATGTCAACGAGATCGTTTCTTGTAAATTAATGACGTATATGTCAAACTCACTATCCAATATTAAGCTAAGATCAACATCTTGAGGAAGGGCCTGATTGACATTCCAGGTTATGACTTTGAAAGTTATCGGTATTTCATTGCTTATAGTGGTTGAAGCCTTTAAGTTGGTAAGATGACATGCTAACAACAAGTTATGCCATTTCAGTAACGTTGAAGGATTTAGTTTTGGCAAAATCGAAATGAACGTTGAAGAAGAAGGGCTCACAGGTGGCTTCCTGATCTTCTTTTGAGAAACTGAAGATTGTGTGGTAATCCCCGTTTCGCTTGTGAAATCTGATGTATCTGCACTCATGTCACTCACTGTGGAAGCTGAAGAAACCAGTTTTTCAGTCGTATAGATGCCAAACGTCTAACATGTAGTTTTTTTTCTATTGTTACCCCCACAAATAACAGAATATGGAAAAAAGTACTATATTTTGAGCTATTTACCGGCAGAATTGACATAAACGCATTGGTGACACTAAGTCGACAAACGTTGGATGGCAGGAAATGTTAAAGTTATATACAATTGCTAAACAAAAGGTTTACCATTTATTTCATGTTTTCTATGTTTTCGTCAACTTGATCAATTAATCCTTCGGATGCTGTTTGTAGGGAACTCTGTTCGGATTCATCGTTCAAAATAGTTTCATTTGCAGCTGCTTCTGCTTCCCCTTTTTCTTCTTTTTTATCTTCTTCTTCTTCTTCTTCTTCTCCTTCTTCCCCTTCTCCTTCTTTATTCTTTGGAGAAGAGCTTGTATTTAACAAGATATTAAGGTTTACACTACGTCTTTTTGCATTTGATTTTGATCCTGAAACAACACGAAGGTCCACACCTTTACTACCGCGCTTTGGATTAATTAGCTCAGAAGATTGTGAATTTGAAGTGCTTCTTGATGCTGAAGAAACTGTTTTTGATAAGGGATTAGTAACCGAATCTGACGTCTTTGATCTTTCTAAAGGTAACGGTACATTAGAAGCAGAAACAAAAGAATCTGTACTATTACCTTTTTCGATTGAGGCATCTGTGGAGTTAGTTGCTGATCTAACAACTTGTGCTTGCTTCTTAATACACTTAGCAATCCAATTGTTTTTCCATCCATAAACCACTCCACATATATCGTTTTCTTCCCATATACCATATTTTAAATAGGAAAGCTCAATGAAGTAGGAAATCAGCTGAAAGTACTGGCTCCAAAGCTTATCTAAACCTGGAGTATACAATTCATTGTTTTCTGGTAATGGCTGGGATGTACGATCAGTTAATGGAGTTAACTGTGAAACAAAGGACATGAGGGGTATAACTACCCTCCACTTTGAAGCACAATTTATACAAAGGTTGTACACTTCCTTTTCCTTTTTGAATAAGGTCATCTTGTATAACCTGGCACTATTCATTGTAGTGCGCTTCTCACCACACATTGCACAGGATTCTTGAATAGCTAAAGGTTGAGGAATTTTAATAGTAGAAGAAGTTTGCACGGCAGCAGTGGCTCCGTTATTGAGACTCTTTTCCAATTGGGACTTTTTCCAGGATTCAGTGGCAGCACTGAGTGGCTCAATACCTGCCTTATACTCAAGCAGGGAGGACAGTATACTTCGCTTATTAAACTTGTAGCGCAAAGCAGGTGACTTGTCCAAGCGAACACAAGAGTCGACTTCATTGAGAACAATTTCGAATAATTTTGTAGATTTGATAGACCAAGACTCGGGATTGGAGCACAGTAGCGCTTCCTTGAAATGGAGTGCAAATGGCAAATCCAATCGAAGTTGGTTAAATGTAGGGGAAGGGTGATTAATGGGAGCGTTGTTGAATTTGAGCAATGAGGGCGTCTCAAAGAGGGTATCGTTTGGAAGCTGTCCGTTTCCCGTCGATGCACAGAAAACTGTCGTTGCAGTTGTTGTTGCCTTTCTTAGTGGAGGAGCAAATTTGTCACTCTGTGCGGCAGGATCATGCTTGGAATCCAATTGGGATTGCAAATCTGCTATGAGAGCTTTCATACTGCTCAACTCTGCCTCCAGCAGCTCAATTGTGTTGTCCTTTGTATCCAATGTAGTGGCCAATTTGTCGTTGAGCAGCTTGATATCCCACTGCGACTTCTTAGCTGTCTCCACCTGCAAGTTTGCTTCTGTGAACAAAGCCTCACTGAGCTGCTCGATCTCCTCCCGCAACGCACTCACTTCTTCACTTGACTTCTTCAACTGCAAATTGGTTTTTTCCACAAGCTGCTTTTTGAATTCATTTGCACTGGTCTCGAAATCAAGCTTTTCCTTTCGTGTTGCTAACAATTGTCTATTGATTGCCGCCAGCTGTGACTCCAATTCAGTATTTAGCTCCCGTTGTTGCATCAATTGTAACGACAACGATTGCACTGCATCGTCATTACTATCTTTCCTTGATGTCTCTCCCTCTGACATACTTCTTTATATAATCAAGACTATTGTAAATCAAAAACTAGAGAGCAAAGATAAATGGTTTGCAATAACAGCTTTATTGGTAGCTTATCAAATCACCATCCCATCAGGGGGAAGAATCTAAATTTTAGTGAGAAAAGAGATTCTAGCGTAAGATTTTGGTGACGAGACTGAAAAATTTTGGACAAAGTCACGTGAGTCTTACGTAACATTCACGTGACTTTATCTTTTGATCACGTGACTGTTACGTAAGCCGCGAATTTCAAAAATTTTAAAAATTTAACAAAAAAATTTTAGAAATTTAAAAAAAATAAAAATTTTCCCAAAAAAAAATTAAAAAATTTTTCAAAGAAAAAAAAAAAATATTTTAGATATTTTAAAATTTAATAAGGGAAACCTTTTACAATATAGTAAGGAGGGTAGATTAATATGAGGATTTACGCATGTCATTTCTGTTCATCGCCTGTGTATCCAGGTCATGGTATTATGTTTGTGAGAAACGACGCTAAGGAGTTTCGTTTTTGTCGTTCCAAATGCCATAAAGCATTCAAACAAAGAAGAAATCCAAGAAAACTTAAATGGACCAAAGCATTTCGTAAAGCAGCTGGTAAGGAACTTGCTGTTGATTCTACATTAACCTTTGCTAAGAGAAGAAATGTCCCTGTTAGATACAACAGAGATCTTGTTAAGACGACACTTAACGCTATGACTAGAATTGAAGAAATCAGACAAAAGAGAGAAAGAGCCTTCTACAAGAACAGAATGAGAGGCAACAAGGAGAGACAATTCAACCTAGACAAGAAGCTTGTGGAAGAAAACCCAGAGCTGCTGAAGATGAGAGAAGTGGAGCTCAGAATCAAGGAAGAGAAGCGTTTAAAGAAGGAAGCTGCATTGGATCAAGAAGAGGAGGACGAAGACGAAGACATGGATGTCTCCTCTTCAGAAGAAGAAGAAGAAGAAGAAGTTCCACAAAAAATTTCTATCAAGCTGCAGAACAAGAGAAAGAGTCGTGTCAGATTCTAAAAATGAAACGGATATTGGGTTTGGTTATCGTCCTTTTTTATACAGTATAAGCTAAGTAATTCAAACATTTTTACAGACTGGAGATGTCTCTGATGACATTGACATCGATTTCCTCGTCAATAATGCACACCTGACGAACGTGATACACCCCACTGGTCTTTAAAACCCCCTCTACGTCAACAATCTGGCCTTGATCCCCCAATCTCGGATCTAGTGCACCCAACCGAGTTGTTAACGACACAACATCAAACTTCCAAACAGCGCCATTAGCTACGCTCTTCACATGCCATTCGTTGCCTTGAATCCCTACAATGCTACCTATAACTCTTACAACACTGACACCATCTTCTCCTATTTTACCCATATCTCATAATAGAGCTACTTTTATAGGCTAGAGATATTTTTTTTTCACTTTCGAATAGCTTGGTATGTATTGTACTATAAAAGTGATTCCATGTCCTCACGTCGTTTCATCAAGGGTGACAGAGTTCTGGTATCTTCTTTAAAATCTAGTGTTACCAAGAGATCATGGTTATCACCTCCACTTCGTTTACCTCCCCCGCTGGACCCAAGCAAACCTGTAAGTGAAACCAACAAAACACCAAATGGTTACCCACCCAACACGCCTTTGATTCATTTGAATTTTGGCAAGCTAGCACACACAGATATTATTGATACACTACCTTCAGGAAAAATATACCAGGTTATTACTCCGAAACAAGAGTTATCAGCAAAATATCGGATTACAAATCCAACTTTAGAAGAATACGTCAACCTTACAAACAGAAAGGCCCAACCAATCTATGCTTTAGATGCTTCTGCCATTGTCACATTGATGGATTTACACTTGGATGCCCCAAAGGTAGAATGGAACGGCTCCCAGCCTGTGGTCAAAGAAGTGTTCCAGTTTTTGGAAGCTGGTACTGGACACGGTTCTCTGTCTATCGCCATCGCCAGAGCCTTACATCCAGCTAATACACTAGCACGAATAATGCTTTCCAATCCAGATGGTGATGAGAGTATGGACTACAGAGGTGCCATTTTACATTCTATTGACTGCAACGAAGCGCATTCTCGTCAAGGACAAGAAACTGTTACCGGCTTTAGACGTGGACAGTACGCTCAGAACGTTGAATTCCACATCAGTAGTTCTCCTTCTGAGTGGCTCGATAGTGAGATATCAAACGAATGGAGTCAAAAGTCGATACCCACTGATGTTGACTCTGTTGAGTTTAAAACAGACGGTAAAGCTTGGTTGGATGGTGTATTCTTAGATATGCCTAGTTATGACAAGCATCTTGTCAGACTTTGTAAGGATTTGAAAGTCGACGGTCGTGTGATTGTATTCTGTCCAAGTATTACACAGATTCTAGATGGTATCAAGCTCATTGATTCGAACAATGATATCACTCATGATTCCATCGCCACTAATGGCAACAACTTCCCATTCACTGCAAATGGCGCTCAGCCAGCGGGTATGCTACATGAAAAGACTATTCAGCTGTTACCTGGTATGGGAGGTGGATTGCAAGAATGGGATACTCGTAGAACTTTAATTAAAGCAACAGGTGAAGAAGGTTACAGTGTCCGCCCTAAAGTTGGTATGAGAACTGTAGCAGGTGGTTTCATCTCTATATGGAGGAAGGTTAGTTTTAACGAGGTGTTATATGGCAATAAGCCCACTCCAAGTCAAGATGCTGAGATATTTGATACTACAAAACCTACAAGTGAAACACTGGGTCAAACTGGTGAGCCAACAATGACTGAATTCAAGAGTGAGTCTGAATCCAGTCTTTTGCTGTCAGAAACATTTGATGGACCCGAGGTTGAGGCCAAATACACTGATAAGTCAAACACGCAAACTACCCCCAAATTTAAGGCGTACACTTTTGAAAGTAACAGTTTACAATCAAAGGATACTGGTGAATCCAAGTTTGAGGCATCTAATAAGGCTCCTCTTTCTGACTTTATGAAAAAGTTTCTTTCGGAAGAGCCATTACCGTCTCCAGAGACTGCACCACTAGAGTTGACTATGGAAGAAAAGGAAGAAGCTTTGAGGTTAAGTGAGATGGGTGAGTATGAGCTCCCAACTGATGAGAAAGTGAGTCCAACTAGACTATTTCCTATTGAATCGTTGCATACCATTTACAAAAACTGTAGTGGTGAAACTTATGTTGGCTATATAACCCACGTCAATGTAGTTGATGTTGGTAAACTACCTGAATATGCATTTGAAGGGCAGATTAAACCTACGGGCCCTTCAAACAAGTGATTATACACTTGATACTATTTATTCTGTAAATATATTTATTATGTCATAGTAGATCAAACTTAGACTCCTGTTTTATTACTTTCAGATAGCCCACATTTCAGCTACCAAGTACAACGAGTCAAGTAGAACTTTCATGTTCACTTCTGTATCTTTATCAAGTGATGGCTGTCTTACACTTATTAGTGTTCGTATGCTTTTGTGCAAGTGCTGCTTCTTAAAAAGTAAACAGAGCGATTAGACTTTTCATCAACTAAAACATCTTCTCTTTTTAACTAAACAAATGGCGATTTTGTGGAATCCCAAGGTTCGGCGTTTGCTTATCAAGTACCCATTCTTAAGAAAGCATGGATTACTGGTTCTACTTGGTTTTTTAACCTTCTCAATCTTAGGCTACTTGTTTTTGGGTGGTGAAGACATTTTGAGACCTTTCATGGGAACGTCTTTGAAAGAATCGATCTTAGCAGAGCTAGGCAAGGAGTTTGAGGGGACATACAGAGAGAAGTATCTCAAGCATATTTCAGATTCTGAGATATATACTGAAAGTTTTATGGAAAAATGGAATATTCTTGGACATTTAGACGAATTAGTTGATGAACCCATTGAAGACTTGGAATATGAGGACGAATTTGAAGATGTTTGGAAGTTAATGGAAAGTTTTGAAACCAATGACGAAGCAAGAAGAAAGTTTCCTGAATTGAATTTACATGAAAAGGCTCTTGCATACGTAGACCTCATCTTACCAAAATCAAATTACGTGTTCAGGCCTGTGCAAGATATTATTTACAAAGATGTATACAATCCAAAGAAATTCACTGAATCCAGAGAAAAGAAATGGAAGAAAATCAAGAAACTTCTAGGGGAAGAGGAATTGAATAGAATGGAGATCAGTGATGAGACGTTTCAAAACTCTATTGAAGACTTGAGAGAAAGAAAAATCAAACATAATGATGAAAGTGCCAACAGAATCAAACACTCCATGGATCACATAAAAATTTTTGCTTCCCTCTTTTTAAGATCAGGCCAAGCGCTTGAACCAGATTCAGATAAAATGTGTCAGACGGTTCAATCGCAAATTTTCCCTTGGTTATCCGGAAAATTGCCTGTTTTCAAAACCTATAACTTGAAATCGAACAAGTTGGAGCATAAAAAGTTTAATTCAGATACTCTATGTTTTGTAAAAAAGCTTCAACATGATTTAGAAGGTAGAGGAATTGTTATTACTGCAAGTGACCATCTTGTTCCCGAACTTTCAGGTTTAATCTCTTTACTAAAACTAACTGGTAATAAGTACCCTGTTCAAATTATCCATAAAAATGATTTAAATCAAGCCAGCATTAATAACTTAGTTAAGATTGCATCGGATCCAATTATGAAGCTTCCAAAGTCTTGGGACAAGAAAAAGTATCCAATGTCAAAAATTACTACATTTGACTTGACTTTTGTTGATGTTTCAAATGTAATTAGTGATAAATATAAGTCATACTTTGGAGGATTTGGTATGAAGTTGTTAGCACTACTTTTCAATTCATTCGAAGAGATGATTATGCTAGATACAGACACCGTTCCACTACTTTCAATCAGTGAATATTTTGAAAGAGAAGCATATTTGAATTCTAACACCTTGTTTTTCAGAGACAGAGAGGCTAATTCTTTCTTGTACGACGGTGTCATTCAATTTTTTAAATCATTTTTGAATGGTGATTACGAAAGTCATTTCCTTGGTCTAGACAAGGCTAGTGAAGAAACTCTTAACAATAGATTTTTTGGTGATATGGCCCGTCACTTTATGGAATCCGGTTTGTTTGTTATTAACAAGAAGGAAAAGTTTGACGGTGTGTTACTTTCAGTTGTCTTGCAGTTTTTCAAGTTATTTACGGGGTCCCTTCATGGTGAAAAGGAATTTATTTGGTTAGGTCAAGAGTATATGTCAAACCAATATACTTTTAACAAGCATGGTGCTGTTGCTGTTGGTGAGCTTTCTACTGGTAGAGAAGAGTTGGGATTACAATCGCATGAATTGTGCTCCACTCATCCAGGTCACCTTGCCGACGATGGTGAAACATTGTTGTGGTTTAATTCAGGCTTTTTGACTTGTAAAAAGCCACAAAGTTACTTTAAGGATGTCAATTATGCTAAAAATAAGGGTAAGTCATTACAAGAACTTAAATTTGAATACTTATCACCATTGACAATTAAAAATGCATTAATTCCACCTCCTGCAGAATATTTCTCGTCGGCATTTGCTCAAGACAAATCTTTGAAGTCTAATCAAATAATTGATCCTGAAATGAATGCAGAAATTACACCAGTTCAATTATTTGATACTGAACCAAGTAGATCCTGGATTATGACTCCTCATTGCTCTAATTACTTATGGTGTGCCTACGATATAATTCAAGGAGGTAAATCAGGAGCCATTGTTAGTTTCAGACCTGAATTAACTGATACATGGAAATTTTGGGGTGAAACTTGGGTTGGCTATTTCAAAGGTGCTAAGAGCACCGGAGGAGATCTTGGCTACTTTGAAGACAAGTTTAAAGATGAATTAGGACTCGATGAACCCGAAGAAGATGAAGATGTGGATCAAAAAGACGTGGATTCAGAGGATAATGAGGAGGATATTGTAGAAGCAGCTAAGAATGCTGTGTTGGGAGAAACACCAAAGAAAAGTAAATCCTCTCCTAAAGGTAAAGTTGCACTAATGACCAAGAATAAAGCTGGTGACGACGATAAAAATATAGTGGATTTTGACGATGAAGATGAAGAGGAATATGTCGACAAAGAAAAGTCTGATGACTTTGTAGCAAGCGAGGCTGATGAGAAGGACGAAGACATTGAAGCTGATGCCGAAGATGAGGTATTACCCGCCGAAAAATCGCAAGCTCAAGGTAACAATAAGCTAGGCGCAGATAATCTTAGTGCCTTTTCAAGATTTAAAAACAAAGCCAAGGAGGAATAATGTCTAAGTTTTATATTATGGAATGTAGTTTTACAAACAATTATTAATTATATTCATTAAAAGTGATACAAGTTTTTATACTTTCCAAACCTCAACACCAACTATATGAAATTTTCTAGTTCTACTAAGCTTTTCATTGCCAAATGTGTCAACAGGATCGCTTGCACCTGTTTCCAAATTGGAATCGATCCATAAGCCAAACTTACCATCACCAGAACCTACACTTATGAAGTCATTATTAGAATAGATTACGAAGTCATTGAGCCCAGTATAAGGAAACACTTTCAGCCTTAGCATGTCGCAGCTAGCACGCGCATTGTCCTCTGTTCGCTTGTTATCGTTATCATTATCGTTATCATTATTATGCTCGCTATTCGATCTTGTCAACTGTTTGACTTTCGCATGTTCTAGCTTCCAGAGAAAGCAATCTCCACCGCCATAGTAGTACTTCCTGTCTAAAGGTTTTAAATGAGAGTCTAAGTAAGCACCAAATATATTTCTGTGTGAATCTTGTATGACAAGTATGTATCCTCTTCTTCTGCTCACATTTTCACCCACTTTAGGTGCTGTGCGATTGTACAATGTATTTAAAGAGGCGCCATTCTGTTCCAAAGAGTATTGCAAATTCCAATCATGGCCAATTTGTAGCAAGGATGGCAAATGTTGACGCAATTCCTCTGCTACGTCGTTGGTTAGCAAACGATGTTTAGTGGTGTTCTTGTAGCCATGCAAATGCAATGGAGTTAAAGGTGGCTCCTCGTATTCACTTTGAACAATCATTGGAGAAGACGATGGCGATGACGAACGTGATTTAGATAACACCGATTTCAGTCTAATAAATCCCATACTCTGTATGAGGAACAGATGACATATGGCATACGATTGTCGCGTAGACATTTTTATTGTCTAGAGAATGCATTCCCGTGTCAAAAAGTAAAGATAATGCAATTTTACATTGTGCTGAATCTAGATTGAACACATTCAAAGGTTCAAACATTTGCTGTACCACTCCAATGGCAAGTGCAGCCTATTTTCTGGGATTTTGACCCTTTTTATTTTAGTTTTACCATTTCACTTTAGCTACGCTACATATGGTTTTGAGTTGATTATACGGTCACTATGGTATTTAGTGCTGTCTGACGCATTAACCTTTCATTCTTGTAGCATGTTTTAGATGTATATACACGCTCGGGTTGTGATTAATTATTACATTCTCCCTCACCATGAGGAGGACCTGCATCAACAACTGTAGTTTATTGTTGGCATTCTTTCGCAAAAAATGGGTTTGTTTGGCAACCGCTAGCTTCCTTTGTTGTACAGTATAATCCTTGATAGCTGTTGTAGTTCCACGACTAAGATTCTCCTTCATCCCATTTGATGAAGATGTCGCTATTTTCCTCATGAAGTACTTATTCCCAATAAAGTCTGAGATAGACCGGAAAAACAGGCTTCTATCACATTCACTTGATCATCATTTGTATTTTGTTGTGTTTCTCAAGATTACTTTAAACTTCTTCGATTTTACTGGTAGTATTGATATTTAAGGCATTGAAGTTTTAGCTCATAAACTGATAAAATGGTCCATGTCGTAACAAAAACTCATATGTTCAAAACGATACTTTTGCTAAACGTATAATTTTAGACTTCCAGTACGACTTCATGAATTGACAGCATATTCACAGTTTGAAATCCAATTTCCCATTAATCAAAAGAGAAAGCAAATGACAAAGCAATTAGTTCAGAAATCCCTCATTGCAACAAACTTAATTGCTATGCCCAAAAACATTAAGTATGTAATATGTATGCTGTGTATGCCATCTATATATGAGACATTTCAATCCTTTCAAATCATAGTTTATCTGAAGTCAATTTGCGCAATGCTTATCGTGTGGCTCATTACCTCATCCAAACTAAGGCACTAAATGTTACCTTAGCATCCACCATGAATTGTAAAATCTCATTCAAGAACTTTAGATCTGTTGATAAAACCAAAAACGTTTCAACTAAAAATTAAAATGACATTATCGATCATGAAATACATGTTTTTGTTGACGCTATTCTAGCAAATCGTGTCATTGACCCAAGATCACAGGGCGGTCACATTGTTATATTGAATAACGACCTTATTGCCTGGGGCTTACGGAAAATTAAATCTGTTGCTACATCTTTTTCTGAACTCGAATGCATGAGCATTGACAGTGTAATTAACGAAGGTATTGGCTGTAGGAATCTGTTGAAAGAAATTGGATTTAACATAGGATACATTACTTTATACGTAAATAACCAAGCTGCCTTGACTCAACCTGCACGTAATACTCAGCGTCAGAAAACAAAATACATTAACGTTAGACATCACAAGATTAGGTAAACTGTTGAAGACAATATCGCTAAGCTAAGATACATGAACACCAAAGACAACATTTTTGTTATCGAAACAAAAACTTTGCACAATTTGAGGAAGATAGAACTTATCAAATTGATAAGAATACAATAATTTTACCACATTAAAGATTAGGGGGTGGGTCAAAGCTAACTAATTAAACATTGGTGTTAGGTATATGATGAACATTGACAAACGAGTGAGTATATCAGACAAACTTGTGACAAATATAAAACATAAGCTAAGCAAGTAATTAAGTCACAAAGTCATATTTAGGAAGTCACTTAATAAGTTTTAATAGGCCAAAACAATGTAAGTAAGCTCTATAATCTCTACGATATTCATAAATATATTCATAACATTATATGTTATTTTAATTAACGGTCTGGTTTTATAATTTGGATTTGTGAAGTGAAGAATACTCTATACATCATAATATTAACTGAGCATAATACATGCAAAGTGACAATAAGATGTTGAAGATGTCAGAAATGTACATTACTCATCCATGAAAACCGATATCACACCACAATGAACTATATTATATTGGTTATACAAACATGTCCACTATCAATCTTAGATTTCTATTCATATTAACAATTAATTTTTTTAAGTCTAAATTAGTATAAATAGCCATTATAACAAAAACTGTATATATTATAAGAGTAAATACATCCATTGTTAAAGGTCTAAGTTAAGGACTATTGGCACCAATCCTTATTAAACAGCCAACAGACGGGAATATTTATATTATCCCACTCAAATTATAAGTCTAGAAAACAATAGTTTTTCCACATTAGTTTAAGGCAATGTGGAACAAAACAAATTGAAGTGCTGGCTGCTGTCAACAAAGAATTTATCGGGTTCGTAGAACTACAAGACGACGAAATTTAATAGAGCCTAAAGTAAAATTTTCTGTCAAAATTCATTACACAGTATACATGTCTCAGCTTTTATGTTTATTACGGAAGTTATAAGTAACGCAAACTTGTGAAAAAAAATCTAGGAGCGGATATTTGCCAGTAAGAGTTTTCTGCATGAAGGTGTTATAAACACCCTATCGGCTGCACTGACTCTTAAATATTCTTCTACTAGTGCGTAGGTTAACACTGGTTGGTGTCTATTAGTGTAAGCTGGAGATACTGGCGCGCAACATTTTCGGGCCACTGACTCAATTATCAGGGTTTGCGGTTGCAGATTGATGGTAAACCGCATTATGTAAGGAACAATAAAAATGACGCAAAGTGGCAATTATGAAGGTCCGGTATGTTAAACATCAACTTGCCTGCACATCTTTGTTGCTCAAGTAGGCTTGTACAAACACACATCCATTCTTGTCATTGCCAGAGTTCAAACATTAAAATGAAAGAATACTTGTTTCAACCCTCTTGATAATGTTACTTTGGCTGAAAATAAAACTTGCTGCTAACGCCGTTTCGATCTAATCCCACATTTGGTCAAGCTACCGAACCATATGCAGAATATGCATTCAGGCGCAAGCTCGGTTGTTGATACGTAATCGAAAGCCGCCGTCGACTTTTCACTCCTATGCTGCTCTTTCATTCATTGACTGAACTCTGACTGCACATTCAATGCAAGACTTCAGTGAGCGTGACACAAATGTGACAAGCGACTTAGGTGGTTCATCTGAATACTCACAACATGAGACCGGAAAAGACGTGTCTTGTAGTGATTCTTTTGCCAAGACGTCATATCACCAACTAGACATTCTTGAATCCTCAGGCAATCTCCCGCTGTCTAAAAGTGAGATAGAATTAGCGAATTTAGCTGATAGTCTTACAAATGCCAAAGCAGACATTACTACTCTTGCATCGGCCACCTTACTTGCGGTTGTAGTGCTTGCTTTTGCAAGTATTGGCGTTGCAAATTTTATGAGGAACCCAACACTGTTCTACTCCGAGTATATTGGAGACTCAAGTGACAGTACCCGAGCAAGCATTGTAAATTTTCTGATCAGTGTTTTGTCATATACTTCGCTTGTCTCCCTGGTGGTTGCAGTTCTGTTTAGCGTACAAAAACATTTGATCAAGATTCTGTCTATTGTATTCAAGTTTGCTTCCTATGGTTTTGTGGTAAGTCAACTTTTCAGCCTACTCGTCACCGATCCATTAGCATTTTCATTACTAATAGCTGGAATTTTTTGTTTTGGGCTCAGGAAATTGCTTTCCCCCGCTTTAATAATTATACGGAATGTTTTAGCAGATGCTGTTATCATGTATCAAAGCTTTCCCGGACTCACGTTGCTGTTTTTTTTTTGGATTCACGCTGAATTCTGCTCGTAGATTAATAATTGTTAAAGTTATTGAGTTTTCACATGAACACTACGGAATCAAAACTTTTGGTGTTTATAGCTTTGCAGTCGATATCAAAACCGAATCATCGTATACCCCCATAAAAATGCTTACTCTTGTTGCCATGTATCTTGGGGAGACGTTCATTGACTCTTTTGTTGAAAATGTGCTCATTGCTGCTTATACTAGTGCTTATTGTTTGCTGTGTTAACAAAGAGAAGCTTCGGAAACAATAAAATATAAGGATCTTAATTTTTTCAAGATATTCTGTACCAAATATTTAGTGTCAATGTGTTGTGCTAGTGGTCTGCAAGTTTTGGTAACGCTCTTTAGAATCCTTTTCCATCCTCTTTTTCCTGAAGACAATGCAATAAAAGAAGTAGTCACTGCTTTACTTAGCTTTTCAGTTGGTGGGTTTATGCAATTTGTTGATGTATGTGCATTTGCGTGTATGGCTACCAGGGAGGTAGGGTACGTTCATGGCTTGAAATGTCTCGTTGGTATTTATAGTCAAAAACGTTGGTACACACTCAAGAATATTCTTCTTGTCTCTTTTTCGTTCTTCTTGTTGGGTATTACCTATTTTAGTGTGATAGAGCTCGTTGGTACTGCGACGTCTATAATATTTTCCTTTGTTTTCAATGCACATTACGATTTAGAAAATTATGATGTTTATTTTGAAGGATTACTTGAAGCACTTACACTTCTGACTTACATATTAGCAGTACCTAAATTAATTTTACCGATGCTAGCAAAAAAAAATACAGCAGTTTCGACTGACAACGTCATTGATATCCAAAACATATAAGCAACTTTTGATTAGCCGAAAAGATTTCATTGGAAGTTGTATATATTTGAATGCAAATACTATTTGGTAATGCTCTTGTATAAATTATATTACCTAAACACAATCTTTTGTTAATATTGTATGCTTAGTCCATGTGAATTTTTTTAATGATCCAAAACAGAACCTTGTTTTTCTTTGGTGGTACATACATTAATCAATTGGCAGTAACTCAAAAGAAACTGTTGTAAACCTTTCACTGTGATTAGCTCCCAAAAACTGTGTTTTTAGTTTATGTTTGAATAAATTTGCTCAATAACATACATACGAAATAATAAGCTTGTGTGCAAAAAATATTGGTTTTCCATTAATCACAAGTTAAGGATGGTACAAATGGTATCGCCATTTATAGTTCGACTTTATAAAACCATCAAAAATCCAAAATAAAAAAGGTAGGATCATCGTATCAAAACCCTAAGATTATTAGATGTTGGGCAGAATTATAATGTAAAAACAAATTTTAGGCATCAGAATCTGGTCACTATAACATATTGAAGGTTTTAGACCGCCGAAAGGTAAATTATACTTATTTTCGGTTAAGCATTGTATTGTTTCACTTTTACCGGGGCTATTTTTTTTTAATAGACTATTATAATAAGCGAACTATTAATGCATGTGTACTTTATCAGATAAAATAAGAGTTATTACTTGGTAAAATGAAGTTCTATATGGTCTCTTGGCGTTTTCAAAACTAACAGCATCGATCCAGAGATAGCACCCTAATTTTGGAGCAAAAATCAGCTTTAGCGAAATTAGGTATATCTCTTTCTCAGCAAATCATCGCTCACAACATCTACAAGACATTCATCTTTTGGCACAGGTTTGTACTCTGTTATTAATAATTCTTGTTTTGAGGTGCTTGCTAACTCATTTTCAGTGATGGAGCAAGTATTAGTATGGCCAATAATTTTCACAGTCTTGATGAGAAAATCACGGAAGCTATAATCAAAACTCTATAAATTTCCAGAAAAAAATACCACTTTAAACATGTCAATTGGATTAAAATAATTGTTCAGTAAGAATTTGAGTCTTTATTCTTATGGAAAAGAAACTTTCTACTACACTACCTGTATATGCAACTTTCAAATCTAATGTAAAGCATCTAAGTATAAAGGCTTTTCAAAAAAATGATCCCTAGCAGGATCGAACTGCTGATCTTGGCGTTATTAGCACCACGCCTTAACCAACTGGGCCAAGGGATCTTCTTTTTTCTTTAGTTAGAGTTCGGACGACAAAAGCGAACTCCGAGCTAAACGTTAAAGTGAAATTATGAAATTGCTTAGCAGAATTAAATTAGAGAATGGTTCAAGCTCACGTGTAGTGGTAGCAATCGAAGTTAGTACCGCAAGCAAGTATTAAGGACTCCCACATGACGGGACAATATTGAAAGTCCAATACAAAGAGCACGAAGGGGACCATTCGTTGATCACAATTATTATTATTATTTCTTTTATTTTTTCCATATAAATATCAAAGACTTTGTCTTACTTATTAGTTCTTTTATATTATTTTAAATCAACCATTATTTTCCCAACTTTCCTATTGCTAACTCTATCATTTTTTTCTATAGAGTAAAAACTACAAGTCACGTAAATGGAACACTATTGGAATAATTATCATGAGCAATTGAGCTGATTGTAAAACGGAACAGTCACATGGAAGAGATTGATAAAATCTACATATATCATAATATTAACTAAGCATAATACATGCATAATTACAATAAGATGTTGAAGAGATTTGATAGAAATGAGCGTAAGACGTAAACGCAAGCATTATTCACAAATAAACCGTAATGCATTGGTAATACAAACAATTACCGAAGTCAATCGAGACTTTTAGTATTAATAATCAACAAACTAATCCTTAATCCAAAATGATATAAATAGTCAACATATTTGACTTTATATTTAATTTATACTTAATTTATAATTAACGGTTTGAGTAATAAACTCTGGATTCATCACTAACTGGTAGCGTTACAGACATTAAAGGTGAGACATACAATTTTGAACTCATCTTGAATATGTGAAATATATGACAGCATATATGTAATAACTTTATTTTACAAGAAACCCTCATCAGGGTTTTGTAAGTAAATAGACGAGTGTCGTGATATAAATAGCAGTTGAGAATACTTTACTCGAATCTTAACTGTTGCCTTATAAAGTAGTCTGTATAGTATAAAAAATCTGTATCTAAAAGAACAGATTCATGGATGTATGCCTAGACAAAAGACTCACTGTAAGAAACAGAAACACAACTGGCTATGCAAAGTCTATCCAAATGAGAGAGTTTATGACAGATTTGACTATTTTTGAAGAGGGTAGACTAAACGGACTACTCCTTCACGAAGTAACTTCCATTGACGAACTTATTGGCAACATTCCTAAGCTAAAAATGATCAATTCATATTGTGATGAAATTATTAAATTAAGATTAATCGACCTCATTCCACCTGAACATAAAGTTCATTTCATGAGTAGTAATGACCTAAACAAGGCCAAAGTCAAAGACATGACTGCTGAAAGTCTAGGATGGATAATCAGTGACTATTTGGTATCGAACGTAACAGCGAAAGTTCATACCATTAGAGGTAGAGCCGGTCAACCTCACAGAAACAACAATGGTCGTCGTAACAAAGGTTCAAAATCTAATAACTTCGGTACCAAAGAAAACACCGGAAAGAAATGCGCATTCTGTAACAGATCTAATCACAAGACAGAAAACTGTTTTGCTTTCAAAAAAGCAACTTTTAGTCAAAAACTCTTGATGCTTTCTCAAATTGCAAACGAAAATGAAGTACACCAACTTTTGAGCATAGTAACTAAAACTGATTCTAACTTATATAATGACGAACAGAAATCATCTACTTATACAGCTCCCAGAGCATCTTCTAGTAATTGCGCTTCCACATCACCCCTAATAAGTAACAAAAATGTACTAGTTGACTCAGGTTCTACGATCAACCTAACAAACTCAATATCAAAACTGGACAATGTTAACAATGATATCACGAAAATAAACAATCAATGGAATATCTTACTCCACTAATAGTGGTGATCTCAAAATAAATGGTCAAATAACATTAAATAATGTTGCAGTAGTTAAAAACTCATTTAGAGACATTATGTCAGTATCACAGCTAATCGACACAAAGAAATGCTATGTAATTTTTGGTCCTAAAAGCTGGAACCAAACAAAGGAAGGTCGAATATTGGCGACCTTCCTTTGAAAGAAAAGACAATCTATCATACAATAATCCAAAAACTAATGAAATTCATACACTGGAAACGATACCAAAAAGTAACACTGCTAAACCAACCACAGAAGAAATATTACTAGACCATGACAAATTCCAACATGGAACAGTGGATAGACTAAAAAGAATATAAAAGAACTCAATAAATCAAACCAAGTGTCTGATATTTATATGGATAAAACTAATAAAAAGAAATAATAATAATAACTATCTGTTAACCTTGTTTAGGCGTTCCGTATAAGCGTCTCCTCAATTGGACTCCCCTTGTTTAGATTTGAACGATGAATTGTCCTTCCGTGTATCCATATGATGACGATAATTGAATAGATCTATTTTTGGATGCTCAGATTAGTGACTACCGACACTAATCTTAATTGTATTGTCAACAGAAGGGAATATTGTTATTAACCCACTTTGTGATTATAATTCTGTTAAGCAATTTCGTAATTTTATCAATGAGAGTTTGGAGTTCACTTTTATCGTCTGAACTCTAACATTACTCATAACTCCGATATAGTGTAACGGCTATCATGGTCCGCTTTCACCGGGCAGACCCGGGTTCGACTCCCGGTATCGGAATTTTTTTTTGCTACAGAAGTACAATTGCTATTTATCTACAAACTTACGACCTTTGTACATAAACTGTAACCCTCAAGGTGCGTTGAAACTTTAAGATAGAAGACAAACATTTTTTTAAATTTACATGAAATTAGTGAACCTTTAAATTAATGAGCATCTAAGCATGTAAGCTGTAATTATTGTAATAGCCCAATGCTTGTCGTTTTATAAATTAGATGGCACGCAAGGCATGCGTTATGTTCTTTCTCTGTATGAAATTCCAAACCTCTGTCAACAACAAAAAGATATCTGGAAACAAAAACTAAATAAAGGTAATCCAAAAATAATATAATCGGATTCAAATGCAAATAGGTATCAAAGCAATGAAATTACAGTAATAGCAATAAAAACAAAACATAAAATTCCACATAGCTCTGCAATAGCTTTTCCCTAACTTAAAAAATCAAACTGAGAACAAAATTTAATCTTGTGTCGTATGGTATAAAAATCAAAGTAAACTATATGTTTCAAGAAAAGCAGCTGCGTTTGCAAAAACAGCAGATGTAATGCACTTTAGGCGGTTTGTTTTCTTATAAACGGTTGATCATGCTTCTCTTTTTGTTTCGAAATGCCGCAACAATAATCACTGTCAATTGTTTTGAAAGCTCACAAAAGGCGCAATGGTTGACTACTAGTATCTATTCTGCTCTAAGATAGTTTTTTTTATTTTAAGCATTCCAGGAAAGCATTTTATGCCAAAACACATTAGATAGTACGTGCCAAGGCTCCGAAATCAGGGTAAAAGCTTTTGGCCCCAGTTTACTCAGCAAAATTGTCAATTCTCTTGCAATACACTAACACCATTTGGCCAGTTATATCCAAAAAGCGAGCTTGAAAGTATAAGGTCACTCTTTTTGATACATATGTGCTAATATATAATCAAATGCGAATAGCACATGTGTTACATTTATATTTGAACATAAGGGAACATAGTCAAACCAAGCTCTCCCCCTGTGAAAAACTAAATAAGTTTGCACGCCCC
Source organism: Saturnispora gosingensis (assembly GCA_030570395.1). Taxonomy (NCBI): domain Eukaryota; kingdom Fungi; phylum Ascomycota; class Pichiomycetes; order Pichiales; family Pichiaceae; genus Saturnispora; species Saturnispora gosingensis. The sequence goes on from JAJLVU010000004.1 coordinate 108,908, forward strand.
CACTAAGCCTAAAATTTTCTGCAGATGTCCCAAGGCCAAACGTAACGCTGCTTAGTCGCAGCACTTATTCATGGCAGCGACTGTTCTTAACTGGGTATTAAGTCACGTGCCCGTTAAGAAGCACTTCACAAAATTTCGTTCGCCGTTTTTTTCGCATGCTACCAAAAAAACGTCTATTGTCGACGTAACGGGTGAGTGATAACTCGATTTAAATGGATATATACAAGCTATCAGCACGTCAGTGGGCCGCAGCAGCCTATAAAAACTCTTAATTATTAATACTTAGCCCAAATAATATTGTTAGCTAGTCTCAGTGCAATTATGGCCTTTTCCAAACCCTACTAATATTACCATTTCTCCCAACTGGGAAATTCCAAAACAGTGCTAGTAATTAGAAAGTGGATTCTCTATTAAAGCTAGTGGCATGGTGGGCGGAAAGAGTAGTGAATATCTAAACCAGCTGGTCTGTAGACTCAACTAGTGACTAGTAATTTATCTATCTTTCGCTGGTAATGCTTCTTTCGAGTGACCCAATTCTTCTTCAAACGGCCTTCACTATCTACAAGTATGTATAAAGCGCGCAAATGGAAAACGGCTTGAACCCTCTATTGCAGCCAAAAGCAAATGTGATTTCATTCATACATGATACAATATCTTTACAACTTAACACACAATGAAATTAACAATAAGGGCTTGCTTTAGCAACAATACATATATACTCACCATCACATACACTGATGATAAGTGGTGATGTAGGTAATTTGAAATTTTTTTCCCTTTTTTCTGTATTTTGCCCAATAATTTGAACCGATCTAATCGCGCGATTCTGACGCCTAATAGATAAGCCAGAGCGGATGTGTGAACGATAGAGTGGAATTGCTATCGCAGACCACAGCGGGTATAAATAGGCCCCTTTGGTCCCGTCTTTTGACATACAGATGAGATGAGATGTCTGTTCTTCAAAAAATTGTGTAAAAAGCTTCAGTCTTTTATATAGTTATGTCGAGTGGTGAATCTTCTCTTAATACTGATTTTTCATCGCAATATGATGGAGCCAGCATGGTTTGGGTGATGGTGTCAGGTGCCCTTGTGTGGATCATGATTCCTGGTGTTGGTTTGCTTTATTCTGGGTTGTCTAGAAAGAAACATGCGCTTTCAATGCTTTGGGCTTCTCTCATGGCAATCTGTTTAATCTCATTTCAGTGGTTCTTCTGGGGTTACTCGTTGACTTTTGACACTGCACACTCTTCTTTCCTAGGTGGTTTGTCCCACTTCTGTCTTATGGGCGTATTGGGTGACGATTCTGCGCTAGCAGGACTTCCAGACATCGTCTTCTGCTTCTTCCAAGGTATGTTCGCTTGTATTACCGGATGCATTATGCTTGGTGGTGCCTGTGAAAGAGCTAGATTGGGTCCAATGATGGTGTTCCTCTTTATCTGGATCACCGTTGTCTATTGCCCTGCTGCCTGCTGGACATGGAACGGTGGTGGATGGTTGGCCCAACTAGGTGCTCTTGACTTTGCCGGTGGTGGACCTGTTCACCAAGCTTCAGGTTTTGGTGCTCTTGCTTATGCATTATGGTGTGGTAAGAGAAAGGATCCTCTCACAGAAAAGAACGTTCCTAAATACAAACCACATTCTGTCACATCTGTCGTTCTTGGTACCGTTTTCCTTTGGTTTGGTTGGTTTGGTTTCAATGGTGGTTCCTCTGGTGATGCTTCCATTAGAGGTTTCTACGCTAACGTCAACACTAACTTGGCTGCTGCTTGTGGTGGTCTTGCTTGGATGTTCCTTGATTGGTTCAGATGTGGTCGTAAGTGGACCACCGTTGGTATGTGCTCAGGTGCCGTTGCAGGTTTAGTCGGTATTACTCCTGCCGCAGGTTTTGTGCCTGTTTACTTTGCTGTGCCTATTGGTGTCATTACTGCTATCTGCTGCAACTACGCAGTTGATTTGAAGGATATCATGAAGATCGACGATGGTGTGGATGTCTTTGCTCTTCACGGTGTTGGTGGTTTCGTTGGTTCCTTCCTTACAGGTTTGTTTGCAGCTGATTACATTGCCGCTACTGATTACGGTGTCAGCATCGATGGTGGTTGGTTGAACCACCACTACATTCAATTGGGTTATCAATTAGCCGCAAATGTCTCCATTGATGCTTGGTCCTTCGTCGTCACCTCAATCATTTTGAATGTGATGAACCGTATCCCATTCTTGAAGATCAGATTATCCGAAGAGGAAGAAGAAATGGGTACTGATGCTGCTCAGATTGGTGAGTTTACATACCAGGAATCCAGAATGTACATTCCAGAACCAGTGAGATCAAGATCAAGATCCAATACTGTTAAAAATCAAGATTTGGAGGCTGCAGCTATTCCAATGCCAAACGATACATCTGATGAAAAGGTTTCGGTTTAAACAAGTATACACTCCCTTACTACTTTTAATAAGCTATTCTTTTTATTTTTTCACTTCTCTAGTTAACGAAAGTTCTTTTTTATAATTTTAATTAGTTCACTTACAAATACCTCTAATAAGATAAAGATGAAAATTTTTTTTATGTAGTAAAGAATGGAAACAAAGGACATTTGGTAATCCTCTTGTTTATATATTTGATTTCCTTAGACTATCATCTGCGCTGATCACCCACATCATGTTTAATAGATCAAGCAGCTCACATTCAGCACTCAAACCTTCACCATTAAATGAACTAAAACATCAAGGCTCCCAAGAAACTTTATCATTGCTATCACGAACAATGACGGCAACATCAGTCAACTCATTAAGTTCGATAAACAACTCATTCGAGACTAATTGGTTGCCTAACTCCAATATTACAACACAAAAGAGCTATCAGCTATCGTTAAAGCTGAAACCAAGGGAAATAGAACTTTTGAGAAAATCGTGGGCAATTGTCACCTCAAACGACGCAACTAAAACTGATATTAACGAGTCGGGTAACATCAACAACTCTTTTAATTCACAATCTTTTACATCATATCTATTTTGTGTACAGTTTTACAACAATCTTATGACTATGGATCCAGAAATCGAAAGATTAGTACCAAATATCAAGCACCAAGCTTCTGCTTTTGCCGGAGTTCTACAAACAACGATCAATACACTTGAGGATCTTTCCAAAATGAAGGAATCATTAGAAAATTTAGGGCGATTACATGCCAGAATTCTAGGTATTGATTCTCCCTATTTCCAAACTATGGGGCATGCCTTGATAAAAACTTTCCAAGACTGGTTTGGTAATTCTCCTGATAAATTCCCAATTGAACTAGAGGAAGCATGGATTAAACTTTATTGCTTTCTTGCAAATTCGATCATTCAAGGTGGTATTGATCCTGTGATCGAATACACCGAAACTTTAGCACCAGTTGAGTTAGATGAGGAGGAGGCACAAGAAAGTGTCGACTCATTCTCTATTGCTAGCTCGAAGCGCTCTATTCCAGAATCCAGAATCAGATCTAGTGTCTCTTCAAGGTTTTATGATTATAGCAAACCAAAAGCGTCGCTTCCTTCAATGATACCAACTGATACCGCTTCATCCACTTCAACGTCCAAAGACTTTAATAATAGTTTCAATTCTTCCAAGTATAAATTCAAGAAAGCCAAAGCCAAGGCTTCGAACACAGCCAAGGACGGTGATTGTATTATTATGTAAAAGCTTTATAAAAGAACAAATAAATGATAAAAATGGAAGCAAGTAAATGACATTTCAGTTACCGTTGTAGGACAAATTAGGATTGGATTCTTGATACTCCTTGTTGGAAAATTTGTAGAATAAATCATACAAAACATTTTTCGACTTGGTGATATAATCACTGTAAAGCTTTGGTAAGAAATTATATCTATTTTTGGTACCAAGTTTATAACAAATTGAGATATAGCCTTCTATCTGACGTTCATCAAAATATTGAAACTTTGAGATTCTACCAGCACTATTATCATCAATCCATTGCAATTGCTCTTCTTTAGAAGGCAGAGTATTCAATCCAGACCAAACACCTGCCACTGCAATCGCTTCAGCCTCTGCAGTGAGGAAAAACAGTGGATTGCCAACAAGTCCAATATGAGCAATCGTTGGATCGGAGACTGTGAACAGGTACAAATAAAGATTATCCACTTTCGTCATAGCGAAATTATCAATGTCTCGATGCCCTGATGATACCTTTAGCAAATTTTCATCTTTGTTCTCAGGAATATCCATAAATGGGAAATAAATATGGTAACCAGTACAGAAAATAATGAAATCAAAATTAGATTCTTTTGTTTGATCCTCAAAATAAACATCATCAGCATCAAATTTTGAGATTCTGGAATGTTTAGTCATATTAATGTTGTCATCGGCAATAATTCTCTCAACCCAATCTGCTTTTTTCGACCTGGCTTTGTCCTTTGAAAATCCTAATTTATTATTTCCTGAAACATGCGTTTCTTTACATAATGGAATCAAGTATTGCAAGAGATCTACAGCACTAACACTCAAACCCACAACTAGAACTTTCTTATTTCTCAATTCATCTGTAGACCTAAATGCTTTTGAATGAAAAACGACATTAGGATGAGTTTCAACAAAACTTTTCAAACCATCAATTTTTGGAACAAAAGGGATGTTAAACCTTCCAGTTGCGGTTACAACTGCATCGAACTTTTCTAAATACCAATTCGTCGTTCCAGTAGATTTATCAAGATGACAAACAACGACATTCCACTTATCATCCTTTTTAAAAACCTTCTCAATGATGGAATTGAATCTTATGTATTTGGTTAAAGAGTTCTCAGTTTCAAAGTTATCAATATATTTTTTGACATTTTGATGAAGAACAAAAGGAGCATAGTTTGATGAATTTTTATCGACTTGATGTTCATCACCAAAGTTTGACGAAAATTTCATTACATCGTTCGGGATGTTTGTAAACAAATTGTCATAAACACCACTTTTAGAGTACAAAAGACGATCATCAACTTTTTTATCAGATACCAAAGGATGGAGGTAATCTGAAGTTTCCAAATCAGCTAGAGCTGGGCATTCTAAATGTGGTCTGATGCCCTGTGGTTTGTTATAGGCTTCGGTATAATCTGGGAACTTCGGATCAGTCTCTGAAGTGTGGTTCCAAACACCACCAGTTTTATCATTTTGTTCAAAAACCACAATTTCATCGAATGCGGGATCACTAGCTAGCTCGTTATCAATATTTGGATTGATAATTGTTGAAGTACCATCTTTGTTAGTGTGTAGTAGTTCTTTCAAAGTAACCAATCCACTAGGCCCAGCGCCGATTATTGCAACCTTCTTAATTGGTTTGACCAATACAGTCATTTTTGGATTCTATCTGAAATGAAAAAGTGATAGTGAACATTTTAGAGTTTGACTAATATAACAATCTTATCGTTAAGGCACATAACACACACTTTTACATATTGCCGATAAGTCAACCTAATTGAGTTTTTCGAAAATGCTACTTTTGTAGAACAGGTATCCCATTACTGGATATATGGAACCGTAATAACAGAACACCGCCGAGTGTGAAAGTGACAGAGACCAGCAAGAGAGTTGAACTGAGATCTGAGTAAAAACTGTGGCTGGTAAGTGAAATTTCTCAAACGAAAAAAATATAAAAAAATCCATTTCTCTTACAGTGAATAGAGGAACGCAAAGGCATTTGATGACAAAGGAAGTCAAGGTGGGGTTCCTAGGGCCGTTGGGTACATACTCACACCAGGTATGTAACGGAAAAGACTATTGGCGGAAGACTTTTGGATACTAACACTACAGACCAGGCTGCAAAGCAACAATTTGATGTTCATCAGTCTGATGACATGAACATAAAGTACATCCCACTGAAGTCGATTGCGGCATGCTTTTCATCGCTCCAGGAGGGAGAGATCGACTACTCGCTGGTTCCGTTTGAGAACTCGTCGAACGGACAGGTTGTTCTGACGTACGATCTATTCAGAGACTGGTTCACGAGGAAAAGTTCTGTGCCGAATTTCAGCGTGGTTGGCGAACAGTTTGTGTCGATCCATCACAACTTGATCTCGTACGGCAGCAACCTCAGCCGGATCACGAAGCTGTACTCGCATCCGCAGGCCTGGGGCCAGTGCACCAGGTTTCTGAGCGAACACGGGTTCGATAACAGTTTGAAGATTGAGCGAATCGACACGTCGTCCACGTCCAAGGCGGTTGAAAATCTGACGCAGCTCGCTGGCGAAGAGAGGCACACGACTGGAGCCATTGCGTCGGAGACGGCGAGCCAGATCTACGACGTCCCGATCCAGGCCAAAAACGTGGAGGACTTCTCAGGAAACACCACGAGGTTCCTCGTTCTGGGCCCCAACGACAGCCCGCTGCTCACCTTCAACGACCCCCGCCGCGACAACGTCTCGCCCAAGCGCATCAACCTCGTTACCTTCATCATCAGGGAGAACGACAACTTCGGCAGCTTGTGCAACATTTTGGAGCGCTTCAAGTCTCACAACTTGAATCTGCAGTCGATAACCTCCCGGCCCTCTGTCATCAGCCCCTGGCGATATATCTTCTTTGTCGAGGTGTGGGATGGCGACGGCTTCTCCGATTGCTTTGGCGAGCTGGATCAGCTCTGTCTCGAAAATCACGCTATTGGCTCTTTCCACAGATCCAATGCCTTTTTCAACTCTCTATAGGTCTACCTTTTTCTTTTTCTGTTCCCACTTCCCTTTCTGTAGTCGATGTGTCCCGATCTGCTAAATTCTAGACTCTTTTCGTACTTGCTCCCGCTCCTTTGAGCAACGCTCAGGCACAAGCATGGCTTAACTGCAAAAAATGCCTAAACTGGTGAAATTGATCCCTATGCAAAGCCAAGCTAGCAATCCAGCAATGTTGCCTGCGTTGGCGCGCCTTGCACACCGTCGTGGCCTACCCAAGAGCCCCCCAACACCTGCTGCTTCACCACCTTCGCCTCTCTCTCTCAAGCGTCCCACTCGTTTGTTATTGGTTATATGTTATTTGTTATTGTTGATGTTTGTATCGTCAACACAGAAACCGTTATTTTTCCATGGCTGAATTCTATTGTTTCCCTTTAAAGTTCGAAAAAGGTACAGCCTTTCGTTGCATGGGGGCCACCAGTGCGATACTTGGCCATAAACAACCCCCCTCGACACGTCTGCCTCTGCCAGCACGGTGCTGGCACCCGCAGTGCCCTCTTTGCGGCCCTGCACTCCCCATCTCACGCTGGGAGCTCCCAGCGTGAGATGCTAGCGCTTGGGCTGCAGTGCGTCCGTAAAAGAAACGCTTGCTGAGCACAGATCTCCAAAGGGGGCTGCACGTAGCAAAGCCAGATCTGATACAGAGATGAGATGTAGCAGGTATAAAAGAGAGGGCAGATCCGGACAGTGGAGAGATGAAACAGAAGTGGACGGCAAGCAACATCCATTCCTTCCTTAGACATGCAGCTGACTAACATTATCTTATCCACTCTTTTAGCACAGTTAGTTGCTGCTGCACCAGTTGCCGTTATGGTGACCGAGACCGTTTGGGTCACCGTGGACGCTGGAGAGACACAGGCGCTCACAGACGCATACATTCCTTCGCCAACCGAGTCCATTGCAGACGCGCAGATCACAACCTCTGCCAACGGGCTGCTGGTTGAGCTCAACACCACTCCAGCTGCGACGGAAGACGCGGTATCCACGCAAGAGGCATCCACGGAAGCGCCAACCACGACCGCGCAGGCTGCCACGACCACCAGTGCTGCCACTGCACCATCGCCAACCACCCTGGAAACCTCCACAGTGGAGTCCAGCTCGTCCACTAGCACCACCAGTGCGGCCAGCACCGCCACCAGCGCCGCCAGCGACGGCTCGTTCCAGTCGGAGATTCTCAACGAACACAACGCAAAGAGAGCTCTGCACGGCGTCGCGGCCTTGACCTGGGACGACACGTTGGCCACCTACGCACAGAACTACGCGGACCAGTACGACTGCTCCGGCACGTTGACCCACTCTGGCGGCCAGTACGGTGAAAACTTGGCCTTGGGCTACACCACCACAGGCGCCGTGGACGCATGGTACGCCGAAGGTGACAACTTCGACTACAGCGCCTGTAACGTCTACGATCACTTCACACAAGTCGTGTGGAAGTCCACCACTAAGGTCGGCTGTGCCTACAAGACCTGTGACAGCTACTGGGGTACCTACATTATCTGCTCCTACGATCCAGCAGGTAACTTCGTCAGCGAGTGCTCCGACAACGTTTTGCCTTTAGTTTAAATCTCTTGATTCCCCCGTATATTTTCTCTTTTCATTCCTTTCATACATATATACACATATTGCTTAACATGGTTCTTTTTGGTTGCACATGGCGTCTCTGATCAAACGCATGCTTCGTTGTGTAAACAAACGCGTCACGCTGCGTGTTTTTCTTTCATGAGCGTGTTTTCCTCTACGGATAACAATAGAGGTTGAGACAATGTTGATATCCGGATGTAATGTTTGATCGCAGTGCCGAATTCAGCGTATTAGTTCATGTTACACACACAGTTCCCTAGCTCTAAAAACAGCGCACCATTTCCCAAGGCACGTCTACGTACTACAAGAATGCGCTGTCCAAACTCTTTTTGCCTTTGCCATGGGTTACCTGGAGTATTAGGCCGAAGGTGACGATCAACGAACAGCGAAACCCAACTGCCTCTCTACCATAATGATCAGTTGGCCAGGATAGCTATCCGTTGGACAAAAATTACCCAAAAAAAAAAGTCATGGGAAAAGTAGGAACCTTGGGTCGATGATCGGCCTTATATAACACCTCATGAGACAGCTGAAGACACAGCAGCGGATCATGTGATATATATTGGTAACACAACAAAAATCAGGCCCTCTGTTACACTGTGTCGTTTATCAAAAAAATCTTCGGTTTCGCCCCAACACGCACGATCAGGCCGGATTTTATGTCAAATTAATATTTAATTCTTCTTCCGTTTGCACGTTGATTCAATAATTGCACTTTCATAAAAGCAAATCGAGTTGATGCCATCTACATCGTCAGTACAGCCAAAAAAATCCAGCTTGTCGTTGCTGCAGTTGGCGTTCCTTCCACTCAAATTGCTATGCCTTGGGCTGATATTTGCCACCGGATGTATATCAATAGTGTACAGTCAGTTTCTAGCAAAGGTATTCGTCAAAGACGAGAAGCTTCGACAGGAAGTGATTGATTTTACAAAGAAAAATTTCGTTATACTGTTGACGTTCATGACAAGTTTTTTCAGTTCATCAAGTGTTTTGAGCCTGAGTTTTGGTAGTGAAGAGCTACTGAAGAGATCAATCATAACCAATGGGAATAACAAGGGTCGATTGACACTAGATCAGTCTGCTATCATAATCGCTAACCATCAAATATACTCGGATTGGTTATATCTGTGGTTTATTGCCTATTTAAACAATTGTCATGATCACATCTTCATTATCATGAAAGAGTCATTGAAGAAGTTGCCAATACTTGGTTATGGTATGAAAAACTATAACTTTGTCTTCTTGAGTAGAAAATGGGAAAACGATCAACTCTACATGAAAGCACAGTTTGACAAGATATGCAACTTGTCAGGTAAAGTTTGGATGTTAATATTCCCTGAAGGCACAAATATCAACAATGACCATGTGAAAAAGTCACAGGCTTATGCTCAAGATATCGGTGCCCCAATTTTGAAAACTGTTTTGCTACCAAGGGTCAAGGGACTTTACTTAGGTTTGAAAGAATTGGTTCCTAGAACTTCGAAAATTCTTGATTTTACTATTGGGTACTCCGATCATACAATCGAAGAACAGGCACAGGATATCTTTACTCTCTGGAAAGTGTATATTGAGGGTGAATCTCCGAAAAAGATTAGTGTCCTGGTTAACGAGTATGATATGAAAAAGGAAACTCCTGGAATCAACCTATCGACCCTTCAAATTGATAGAACGAATGAGCAAGAAGAGCAGGAGATGAATGTTTTATCAGAGTGGATATTCAAGAAGTGGGAAGTCAAAGAAAAGGAAATGAAATATTATTATGAACACGGTGACTTTGGCAGACCAACTGTCGATATACCATTGAAGTTGTCCCACCCTTTTGAACTTTTATTAGTTTATGTCATTCCATTCTTTTCGTTTTTGATCACATATTTGGTCTATAAGCTTTGGAGATATCTCACAACTGAGGTGTTGGGTTTCTTCTAGTATATTATAACTTTGTTAGCATTTTTTTTTGGGTATTTTTCATATTAAATAAACTAATGAATAACGGTATTATGCGTTTCCACACACAATTATACATCCTTAGTAAAGAAAATTATATAGTAAGTTAAGAAGCTCAAATCAGATTGAAAAAAAAATTATTAGCAAATTGGTGATGAAAATGTTCTTTTTACATTGATCTTTGTTTAGATGGCTCAAAAGGTAAAGCCAACGCCAAGATACCCATTGCTCCAATAATAACACCACAGACATAAACTGGAGCTGAGGAGTTTTTATTATTAGAGAAGTAATAAATAACAGGAACCAATAAACCTGCAACTCTGTTTGCTGAAACACATAAAGCAGATCCAGTTGCTCTAGTAAGAGTTGGCAAAACTTCTGGCGTGTAAGCATATAGAGTACCATAATAAATGTTGATAAGAATGTAGGAAATTGAGGCAACAACCACATTAGCTGCCTCAGATCTAACAACTGTATAACACATCAACACAATCATAGCAGATAAACCACCAAAACACAAAACGATTCTTCTATTCACACCGGGAATCAATAACATTGAAGCAGCAATAATAGGACCAAAAATTGAAAAGAAAGTTTCAATTGTTGCATCTCTATAAACTTGGAAAGTTGTCGTACCAGTATTTGCACCATGAGCAGCCAAAAAGGCATAAAGAAAGTTATTATATATACCGTAGGTAATACCAACACCAAACCACGATATTATCAAGATGACATTGGATCTAATAACTTTTTTGTTAATGAATAAAAGTTTGAAATGGCTCCACATTTGTTTCATAGAATTCATGAAAGATGGATGCTCAAAGAAGTCTTCGTTAATTGAAACCTCACCAGCCTCTGTTAGTTGTTCAATAGTAAGATCACACTTCCTATTATATTTGGTTGCAATTGCTTGTAATACTTCTAATGCTTCAGCATCTCTCTTCTGCGCAGCCAAATGTTTAGGAGATTCAAGAACGTTGAACAAAACGATTCTGCAAAGCGCCAAAAAGAGAACAATAGCAGATCCAGTGTACCAAACATATCTCCAGCCTCTGTTTTCGTGCATCATACAGTTACCCTTCCCTTCACAGGTGAAGTTTGGAATAAAGGCCCAAGCAAGTAGTTCACAAATAGTTTGTCCAACACCCCACCAACAGGCCATGAATGTGTTCAAGTATTGATAATTATGTGGCAAAAACTCCATTAACAAAGTGACATCTAACGCTAAGTTACCACCGAGGAAAAAGTTGGCAAGAAACATGTTGACCATATACATCGCCAACGAAGAAGAACCACCGGCCATGAAACCAAACAAAGCTGACAGCAGCAAGGAGCAGTTGAATGCTATTTTTCTACCAACTAGATCAGCTGAAAAACCAATACAAATGGCACCAGCAAAGAGACCCGCGTAACAGAACTGAGTCGAGATTGGATACGAGAAGTTGTACTGGTAGTACACTGCAGCTGTTTGAACTGCCGACTGGATCATTGAAATCATCGAGTCGGCAGCATAACCGAAACCAGCTAAGCAAAAGAGATAAAAATGAAACCACGTAAACCCTATTTGGTCGATAGCATCATTGATAAGCTCCATCTTCTTGTCTAGAGCAACGTCTTTACCCTTTAAGTAATCCATGTCATTATTGGATCCTGCTTCCAGCGTCACAGCCTCCAAATCAAATTCGTTCTTTTCAGACTTTGTATCAACCGACATCTCTCTAAGCGTTCTGCCGTATAATGCAAATATACAATGCTGTCAAGGTATTTCCTTTCGACATCTGAAATTAACGGATCCGACGTGTCTTTTATACTGAGCAGAAAGCCTTCACTTTTAGATTACCACATGTGGACTAATTAATTGACATGTGAAAATGGCCAATTTATGAAAGGAGAGAAGTCACGTGGCTTGCCGTTGGTGCTAAAACTAGATAAGAAGACATATTACGAGGGAGGTAGTTTCAAGGTGTACAATAAAGTACGTATATTGATTATACAGCGAATTGAATTGTGAGGTAAAGCCAATGAAAAGCAAATTCGAATAAGAGCCTTTTTTTGGCTTCCTAAAAATACAAATGAACTCTTTATACGCTAAACTATAGTAGTAATAATATTTATATATATACTTACAAACATATATATGATTAGGAGGGAAATCATGGGCTAAAATGATAGAGTTATTTCACTCACTTTAAAAGAGTACACCATTTGCAACGTTATCCCATGAAAAAAAATGAAGTGGTCTTGCATAGTAGTGGTCGCTTTTAGTATTTTCATCGTCATATTCAGATTCATAACTATCTGTATTTTGAGCACCTTTATGCAGGCCCTTCAAAGGTCCCTTGAAGGTAATCTGAGGCATGACAATCACATCGTCAACTTGGGTAGGACCCTTTGACAAAGTAAATAGTTTGTAACTGAATAAGTCATCAGTCTCTGGTCCAAAAATCTTTTCAGGAACTAAATCCTTGTCAGTTCTGGCAATTCTGTGAACGGCAGGATCGTTCAATTTGTTGAAATAATCAAAAAGGGTGTCAGTGAAAATGGACTCGCTTGTGAACTGGATCAAAGGCTCTTCATTTGAGTCAATGTTCTGATAGGCATCGTCCCAATTGATGTACAACATTTCGTCCTTTTGATTGAGGGCCATATAAGTGATTCTGGCAATCAAATGTGCTAAAAATGGATGATGAGACTTTGCTCTGAAGAGTTTGTTTGAAAATGTGAGTCTTCTGTTGTAAAGTATATCCCAGTTGATATCATTATAGTCTACGTTGATACCAACCATCAATCTACCAGGTTTCAAGTTCGATTTGTGCCAAAATTTGAGCGGCTTTGCGTTCAACGTATCAACATCTGCATACAATCCACCACTGATATAGATGATTATATATTTCAGGAACTCATATTTCAACCTATCATCAGGCAAAAGATGGTAGGCTGCAACCACCTCTGGCATTTCGTGACCAAAATAGTCTTCGAGACGTGTCTCTGCTTCGTCAAATGAGATTAAATTGTGGTTGCAATCTGTGTTAATAGATCTCCAACGCTGGATGTGTTCAAAGCACTGTGAAGGAAACTTTCTGTCGTCAGACTTGAACTTCCATAATTGCCAGATATTATTTTCAATTTCTTCCTCTGGGTTGTATGGAAAATAGTATCTTAGTCTATTCTCAATAGTGAACATATCCTTGGTATTAATCGATGGCGCTACATCCTTGTAGTTGTAGATCAGCTCTGTGATATTGGATGTAGGATAAAGTGCCTGGATCAATCGTAGTTGGTCATCTTGTGAGGTTGTTGAATACAATAATTGGAATACCAGAAAAAATCCTCCTAGAGATAACAAGAATGACTTGTATTGAACTATACTCCTAGAAAGTAAAGTGAATAAACGCTGGAATGACCTCTTAGCTGGTATGCCACGAGATGAATCCATTTTTAACTAGCGCTACGACTAAAGTATCAAGAGAATGGGTATCAACCTGTTGTGTTCTGGGAAAAACAAAAAACAAGGAAAATTATTCTTGCTCAATTTTTCAACTACAGTGAATATTTTTGGTTATATTTAACAATGTCTTTGTGTGACGCGTTTTCAAGCTTTGTAAGCATCCCAGCTTGGAGATTAGAAAACGAACGTCAATGCTTGAGCTTGAACACGTGACAAGTGCTGATTCTAGCTTTGTAAGCGCATCTTTAAAACGTGTACCTTTATTTATAACTATTTTCCGCAGCCAAGAGAAGCCACCAAAAATGGAAGCTCAGGAACGATTGACAGCGGTATTTAATTAGTAGAAACACATCGAATAAAGTGAATAAAACTGTAGGCCCATTATAGTAACAAGTAGGAAGTATAAACAGTAACAATATATAAAAATAGTGCCTTAACAATTCAAAACTCCGTTCATGATGAATTGATAATTGTCGTACAGTTGGCTTAACTCTTCCACCGTCAAGTCGCTGAACTTCTTGTCAAACCTTTTCAACTTACTAATTTCACTAATTAGGTTGTCGCGGTTTTCGTTAACATCGACCTCTTGGATATTGCTGTTGTTGGTCACTTTAGATGGGATCGAATTGCCTCTACTACGCGCACTACCTATAGCTGTCTCTAGTGCGCCAAATATGCTGCTTGCCCTTTGGTGAGTTCCCTCTGCGTGTGATATTTGGTTCACACTATTGCTACTTGCAGTGGGCGAACCAAAAAAAGATGAGTTGATGAAACTGGTTGTTCTGCTCCTGATGTTGTTGTTACTTGCAGCTTTAATCATTTTGCCAGGGCTAATCGTAGTGAATGACTTTGAGGTATTCACGCCGTTGCCATTAGTATTGGTGTTGTTGCCTGTCGAGATGATGGATTGATTATTAGTGATACTTGATATATTGGAATCTGCTGTATGTAGTGATGCATTTGATAGTGTCCTGTTTATAGGCTTGAAGGATTTCATGACGCCTTCAACACTGTTAGTTAGTTTGGTTCTCAAAGTCTCCTGTGTCATCCCTCTGGAAACCCTTGGCTGTGTGTTGTCGTTTGAAGTGGGTTCAGAATTAACGTTTGATGCTGGGAAGGGTGTTGAGTTCGCCATATCCTGATTCAGCTGTGGTTTGTTCCCTTCTACCCCTGCAGCAGACGATAAACTAGAAGTTGGTGTTACCTGCACGTCATTCTTTTGAAATGCAACGTTTTCTTCTAATTGCTTCAACAATGAATCTGAAATCACCTCTTCTTTGTCATGAGGTGACGAGGAAAGTGAACGTTTATTATATTCTTCTCCAACGCCATTCACCAACCACGGAACTTTCCCCATGATATTCCTAATGCTATTATCAACTGCATTGCTGATAGCTTTCAAACCCTGGTCTGCATTCAAGACTGTTTCCGGTAATGTCAATTTAGAATAGTCAACCCAAGTATTAGTACTGTTAACAACTTCTAACGGTGGGTTTAAAAGTTTGAACTTTTCCACCTCCTCCTCGATAACATCTAGTGGTATACATGAAGCCATTAACAACCCCATTTGTCCGTCTTCTATTTCACCATTAGGGGACTTTTCACGTACTGTTTCAGGTTTGAAACCTAAATTTTCTGGTGTAACAGTAATCAAGTAAGAAATACAAGCTTCAAAATTAGCACAAACATATAATAACTTACCCCTCTCCTCTTGTAACTGATCATCATCATAGTTGAATATGTGCTCATTTGTAAACCTTTTTATCAAAAATAATTGAGTAACTAGAAGGTGATTTCTCAAATCTCTTAATTTGATGACTGTAAATATTAATATAGGTAAGTAGATATCTGTATTTAAGACAAAGTCTTTACCTCCATTGTTTGTTAAATTTTTAATAATATTTCCTAATAATTTATGAACTTTGATTAAGTATTTCATCTTCAAGGTGGGTGATCTTTCAGCAGTCATAAGCTCAAACTCAGGTAGAATGACATCAGATAAAGTGTTGACAAAGTCCTTTTCAATATCCTTGGGTAAATCAATGTCCAAGTTTTCGAAGTGGATATCCAGATCATTCAAGTATGATAGTTTTGAAGAAAAATCTTCGTTAGCCTTCATCTCTAAATCATCTATTGGTAAATGCTTGAAAGGAAATGCTATTTGAGCATAAAAAGTATCACATAATAATCTTTCAATTAATAAGTTATATTGGTAGTATTGGTATGACCTTGGAACATTCTTTTCACTAAGCTCGTATTGAGAATCAGAGTCAATAAATTCTATGGTGGCTTTGTAAAACCTTTGGTAAAAGGACCTAAACAAATCGGAGATTTCACAGACCGCCAAGGATCTATCAAATTTTGGCTCTTTCAATTCTTTGAGAAACAGTTCATATTGAGCTAATAAATCGGTAGGTAAATCTGATGCATGCGGAGGTTTAAATGCGTCTGTTAATAATAAATTGATCTCATTTGCAAACTGATCTTCAGTGGCTTCCTCTACTTGCTCTTTAACCGTTTCACTTTCAGTTAACGTATAGTCTTCAGTGGATTCAACATTAGCCTCGACTTCTACCTCTGATTCGGTGACTTCCTTTTGTTCAACTTTGTTCATCTTTGCAAACGCATTCGTTTCCCGAATCTTGGGAACAATAATTTCTTCCGTGGGACTCCTATTAGATGTCGCTACTTCATAAGATCCCTTAACAGATGCATCTGATTTCCAGTTTTTTCTTGTTGGAGGTGTATGAAGCATTTTATCTGGTTTCAATATTTGATAACTTGAACTCTTTCCTAAAGTGTCTAATGAATGTGGACACTTTCTTTCACAGTAAAACTTATTTTTGAAGAAACAGCTTCAACAAATATGCAATCAATTTAGATTTAAATCCAGCCGAGTTTACAGCTAGTAAATTATTCGTATAAGGTTAAATAATTTAAGTCAACCATAATTTTTTTTTTTTGATTTTTCAACAATAGCTTTATCAAATGAAAAAAGCTAAAGGGTTGAGTTTGGTTAAACTTGTCTATATCAGAGCAAATGATACGCGAGCCCTTAAAACGATATCACCAGTTAGTTACTGTTTTTGTCGCCACTGGCAGATGTGAGTTTTCAACCTCGCTTACTAGGCGGAAAGCCACAACTGTTATCGATGGCCCATATTTGATGTCGAAATTTGCAGGAAATAGTAGTTTACCAATTCATTATAAAGTGACCAACTCGGAGTATTCTAAGATTGCACAGTTTTTAACAACTGCTGATGTGAAGCTTGATTGGTCTATATACAAATACAATTTAATTCCAGGAGAAGGCGAAAGGCTCCAGGTAGAAAGGGATAACCTCAAGCAAAGAAGTAGTGAGCAAGAGACATTTGAAGAGCAACTAGAAGACGAGAGCGTGGAACAGTTACAGAGCGACAATGCTGAAAGCGAGTTGAAACCAGGCCATCTCAAATTTCTTGAAAATCAGAGGCTGAAGCTTGTCAAGCAAGATTTAGAAAATAATTTACCAGAAGTGATTTTATTGGGGCGATGTAATGTTGGTAAATCGTCACTAATAAATGCTTTATTGAGCAAGAATAAGGAAGCTAGTTCTATGTATGCACGTGTCAAACAAACAGCGGGTTATACACCCTGTCTCAATTTCTACAATGTTGGAGGTCTATTCAGGTTAGTTGACAGCCCTGGGTACGGTGTCAAAGGCCAACAGTGGCAAGGAGAGCTTATAATCCAATACTTGAGTAACAGGAGAGTGCTCAAAAACTGCTTCTTGATTTTTGATGCACAAGTAGGATTAAATCAGTATGACGAAATGTTAGTTGACAACCTAAATCAATTAGGAGTTCAATTCGACGTGATATTCAATAAAATTGATAGAATAAAAGCTGAAGATCGAGAAGAAGCTATTCAATCATTGATTGAAGATACTTCTTTGGCAGATTTGTCTATCAAACCAAGATTTTTTTGTGTTTCCTCTAATCCGTCTCCTAAAAGATCTGAGCTGAAGAATAGAACCGGTGTCAATGAAGTACTTTATACAATTCTAGAGAGTAGTGGCTTATCTTTGAGTCGGCCATTGGTCCCCAGGTTTAAAGCAAAACGCATTAACTTGATAGAACAGAAACAAAAATACCAAAATCTTAATAAGTACAAACGTAACATGGATAAAAGAAAAACTAGGTAATTACTTCACTGTTTATAGATTGCATAATACATGATTCATATCCAACCATCAATCATAACATACTCTTTTAAATAAATTGTGAATATTTTTAGGATGATAGCTCTTTCCCTTTGCATGAAAAATAATTCTGTTCGCTTGCTTACATTTCCCGATGATAATCTTCTGTTAGTATTTTTAGCTGTAGTAAAGTGACGATGTTACCAACTCAGCTTTTACATCTACTATTCGCTGTATTTGCCATTGGCAACTACGGTGTACATGCAGATGATACACCGTGGCAACCGGACATTATTCCGTCTGTCTTTAACAGTTTCTTCAATATTTTACAATTTGAAGATAGTTCGAGGCTAATGTTGGAGAATGCAGATGGTGTTTACTTTACCAAAACTTTTGGCCGTGATTGGGAATTACTTGACTTTTCAGACGATGAGGGCAAGGCGTTGCGAGTTATCAAAATACAAGAGTTTGATTATGATAAAAATGTTGCATTTGCTTTCACCGATTCAGGGAGACAGTTTTACACCTTTGATCAGGGAGACACATGGTCCCACTTTGATATACCATTAGAAAATGTCTTTCAAGCATCCGCACAAATGAATTTTGTTAATAAAGATTATTTCTTACTAGAGTTTCACTCTATCAATTCTAACGGTGATGGCAGTGAAGTGTATATTGCTTATACCAAAGATAGTTTTGAGTCGCCTCTCAAAAAGATTGAAGTAGACAATCTTCAAACGTGTACTTTTACTAAAATCAATCCTCAATTCACAGAAGGTCATGACAACAATTTAATTTGTTTGGTAAGAGAATACAATTCGTTTGGATTCCTTGAAAGCAGCAAAGTCATTTTATCGACAGACTTTTTTGAGGCTGTCAAAGTTACAGATGATCCAAAAATGCAGAATTTGTTAGTTTTGGATATAAGCGTTGAAGGTGCATTTGCAGTCATCAAGACAAGTGTCGATAGATATTCGTTTACAACAAGTACTAGACTTTTCACTTCTAAAGATGGTATGTCATTTAACGAAGCAAAATTTTCAGATGCTGTTCGTAACTGGTCCTATCAAGTTATTGACTCATCATCAAACTTATTGTATGTCGCAGCTTACGGAAAGTTGATGGAAACAAGGCCATCAGCCGATATTTACAGGTCAGACTACAATGGTGAATATTTCGAAAAAATTATTGGTGGTGCCTTTGCTAACATGCTAGGGATGACAATGATTTCTAAAATCCAAACTCTAGATGGTGTGTGGGTTGTTGCCCATAACACAGGAGAATTTG
Organism: Saturnispora gosingensis; assembly: GCA_030570395.1. Taxonomy (NCBI): domain Eukaryota; kingdom Fungi; phylum Ascomycota; class Pichiomycetes; order Pichiales; family Pichiaceae; genus Saturnispora; species Saturnispora gosingensis. The sequence goes on from JAJLVU010000004.1 coordinate 128,044, forward strand.
AAGGAAACGACTACAAGGCTGAAAGCAAAATTACTTATAATGATGGTAAAGATTGGAGCTTGATGAGAAGTAATGATGAAGATGGGTGTAACATCGCAGATGGTTGCTCTGTTCACTTAGCTTGGTTGAGTCACAGAGCTGGTGATGGGAAAATTGTCACAGGTCAAACACCAGGCATTTTGATTGGTGTAGGAAACACGGGTGCTTTCTTATCCAAAGACCTAAAATCTCTAAAGACTTTTGTTTCTAGAGATGGTGGTTTATCTTGGTCTAAAGTTGCTGATGAGCCAACACTTTTCTCTTTTGGTGATTTGGGTAATCTTTTGATCACTATTCCTGTTAACGTGAACTATTTCTTTCGTGGTGATGATAGCATTAAAACAGATTATTTTTCCTATTCGTTGGACCAAGGTCAAACTTGGACGGTTGTTGAACTTAACACCCATATTATTCCTATATTTTTCACCAATAATGAAGACAATAGTGACCACACTTTCATTTTGAATTCTGTTGATGTAACTGCCCAAAATCCTACTATTTTTACAATTGATTTTACTTCCGCTCTAGAAAGAACCTGCGTGGACGCTGACATGGAGGAATGGGTTGCCAGGGTAAACCCGGAAACGGGCAAAGAAGTGTGTGTTTATGGACATCTTGAAAAGTTCTCTAGAAGAAAAGCTGAAGCTAAATGCTTTATCAATAAAGTTTATGAAGATTTAAAGAAAATTGAAGTGCCTTGTGAATGTACTATTGAAGATACACAGTGTGAATATGGTTTCACAAAGGTTGGTGAATCATGCGAACCTGTTGTAGCTAAATTGTCAGAGAGATATTGTAAGGATGATGCTACTAAAGTTAAACTAACATCTCGACTGATTACACCAGGTAATTTGTGCACAGGTGGATATCAAATCAAAGAAAATGACTACACATTGAATTGTGATTCCAAGAATATAGCGGATCCAGAGCCAAGAATCAGCTCTAATACTTTAGATTTAAATGAGCAAGTTGCTTATTATCAATACTTTGATTCAGATCCTGATTCGAAGGAGCTTAAAGAAGATTCATTAGTTGTACTTACCACAGCTGGTCACATTTTCCTATCATTTGATGGAGGTAATACCTTAGCATCAGTACCATCCATTCCGGGTAACGAGAAATTTATTGGATATCAATTTAACCCATATGCTGAAGATCAAGTTTTCCTTTTAGGAGATAATGGAGAAGTTTATATCTCTGTCGATAGAGGACACAATTTCATGCGAACTCTTTCACCTTTTGTTGTTATTGGTCAAGAGAATATAAAGTTGTCATTTTCAAAAACTGATCCCTATAGATTTATTTTAGGTGCAGATACTAACTGCAAATCTTCTAATGGTTGTGAAAAAAGAGCATTGATGAGTTTAGATGGTGGTAAATCATATATTGAATTCCCTGAGAATGTAACAAATTGCGTTTTTGGTGACACTGTTTTTGAAGACCAACAAAACTCAAAGGATAGCGACTTGGTTATTTGCCAACAAATGTTCAATGACGGGTCTTCTTTTTCAAAATTGATTTCTTCAAATGATGGATTCAAGGATAGTAATAACGTTTTATTTGAAAAAATTATTGGCTTCACGACAAGTAACAAGTTTATGATCACTGGTGAGGTTATCAATGACAATTCTTTGAAGGCGTTTGTTTCAATAGATGGCTCGTTATTTAGTGAATTGAAATTTCCATATCAGTATGGAACTTTTGAACAGCACGCTTATACTATCTTGGAAACAGGTTCAGGTGAATTATTTCTACACTTAACAACGAGTTCTGATCCAAACAAGGAATTTGGAGCTTTATTAAAAGGTAATTTCAATGGGACTTTGCTTACCACTGTTCATTCGCACGTCAATCGTGATTCTAACGCCTTTGTTGATTTTGAAGATGTTAAGAGTCTAGAAGGTTTACAACTTATTAATGTGGTCTTGAACTTCGATGATGTTTTAGCGAAAAATGAGGAAAAACAGTTATCTTCCTTAATCACACATAATGATGCTGGTACTTGGTCATTGATACCTGCACCAAAAGTCGACGTCAATGGCAAAAATATTAACTGCAAAGGCTGTAGTTTACATTTGCATTCGTATACTGAAAGAATAGATCCTTCAAGGGATACATTCAGCTCGAATTCCGCTATTGGTATGCTTTTTGGGTTAGGTAACATTGGTACATATCTATCTCCAATTGACAGTGAAGACACGGGATTGTACTTTTCAAAAGATGGAGGTATAGAATGGAAAGAAATTGCTAAGGGCCGTTACATGTGGGAATTCGGAGATCGTGGTAGTATTTTGGTCATTGCGCAATATGATAGGCCTGTCAAAGTGGTCAAATATTCAACGGATATGGGCAATTCATGGACTGAATATAAATTTTCTGAAGAGCCAGTTAGCATACTGGATTTGGCCACTATTCCTTCTGATACTTCACTGAAGTTTATGATGATAATCAATGATGAAACACAACATCACAAGATTGTAACGCTAGATTTTTCCTCCTATTATCAGCGCCAATGTTATTTTAGAATAACCGATACTAGCGGAAAGATTTCCAAGGACAGTGACTTTGAGTATTTCTATCCAAAGCACCCATCTAGAAAGGATGATTGTGTGTTTGGCCATAAAACAAGGTATTTGCGTCGAAGAAATGATGCCGACTGTTTTGTTGGTGCGGCACCATTGATCGCTGGGTTTAAAATTGAGCACGATTGCCCATGTACCAGAGAAGATTATGAATGCGATTACAATTATGAGTTGACTATTTCAGGTACTTGCGAACTAATTAAAGGGTTAGAAAGTAAGAAAGGAGACGAAGTATGTTCCAAGAATGATGCTCCTATTTGGTATGAGCCAACAGGATATAGAAAACTCATTGGATCTACTTGCGAAGGAGGATTGGTGTTAGATAAATGGATTGGTCACAACTGTCCTGGTAAATCTGTTCCGATGTATTTAAGCGGAACTTCAACTTTCTTCCTCATATTTGTTCCATTGTTCGTTTTTGCAAGTTCTTTAGTATTCGTTTATGAGAAGGGAGTTCGTCGTAATGGTGGATTCCAAAGACTTGGTGAGATCAGATTAAACGAAGAAGACGAGTTACAACTGGTTGAAGAGAACTTGAGTGATAAAGTTGTTAATTCAGTTGTCCGGTTTGGTGTTGCGGCGTACCAACTTGGTGGAAGAGTAGTGAGAGGTATTCAAAGACGCTTCAATAGATATGATACGTATTCAGACGCAAGACCAGGAGCAATAGGTGCATTTTTTAACGACATGATCACTGAAGAAGGAGACGAGGACTTATTCGGCGAATTCAATGACCAGGAAGACGCCAGAGAAATTGACCAGTTACTGGATGAAGAAATTGACGACAACTTGGACGCCAATTTCGCTGACTACGAAGCGTCCAATGTTGTCACTGGTCACTATATGGATCAAGACAACAATTTTACGTTAGAGGATGACGATGATTATGATCAGAGTGGCAATCGCCCTAGTGACGAACTCTGATTCCGGTATTGATTACTGTTTACAGTAGTGAACTGCTCTTTTATTACTGCTTTGTCGAAGTCAGTTTGCTATGTTGGTCTATATTATTTGTAACATTTTTCTTGTTAAACCTAGGTACATTAAACCCTGAGCGAGCGAAATAGCTCAAAAGAGCGGCCTTAGCAACTAACCTTGAAAAATGGCCCTGAAATGTACCTACATGGGCATCAAAGTATACATTTTATTTGTCCGTCAAATTTGCAGCACTATGTGAATCCCAGTACCTAGCTAGCCCAAAATACTTGCGGTCACCAGAGATCAGTCTTGTTTCCTCTTTGGGATGGATTTCCTTATTGGGAAATGTCAAATCTGAAAGAGGAAAAACAAAAACATCAACATTGAATATGATTGGTGGAGAAAACGAGCAACGGTCAGAATTTGATCTCATAGGTGAAATTTTTTTGTTTACTATTTTTAATCTCGTCACAACCTCTTTCTGCTTTACATCACTGTTCAAAGTTTTATCAAGTACTCCTTTTAACAACTACTCTTTAGTCAACTATTAAGAAATCTCTTACCCTAGTCATTCCTTAAATACATTTCAATTTTCCTTGATAGTTTTCCATTTAAAGTTTTGTTACAAATCACTACTATTTCAATTAAATTAAATCTAAATTTCAAATTAAAGATATAGATACCTAGCTAAACTATCACCACGTTCCTTACAACAAATTATCGAAATGTTATTCAAGAATATCCTATTATTTACCGCTTTATTGAACGGAGCATATGTTGCTGCTGAAGAAACCACCACTTCCCAAATTACTGTTACTGTTACTGAGACTCTTTTGACTCCAGAACAATCCTCTAGTATTCAAATCAAGAATGCTGAAATTGCTTCTTCTTCAATTGCTGCTGAAGCCGCTGCTTCAATTTCTTCAGCATCCGTCGCTTCTGTTTCCTCAATTTCAGCTGCATCAGCTGCATCAGTTGCCTCAGCTGCGTCAGTACTTTCAGAATCCTCCGTTTCTGTCTTAGCTGCGTCTATTAGTTCTGCTGAATACGCTGCCTCCACTGCTTCTGTCTTATCAGCTTCCATTGCTCACGAATCAGAATTGTCAGCATCGATTGCATCAGCATCAGAATTGTCAGCATCACTTGCATCAGCATCAGCATTGTCAGCTTCTGTTGCTTCTAATTCTGCTCTCTCTGCTTCAATTGCTTCCGAGTCTGCTCTCTCTGTTTCAATTGCCTCTGAGTCTGCTATCTCTGCTTCTGCCGCTTATGAATCTGCCTTGTCAGCCTCTTCAGTTGCTTACGAATCTGCTCTATATGCTTCCTCAGTTGTTCATGAGTCCGTTTTGTCAGCCTCTGCGGCTTCAGTATCTGCATTGTCAGCTTCTGTTGCTTCCCAGTCAGCTTTATCAGCTTCTATCGCTTCAGTTTCTTCTTATGCTGCATCAGTTTCCTCTGCTTCAGCTGAACATGCTTCGGAGCTCTCTGCTTCTTTGGCGTCCGCTGAAGCTGCATCAAGAATCAGACTCCATGCTTCATTATCTGCAGCATCGGTTTCTTCCCAACTTGCTGCTAGTAGCTCGTCTGCTGAAGCTGTTTTGAGAACTAAATCTTTATCAAAGGCTAGTGGACTTTTAGCCATTGCCTCCGAAACTTCAAGATCTACCATGTCAACCGTTACCACTACTAAAGCGTCATCTTCTTCATCCCAACCTGCTGTTTCCAGCATTTCATCAGCATCTTCTCATGCTGCAGCCGCAGCTTTTGAACCAATCAGTGGCTCAATTATGGGTTTGGTTGGTGTTGCGTTTGCTATTCTTATTTGAGAATAGATAATTGATGTGATGTACTATTATTACCTCCTTCTAATCGTTTATTGTCAACCAATGTTTTTTTTTATTCAAATGTTGATACGTTTCTTATGCTTTAGTTTTATTTCTTTTATGGATTCATTGATTGCGTCCTTATCTGTATTAAGAATGCAAAATTCACAAAAAAGAATAAATTCTCTTTTTGATAACATTATTTATCTTGTGTTTCCAGTCATTAAGTACCATTTGGTTTATTTTTAAAGATTTTTATAGTGAATAAAGTATTTTATTATGTTCGTCATAATTTTCACTTGTTCAAACTGTGTATCTTAATTATCACCTATGACTGTAATTTGATACGAAATCTATTATTTAAAATTCTACTTTTACTATTGTTAAAATGTTTATTACTTATTAATACTTATGTTGCTAATTTAACAATATAGGTGAATAGTGCGTTTCTTGCTCCAGGTAAAGGTTTGATCCATCTTCCAAGCCTGTGTTCTTTGGAGAGAGAAGCATATATTCTAACCTCATTTTTTTCCTCATCGTCCATGGCTTCAATTCTAGTGACTATACCTTTAGCATCAACTTCATGTAATAGATCAAATCCTCTAAGTTCAGGACTGATTTTCCAAATACGAAGGTATCCATCCCATGAACCGGTTATGAAAATATCTGAATAAGGCAAAGCATATACAGCAGTAATCCAAAAAGGTTGTGGGGCAGGAACTTGTTGGACTGCTACTTCTTCATTCTTTTCTGCCGAAGCATTCATTGGTAATTCTTTCGGTTGTAGTCCATGTGCCATTCTAACTGTAAAGATTGGTTTCTTTTTTGCAAGTGACCATAGTGACACATTACCATTATCGGAACCTGTGACGAAATGTGAGTCGTCTATCATTGAAACACAATCAATGCTACCTTCAAAATAAAATTCTTCATCTGCAACTATCTTTCCTTCAGACTCTTGTCTTTTTCTTAACTTTTCCCATCTTTCATACGAATCACCACCTCTAAATGTTAATCTAGTCTCATCAGCAATCTTCCATAACATTGCAGTCCTATCTCTGCTACCAACACTGACACATCTTTCTAAGGCGAGTGCAGAGATATCGGTAACAACATCTTGATGACCGTATAAAGTTTCCAACTGTGCAAGCTGATTTATGCTATAGGTTCTAATTTTGAGGTCAGCACATGCAACATATAATTGATCACTATTTCTTCTGAATGCCATACTTAATACTTCACCTTTCCTATTTTTTGTTTCTAATACTCTGATGCAAGACAAACTGTTCGTTGACCACACTATAATTCGTCCGTCTTTGCCTCCGGTAACGACGTATTTACCATCAGGGCTTACTGTACATGCATATATTTCGTCACAATGATTATTTTCAGAGTGTTCTTTGGATAAGTCGTTGAATTGAATACCACCTTTGACAGTTTTCAATTTTGTCGGATTTTTGCTTGCGTCCCTGATATCCCATTTGGTGAGTTCTATGTCTTTGGAAGTTGTATACAAATAAGGCCAATGAACTGCCACTGATGTTAGACCCATATTGGCCACCCTACTGATTTTCTTTCTGGTGTTTGTGTCAAAGCAAAGTTTGTCACCAAGAAACTTGTAAACCCATCCTTTTTGTTCTGCAACGTCTTTTTTGAGTCTTGAGCTAATAATCTCTTCATCTAAATCCTTGGCACTGAATTCGTAATTGTCTTCGTCTCCTTCGCCTCCTCCGAGGGTTGCTTTCAAATCCTCAAGATACTGCTTTGCTAATCGTCTTCTTCTGTCTGCTGCTGATTCTTCCTCCTCTCCTTCGCTTCCTTCACCTTCATTCTCGCCTTCTTCTTTATTGGCTTCATATTTGCTTTCATCTTCACTGTCGTCAAAAATTCCGTTCATAGCTTCGTTTTCGTCAATATCATCTTCACTTATTGAGTCGTTTGATCTATTACCGCCGTTAGCCCTTGATTGGTGTCTTTTCTGTTTACTCACACCACTTGACCCGCTGCTCCTATTCTTTCTTTTCCTTTTGCTAGGATCGGTGAAAAATGAATCAACCATTGCTGTATATATTATTCAATTAAACTTTTACTAACTAATATTCCCTATACATATATAGAGTGAAAAAAAAATTTTTCAAATTCCTTTTTTGATTTTTTAAATACTATTTGAAAACATTGCTCAGCAAATCACGTGACACAACACTGATTCATGCAGCGTCGATCGACGCTGCGCGTCAATTTTGGCATTCTGGTTTAGAGAATTAAAGACGCGTTATAGAAGATGGGACTCATTAGCTGTATTAGCTAGAGGTGAGGACGGAGAAGTAATGATCACAGATAAGATATCACAAAATAACCCTATCCACCTCCAGTTGGATTCAAGGACCCTTGTTGTGGGTGTTTCAGGGACGCTGCGTATTTACAAAGATCAAGATACAAGCCAAGAACCACAAAATGTGCCTACATTGAAGGGGATGAATTCAATTGATTTGAGCCCTAGTGGTAACAAGCTACTTGTTTCAGGGGGCAACGAATGTAGTGTACACGATATTACGGTCATCGTCGAAGGAAGTGGTGAAGCAAGTGACTGTCCGCCTAGAGAAACGTTGCAAAAGAGCACGTTTCGTGTAATGGATGCAGTCTTTACACACGACGGCAGCCGAGCACTAGTCGGTGATCTTGGAGCCAAGCTCTCCTTGCTAGATATGAACGAAAATGGCAAAGAGATCAGTTCAATCAACGTGGAAGGTGAAATTGTAGGATTAGCGTACAACAGGCCTCTTGATTACATTGCCATCACAACAGCAGACGGCAACTGTTTCATCTACAAATTTAACGCCAGCGGAACATTGCAACGTTGTGCGTCACTAGGAGCACTGTTTATTGACAAAAGAATCATTCTTACAGAGGATCTCATACCAAACGACTCTGATTTTAGCGATGATGATAACGAAGACGAAGATGATGATTCTATGATCTCTGGTACGACAGACAGCTACAGCACTGCACAAGTAGCGAAGAGAAACAAAAAGTTGCTAAAATTCACTGCAACAAGAGCTGCATGGAGCTCGAACGGTGAGCTGTTGGCGATACCAACAAAAGATAATAAAATCAAAGTCTTTAAAACAGACGAATGGGAGTCACCGATCTACACTTTAGGAGGCGGTGTAAATGGTCATAAGGACTATCTAACTTGTGTTGTTTTTTCAAATGATGGATCTAAATTGGTTAGTTTAGGTTTAGATAAGAAGTTAATATTCTGGGACACTGATACAAAAAAAATCTTAGCAAAACAAGATCTTACCTACATTGGATATAGAGTCATTTGGACAAGTGTAAACAGCTTGGCGATTGGTTCGACAACATCAGAGTTGTCTACTATTGATTCAAGATCTTTGAACACAATATTTGAAAGTAACAAAGCTTTGGAAGAAGAACAAGAGGATAATGAAGCAGAAGGTTTATTTGGTGATGGAGAAGATATTGAAGAAGAAGGATCAGGCGACGATGTTAACATGGATGAGGATGATGAAGATCTCGATCGCCCTCAATCGCAAGACTATGATGGATTTATTGTAGATGATGACATTGGTGATACTGATAAAAGAATGAGGGATGCTCCGCCTTCTGAGTCCACTGCCTTAACTGAGACCAGGAATGACCATTATCGAAACGGCAATACTAATAAAAGACAGAAATTAGATGCATACACAACACCAACATTTAGACCCGGAGAGGGAGGGCATTTAAATAGTTTGGTAACTTTGAGACCATACTCAACAGGTTCAACCCCATGGCATGGTAATAGAAGATATCTATCCATCTGTCAGACTGGATTTGCTTATACTGTTAAGGGAGAAGACAAATCATCACCATACAAAATTACAGTCAATTTCTTTGACACAAGCTCAACTAGGGATTATCATTTTGATGATTTGAATGGTCTTGATTTATGCGCAATGGACTCGCAAGGTGCATTATTTGCAACAAGTGGTTATAAAAAGAAGAGAGGCTATGAAGCCGTTATTACTTATAAAACTCACACAATAATTGGTGCTGAAACATCATGGTCAAGGACGTTCAAATTGAGGCCAAATGAGTTCATTACTTGTTTATCAGTTGGTGAATCGTCATGCTTTGTTTGTACATCTTCCGGTTTTGTCAGAAAATATACTATCTATGGAAGGCTAATTGATATGTGGATGACTGATCCAATTATATCAGTGATGAATAATGACAAATACGTTTTTACTTTAGTTCAAAAAGGACTTGACAGTTACTGGTTCAGCATACAAAATAATAAAGGTGAGCATTTACAACAAAAGGGTTCAATACCATTGGCGAATCATACTGATGGCCCAATTAAGAACATGTTTTTTTCAAAAGATGGTGATCCATGCATAATCAGAAATGACAATGTAATGATTATCTTAACAAGTTGGCGTAATAATTCATCACCAATTTGGAAACCTATATTAGATATTCAAGATGGTGTTAGAAGGAAGGGACGTGGTGAAGAATTGAAAGCATGGCCATTGGCATTAAATGATGACGAATTTATGTTCATACCTTATAGAGGTACCAAATATCCAATTTTCCCCTTGCTTTCGCCCATGGTTGTTGATATATTAATTCCATTTACATACAACGCCGAAAAGAAAAGGAAAGAAAAGGTAACTAATGAGGATGATGACGAGGAAAATCATGACGAAGAAGAAGAAGAAGACGAAGAAGAAGAAGACGGTGAAGAACAATATTTGCGTTATAAGATACTCAGTGAAGTCTTAACAGACGGAGTTAACAATGACGACATTAGAGATGAAACAGCAGAAGATAGACTGCAGCAATTTAAGATAAATGCACAAAAGGCACTGCTATTGTTATTTTCTAATGCAATCGAAGAAGATTCGAATGATGATGCATTTTCGTTGGCAAGATTAATGGAGCCTGGCTCGCTTGAGTTCGCACAAAGAATTGCACAAAGGCAAAATATGGTCACATTAGTCGACCAAATTGTAAGATTAAGGGAAACTTCAGAAGAGAATTTCTGATCTATAGATGTTTATGTATTTGTTTATGTTAGTAATAATAATAGATGGTGTAATTGAAAAGATAACACATTTTTGTTAGAGGTTTTCATTTAATCTCTTACCTTCTATTACGACCACGACCACGGTTGCTATCGTTACCGTTTATTTTTTCAATATCCTTTTTAGAGAAGAATAACCCACCATCCACTTTTCTTCCTGCACTATGAATTTTCAAACCTCTATCTGTGGATTTCCTCTTTTCAATTTTACCTTTACCAAATAACTTTTCCTTTGCAATAGAGGAAGAATCATCGACATATCTCATTTGTCCCTTTCTTATTCTGCTCAAAACAATACCAGCATCTTGGGCTTCCTTTTCGAACTTTTCTTGCTTTTCTTTCTCACGAGTAATAAGCATTTGTCTTCTTTTCATTGGAATCTTTTCCAGCTTGTTTAAAATTTTTGGATCTCCATTTACTGCTGCCAAGTTCTGAATTCTTTGATCCAGTGTTCTAACTCTAGCCTTTCCAATTGGCTGGTCTAGTGTATCCATCGATAATTGAGCACCCGAATAGTGATCTCTACCAACATTTCTCAAAATATGCGATTCATCTAGCAGTCTCTTTAATTTCAGATCATTTTCAACATCGTCCTTTGATTCTGTAGTCCCGGATGATAGTTTAAGTTGCTGCTTCAGTGCAAGATCTCTTTTCTTCTTCATTTCTGCCAAAGTTAGTGGCTTTCCTGACTTCAAAAGCTTTTTGTCATCTTTAGACTGGGTTTGCTTGACAGAACTATATTTATCTTCAAATTTAATAACCACAGGTGCCATCTTGCTCTTCTATATACCACCAAGTGACCAAGGTGCAGCTATAACTGTAAATTTAAGAGAACAAGTATAGTATTCAGATGATAAAAATTTTTTCTCTTCTAGTGTACCTATGAATTGATACAATTAATATACAGAGGAAAAATGACCAGATATGTTGGATGCATTGATATCCACAATGGCCAGGTGAAGCAAATAGTGGGATCGACGCTCACTACAACTGATAGCGACCTTTCCACGAATTTTGTGGCGTCAAATCCGCCATCATACTATTCAACTTTATACAAGGATAATAATGTCACTGGTACGCATGTTATTAAGCTAGGTAGCAACAAAGAGAATGATTTGGCAGCGGAAGAGGCCATTAAAGCATGGAAAAATATGCTCCAAGTCGGAGGAGGTATCAACGACACTAATGCACAACATTGGATTGATTTAGGAGCAAGCAAGGTAATCGTCACGAGCTGGTTGTTTCCAAACGGAAAGAGTTTAGATTGGGGTAGACTACAGACAATTAGCTCGCTAGTGGGACGTGAAAAACTAGTTGTGGATGTAAGCTGTAAGAGACAAGGTGCCGGTTGGGTTGTTGCAATCAATAAATGGCAGACTTTGACAGATTGCGTTTTGAATCAAGAGCTATTTGATAAGCTAAGCAACTACTGTACTGAAATTTTAGTTCATGCGGCAGATGTGGAAGGACTATGCAAGGGAATTGATGAGCAGTTGGTCAAGAGTTTAGGGGAGTGGTGTCAGCACTTATCAAATATGAAAGTTGTGTATGCAGGTGGAGCCAAGTCTATTGACGATTTAGATTTAGTCAATGATTTGAGCAAGGGTAAGGTTGACCTAACGTATGGTAGCTCTGTTGATATATTTGGCGGATCTATTAAGTTTACAGACCTAGTCAAGTGGAATCAATCTAACAACTAGTTTATATTAGTATATAGGTGTTTATTTATTTGTATGGGAAAAATATTGACCTAAACAAAGTCTTGATGTTGAGTATAGCCTGCCTACCCATTTTGAATCCCACAATAAATACCGGCTTCAATTTCACCATTGCTATTGTCATCACAAAACTTTGAAATAGTGGATTGACCATCATATCTATGAAAACCGTATAGGCTATTGATTTTGGTGTTATTTGTTCATTCCGAGAGCTGTTAGACTTTAGTTTTGCCATAAACGACTCTTCAAATCGAAGGTCTGGGATTGTCAGTTTCGACATTGCTGATCTATGCCTTTATATGTGCAAATGACAAAGGAAATCACCACTTTGATAGATGGTAATGAAAAGGGAGAGGAAAAATTTCAAATCTTTTTCTTGATATTTCCTTCTTTCTTTGAGCTAAAAATCAGTAAAGAGAAGGTTACTGCTATCAAAATCAGCTGCTTAAGTGTCACTATTAATAGGCTATTAATGTTACAGTTTATCAGAGACTTTATAGCTGGTATTAAACTTATTTTGGCGTAAGGTTATTTCAAACTGTATATAGAGAGAAGAAAACTACTGAAAGTCAGTTTAAGTGTACAATCAATCTACTAATAATAGGAAATAAACTGATCTAATTAGGTCCCAATTCATCAAAGGCTACAAGCATTAAGCTCAACGAAATATCAGTTTTGCAGTGGCAATGAGCATGAGCTTCAATTATTTTGGTGTCAGCTTTGAATTCGAAAAATTTTTAAGTTTCTTTATTTGCAGTTAGATTTGTTAAGTCGATTAGTAATGTCACAGGAACCACAAATTACTATCAGATCAACATCTAGAGACGATGTCGACTTTATTCTATCAGACGTAGATTTGTCTCTCGCTAATTCGCTTCGTCGTGTTATGTTAGCAGAGATTCCAACACTGGCTATTGACCTCGTTGATATTCAAATAAACACATCAGTTTTAGCAGATGAATTCATTGCACACAGACTTGGACTCATTCCTTTAGATAGCGAAGATATTGACAAACTGAAATACACAAGAGACTGTACATGTGAGGATCACTGCTCCAAGTGTTCAGTTGTTTTAGAGTTGAGAGCAAACTGTGAAACTGATGACACAATGAACATCTACTCATCGCACTTCCAAGTGCTAAATGAAAGTGGTTTGAAACTAGGCTCACCAGTTATCAGAGATCCACAAAGAAAAGGTGTTCTTATCTGTAAATTGAAGAAGCATCAACAGCTTCACATTAGATGTGTTGCTAAGAAGGGTATTGCCAAAGAGCATGCCAAATGGTCACCATGCGCCGCCATTGGATTTGAATATGATCCTTACAACAAACTGAAACACACTGACTACTGGTATGAAGAAAGTGTTGAGAGCGAATGGCCGTTAACTCAGAATGCAGAATGGGAAGAGAGGCCAATTCCTGGTGAACCATTTGATTATAACGCAAAGCCAAACAAATTTTATATGAATGTGGAAACAACTGGTGTGTTACCACCAAATCAAGTGTTTGAGAAGGGTTGTGATGAGTTACAGCAAAAGATTGCAACAATCATTTTTGAATTAAATAAAATCGATTCTAACATCCAAGGTAGCAATGTCAACAATAACTTCAACAACGGTGGAATCAATAATGTCGATGTCAATGGTAACACTGGTTACTCACAAGTGAATAACCCACAACAAACTGTTTATGGTGGTGGTGAGACTCAGTATGGTGGTGGTGAGACAAGATATGGTGGAAGTAATGGTGATTACAATGATGTTGGACGGTGGTAAAGAAACTGGTCTTGCCGTCAGTGAGTAAATAATATATATATGTATATATAAATTGTAAATGTATCCAGCCTATATAAATATGTTAATTTAAAGTCCTTTTTCAACATTTGTAGCTTTGTTTGACAGGAAGCAAATCGAGGAAAAAAAATGCATCTCCATTATCATCGACTTCATCATTCCTAAAATTATAGTAAACAATGTCTGAATTCAAGGGAAAAACGATCTCAGTTATCACAACAGACGATATTAGATACGTTGGAGTTTTAGATGATATTGATGGTGAAAAGGGTACACTTTCACTCATTGAAGTTAAAATACTAGGAACAGAAGACAGAGTTCTTGACGCTCAAAAAGTGCAATTTCCACAAACAAGAACTTATCCTGCTTTGCAACTAGGAGGCCAAGATGTGAAGGAGTTGAATATTTTAGATTTGAAGGTTGAGGACGTTCAAGCGATTCCAATTCCAAAATTAGTCTTGCAAAAACTACTACCAGAAGCAGCAACCACAGAGACTCAAACGCAACAGGAGCCAAAGAAGGAAACTGACTTTGATTTCGAAAGCAATAATAGCAAGTTTGACAAAGAAAAGCTACTGGACCAAGAAAACGGCGATGATAATGACGATGGTGCAGCCTTGTACGATAAAAAGGTCTCCTTTTTTGACAATTTATCATCATCGAACAATGACAATGGCAGGTTGTCCTGGTCAGAGGAGAGATCTATGAACGTTGATACATTTGGAAAAAGCAGTTTACGAAGAGGCGGCAATAGAGGCAGAGGAGGTCGTGGTAGAGGCGGTAGAGGCGGCCGTGGAAGAGGTAACAGAGGAGGAAATAATAACTTTAACAACAGTAACAATAAGAAGACCCCTGAATGGGCTTTTTAGAATTATATGTTGACCAGAGAGAACTATTTACTCACATCAAAACTTGGCTTGTATAGTTATTTATAAATAGGTTTATATGTATTATCTTTATCATGAGTCTTTCAATCTGTTACAGAGTATTGAAATTTTTCAGAGATTTGTGCTACCAATATTCATCTATCTCTTTTTCAAAATTATTCAGTCATAGTTGGCAACATCAAATAACAGAATGAAGAAGGAAACACCTATTGAATTCAAGTTAATGAGTTTACTGGACTCATATTTGGTCAGAAACAAAAGTTGTGTTGTCGGGCAGTACTTTGAAAATTTACCAAAGAATAGATACACAGATATTCTGCCATACGATGAAACATTGGTTTCGCTGAATGAACCAAACGAGTCAGTTCCAATAGACAGTTATATAAATGCAAGTTATGTTGAACCAAAACTAGATATGATACCGAATGCTAAATGGGAAGAAATTAACTTTAAGGATTTTGATTCTAGTATGCCCAAATACAATCTATTTGAGTTGAATGAAAGAAACAGGCATTATATTGCAACACAGGCCCCACTAAAAAATACACTTGATTCCTTTGTTCAGCTTACCATTGAATTGGCAATGAACAATAAAGATTTTACATGCAATATATTAATGTTGACGGAAACACAAGAAAAGCATAAAGTGAAATCATTAGATTATGTTGCATCGATCGATAAGGTGATTTATAAGGTTTTAAACAATAAAATGAATATCAAAATAAACGAAGAAGATATCATAGTGGAAAAACTTAGGAAAATTGATGAGTTCATTGAACTAGTGAAATTCAAATTTAACATTAATGGGATAGAATATATCATCAAACACTTTCATTTGAGACACTGGAAAGACTATTCACCACCTATACAAGAGTTTGGTCACGATCCATTGATTGTACTCATCAAATACTTGAGCAAACACAAAGGTGAGATACTAGCCCACTGTTCGGCAGGGGTTGGACGCACTGGTACATTCATTGCGTTAGATTACTACTACAATGAATGTCTTCGAAAGAGAGATAAGTTGATCGAAATTATATGCAGTTTAAAGTGCTGCAGAATGCTAATGGTTCAAAATTTGGGTCAGTTCAAGTACCTACGGAAAGCGATAGTTGAATTGGAGGAGGAGCAGAGTCGATTTTTATAAAGCAATACAGATAAGTGTATACTCAAACGAATATATGTATATATAATAACAATAAATAGATAAATAGACAACAGTTATAAAAACAAAACGATAACAGTGAAAAGAGAGGATTGTAAAAAGGGAAAAAAACAGAGAATTTCAGAAAACACAAATGATATATGTGAGGAAAGTTGAATTGAACAGTGAGGAGTTAGTAAACAGGTGAAGGTCACTTTCACATATCTTTTAAGCGATCTAAGACTAAGACCGCCTTAGTAGAAGACAGATAGAACAAACGAAAAAGAGAAGAAGAACCAGTTCTTTCCCTCTACCTTTTGCTTGAAATACCACATTCAACTTGAAAGGACCCTTTTGGAGTGTTTTGGTGATGATAATCCCTATGATGAGCAGCTGATGGTATGGCGTAAAGTGAAAAATAAACAAAAAAAGTCAGATACCAACGGATAAATAGATACGTTCACTCTAAGAAGAAGAGTTTGTGGATTCCTTTTGAATAATAATATTGTTAATCTTACGACGTCTAGCGTTGATGAACCAATTAGATAGTTGCTGAGAAGTTAAACCAGTTTTTCTCATGAGATCTAATTTTTCCTTGGAGTTTGGATACGGATGCTGGACATTGTCATTCAACCAGTTCATGAGAATGGTGGTTGACTTCTTTGGCAAGTTGCATCTTCTTTTGCGTTTGAAAGTTGTTTCGGCCGCCACATTTTGGTCGGAACCGGTGCCGCTGGCACTGTTGATCGAGCCCACGGAAGACAGCGACGAGACCGAGGTGTTGGAGCCGGTGGAGGAGACAGAGGAGGCGTGCGACCTGGACACGAGCGGCAGGTGGTGTCCCAGCGCAGGCAGCTCGGCTGCCAGCATGTCTTGCTTGGCCGGCGCAGGTGGCTGCGAGGAGTAGAGTCCGAAGCTCTGCTGGGCCACCGAGGTCAAAGTGTCCAGAGACGAAGGTCTCGCAGCCACAATCACAGGGCTGCCCGCACTCTGCTGGTGCTGGAAGCTGAATGGCGACAGGTTCTTGGGGAAGTCGAACGACGACAGCGCTGGCAAGCGGTACGCGTTGCCCTTCGCTGACGCTGCGCCCCCGGACGTCGACTGCAGCGTCTGTGCTGGTGCTGGTGGTGCGTGGCAGTACTTCAAGAGATCTGACGAGTACATCTTGATCAATTATCTTTTATCTGTGTCCTTGCTATCGCTGGATTACCGTGTTTTGTATCCCTTCTTATACACGTGGCTATATATCTACTAACGTTGCGACTACTTCAAATATCCGCCTCTTAGATGCCTTTCTTGCACTAGAAATTTCAAAATTTATCCTTTCTGTCAAAGACAACGTCAACGTCGGCGGCACCAATCCTGATAGTTGTCAGCTAAATTTTTCGATTGTGTCCTAGGGGCTCTTCACTGTGGCACGTTTTTCTTTTCCGCGCTGTTTCCCATTTGGGACCTTGACAGCATTTCAAATGACAGAAACCGTTGCGGATCTCAGTTTTTCCTCCCGGGGCCTCGGAACATCCAAAGTCTCCAGACGTGGCTCCCGTCTCTGATTGGCCAGTTAATCCGTAAAGTCCGCGCGCCGTTGGCGTCTGGTGGATTTACCTGTCTTTCGCTGTTGATCCGAACAGCGCTGTTGGAGGCGTGCTGACGTAAGCCGCCGTAGCTTTCCGGCCACGCACGCTGGAAGGCGAGGCAGCTACAAGTTGCTTGTCACAGTGATGGTTTTCGCGTTGAGAAGAATGATGGGCGGGAGCTCTTGCGTCCATAGGGCCAAATCCACGACGTAGTCGACGCTGAGCACCTCGTCGTTGTGCACGCCAACCTCGGGCGCTGGGAGCGTGGTGAAGATGAGGCCCGTCTCGCCCTCGTCGCAGCAGAGCGCACCGTGGCTGGTGCGCTGGCCCCCCGTGCGGCCTCGGCTCACTCGCTTCATCATCTCGTTTATGACCAGGAACTGGCATCTCCGCGTCATATCACCGAACTTCACCTTGAACCCCCCGTACTCCTCGTTGACAACACTCTCGTCTTGGTGCTCGTCTTCGTCGTCGCCGTCGTCTTCGTCGTCGTCTTCCTCCTCGTCCTCCTCCTCGCCGCCCTCTCTTTTTCTCCCAGAGTCCTTCGGTGCCCTCTCGTTGAACTGGATGCTCGGCTCATTGCCAATGGCGCCCTCCTTGATCTTCGACACCGGCATCTTCTGCGCTGAGAAGGCGCTCTTCATCATCTTCCTGACACTGGCTGTGCTGTCCCGCTTGCTTAGCACCGGCTTGAGCGTGTTCCCCGCGTCCAGGACGCTGCTCGACGCCATACTGTAGCTGCTCTCAAGCTCGCTCTCCTCGTAATCGTCGATCGCGTCCCGCATCTCGTGCTGGAACGAGTTGACAACCATACCCATGCCAACGCTCATGCCAAGCTGGTTGATCTTGGAAAACGTCATCCTCCGGCTCTTCTTGCCGTTCATTATCAGTGCCGGAACTGGTATGTCAACGCCGCCTCGCACATCGCGCACCACAGCGCCACTGTTCACTGACATCCTCCGGATCTCGCAAACCTCGTTCCACCACTGGTCCTCCTTCAACACCTCATCAATCCAGGATCGCTGGCTGGCATCCATGCGCAAGCTCTCCCCACTGGATATCAGATCGTAAACCTTGAAGTTCCCGCTCTTCAAACATAGCACAATCACCTCTGCCTTCATCCTCAAGATCTCCAATAGGCTGCTCACTCTCCTCCGCTCAATCTCGACATCGTTGACTTCTTCAACAAAAACTATTACTCTGAGCTGATAGCTCTTCCACGCCGGAACGGTTGACAAAATTGCACCCAATTGCAATATCAACGTGCAAGTATCAAAATTGTTGGTCATCATCATCGAATCTGCTCCCTCGCCGCCCCTAATGGTTGAGCCCACCATTTGAATGGGATAAAGATCGATAAACTTGATTTCTTCGTTCTCTTTATTGTTTTCGTTACTAGCAATCTCTAATCGCGGGAACCCCTTTGCAATGGCAATATTTGAGTTCAACATACTGAGATCCTCAAGTATACTGACCCACTCGGTTATTTTCAATTGAGTTGGATAACATCTAAACTCGTTATCTGTTGGCAACTTGAAAGTCGTTTGGTTCTCAAAATTTGGCTCATCACATTCAAACTCAATACCTTTCGGTATTTGTATCTTTCCCTTATACTTCTTCAAATCATAAAATCCTACAATTGTTATGTTTGGTTTCATACCACCTAACCCACAACCTAAAAATACATTTCTGACACCCCAATTGATTGTAGGCGCAATTGACATTTGAACAAATGCTTTAATATTCGACAGATCCCTAACTTTAACCCAGTTTTCTCTTATTATATTTAACTCCTTTGCCCTTGATTGGAACTGATTCGAAACAACAACGTGACCCAATACATAAAGTCCTCCCTTTTTCAGGTGATTACAAAATGTAATCAACTTCCAGCTGGTCCTTGGATTATCAACTAATAATAAAACTTGTGGCCTCCAGTACTTGACATTGTCTTGTCTCAATTTGAACAAGTACTTTCTAACTTGATGGTATATCAAACTTTGTGAGACATCCCCCCATTGTTTTGGTGGCGAGACAAAATGAATCACTAAAATCAAACACATCAGTGTTATCAATATCAAACTTGCCGTGACACCATCAACAATAAACATCGCAATAAAGCATGATATAGTTCCAGCCAGTGCACTATTTGTTGAGAAATATTTGAACGATGGTCGAAAATTTGGTGCTGATCCAATCTTCAATAAAGCACATGCCATATTAGTAACAATGAAAGTCATTAAGAAAGCCATTGTAATAAAAGTAGCAATTTGATTAAGATCTGCAAATAAAAATAACTGACAAACAATCCATGTAAATAGAATGGCCTCCTTTGGATCATCACTCTTTTTATCTCCATTACCAAACAAACTTATTCCGGGTAGAATTTGATCTCTTGCAATTGCTTGGAGTAACTTTGCTGCACCAACAATACCAACAATGATTGAGAAAATTGATGTTGACATTTCACCTGCCAATATCATAATTGCACTGAAATTAACACTCTGAATGACTTGAACATCCTTGTGCAATATTTCCCTTGGAATACTGGCACCCATTGATAGAATAACAAGTAAATAACAACAAAAGGTAACCAGCAACCCAGTTAGCGTACCACTAGGGATAGACTTGGATGGATTCTTCAAATCTCCACTCATTGATGCACCAGCTAAAATACCTGCTGTCGCAGGAAAAAAGATACCAAACAAATCATTGAAATTCTCTTTACCTTTTAACTGTGAACCAGCTGCTCCCTTTGTAAAATGAGGCCATAAATTGTCATGAAACGTATCCCATGATAGCCCTGTGTAAAAAATTCCCCAATCAGTTGTGAAAGGCTTGACAATCAGTGCTGATAATGGGATTGTTAGTGTTGAAATAACTAAGATGATACAAAGATAAGTACCCGCTCTTGAAACTGCACTTGATCCAATCAAACTGACGATTATGCAAAGGAACAAAAAAAGTGAACAGTAACCAAACTGCCACCAGTATCCTTCTGGTAGAATATGTAACACCACACCATTTTTACTACTAAAATTGAACATTAGCGGTTCGATAACACCTGCAACATTCATTGACGAGTTCAAGACTTGTCCTATGAAAAAGATGACACCAATTGCACCGCCAAACTCCACTCCAAGAGATCTACTTAGCATATAGTAAGCTCCGCCACCTTTCACCGTACCGTTAGTTGCAATGGCACTGACTGATAATGTTGTAAGCAGATCAATACCATATGATAAGAGTAATAGTCCTATAGTACCTACTATGCCCATTTGCCCAATAATAAATCCAAATCTCAAAAACATCAAAATCGAAAGCACATTGAGAATAGTGGGTAGTGTAACTCCCTCCATGGTATCCATTTTTGGTGTTTTGGATCGTTTTGCCTTAGCTTTACGTTTCGCATTGCACTTGGTTTGCGGGATAATCATTTGTGTTTTTAGTGATGGAGAGCACGCTCCTCTATGATTTCCGGTGCCATTGTAACGTTTTTGGCGATCTTGAAGCCCTAATAGTGGCTTTGAAGACATCTAATGGTCGAATGGGTTGATACTCTTTTGTTCTTGTTGATAAAAGATAAAAGATTCTTCTATTATCGTGTGAAGGAAAAAATGCTTCGTTAGAAAAAATAAATCCGCTTTAGCAGAAATCCTTTTGGTAATTTTCATTTAAAAAGAATTGAGCATAATATTAGCATCTGCGTTTGAATGGACAACGAATTGCTGAAGAAAAGGCAAGATAAGCTTGCAAAGTGGAAAGCCAAAAAGATTGCACCAAAAAAGATAAAACTGGGGTCCTTAAAACGGATCAACAAACCTATTGTTAATTCCAAGTTGAAGACAGTCAACACTTTTGATTTCGAAGAGCAGAGCAAAGAAGAAGATGACGACGCCAGAGAACAAGGATCCAGTATTAAGAAACCTCGCTTAGATCTTTCTGTTGATTTAGACACTCTACTAACGCATATGGAAAACCAAGAACCTGTTAAAAAGGTTGATAGTAAGGCGCTGCTACAAGAAATAGAATTTAACGAATTTAATAACAATGATAGCGGAGAACAGCAGCTATATGAGAATAATAATGACATCAAAGATGACAAAGATCAGATCAATCAGCTCTTACAAAAGTCAAGCGCTAAAACTATACCACAACATGATATTTCAAATTACCCGATTTTCAAAAACCTTTATCAAGAACACCCATTTATTTCATCACTCTCTGCAGATGAAATTAGTGAATTACGAAAAAGAGATTTCATTACTATATCTGGGGCGAAGAAGAGAATCTTGCGTCCAATTTTAATCTGGAATCATTTAGGTTTACCAAAACAAATCCAAGACGTTCTAACGTCTATGAATTTTGAAGAGCCAACACCAATTCAATGTCAGTCTCTACCACATTTAATGAATGGAGAAGATTTTATTGGGGTTGCTAAAACTGGATCAGGTAAAACTCTAGCATTTTTGTTGCCTTTGTTCAGATTTTTATTAGCTAACCCTCTACCGCCAAACAAAGAGTATATTGGTTCAACACCTAGGGCAATTATTCTCACACCCACAAGGGAATTAGCCATACAGATAAGTAAAACTGCGCAATTGTTTTGTGATTACATGAAGTTAAGAGTTTCATGCTGTTATGGTGGGCAACAAATATCTAGTCAAATAGCCGAATTGAGACACAGTTCAGGGGTTGATATTGTTATTGGTACCCCTGGTAGGATAATTGATTTATTATGTGCCAATCAGGGTAAAATTTTGAAGTTAACTCATACAGGTTATCTCGTTATTGATGAGGCTGATAGAATGTTTGATTTAGGGTTTGAACCACAGATAAATAAGTTATTGAAAAGCGCAAACCTCAGGAGTGACTGTCAAAAGGTCATGTTTAGTGCTACTTTCCCGAAAAAAGTTGAGTTTCTAGTCAAAAAGATTTTGCAAAATAGTATTGTTTGCAAGGTTGGTGAAAAGAATAAGGTCAGTGAAGATGTTAGACAAATTATTGAAGTCATTGGTTCTAAGGGTCAAACAAAATTAGAGATTGAGAATGGAAAGCTCAGTTCGTTGCTTAAAATATTGGGTAGATGGGCATCTAATTACTACAACAAAGTTGGTGGTGAGGAACTTGAACACAACAAATGCATCATCTTTACTGAAAGACAAGATTCTGCAGATAAATTGGTCAAAAAATTGTTGTCAAGAGGCTATATTTCTATGGCCTTACATGGGGGTAAGGATCAAGGCGAGAGAGATGGAGTTATTTCTGATTTTCAAAACGGTGTTATAAATATATTGGTTGCCACATCCGTTGCTGCAAGGGGTCTTGATGTTGACGGTCTCGATTTAGTAATCAATTTTGATTCTCCAAACCATGCCGAAGATTATATTCATAGGATTGGTAGAACAGGTAGAGCTGGTAAAAAGGGTACTGCGATTACATTGTTAAGCATCGATGAAGAAAGGTATGCATGGGATCTGAATTATATCATTAAACAATCAAAATGCTTAGAAGGTGATATTGATCCACAATTAAATGAATTGGCTAGTCACTGGAATGAAACAAACAAGGTTGATAAGCCAAAATTTAGCTCCGGGTTTGGTGGTAAAGGGCTTGAAAAACTACAAGCTATCAGAGAGAACATTGCCAAAACTGAAAAGGACGTTTATTTGGAAGGTAAAAATCCGCCTATCACAAAAACAGAAACAACGCCTGATCCAAATCAAGATTTGATTAAGGTGGATTATATAGTCAATAACGAGACAAAGATTGGCGCCAGGTTATTTGAAGCACATTTAACAATTAACGATCTTCCACAGAACGCACGTTGGGCAGTTTCTAAGGGTGAATTTTTGGCCCAAATTGAAGAAAATACAAATGTTGCCATCTCTGTAAGAGGTCAGTATCTTGCAGACCCCTCAGCAAAGGGAGAAAAGCTATATTTGATGATTGAATCAGACGATCAAAATGACGTGGCGCGTGCCGTGGCGCAGCTCCAAAGACGTATTTTGGATTCCCTGCAATCAAATTAAGCAAAAAAGAACGCAAGATGTTACTTCTCCACCTGATAAAAACGATTAAGAAAGCCATTTGTCAGTATGACAGTAAGAAGCAAGCCAATTCAATGGGCAGAGTTACAGAAGATTGTCGATACCAATGAACTTGATGGTTTGGGGCGATCAGTGGAACAAGAACAGGTGTATAGAAATTTTAAAGCCAGATTGAAGGCAAATGACTGGAACTTGACGACTAATTTGTTGGTAAATTCACTACATTGGCTGCCGTTGCATTATGACATTACTGTTAGTAGTGAGGTGGCATTACGAGATATTAAATATGAAGATCCCAGACCTTTTGCATCGCCAGCAGACACAGTTATTGTACCTAACAACTTTCCATATTATTATGCAGAACCTGTTGATCATGTTTGCGTTTGGGTCAAATTTCCAATGGATGCAGACCCCTCTTCTGAAATTGGTGATATTAGTCCAGAGACCAAAAAAATGATCGAAAAGTATATCGTTGAAACGTTCTGCAGAGGCCTGCACATTTCCAGAAATGACGTTGTATGGTGGAAAAATTACACAGCGCTTCAAAGTATTCGTGTGTTACCACATTTACACGTTGCTATCCGTTTGAATGCACGCCCAGGATTACATGAAGCCGTAAAAAACCTGTACGGCACAAGTGGCGCCTTGTTTGACTACTCTGGATCTAAATTTTAGTTCTGCCTTCCTCTGGATCTCTATATCCTTAGCTTGAGATTTTGTATCATCTAGATCATAGAAAACATATATATAGGTGTTTAAGATGTAAATCAAAAGTTTGAAAATTTTTTTTCTTCATTTTTATTTCTTACTTTATTTAACTCAGATCCCGCTGACGTAATCAGAGGTTTGAATGGGGTTTGCTGTACCAGGTGTATGTTTCAGCGATGAGCCAAAGAACCGAGGGTTTTACGGGTGGATAACAGATGGTACCGTAACAAAACGGTCTGTTTTAAAGTTGAATAAGGATTATGGTGATCGCTTTCATAGATTTCATCTGAGAGAACTTAAAGATATCAGATTGAACAGAAAAGTCATTGATCAGCTTAGACTAGTTATAATGACAGGATATTTCATTAGTAGTGAGTTTAGTAGGAGGTTACTAGATAAATTGCTTAGATACGTGTATGCTGTTGACGAATTTCAAAGAAAAACTAATTGGCGGATGGATCATGTTTTGAAGCTAGGAACAATTTTCCAAATCCTGGCAAAATCGTGGAACAGGTCTAAAGACTGGTTTAAGGAATTTTTATTGAGACGAATTGATGGTAGGTACGTTGTAAAAAAATATCTTATGAACCCCGAGCTCATGGCCAAGCGTTCTCAAAGACCGGATGATTCTGAAGGTGAAGTTGTTAAAGAATATCCTGGTGTTTTAACAAAAGATGGGTTATATTGGTATGTTGGAGATGGAACAATGCGAAACATGACTAATGTTTGGAAAAAGATCATGTACAAGACCAATCCTGAAGACGTAAAAAGTCCAAAGTCTGATGGCCATACGTCAGTTTTGCAAAAGTTACCACCAGAGATATTTATTCAGATCATGGCATACTCAAACAATTTAAAAAGTATGAAACTTGTTTCAAAATACTTTTACACGTTTATATCATCACACAGTGAAGAGATTGTTAGGAAACATATTTTACTAAATTATGTTATCCGGAAACCTCTAAGAACCAAAGTGATATCAGAATCAATGATGGCATTGATGAGAAATGACGAAGATCATCATACAACCTCCATTCAAAGGAGGTTATCGCATAATATTATAGAGGAAAATACAGGGGACACCGACTACATAAAAAGATTTAATGATTTATTTTTCAAAGATGATGAGTTCAAATCCACAAGGTATTTAGATCCAAATAACTTAACAGTTCTTTTGTCAAATGGATTGAACTTTTTGAGTTACAACTTGTTTTCAACTTTAAAAGTGGATTATATTTTACCTGAATCATTAAAATTAGAATTCGATGAGTTTTTTAGTCGATTGAAAGAAAACAACACCAACGAAATTGGGAAAGCTGACATCCATAATTTTTTTGATTCAAATCCTGTACCATTACCATTCCAAGAACTCATGCAAGCAGGAAAAAAAGCGGTATTAACAAAAGAACAAACGTTCAATAGACTATCTATCTTGACTGATTTAATTTACCACAAAACAAGGTTTGAAACTGAAAGTATTGAGAACGGAATACATTTACTTTTAACTTTGAGTTCCTCGCTTGACATATTGCTACCAATTTCAGTTTTTGAACAGTTTCTTAAATGCTTGGGTGAAAAATTATCTTTGGATAAACTGAAATTTTACTCTGGTAAGCTATTCATTTTAATTAATGATATTAGTGAAACCTACAAAACTAATATTTATGAGCCACTTTTAAAGTTGTTTTATGGTTCTCACATAAACAGCGATCATCAATTTTGGATTTATTTAAGAGACAATCGTGCAGAGCTAATTGGCGATCTTTTAGGTAAGGAAGAAATTCAGCCTGAAATTTACATTTTGAATGATCTGGCGTCAACCCTTGTTTGATTTCGCTTACTCACTATAAGCATTAATGAATTAAGAAGAAAAAGACATATAAATATGTATAATGTAATAAAAACACACCTATTGAGAAACTAATCTAATAATTGAAACCTTGTTGGTTTTGCGCCAGCGATTGTTGTTGATTTTGTTGATTTTGTTGATTCTGTTGGTAAAATTGATCATAGCTTTGTATTTGGTTATTAAATTCCTGGAACCAAGAGTGTTGAAATGCTTGTCTTGCACTCAATCTCATATCAGGTCTCATTTGTAGTAGACCTTGTAATAAATCCAGAGCCAGGTTGTCGATATTTGGTATTAGAATTCTCAAATCTTGAGGCACAAACAGAGTGAAATTAGATTTGTAATTTGGATAGGCAGAAACACCTGGCCATGTTCTTTCATTTGGTGTACCCATGATTCTAAAGATCTTTAGTAATTGATCATCGTTTGAAGAACCTGCAAATAATGGTTTACCACTAAACATTTCAGCGAGGATGCACCCAGTTGACCACATGTCAATGGATGTTGAATAATTCCTTGAACCAAGTAACACGTCTGGCGCTCTGTACCATAATGTTACAACTTCGTTTGAAAAAGTGTTAACAGGAATTCCAAATGCTCTCGCAAGACCAAAATCACCTAGTTTCAATTGACCTTTCGAGTTGATAAGCAAATTTTGTGGTTTCAAATCCCTATGAAGTACTCTATTGTCGTGGCAAAATAAAATACCCTTAAGAAGCTGATACATGAATGACTTAACCGTTGCCAAATCCAGTGCATTATTGTGTATTTCCATGTACCTTTTCAAATCGTTATCCATATACTCAAATACCAATGTTAACTTGTTTTCTGTATGAATAACATCGTAAAGTGTCACAATATTCTCATGTTTAAGTTCCTTCATAAGTGAAATCTCTCTTATGGCAGTTGAAGGTGTTCCCTCCTCTGAATCTAAGTTGATTTCCTTCAGGGCAACCAGCGTCCCTGTTGACCTATTCCGACCCTTGTAAACTGTCGCATATGTACCCTCTCCTAGCTTCTCGAGCTGTTGGAACTGCGACGTGGACATTGAAAACTTGGATAATCAATTAGTAACTTTTTGGTCAACTGTTTTCCTTAATTGTTAAAAATAATATTCAACTTCGCTCGCGGAATGAACATAGCAATTGATTCAATAGATTGAATAATTGAGCTTTCGAATACAGGTCTGGTCACAAAGAGGTCACCAGCACCTAGAGCTGGGTTTTTTTTGAAAACGATTCTTTTTAAAGTGTTGTACAAACTGTTTAAAGGTTAGAATTCATCCATGTCGCCCAGCAGATCGATAAGGTATGGATGGAATTTATCATTCAATCGCAGTGCTAATCATATCATGATCTACCAAATATGAAGCTACATTTGTCTATAGTTTAATGTCTACCTTGCTACTTTTGCCGTCAAATATGACGAAAAGACACGTAATATATTCTCTTCCTTTAGATTTCAGTTTCTTCTTTCATATGGAATGACAGACAGCATTGAAATACAATGTACGGAGACACAACTAAAGGCAATTGAATCACCAATAACCCCTAATACCCTACTTAACATCATTGCAGGACCAGGAGCGGGAAAGACAAAGACTTTGGTCGATCGAATTGCGTATGCCCTAAATTTAGGACTTGATCCAAAAGAGATTCAAGTATTCAGTTTGACCAAAAAGACCGTAGAAGACTTTAAGTTAAAGCTGGTTGATACTATGGGCTATGCTATAGCTAGCCAGGTAAATGTGTCAACTTTTCATTCGTTTTGTTATCGTTTACTCGCTGAAAAAGAACCAGACATATACAAATTCAATCCAAGTAACAGATTCGACCCTGATTTTCTTAGGAAATTCTTTAATGTTAAGTCACATATCAAGATTGATTATGCCAGTTATGAAAACGATTTGCTGAAGTATGATTTTGCTGAATTGTTAACCTCCAAGTACGTCCCAAAAAAAGATCGTGTGTTCTACGATAAAATCATCCTAGAAGCTAGCAAAATTGTCGAAAATAAGGAAGTTCAAGTACTTGAGAGCTGTAAGTTGATAATAATAGATGAGTTTCAAGATGTATCCTCAATCATCATGCATTTTTTGCGTCAAATATGTAAAAGCAAACATCTAACTATATCAGGTGACATAGATCAATCCATTTATGAATTTACCGGTGCTTTTCCAATGAAGAACTGGGGCGTAATGGACTCACTTTACAATGAAGATAATCGAAAGGATATTTTATTAGAAACAACGTTCAGATTGCCTGAGAACTTGATCAAAGTATCAACAAACACGCTTCATTCACCAAGAACTCTATTGAGCCCAGGCATCATGAATGAAACTAATATTAAGCCATATCGTGTGATTTTTTCAAGCAGTGAAGAAGAATTGAATTTTATATATAATGAAGTTGATAAATTAATTACTGAATCAAATGGTAAAATCAAAAGTAAGAATATTGCAATTTTGTCACATTCCAATGCTTCTGTCTCAACAATTGGTAACTTTTTTAGTGCTAAAAACAAATATCCAGTTTTAAGGTTAAAAGACAAACCATTGTGGGCCAGCACCCCATTGTCAATGATTTTGGACTTCTTTAAAATTTTGGACAATATTAATGATGATGAAAGTATGATTTCTGTTTGTCGACATTTGCACTTAGTCGGACCTACGGCGTTGCTCAAATTGAAAAATACGGCTAATAGTCTAGGAAAAAGTATATACAGCTCTATTATAAATCATCCAAACAAATTTACAGCAGGCCAGTTAAAGTTATTTAAACAATTTTTCAACTATATTAAGGAAATTGAAGTGGATAAGAATAATGCTGAGTCAATCATGATCAATCTACTTCGCTTTTGCAAGCAAACCAATTTGAGAAATAAATTAGGAACAATTCCTGAATTTAAAATTGAACTGGACTTACAGGAAATATACAGTGATTTGAAGATTTTAGAGAAATGTAAACCAGAAGGGGAAAATCTTTTGAATTTTTTCATTGATAATTATGACCAAACACAATTCTACAAACAAGTTGTGAAAAGTAAAGATATTGATAATTGTATTACAATTTCGACTATCCACACAAGCAAAGGTAGAGAATGGGATATTGTTTTCATCACAACCTTGCTTTCAAACTTTGGAGAACGAATCCAAGAATTATCGAATAGTCCGCAATGTAACTATGTTGGAGTAACCCGGGCTAAGCATCTCCTATATTATAATAGGTTCCTTCATGAACCGCTTCAATACATTGATACTCGAGGGCCTATACCAAGTCCAAGATATAAAGGCACCCTTAAATATTTACCTAAGCTGGAGAAACTGGGAAAAGTCAATGAACTGAATACACTTCCGGAATGGGAAACCAATAGAAATGGTATTGATGAATCATCAATTAAGACTTTAGTAAATAACATGACAAGAAAACCAATGTTCAATGTGAAGTTCCATAAGTTGGCATATAAGCTGATCAGAAATGGTATAATGTGATCACTTTTTCTTAATTGGAACATCAGTCAATTGAAATTTGATGTTCATGTTGATGTTTGTTGATTGTAAATGAGAGAGTATTTCAGGGTTCAAAACTTCAATTTTGTCAATTATCTCCTTCAAATTAGTGTCTTGTTGGATTAATTCATCGTATACAAATAGCAGCGAAATGTCTTTCTTTAAGTTCAAATGCTTTGCTAATCGTTCTGATGAACCCTTTGGAATTTGAACCAATTTGACGCCAGCGAGTGCGCATAACATTGGAAAATGCTGATACAATAAAGGGGATACCATATCAGACTTAGAAACAAACAAGACACCTGTTGCTACTTTATGTTTCTTAATGTTTTTCTGTACATGCTTTTCTAAAAGCTTATTTATTGTATTATAGCCTGTCACCACCAAATTTCTATCTTTAAAAACACCATTCTCTGGATTGCTCAATTCCTTTTCTATTTCTTTCGCTTTATCCTCTTTACTCAAGACATTCCATCTTGATGAAGAAGTTAGTATAGTATGTGTAAGCAAATCTAAAATTAAAAGCTGATCTTTGTGATCGATTTTGGTCCAAACCTGATGTGCCACATATGGATTAGACAATAGTGGTTTGAACATTTGTCTTCGCTTTACATTAGTCTCCTTTTTCGTTACTTTTGATTCCTGCATTTCAATTTGCACTTGATTACAGTAGCATTTGATTTCGTATACAAAAAAAATTTTTCATACTGATTTGGTGCATGTTCACATGTTGATAAAATATCAGCAACATTTTCTTCTTCTGAATTGAAATAATCTGTTTTTGAAAAGTAAAAATGGCATTTGATTTGATCTGTTTAGGTAACCCATTGTTGGATTTGCAAGTTGACGTTGAAAAGTCATACTTAGATAAGTACGAATTGAAGGAAAACGATGCTATCCTTGTTGAAGAAAAGCACATGCCAATTTTTGAAGAGGTATTGAAGATGGATGGTGTTAAGATGATTGCAGGTGGTGCTGCTCAAAACACCGCAAGAGGTGCTCAATATGTTTTACCAGCAGAAAAGGTTTTATACTTTGGTTCTGTTGGTAAGGATGTCTACGCTGATAAGTTGATTGAAGCAAACAAGTCTGTTGGTTTGACCACTGCTTACATGGTCCAAAACGATATTGCCACCGGTAAATGTGCTGCTTTGATCAATGGTGTCAACAGATCCCTTGTTACTGACTTAGCTGCTGCTAACCATTTCAAGCCATCACACTTGGAAATTCCAGAAAACTGGGCACATGTTGAAGCTGGTAAGGTCTTTTACATTGGTGGTTTCCATTTGACTGTTTCACCAGATGCTATTGAATTGCTTGGTAAGCATGCTGCTGCAACCAACAAGGATTTCATCTTGAACTTCTCAGCTCCTTTCATTCCTCAATTCTTCAAGGATCCATTAGCTCAAGTCATTCCTTACACTGACTACATTATTTGTAACGAATCTGAAGCTGCTTCCTATGCTGAAGCACATGCTCTTGGAACTACTGATTTAACTGCTATTGCTAAGCACATTGCTGCTTTGCCAAAGGTCAATGCTAACAAGCCAAGAACTGTTATCTTCACTCAAGGTACCGACGCTACTTTGACCATTAGCTACGATTCTACCACCAAGGAATACACTGCTAAGGAATTCCCTGTTCACGTCTTAGAATCTTCTAAGATCACTGATACTAATGGTGCTGGTGATGCTTTTGCTGCTGGTTTTACTGCCGGTTTGGTTCAAGGCAAGGATTTAGCTACTAATGTTGACATGGGTCACTGGTTAGCCAAATTATCCATTCAAGAAGTTGGTCCATCGTACCCATTTCCAAAGCAAACTTACAACTAGATTTAAGTAAATGAAAAAAAAAGAACTTCAGTTTTTTTGTATACAATATGTTCGAAACATCGTATTCTTCTATAATCATCAGGCTTATTAAATTTTCATTATCAGTAAATGAAGGGTTACTTAATTCTATTTTTTCTTGTAACAAAAAGTCTTAATCCCAGATTAAGGCTAACATTTTGAAAATCTTAAAAATGTATTACATCGTAACGTTATCAGTGAATTATCAGGAGAAAGGCAACGTTGTAATAATATTATTCAAAAGTATTTTTAAAGAAAGATAAGGAAGTAGAAATATAACGGAAAAAGCATGGAGGTTATAAAAGGGCAGTGTTTGAACACTAGCAGTGTTAAAGATAGACACTATTATTTTTTTAAGACATAGTATATTCGACGCCCATTCTTGGAGCATTGACAATAATACCCATAATGATACCAGCAATGAGACCAGCCATTGGCAAAGTCAAGAACCAACCGCAGTAAGAAAATGCAACAATTCTCCAGTTAGTTGCCTTCAAATCTAAGTTACAAAGACCAACAAAGACAGTACAACCGATAGCAATTTGAGTTGTGGATACAGGAATAGAAAGTCTGGTAGCCATGACAACAGTAATAGCAGCACCTAATTCAATGGAGAAACCTCTTGCAGGAGATTGCAAAGTCAATTTGTTACCTAAGATAGCCATAATTCTGTAACCAAACATCCAGATACCAAGAACTAAGGAAGCAGCAGTGAAACATAGAATCCAAATTGGAATATCAGCCTTACTGGCGACAGTGTTGGTAGTCCAAACTTGGTAAATGGTAGTTAATGGACCAGACGCATTGGAAATATCATTAGAACCATGAGCAAAGGACATGGTACATGCAGTGACACATTGTAAAAGAGAGAACAAATGTTCAACTCTGTTATCGTAGATCTTACATCTCTTGTGAACATCTTGTAAGTTACCAGCAAGAACGGAACCGTCACCGTTCATTTGAGCGTTAATGACATCGTGTCTGAAACCGTGAGAAACGAGCAACCAGGCGAGAAGTGGCCACTTTCTTGGCATCATAGCCATCTTACGCCAGACAGCATATTCACCGTCAAAGTGCATGGTGTTCCACTTGATTGTTTCAGCAGTTGGCTTTTCGAGTAATTCAATAGCAGAGGAGTCCTTGGTGGCCAAGAGAGGAGTGTTAGCCGCGTTATCGGTGGCCACCTTTTCAATTTCAGTGAGATTGGCATTGTTCTTCTTGTCAACAGAGTCTTCATCGTCGTTCTCAGCAAGATTTTCTTCGTCGGATTGGGAAGCAACATCGTTGAATCTCTTACCCTCGTAGTAGTCGATGACCAAGTCGTGTCCTTCAGGCATTGGAGGAATGTCGTCAGTGGACTTAAACCAGTAAACGATACCGTAGAAAGCCTGGTATTGCTGCAAGGTCCAGTCTTCGTGCACAAGCTTTCTGTAGAGGAAAGGGTGGAGGAAGAGCAGGTAGAGAATGGTAGCAACACCACCAACACCGAAAATGGAGCCCACAGTGGCACCGGTGGAGAGGTTGTTCAACTTCAAGTTCGGAGCACCCTTCCACACGATCAACATGGTCAAGATGGAGAAGGTGGCGAAAACAACCAAAGGCACGATGTAGAACGCTCTCTTCAATGGGTTCTTTGCCTCCAAGACAAAGAACTTACAGAAGAGGAAGATACAGGAGGAGATGACACCACCGAGCACTGGCGCAATGAACCAGGACGCCACGATCTGCGAGAACCCCTTCCAGCCCCAGTAGATGTTGTCGGTACCAACCGCAGCGATACCAGCACCAATGAGCCCACCGATGATGGAGTGGGTGGACGACACAGGCATGCAGATGTACGTTGCAAGGGACACCCACAGCGACGAGCCGATGAGCGCACACATCATGGTGAGCATGAGCGCCGCTGGCGAGTCCTTGTACGCGTCCAAGTTGACAATCTTACTCTTGATGGTGTCCGACACTCTCGAACCTGCAAGCACCGCACCGAGGAACTCGAAGATGGCCGCGAGAATCATCGCCTGCCAGTACTTCAACGATCTGGACGAGATCGACGACGAGAACGAGTTGGACACGTCGTTGGCACCGATGTTGAACGCATCGAGGAACGCAAAGATCACACCGATGGCGAAGATGTAGTTGAACTGTTCTAATTGCATTTTGTTCCTTTGTCTTGCTTGCTCTCTTCTCCTGTACAACCTCACCACACTGTCACCACCACTGCCTTTTATACAATTTGCTTTATCTTTGCTTTTGTCGCCAACAATGCACCTCTCTCACACGTGGGGGTTTTGCACCCTTCTTAGGAACAGGCATGCCAGAAAAAATTTTCAACGCTCCAGGGTCTAAGCCATGGACCCTGGTGCGAGGGGCGCTACCGACTCCGGCCTGCTGTCATAGACCCTACGTCCTGGTCCCCATGACCAGAATGCCACCACTTCCCACCTTTCAAGCACACACGTCCAATGGCACGTGTGCATTGTGCCAATGTGTTCTCTGCCTCCTGGTTCGCTGACTTCGTCCAGAGTGGATTGGAAACAGCGTCCCCACGTGTTCAATTTGGGTCCTAGACCCTAGGACCCCTTTTCGCACGCTGCGAACCCTTGTGCCACTTGCTGTCGCCGGGTAACAACAGCTTTACGAAAGCTGTCACTCAGCGCGAACGCGTGAAAATGAAAACCGCTGCGGGAGCAGAGACGCGCTTACGTAAGCGGCCTGCTCTGTCCATGCTGGGTCAGTGGAAGGCATGTGAGACACTAGGGCACGGGCGGGGAGGCAATGGCCGGTGGGTTGGTTGGCGGCAGGCTCACTGCGCCAGTGTGTAGCTACACCGCAAAAGTGGGAGGGCGTCGAAGGTGGTGGGGACAAAAGTGCAATATGCCGGTGAGGGCGATCCGTAGACGAAGGGCAAGCAGGGAAAGGGTGCGGAGCGTAGGGTGGTGTAGGGTGGTGTTGAGTGCAGGAGCTGACGGTGCTGGCGGCAGTGCTGCCACGTTGCGAGAAGCATCAGGGGATGCAGGCAAGTAAGCTCAGTGCTCGGCGGCGCCTGTGCAGGAGAGCATGCAGTTAGCTAGCTTCCTTTGTGT
This sequence comes from Saturnispora gosingensis, assembly GCA_030570395.1. Lineage (NCBI taxonomy): Eukaryota > Fungi > Ascomycota > Pichiomycetes > Pichiales > Pichiaceae > Saturnispora > Saturnispora gosingensis. The sequence continues at coordinate 162,658 of JAJLVU010000004.1, forward strand.
AAAGCAACGTGCAAGTGCGTTGCGGACACAGGTGTTCTGGGCCGCAGGTATGGATGCAGCACGCACTTGGACGAGCAGTGGAGTCCACGGCGACGCAAGCTCAGGGCGTGTGCGGTGCTGTGGCGCAGCATGTGCGCACGCGGGGCAAAGAAGCTGGCTGAGAGGCGGCGTGTGCAGAGAGGTTACGTATGCATTTGGGCAGCTACTCGGGCGTACTCGCACACAAGTGGAAACGAATGGTGATAATAGTGCATGTGTGAAAAGTTGTGCGCACACGCTAGCGACTGCGACAGCATTGTAGAAACGAAGGATGTCGCGGACGATGGTAGCTGGTAGTGAAAAAAGTGTGTGTTAAGTACAAAAGGGGCAATTATGGTGGTGGTGATGGTTGCGGACGTGCACGTCTCATGCCTGTGTTGGCACTGGCTGCAGATAGCACACACGCAAACCACGGCAGGGCAAGTCCTTAGGATGTGCAAGAGACGTGATCTGGCGTAGTGTGGTTCGCTGGTAGTGGGTACAATAAGCATACGCGCCGACAAATGCAACAGTAAAATTGAGCAAGTACAATATACAGGGCAAGCTTAGTGCTGTACCTTGTTACGAAGCTTCGTGCAATTAAAGAATAAACAACGCGTACAAACAATCACTCGTCATCCTTCACCTCCTCGATAGTAGCGGTTCTTCTGGTCGCAGTGGTTTGAGTGGCCGCGCCGGTGGCACCAGAGACGTGTTTTATTTGTGTGGCCACACGCTTCTCGTCGTTGGCGGCCCCCTTCGTTTGTGTATCGGCAGGTGCTGCGCCCGTTGCAGCATGCTTCTTTGCCTTCTTTTTGCTCTTCTTGGCACCAGACGTCCACTCGTAGCTTGGCTGGAAGGACTCCAGCACACCGCAGTCTTCAAAGAGGTTAGGGAAGATCCATAGCTGGTTCTTCATGCTAACCAGGGTGACCACATAAATGACCAACCTCACTAAGGCGAGACCGAAGAAAAGCGCAACAAATCCTAGTGCCAAGTTACTCAAGTACCACACTCCTCTTCTCATCCAAACAGGCCACAATGGGAACAATATAACAGCAAAGACAACAACGATTGCTGCTATGGTGTAGAGCACCAAATAAGGGTTCGGTGGTGTAAAGTTCCAAACGTAGTATTCGTCTGCCGCCAAACCTGCTTTGTTAATGAGTTCTAGCGCTGGTGTCTTTTTGTCAATTGCGATATTCCTACTCTTGGCAACCTTTGTTTCCAACTTTTGAACTGGTAAGACCAACTGGTTTTGGATTAGTTTGATGAATTGCTGTTGGACATCACTTTTCTCCTTGATCACAGGCAAAATTCCCTTGCTTTTTAGCTGCTTCTTTTGATATTCTTCACTCAACAAAGCCCTTTCGAATCTCTTGTATCTGAAGAACTCACTTCTATTCTTAGTATTGGAAACGACCCCTGTTCTTTGCTTCAACGTTTTATTGTGCCTCAGTTCTGTTGCGAGGGCAATGGCAACGGGATCCTTTTGTCCACTGTTTGGCGCCAGCCTAGCTGTCCCCGGTGGCATTTGCCCCGTTGCAACTTGTGCAGGTCTCGTTTGACCTGGTCCTAGCGATTGCATCTTCTATAGTCAATAGTTATCAGAAGATACACTAATATTGACGTGTTTGTTTCCTCTTCAAATCAGCAAAAAAAAATGCCTGAAAAATTTCAAAATGAACTCCATCTAAATGAGAGACTTCAGATTACTAAAGTATTGTAGAAAATGTACTTAAACTAAAAAGAACAAAGATGCTAGAATAGAATAGCGCAAAGTAGAATTGCAATTGAAAACCTAAACACCATAATTGAAATTTACGACAATTGATCCCACTTCTGTGTTTAAAGTAATGTCATCTTTGTTGCCAACGACATCACTCAAGTTCAGTTGAGCTTCGCCAACAACCTTATCCTTACCTAACACATGATGCTGCCTGACTTCAAATGTTAAGACAGCGTGTGGATCGCATTTAAATGCCACCTGTTCATTCCATTTGATGTCACCATCTTGAATCTTGAGCGGCTTGGTTTTGAAAAGCGTTTTCGTCTTCATGCTCTTAGAAACCAAAGTCACCTTTAGCTGGTAGTGCGCAGAGTCACTGTTCTTAGTAATCATATGCCCAATAGTCAACCTACCTGCCAAAGAGTTTGGACCGTGAAATGTTTCAGTCATGACACTAGCAACATCCATCGATGATCTGGTGCTCAAACCACCAGTAGATGGTGTCTTTGAATGTTCGTATTTTGGTTGCAAAGGTCTAAAACTGGAAGTGGAGGTTCTAGGTTGGGCTTTATGGTTACTTCCATGACCAAGCTTTCTTAACAAACCGGCTGCACCACCTGTAACACCTCCTGCGACACCTGTAACACCGCCGGCAACTCCTCCTGCAACTCCTCCTGCAACTCCCCCGGCCACATTCAGCGCTCCTCCAGCAACATTTGCACCCAGAGCTCCGAAATCACTGATCGTACCGTTCAGAATATTACCAGCGTTCGTAATAACACCTACACCAGGTCTAATGTAACCAGGGACAAATTTTGTTTCAATTTCAACATAACCTGAAGACTTTTTCAATGGTAGTTTCCATTGTTGAGTTTCATTAACAGAGATATCATTCAAACTCAAAGTTGAAACACCAAGAAAATCATTCTTACCTGCCATATCCCAATCGTAAATGTGAATTTCAAAAGTGGCTCTTTCTCTTGATCTTATAACTAGTTTAGTTGTTTCATTCCATTCTGGGTTAAGATTCTTTTTAATGGTCTTAGTCCTGTAAGATTCTTTGCCGTTAACTAAAACAAGAGCAAATGGATCAGAAAATCCATTAGAATCAGCAGCCGGTAAATCCACACCCTTGATAAGTTTCAAGGTTAACATACCTGTATCGGAAACAGAATCAGAATCTCCCATGCTAATGGTAGAAGGAGCGTATTCAAACATGAAATCGACTGAACAGCCATTGAAGTTTATTTTCATGACTTTATCATAACCATTTTTAAGTAAATCAATAACTTTATATGGCTCTGAAGTCATAGCAATAACTTGATCTTGTCTTGTAACTCTTTCAGTTTTAGTAATTCTGAAAGTGATGATAGAGTTTGGTAAATCTCTAATGAATGCATCACCTGAATGTGCATGGAATTTACCGTTCGTAGATTGCCTTGATATGAAGTCTGGATAGTTTCTATCGTCAACAAGAATTTGGACATAAGCAGCCTTTTCTTTAACGCTACCCTTCAACAGATTAACGCCAAGAACACCACTTTTATAGTTCAACACATCTTCGAGTGACATAATTGTTTTCTTTGAATCCACAAGCTGTTGCTCGACACCCTCATTTTCAACCCATTCATAATTATCAGGATTTTTCTTGTAGTCCTCCAGAAATTTAGCTTGTTCTTCCAAATCTTCCAAATCGTCATCTTCCTGTTGACTTTCATTCTGTTTAGCGATGATTGCTTGAAGCTCTCTACGAGAATAAACAGGGAACAATGGGTAGTATGACAAAACGTAAAATATTTCACCAGTAGATTCATTATTTCTCGATAAACGACCTTCAAATCTAAATTTCTTATTTTGGTTTGCAGGATCCTTCAAGAAATCAGATAAATCAACATTTAATGAACCAACTTCTCTATCCTGGTCGCCAGATTCAACATCCATCACACGTAGTTTAATTTTCTCATTTTGTGATTGGATTGAAAGGTAAAAAACATCTCCAAAGTTAGGATTGAGTGTGCTTTTAACGACATCACTTTCACCTTTCAAAACTCCACCAGAGAGAACTTGGACATAGGGATCAATCGTACCTAATTTTTCTAAATTAGGTAAATTCTTAGCGTTAACAATATGAAGTCTTAGAATACCAATTGGAGGGACAAATGTAACATCATCTTTCTGAGAAATTGATGGCAATGGCTTCCAAACAGTTGAGAACTTAAATTGACCCTGACCGGTTGTAAATTTCAACTTATGAGATTTTTGGGAGCTGATAAAAATCAAATCGGCAAGATTAGATGATTTGTATTCCGCCAAAATGGTCTCACCATAAGATGAAATATCTTTAATTAAGATCCTAATGTGTGACGTAGCCTTTGAGTTGATCAATCTTTCAAGTTTACATTTATATTCTGGATTGCTGGTACCCTTGGCCAATCTACTTGTGATTGCAAGTTCTTCGTCAATGTACAGTTCCGCAAAAGTAGATGGTTTACCAAGAAGAGATTTCGAAGAATCCAAGTCTCTTGCAGCAAGTAACGTAAATTCAAAAATACCAGTATCTGATTCTGGTTGTTTGGTGACTTCCTTAGTCTCTTGACCTTCAGGAGATTCAAGGACAGGATACCAAATTAAGTCGTAAACAATTTTCCCTACATTTCTATTGTTTGCTGTCAATTTGGTTTCAATCATAGATTGCTCATGGTCTTGTAATAAATCTTGCAATTCGAAGGAGGCTTCAGCCAGTTCGTCATTTTCACCAGTCTTTTTCAAATTCATCAGTCTGAATTTCAATTTTGTTTGTAAGCTGCTAATAAGGATATATTTTGTGTCATTGAACACTGGGGTACTTGTGTTGGATTTAATGTCTGTTTCATGGATGTCTGCAGGTGGAGCATTTTCAACACCATATTCAACGTAAGGGTTAATGATGGCATTTTCTTTAGTTACGTTGTATTCAGCACCTCTGATTTTGACCGCTAGGACACCCATAGCTGAAGGAAGAGATGAGTCAACGATGTCATGAACGTTGATATCCAAACTGTTTGGAGCGTACAGCATTGGAGCTAAATTGGAATGGATAAGACCATTGACAAAAGAAGACAAACCAGGAATCAATGACATGATATCAATACCAAAGGTGTTACCACCAACTGGTTTCAAAGCATAATCGATTTTAGGTTGCTCCAAAAAGCAAAGTGAGACAACATCGATGTGAGGAAAGGTGTCGCCAATTTTCAGCTTGATTCTCATCAAGCCTGAAAAAGACATATCTTCGACCAAGATTGGCAATGAGGCCCCAACGAATCCCTTACCAACTCTGATACCTAACGCAACCTTAGGAGCGATTCTAGACTTCAATTCATTGGCAGTCATGTCGGATTTGTCGTTAGGAGTGAAGTTGAAGTTCCAGTCCATTTGGTAGAGGTCAGAGCCAAGTTTGGTGAACGACTTGATAGATTCGACCTTTGGCGCCTTTGTACCAAGGGTGAACTGGTCCAAGGTTAGCTTGTCAATTGGAGGAGGTGGTGAAACCTCTTTAAGCACAGCATTGGTGGATGAAATAACCATGTCAGACAGTGCTGGCATGTAAATGACCCAAAACTTGGAAAGGAAGTTGTTAAGCCAGTGCATGGATTCGAGTTTCTTTTCCAACTGGTCTGCAGAGTTGACTCTCTGCATGTCGTCTCTGATGTTGGTGTTGAATCTTCTGAACTCAGCACGATACACAACGAACCCGCCTATAGTCACCACAAACACTGACAACAATCCTACACCGATGTAGGCTAAGAGCCACGAAAACGTACACATTGCCACGACGAGCGAGCAGTTCCAGTACAAGTCCGCATAGTACTTTTCCGAGATGTACTTGGTTAATCTGTCACCGTTGTTGGCGGTTGTCATCTGCTGCAGTTCCTCAAGCGACGGTGGCTTTTCAGGATCGATGTACGCTGCGACACGTCTCCAGGGGAACTTGGCGTCGTAACCCTTTGGAGGCTGCACAAACTCGTGGTCAACAATCACTGACGCAGTTGACGACACCGATCTTGCTGGCGATGGGTCCCTGCGAGGCACGCTTAGTTTCCCGCTGTCTTCATTGTGGACCTGAGAGCCTGTTGACGTGGACAGGGGTACAGGCTCCTTGTAGTTGATATCGAAGTTCTTTGGCTTACTTGCGACAGCCTAAAATAATACAATTAGTTAGTATATAGTTCTAAATCCTACATTGACCTTGCAAAGTCCTCTTTTATCATACCTCTGGCATCTTCCTTATATCCTTATACAATGCCTCTATTGTAGACGAAGAAGAAAAATTGTTGATGTTTTTTTCTGCGAACGTTTGCGAATGCACGATTTGGCTCAGAAGCTCGGCATGGGAACACGCTAGAAGCTGAAGCTTTTGACCAACTCTCGCTGTCTGGCGACGATGGACCAGAACTGGTCGGCCGGAATCTGAGACTGAAGTCTGTGTGCAACAAGAGTAGTGAAATCAGCGCCTCGCCTCGTAAGACTCTGCGAGCAGTACACCAGCTGTAGAAGCAAGCTGTCTCTGATGGAGACGTCGTGGATGTCGTCGAGGTTGTGCTGGAGCAGGGTGCAGAGATGGTCGACGATACTGGACACAAACGAAGAGCAGAGCGACGCATTGGCAGCAAAGAGCGACTCAAACGTCATGATTGTTTGGAAACAGTGCTCTCTCACTACCTCGATGGAACGCTTGAGATAGCGCTCCACAAAATGGGACTCCAGCAATGGCAGCAGCGAGTCGAGCTCCTGCATGATGAACTGGTGTCGGGACTTTAGATATATCTGCTCGAGGAGATCGCTGTTGTTGGTGATACGCTTCAACAGTGACATGATCTTGATGATGGTGGACTGCTTGATGTTTGTGTTCACGAGTCTGATTAGAGACTGTACCATGCCCTCGATTTCCCTTGCGACGTTGTCCTCGATGTCGCTGATAAGACCGACATTGTTGTACCTGATCGCCAGCCGCTTTGTGAGGGACGAAACCTCTATGCACTCAGAGTACTTGGTCATCTTCACTAGCGAGCAAGTGAGAGACGGCAGCTCCAAGATCGCAATGAGCGTGTCGATGTTGTTTAAAAGCACTGTCAGATTAGACTCCGTCGAAAGCGGCTGCGTGTCGCCCCTGGACACTGTGAGCTTGCTGGCCGTGAGCTTGCTGGACGCCACTGCCAACTGGCTCAAGTTGTCCACGGATTTGGCCAAAACGTCAAAAGACTGTAGGATTTCGTCCCAGTTGTTCTGCAAAAGGGCCTTATTTTGTCGCTGAATCGTTTGCGAGTCGTTCGAAAGCTCTGCAATCTGCTCCACAATGGAATTCGACGTCGATAGTGCTGTGTCCGGGTTAACATTGGTCGATAGAATATTGCTTGACGACGAATTTAGGATCGAAATGAGATATTGGGACACCTCTGATTTCACATGCGGATCATTTAGTGCTTCTCGGCTGTCTTTACTAACACACTGCTGTCTATTGAGAGTCTCCAAAAGCAAATCCACCTGGTTCATTTGCTGATCTGGCGATTTTCCAACCTTTGTTTGGTGGAAATTGGCGATACTTTTTTTTTGGTATGCTAAATAACACCAGATTTATCTACAGCCAACACCAAGCACTACACACAATCCACCATGGAAGGCTTATTTTTCAACATTGAGAACGGGTACATTGAGGCATTAACGCGTGCATACAAGAATGCCCTCTTGGCAGCACCACAGTACGCCAATTTGACTCAGTGTGACACACTCGAAGATTTGAAGTTGCAACTCTCTGCCACCGATTATTCAGCGGTTCTAGCTGACATCAACACGTCTTTGTCCACTAGCTTGTTGGAACAGAAGCTCAATGCCCAGCTTGTCCAGCAGTTTCAATACTTGCGTTCGCAAGCTGCGTATCCGCTCTCCCAGTTTATGGACTACATCACCTATGGTTACATGATCGACAACGTGGCGCTAATGATCACTGGTACCATTCACAATAGAGACCGTAACGAAATTTTGAAGAGATGCCATCCGTTGGGATGGTTCGACACTTTACCAACCTTATCGATCGCTACAGACTTGGATTCCCTTTACGAAACTGTTCTTATTGACACGCCTTTGGCCAAGTACTTCAACGACACCATCTCAGTCGACGATTTAGATGACTTGAACATTGAAATCATCAGAAACTGTCTCTACAGAGCTTACTTGGAAGATTTCTCCCAATGGTGCAAAGCTGAATTACCTAACCCAAGTGACGAAATCATGGACAGACTATTAACCTTTGAGGCCGATAAGAGATCCATCAACATTTGTATTAACTCCATAGATACTGAATTAGGTCCTCAGGACAAGTCCAAGATGTTGCCTTCAATCGGCTTGCTTTCAGACTCTTCTCTGCAATACCATTTATCCACCAGCAACGAATTGGAGAATTTGAAGATGACAATTCAGTCTGTGGGACCCTACTCTGGATTTTTCAACGAAAAGTCTTTAGAAGATAACCTTTACGAGTATGAAATGAAGCTAAACAGAGATGCATTCACTCAACAATTCACTTACTCCACCATTTGGGCTTTTATCAAATCAAAGGAGCAAGAAGTGAGAAACATCACTTGGATTGCTGAATGTATTGCTCAAAACCAAAGAGATAGAATTAACAATTACATTTCTGTTTACTAGTTAAGCACACACAAACACACCTTTCTTTATTTTATTTAAAAATCATCCTTTCAACATAATCTCAACTTCTCTTTTGTACTAATTAATAAGACGTAGGTTTTTGCTTCTTTTTAGTTTGAACTATTTAATTTTTAAAAGTACCATATCAATACCAAATGCGCTCTATCTATAGTTCTGTGCTAAAGTCCCTTTTGGTTTTTTTTGTAAGTTGAACTTTAAAAGCATTCTCTCGGAAATTATGAGACTTTTTAAATTTTTCTAAGTCAGCAAATATCAACAATTTCATAGAACCACTGGACCAATTTCGAAGGGAATATAAGGAAATCGGAGGTAGAATGGATCAGTTAAGTAAAAATATTAATAACCTATCGCTTTGGGAGGTGAAGTCGTATGTGCGTAAGGCGCAAAATGCGGTTTTAAATCTTACCGATGTTCAGGCAAAGGTCAGGGAAGCAACCAATAATGAACCATGGGGGGCATCTTCCACGCTTATGAGTGGCATTGCACGTGCCACGTTTACCTACAGAGATAGAGAAGAGATCTGTAACATGATTTTTAGAAGGTTCACTGAAAAGTCCGCTAGAGAATGGAGACAGATTTACAAGGCCTTGGTTTTGATGGAGTTTCTTGTGAAGAATGGTAGTGAACGTTTTGTTGATGATGCAAGAACCAATATTGCGCTTGTGACTATGTTGAAGTCGTTCCATTACATTGACTCAAAGGGTGTCGATCAGGGTATCAATGTGAGAAACAGGGCCAGAGAGCTTTCTGCATTGTTAAATGACGAAACCAAGATCAGAGATGAAAGGAAAAAGGCGAAGGAAAATGCAAAGAAGTTTGGTGCCGTTTCATCTTCCACTGGTGTTTATGCAAGTGGGGGAGCTGGTGACGACAGCTATGAAACTCGAGTCTTTGGTGATGGAGGTGTTTACGGTCGCCGCTATGAAGAGCAGAGAAATGGTGGAGATAATGCATTTGAAGAATACGATGTGGAACCAAACAGATCCAATCCAACTGTTGAGACTACGAGGGTCAATGCTGGATCCTCGGTTTCTAACAAGAAACCTGTTGAAGATGATGATTTTGACGACGATTTTGATGATTTCCAATCTGCACCTGCTGCTTCAAATACCACTAGTGCGCCAACTGCATCTAAAAACGTGGATCTCATGGACCTACTAGATTTCAACGCTTCATCAACAACCGCAACTGCTTCTGCACAGCAACCAAGCAATTTCAGTGCGTTCCAACAACCACAGCAACAGCACCAAGCGCAACAACAGCAAGTACAGGAACATGCTTACACTCCGGTCAATGTTCAGTCTAAACCTAAGGCCAACGATGACATTTTTGGTGATTTGCTAAAGAGTGCAAAGACTCCGGCATCTGCTACTAATAGCAAGCCAGTGCAAGCTGCTACAGGCACCAATAACAACAACAACAACAACAACAACAGTAGCAACAACTTCGATTCTCTTCTTGATTTGTAAGGACCTTTTTTTCATCCTTTGTATAACCAATCTACTTTCAAATAGTCACTAAAATTCCAACATACGTTCAATGACCGAAGATGCTCATGAACTACAATCGTACGTAGCTTAGTTACCGGCCAGTTATAAACTAAATATTAACAATCAAAATACCTAGATAATCTTGGAAATGAAAAAGCTTCGATTCTTTTACACTACCAGCCACTATCTATCAATTTCGTTATTCTGAAAAAAAAATTGATAAGACCTCTACTGAATTGAAGCACAGATTCATCAGCAAATCATTCAAACAACGCCCCCATCACAGCCAATCTATTTGATAGTGATGACATAGTATCCACTGCATCTTAGCAGATTCGGAATACGCCCACTTGGGCCACTGAAATATCACTATTTTCCAATTTTCGAAGCCCACGACAATCCCCATTTTTATATCAACTGGGAGAAAAGACTTCAGTCCTGACAAAATCTAAAAAATCTTAACATCTTTATTGAAATAGATACACCAATGCACACGTTTACACCTCCACGAACGTCGCCTTTGGCATCGCAGCAACAAGTGAACAAACGCCATAAACCATCTTTGCCGCCTGAGCTCCTCCATCGTCTCAAAACGTTTCCTTTGTTCAGTGAAGCCCCACAATCGTTTTTCCAGGCCCTTGCTTCGTCTTTTGGACTAGTGCAGTACAGACCGCAGGAGTTTATTGTGAAAGAGGGCGAGCCGTCCAAATCAATGTACTGGATTTTAAGGGGCACTGTGGGCGTAACTTCAACCGATGGAGAGGCCACCTATGCTGAACTTCCTCCAGGGTCGTTCTTTGGAGAAATTGGAATCTTGTTTAATCGTCCAAGGACGGCCACAGTTGTTGCACGAACGAAAGTACTAGTCGGAGTCTTGACTAAGGACTCACTTTCTGCAGTTCTTGCCAACTACCCTAAGGTGGAGCGCATAATCAGAGATGAAGGTCAAGAACGATTAGCAATGCAAGAGAAGAGAAAGAGAGTTTCCAAAGCAGCTGTTCCTGCTTTACGAAAACGTGGTTCTATAGCTTTGCCCCCGCTACCTTCAGAGCTAAGGAAGTCTGTTTCAAACGGTTTTTTCAGCGATTCACTTTTGGCAAATGATCATGACCAAGTTCCTGGTCCGTCATTACCACCGGTGTCAACCTTGATAGAAAATGAGTTGAATACATCCTCATCTGGTTCATCAGAGACTCCCATCGCCGCAACAGACCATATTGATAACTATATTTCAACAAGAGAATTTTTATGTCATTTACCTCTATTTGCTACATTACCAAAGGACATTCTTCATGATTTATCTCTAGCAGTCGAAGTTCATCGATATAGGCCCATGGAATACGTTTTCAGAGAAGGTGATAGTGGCAGAGACATTTTTTTCATTGTTTATGGTGAAGTTGAAGTCATAAAAGATCATTCCATTGTGGCAAGGTTGGGCCCCAAAATGTATTTCGGCGAATTTGCTTTTTTAAGTATTTTAAATGGTAACTCGTTGGATCTTCGGTCTGCTGATATCAGGACAATTACCGATTGTGAAATTTTAATTGTTCAAGACTCGACTTTAGATTCGATTTGTGAGAAATACCCATTAATTGCTGAACATATGAAACAGACGGCTATAGAAAGAAACAAAATCAATAGCTCAAGGAATACATCGCTTGATGCAGGGGATCCATCAGAAATCAGTAGTAATGTTATCAGCAAGCCTGAAAAATTACAAAATGATGGTCCTGACGTTCCATTTGAAGACAGTAATCAAAAGCAGAAAGAAGTGGTATTCAAAAGTAACGATTTCTTCAAAAACGGTTTTGAGCTATCTAATAACAATAATTCAAAAAAAAGACCATATGAACAACATTGTGATAATAACTCAATGCTCACACCAATCGCAACCGCAGAAAATTCACCTGGCGATGTCTCTACTACAATAACACCTAGTGTCAATTTCAAAAAGTTCTCTTTTGCTTCAGGTGACAATCAATCAACTATTGATGCAAAGAAACGACATTCATCAAACCAACAACTCCTTACGATGCCGCCTTTAAACCCAAGTTTAGGGTCTATACATCGATATTCAGCATTTCCAAAATCATCGTTTCAGTATACAACCCACGATTATAGAATGAGATTACAAGGAATTAATAATGGAAGAAGAAGATCTTCTGTTTTGGCTGTCAGCCCCTTACCTGATTCTCTAATTGTCAAAGTTTTTCAATATTGTGATTTACCTACGCTCACACGTATTGCTAGAGTTTGTTCAAGATGGAAGCAGCTTGTCTATTTATCAAACAATTTAATGCGAGTGTTAGATTTGACTCCCTGGTGTAAGGAGTTAGATGATGACGCCATCATTCAAATCACCAACTTTGTTGGGTCAAGGCCTCAAATAATAAATCTCTCAAATTGCTACCATGTCACAGACGCAGGGTTCAGCTACTTAATTAATGAAATCGGTATATCTGGTTCTATCAAGCAGTTAACAATGAAGAATGGTTGGAATATCTCGGCTATGGCTATTATGGATTTGTCTGTGGCTGGTAGATCTATTACAAAACTTGATTTGAGCAACTGTCGAAATGTTAAAGACGATGTCATTTTCAGATTAATGGGAAATGGATTTGATAATAAATTTGGGTGCCCTGACTTAGAAGATTTGAACTTGAGCTACTGTAAGTATTTAACAGATGAAAGCTTAAAGTGCATTGGGCAAAATGGATTCAGTAGATTGAAATCATTAGATTTAACAAGGTGCACAACAATGACGGACCATGGATTCATCTCTTGGTTGAATGGCTCAACTTTTTTACTTGAAAAACTTATCTTACGAGATTGTACGTTTTTGAGCGATAAGGTCATTGAGGTCTTAAGTTTAGTTTGTGGAAACTTGAAACAATTGGATTTAACGTTTTGTTGTATGTTAACTGATGTTTCTTTGAAACTTATTGGTCAAGGATGCCTATTACTAGAAAATTTGAACTTATCATTTTGCGGCTCTGCTGTTAGTGATTATTCACTACATGAATTGACAACATTGAAAAATTTGCGAATTCTCTCAATCAAAGGCTGTATCAGAGTTACCAGAGCTGGTGTTGATATGCTTTTAACCAAAATGGAATCATTGGAAGAACTGGTTTTGACTCAGTGTTCAAGGGTCAACGTTTATCATGGCCAGAATGTTAATCCTTTTGACGCAAATTATGGAAATTACTGTTGTCTAAAAATTAAACCACATGGCAGAATTGTTAAGGTTTATGTATAATATTATTTTTTTATTTAATTTTGCTTTCTACTTTTATAAATGCTCTTAATTTTTATCTACTTTTATCTATCTTACTGTAATCTATTTGGCCATTAATTATTGTTGGAAAATGTAAAAACATCCCCCAATTTAAGTCTTGGCGCAATGTTCATTGAAATCAATTCTTGGAATAATAACTTGGCAGCATAAGGAATCGTCATTTTAATAATCGTTTCACTAGTTTTACATGTTGGACACCATCCATTATACCCCATCAAACCACATTGATTACAGACATCAACATCGAAGGCATCTGAGCTTAACATTAATCTTTCTAGTAACAACTGTGAAGCACCATATGCAATAACACAATCTCTTTCCATTTCACCCAATCTTAAACCACCGTCTCTAGACCTACCTTCCGTCGGTTGTCTGGTTAAAACAGCCCTTGGACCTCTAGCTCTCGCATGCATTTTATCCAAAACCATATGCTTCAACTTTTGATAGTAAATAGGACCAAAGAAAATATATGCTTCAAGTGCTTCACCTGTGATACCGGAATACAACATATCCTTACCAGAATAGTTGAAACCATGTTGAACTAAAATTTCAGACATATCTTCCAAAGCTGAACCACCAAAACATGTACCGTACTGTAACGAGCCATCTAAAACACCTGCTTTACCAGAGACTAATTCCAACATTTTACCAACAGTCATACGTGATGGAAAACCATGTGGGTTCATAATAATATCAGGCGTTATACCTTGATCATTGAATGGCATATCTTCTTGCTGAACAATTAAACCACAAACACCCTTTTGACCATGTCTTGATGAAAATTTGTCACCAAGTTCAGGTCTTCTTGTCTGTCTCAACAAAACTTTGATAAGTGCCTGATCATTATCGCTGACGGACATCATGACTTGGTCAACATATGATGCTTCAGGGGCACGATAAATCATAGGCTGATCTCTGTGCTGCTGAGTAGATTCATTTTGATTAACAACAGATTCTCCTGAGTTTATTGGAATACACTTGTTGACATAAGTTTGTCCACTTTGGATTCTCATTCCAACTTCAGCTAAACCATCAACGTCAAGCGCATTATGTTGCCAAACCGGTTCTCCATTTTCCTTTACCTTTTTACCAGCAAGAATATCTTTCGTATGATTAGGATATCTCTTCAAAACAGCTGTATTCTTTCTTAGAACTTGACACCTACCAAAACCTCTGTCAATTGAAGATTTGTTCAAGATAAGAGCATCTTCAATATCATAACCTGAGTATGACATAACTGCAACAACTGCATTTTGACCAGCTGGTAGTTTATCATACTGGATTAATTCAATGGTTTTTGATTTAACCATTGGTTGTTGTGGATAACACATTAGGTATAATAAAGTATCAATTCTTCTGAATTGATTATAAGCAATAGCACCAATTGCTTGCTTACCCATCGCACATTGATAGGTGTTTCTTGGTGACTGATTGTGATGTGGATAAGGGATTAAACCAGCAACTGCACCTAAAACTGTAAAAGGTTCAATTTCCAAGTGAGTCGTCAACTTGTTGATATCTTTTTCGTAAAGTGCAATAAGAGAATCATTCTCTTCATTGACATCTAGGTATTCAACTAATCCGTTGACTAAGAAATCATCAAACCCCCATTCGCCGTTTTTCAACTTCAATAAATGTTCTGATTTAACTTTTGACTCCTCTTCCTGAACAATAATTAATGGACGACAAATTCTACCACCATCGGCTGCAATGTGAACACTATTATGATGATCATTAGTATAAATTGAAACAAATGCGCTAATCTTACCTGTTCTTCTCAATTTTCTAAATTTTTTAACAAAGGTGTTTGGATATCTTGTAGTTGCAACTAAAGTACCATTCAAATGAACACCGTATGTATCCTTTGAGTGCAAGGTGGCGGAGTCCACAATGTTGATATTTTCGGCACCCAAAATGTAGCACAACTTTCTGATTGGAGCTTCTTCATCATCAGTGGTGATATGTGTCATCAATGCCAAGTTTTTGACCAAACCACACGCTTCACCTTCTGGGGTATCAGAAGTACAAAGCATACCAAATTGAGAGGGTTGAAGTGCTCTTGGACCACTCACTTTACGTGATTTTTCGAATTGAGAGGATATTCTGGTCATCATACCTAGTGCGGAAATATAAGATAATCTTGATAAGACGTGTGTAACACCCGCCCTTTCCATCTTGAAACGCTTAAGAGACCAGTTACCAGTAGAAATAGCTCTATTCAAACCTGTAGTTATGTTATTAGAATGAATGTTGATATGTAAAAGAGCATCAAACTCACTAGTTCTACTAGGTTTCTTCAAAATTTTGTCTAAATTCATTTTAAAATCATTATTGAATTTCTTGAACAAATCTTCAAATAGCAAAGACATTAATTGACCAGCCAGTTCCAATCTTTTATTACCCACATAATCTCTATCGTCAACTAGTTTCGGATTGTCAATAGCCATAACAACTCTCCTGGTCATCATTGCAATGTAAAGGGCCTTTTCACGGAAATCCAAGTTTTCAACTGATAAATGAGCGATTAACGTAGTCGCAATAGCTTCGATACCTTCTTGTAACACTGATAGTTTTGGTGCATTCATTCTTCTAATTGTTTTAACCTTTCTACCAATGTATTCAAGGGCTTCCTTTTTAGTGTATACACCTAACTTTGCTGCTTCTTCAAAATTGACAGCAAAAATATCTTGATAAGTTGGGTTAGGACCGCAAACTAACTGCAAGATATCGAGATCTGAAACAATACCAGCAGCTTTTAAAACAATCACAATAGGAATTTCTTCACTAACTGAGTTGTGCTTCAGGTAGATTTTATCGTTCTTAGTAACAACGTAAGTTTTAGATTTTCGCTCGTGAGTAGAGGAGGTGACAGAAGCTTGGACTATACCTTTCTTTTCATCTGCTTCAACAATGATTCTGTTCTTACTCAGTTGTTCTTGAACTAAGATAACCTTTTCTGTACCATTAACAATAAAATATCCACCTGGATCAAGGGGACACTCGTTAAGAAAGGCCATTTCCTTTTCTGACTTGCCATTTAGTACACATTTGTTTGATCTCAACATGATAGGCATTCTTCCTATTTCCAGATCTCTGTGAATAATGATCTTACGACCCCTTGTGTATTCCACATCCACGTAAATAGGAGCAGAATATGTCAGATCTCTCAATCTACATTCATGAGGAGGTAACACTACTTCCAAACCACCTTTTGACTTGTAGCCTACTCTGATATCTAAATACTTCAGATAAAAATCAGGATCAACATCTGAAAGTACTCTTTCGTTTGCTTTGATGATCTTTTTCAAATCAACATCAACAAAGTAATTATAGGAGTCCAAATGTTGTTTAACGAGACCTTTGACTTTCAAAAACGCTGGCAAAAGATTCCATTTGTCCTCAGCAGTATTTATTGGGTCTGTCAAAGCTTTTCCCTTGTAAACAGGCTCTAAGAGCTCCTCAAAGCCATCACTTTCGGCCATTTTACCTTTAATAACTACCGTCTTATTAATTGGTGAAAAAAAATTTTATCTGTGTAAATCAAGTACAATTTCTAGGTCAGATCAACCCTTATTATCGACATTGATAAAATGGAGGATGGCGAAGAGTTTAAGACTTCTATCAACAGTTACTTGGATTCTTTGGGAAATGAGGTTCAGATGGAGCTTTATAGGGCACCAGAAACGTGCTTGGCTATCTTCAGATTGCTCCCGTCTTTGGCCAAATTTTACATCATGACACTATTGTTCCAATCAACTATGATTCCCTATTCAGATCTGAATAGATGGATTCATAAAGCTAATGCTAAGATGTATCAAAATGAATCTCTACAAAGGCTTAGGAGTTTGAATCTCTTAAAGGAGGTTAAAAAGCAAATTGTTCATCCCGTCACTAAACAGCCAGCGAATGTAACATTTGTGCAATTGAACGACGTTTTTAAGCAGTCATTCAAGGATGCATTGTCTGGGTTACCTAACGGTGTCAACCCTTCTAATGGAATGAATTTACAAGTCAACAATATTACTCAGACTGATGAAATCAGCATTGAATTCTTGGACACTTGGTCTTTGGATAAATGGGAAAGAATTTTACACTTTATGGTTGGTTCACAATCAGCACAGCTGAACTGTCCATCTCTTGTTGTTCTAAGACTTCTTCGATATTCTGGTTTAATGGAATTAGAACAAGATAGAACTTTAATGGAGGCAAATGAGAGCGTTGATCCGAATTACAGGCCCGATACCAACAAAGAATTTCCCTTATCAGTGTTAAGAGGACTGATGATTACAAAGCATGGATTCCAGTTTCTGTTACAAGAGATAAATAACCAGATTTGGACTTTTTTGATCCAGTATCTATTGATGTCAGAAACCAAAGATAAAAATTCGGTTGACGTTTTGAACTTTATATTTTTGTTGGGATCCTTGGAATTAGGTCAAAAATACCCAATTGAAATGCTTAGTACCATTCAGCAGCAAATGCTTTTTGATTTAGGGGAATTTGGATTGATTTATCGTAATAAAGACGAGCCATATTTTTTCCCAACGAGACTTGCTACTGCACTAACATCGGAATCGGCAAGTTTCAAATCTGCATCAGCTGCTATTGATCAGGAAATTGAAAATCCCGGTTCTGGATCTATCGTTATTGAAACCAATTTCAAGATATACTGTTATACGTCATCTCCCCTTCAAATTGCCATTTTGAATCTTTTTGTCCATATGAAAGCAAGATTTGCAAATTTAGTTACAGGTGTTGTTTCAAGGGAATCAATTCGTTCTGCATTAGTGAATGGTATTTCAGCTGAACAAATTTTGAACTATCTAGGTTCTCATGCCCATCCAGGTATGATAAAAATGGCCCAGGATGAATTCACGAAAAAGTATGAGTTTGAGTCATCCATTGGTAATACAGCAGCAATTGAGAGATTACAAATGGAAATCTTGCCGCCAACAGTTGTTGATCAGATCAAACTATGGCAACTAGAAATGGATCGTGTCCAACCAACTCGTGGCTATCTGTACAGAGATTTCCAAAACGATATGGAATTTGAGAAACTGTTAAAATTTGGTGAAGAAACCGGTGTTATTGTGTGGAAGGATCTCGACAAGAAGAAGTTTTTTGTCACCAACGAAGGTAATAAGCAGGTCATAGATTACGCAAATAGGCTGTGGAGACAGGGCTCGACAGGCCCATGACAGGATCAAGGATAACTTGAACTTAAATTAATAGTGCCATGGTATTATTTGAACTCTCTCACAACGAAATATCTGTAATGTAATATAGAAGGAAATTTATGGAAAGCTACATTTAATTTATTATAATAAAACAAAACAATAGATAAAATTTCTACATATTTATATATCGGGCGTATATAATTATATTTAATTTTTAGATTCTTCGATATCAGTATCGGTATCGATATCAGTCCAGTCGCTCTCTTCCTCTTCGTCACCTTCGCTATCATCTTCATCACTCTCAAACATTTCGTTGACTCTTTTGACCTTTTCACCTCTTAATTGGGCCATTGCACCAGCAACAGAATCCTCATCAGGGTCTTCGATTTCATAGACGTCTTTCTTTGGCAATGTGATTGGTTTGTCCTCAACTTTCATAGTAATTGGAATATCAACATCTGAACCAAAATATATCATGTTACGCAAAACAAGCCTATACTTCAATTCTGTTGGCTGCTGCGGAGTTGGTGAGAGTAATGGCAATTTAAAATGACTAATTTGACATTCTGATTTCTCGTAGGCCTCTTGTGATAGGTTTAGATTTGACAAATCACCTCTAGTCAAATAATATGGTAGCTCAATTATCTTATTATCTCTTTGGTCGACTAAAATTGCAATCCATCCATTATTTTCTTTAACATACTCAGCATCAGGGAAAAAAGGAGCTTGGTAGTTTAACTCTATGGTATCTTGGTTTTCTGTCCACTTGATAGGGTTACGGAGATAATCGAGATCATTAGGCTCCTCAATTATACTTTCTTGAACAGAAGAGGAAAGTTTAGCTATCTCTGGGACGCCCTTCTGTTTTGGTGATTTTAAAAGAAATTTCAGATCTAAATGAACTGAGGAAGTAGTTGGGATGTGGTCCTCTCCAGGAACCAAAAACTTACACTCAACTGGTTCTAGAATTGGAAGTGTTGAAGCATAGTCAATAATATTTCTAGTGGTTGCTTCATCTGTTCCCAAAAATTTGGAGGGCTCAATGGTTGGTTTCTTTATGAGTTTACCAAGAGTCAAAATTCTTTGGTTAAAATCAACTTTTGAAGAGTCAACGCCTGGTAATTGCAAAATTTCTGAGAAGTGACTGTGTTTGGCATCCTTCTCAATATTGATGGCTTGGATTAAACATCTATGAGCATCAATTAACTTTAAACAATAATCTGTATTTCTAAATGCAGTAGCGATTTCAATAAATAATGTGATTAACTTTGGAGTTATAGCAACAACTTTCAATTTGAGTACCTCATCTTTAACTGTTTCTCTATTAATGAATGCCATTAGCAGTTCTTTGACTTTTTGGGGAGTTAAAGTTGAGTCAACTTCTTTATATTCAGCTGCTTTTGAAAGGAACCCCATGATGTCATCTATCAAAATCAATTTTGCTGGGTTAGCATTGATCATTACCTTCATAAAGTAGTCAGCGGTTGTAACATGTAAGCCCTGTTTAGTTTTAGACTTAACACCGTTCCACCACGAGCTAACAAATAATGGTAACACAACAGCAATTAATATAACATAGATTAAAACAACAACTGGAGAGAAGGTACCCTCAATAAGAAATTTAGGTAAAGCAATACCGTGTTTAATTTCACTTGGACCGTCTGGGTTTCCATATTTAAGAAAGTTTTCCTTGGTTACCTCATCAGTCAACGCTTTATATGCCTTATTAATAAGAACATATGCAGCATCAACTGCGTCAATCTCCTCTTGGTTCATTGATTTGGTGTCGACTTTATCTGGGTGAAACTTTAATGATAACTTTCTGTATGCTGCTTTAATTGCCTTTTCAGTGGCCGATTCGTCAATCTGAAGAATTTTCCATGGATCAAAATTGATTTCTGAAACCACCACGTCAATGCCTCTGATAACGTACAATAAGTATAGAACCACTAACCATCCAAATAATATGGCTGCAGAATGTAATGAAAATAAGCTATTTTTAGTTTGATTGACTTTGTACTTCCTAATATCCTTTTCATTGTAAGGCTTGAACCAATTCGAGATTGAAGCCCAGTTGCCATTCTTGTTACCACTGCTAGATCCTGATCTCAATTTCAGTACAAATGAGACTGTGGCCGGAATTAAAGGCACTAGAACGGTAGTCAAAACAAAGTAAGGCCATGTCTCTGAGTTCTCGTCGTAATCGTATCGAGATTGTGACATAACTCTCTATATTCTAGTTGTTTGCTTATAAAAATTATGTGATTGTAATTCATTCAAAAGTTTTTCAACTTACTCGATGAACTACGTGTAACAATTTATTAATCGAAGTAAATTCGAGCAATATTTTCGAACCTGAAACCAAAAAACAACAGTTTGTGCGCTAACCATTACACTAATTAAAAATTTTGTTTGATCGAAAATATCCAAACTAATATAAAAAGTCAGCTTAATTGATATTATATTCAATTTATACTCAATTTATAATTGGCGGTTTGACTAACAAACTTTGGATTAATCAGACTCTAATATAGTTTTTCATATAGAAAACATTCCGCACATAATTTATAGTAATTATTTACACCTTTTTGTCAAATTATGAATTAAATTACGTTAAACCAAGTTGAATTCTATCTGAAACTCTAAGTGATCATTAGATTAAAGCTTATCAATTATCTCAAGCCAATGCAAATTGAATTACCTGATTCGATTACATACGGTTACCCAAAGTGTTGATCAGACCATAAGATGTCCTCTTTAGGAGTTATGCTCATGCATTAAATACACTTTAACTTCTGATCTACATTATCTTTTATCTAATTAGTATCAATCAGGAAATTGTATCCTTTAGGATTGCTTTACTCATTGTATTAAAGTTTCACTTGACTAATTTGGATAATTTAATACCGGAATTACAGTTCCTATCTTAATTTATATTTTGTGTATAAAAGGCCTTCATTTTACCTTTTACCTTTTACTTTAGAGTTCTTTTATAGTCTTTTAATCTTTCAGAACATAGTTTAAGACTTTTTAATTAACCAAACTAAATTGTTATTACCGCTATACGGAAATTGTAACAGTAACCATTTAAAACTTGAAACTGTCTGCTTCGACGGATTTGATGTACTTTTGAGTTACAGCATAAATTGAAAACAAGAAAGATATTTTCACATAATGAATATGTCAAATATAAGCATTAACAGAACTCCGTAAATACCTAATTGGGTTAGCAAGCAAATTTAGCGTATAGAGTTCGTAAACGCAAATATCTATAAAAGACGAAGTGTCGCCTATTGTTTATAATCCTTATGTAGTAATTTATAGAGTAACTGTTCAAGTATTATTCAGAGAATCTAACAAAATAAAGAAAATTACCGTTGAGCAAGATTGGTAAATTTTGGTATTTCTCGATAGTTAACGAGCTGTTATGGTTTTGAGAATTTGTGAAGATTGGAGTCACCCACTGCAAAACTTCAACTTGTAATTATGGTTTCTGTTGTCTTTGCTCCATATATACAAATATTATTGGGCTTATTATAGAGGTTGTATTGCTCTTTTGTTCAGCCGCTGTTGCAAAACGCAAACAACAACATTTGCCAGCTCGCCTGCTGTTTGGTCTTTGGGCAGCTTTATTGGAAACTGAAATGTTGTGGCTCTGGAGTTAACAATGTGAAATATATGACAGGATACATGTTATAACTATATTCCACAGGAAACTCTTCAAAAGGTTTTCTGAGTCTATAGACTAGTGACGTGATCTAAATAGCAGTTGAGAAGAGTTTACTTGAATCTCAACTGTTATCATGGATTAGTCTGTAGAGTTTTATTATGCGTATCTAAAAAACAGCATAGCTTTCATGTATTCCGCAATAATTTTGAAATGATTGTAATGGTTACAATTTTTTGACAAGTGCACTTTGGTCATCTAGTCCAAATAGATATTCAGATAGGATGTATTGTTAAATCTGAAAGCACAACAATTGAAAAGTCGTGGTACAACCGAACTCAAATTGTAAGTTGATGGTTATTTTTCTTCTCTCACACAAAATAGTTCCAACGTTGTTGTAAATAAAGAAAAGGTGGAATACAGGGTGCACAAGTGGCATTGAAATCCTTATGGTAGTTTACAATGTTTATCGAAAATTACTGACGCCTTTAGTAGAGGCAGAGTTCATGTACGAAACTTCCCCTATTATAGCAGGCACAGAAGATCTTTCCATACTGGTTACATTCAAGTACAAAAATGACAATAGCATGAAAAGTAGATCTCCAGAGCAGCATGAAACCGGGGGGAATAGCAAATTGAAAGAAGGGCCCAAAGAAAATAAAGCTTCTGATACCCAAGGAAATGGATGGTTTGGATCGAGGTTGTCATCACAGTTATCAAATGCAACAAGATCACTTTTTTTAAATCATTTAGAAGCTATTGAAGAAGACAGTCAACAAAAATCACAACAACAAAACAGTTCTGTAGAACTTTATCTTGGTTATGCTCAAATTCTAGGCCATTATAGTGTCAACGACACTATAATTGACTTTGACATTTTCAAAGATTTGCAAAAAAGCACTATCTTAGAAGGCAAGTTGGCCGGCATTCATGGTCTTGAAGTGGGAAAGACACTTTACCCAAGCGGAATAATGAGTGCTTTGGGGTCAATGTATAACTCTGAGCTGAATTCGGTGGTTGATTACGAGCTGGCGACCCATATGCATGTTATACCCTTTTATTCAACATCGCAGAACATTATTTTCAGTGAGCTGCAGTTTGCTGACAATAAATCGAGTGATACTACGAAAGGTCAAACGAGATCATTTTATATCACAGCTAAACTGCCAAGAGGCCTTGTTCCATCTTTCAAATCTGAAGCTATTCAGATAACGTACAACTTCGTTTTCGGTTATCAAGTGATGGAGGGTAATCAATTGATGAATAAGACAGTATTTGTTCCCTTGAAGCTTCAACCATATATTGATAAATATGCTAGACAGCCGATATACCATTTGGAAACAACGCAATTGAATTCTCCCATGCAAGACGTGAAAATTCTTGAAGTGACTAAGCACCCGTCAATATTGAAACACAATGACATTGACAATGCTACTGTTAAAGGAAGACGAATCAGTTTTTGGAAAATAAAACATGACAATAAAGAATTCCTAAAAAGGCCAAGTACTGCAACAACGTTTGATGATTTGAAGAGAATGTCTGTGTCTGATATCAAAGGCGTCAAAGGTACAAAAAATATTGAAAGCTTCATGGAAATGTTGGAAAAGTTAAATGAAGCTAACGTCACTGATGTTTCCAATATACAAGAAGAGTTTGAAAAGAAGTTCAGCGATGCTGAGATGAAATTCAATGTTAGAGAGAATTTGATACAAATATTAGGTGATTTGCGTCATTTGAAATATCCAAGTGAAAAAAATATTCCTGACTTTGGTAGTGCCAAAGAATACGAGTTTTTGATTCCAAGAGATGTTCAGACAAAATTTTGTGTCAAACAGAATCATCATATGATTACAAGTTTGTGTATCAATAAGGGGTTATTCAAAGTAGGTGACTCTATTAATTTGAATTTATCTTTTATTAATGCTAAATACCAAACCACAGGTATAGAAGTGCAACTTTTGAAACAGCAAAAGTTTTTCAGAGAAGAGTATTTGAAGTTGAATAATTATGACAGTGTTAACCCAATACTAAATAACAACAACACTGTGGAATCCGTCTTATATGAAGAATTAGCATCTACGTTCAACAACATCAACTTCAATACCAATATACCTATACCAATTGAAACTGAATCGCAATTCAAGGCAAATTTTTTCTCCGTTTCATATTACGTTCAAGTTAAATTCATTATTAATGATGCTTACGGTCTCAACAAAAAAGAGGACTCTGAGAGCGATGCTAGCTCAAAACGTGAGAAGTTTGATTTGAAGAAAATCTTTGTCGACGTGAAGGGTTCCATTCTTTATCAAGCAGAGGATAGCATAGGTAATGCTAACGAGTTTGTTATCAGAATACCTGTGATTATTTTACCTAAATACGAGCATGATTTTGGTCAGATAACAGCCGATTGATCCAAAGCTTGCATACTTTTCTTCTTATATACGATTATGTTGTTTTTATAGGCGAAAAACAGGAAACGAATACAATAAACACCAAAGCTTCTAATGGTCGTGATGATATACCTAATCAGGAAAGTCTCACGTAAAATATTCAAAAACTTTAATAGTAAAAATTTGACGCGTTTTATCAAACCTTCATCATTAAGAAAGAATAGATAGCAAAGGGTAATGCGCAAGAGCGGAGCGCCAAAACAATCACACTTTTATGCTCGAAGTCCCAGTAGCTCACCAGATTATGGAATACTGAAAGCAAGGCCCATGATTAAGAAAAATAGGCGTCAAATTATGGATCTCATTCAAACTAAAGAGCCATTGTCATCTTTCAATAAACTAAATATAGGTCCATTGAGCAATAAAAGCCAAGACGAAACAATTGCACTTCAAAATAAGGAGATCAGGACTTTTGAAACGAAAGAGTTTGATGGGATTGCACACAAAAGAGGATATGATGTATTTGCTCAGGAACAAAAGCAAGTTCACAAAGATGATTTCGAGCAACTACTAACCAAAAATGACGAGATTGCAGCAAACGATGAGTCTTTTCAAAGCATTCCATCATCCCCCCCTCTGACGCCGTGCAAGAAAGTGGCTTTTTCTAGCGATGTTGAAGAAGATTTAATGACTTCGTCATCCCCGTTAAAATCACCATACAAACCAAAGTCAATTTTGAAACAAACCCTTTTGAGGTCGGATAAGGCTATATCAATAGAAGAGATACTGAAAAAGGATCTTATTAATTGCTGGCCTGATGGTTACGTACTGCATGTTCCAGATAATTACATTAACAAGGCCAAGGTCGTAAGAACTTGTGTTTCTGTCCTGAAAAATGTGAAGTGTGATAAAAAATACGAAATATTTGCAACATTGAATCATTTGATCAAACAGTCAAGCAACTGCCTCAACACATCTTTCAGTCTAGAATGTGTTTATAATTTAGTTAAAGCTATTGAATTTGATCTAACAAGTTTAAAGCTTGAACTGAAAACTGAAGTTTCGCCCTTTAGATTACGAAGTTCATCACAGGGAATTAAGTTGCTATCATCCATTCATAAGTTAGTAAATAACAATGAATCAGTAAGTAGAAGTTTGGATTGCATATTATACATCATGAAAAGTCCCCATATATCTAAGAGTTTAGCCTCGTCTATCATCCAACTTTGGAAATCAGTTGATTTGAAGGATATTAGCCAGATCCAGACTCTTATTGATGGGGTAATTAATATGAGATATTTTCTTAGTTCTACTGTTATATGTGAGAGATTAAACATTTTAGGTCGAATTATTGTTGCTAACCCAATTATTGTTGCCAAAGGTCATTTTCAGATAGCAAAATTTGTAATTGGCACAATATTGAATACAGATGTTCCAGGATATGGAAAAGTCATATCTTTTTGCAGCTATATTTTAATTCAAATGTGCAAACATCTTGAGTGTAAGTGGACTTCCCAAATGCCTATCAACAATTTCTTGGGAAACAAGGTAATTGAAGAATACACAAATTTCAAGGTATCAACAATAGTGAGTGAAAATATTGACACAAATAAATCAATTAATAACTCTTTAATTCATGCATTAGATTATTTGAGGACTAACAAAATGGGGAAACAAGGAATAGACATTTTTTTTTCAATACTTTATCTGATTGTTTTCAGAAATAAAGATTTTTTTTTGAGTAGCTGGGATTACATTAATGATTGGTTACACATTTTTAACAGATTCTTTGAACTTGGCGAATTAAGACAACTTTGCATTGAAAAATGGAATGTTTTTATTTACAGTTTTCAAATCAATGAGTTCAGCAGCAATGAAGATGAATTCAAACAGGGACTAAATTTATTATCATCATTATTTAGAGCAAAAATGAGCGATGAAGAATATAAAACACTATTCTACAAACTCTTCTATGCAATTCAGTGGAAATTGAAGCATGAGCAGTCAAGCACAGCTATGATTGCACTATCAATTAACTTTATGCTAGACCCTTTAAGGAATGCACCAGTAACTATCAATATTGAACCTATATTGAATCGAATTTTGAACATTGACACGCCAAAGTTGAATCACATAAAACACCAGTTTAGTGATCCCGAGTCTGTTGTTTGGATAATGGATCCGATTAGTTGGAAGCAAGTATTAGAACCAATAAAAGAGGTTACTTTTGAGAAAAATATTAACTTAATATGCGATCTCAATGTCAACAACTTTCAGAAATATGGATTTGATGAAAGCTGTGAACTATTAACAAATTCGTTATACCAACAACTACATTATTTAAACAAGAAAAAAAATGACACAATTTACCACGATGAAATTATTAAATCTGTTCATCAAATGATAATAAAGATTTTAAGAATAAAAAAAGATTTATTGATTGATGCAAAAGGCGGCGATGCGAGACTTATATTTAGATTAATTCAAGATGCTGACATAGATCTAATTTTTGTCAACAATGGCGACGATAGCTTGATTAAACTGATGGCAAACCAGTTCTCTATATGCAAAAATATTGAATTCATCGCTGAGTTCATATCAATTTGTTTAACAAAGTTTAATTCGGATTTATTATTTGGAGCAATTATAACATCCGACATTTTTAGGAATTTGAAATTACTGAGAAGAGCATGTTCAAATAAATCATTTCCTCCATTTCTGAACTACTGGGTCCGATTGGACAAACTCGAAAAAGCTAACAATCAAGATTTGAAAAATAGTGACCCTTCATTACTGTTAATTGCTTATAAATATTTTTTCAGCTCGTACTTGAAAGAAAGTTTAAATGGAGATGAATTCATCAAAAGAGTCAATATTGAAAGTAAGTCCATTGTTGATTATGAAATCTACAAATATTTTGATGAAGGATTTCTACTTTTCATCTTTGATATGATTTTACATGGGTTTATTGGATTCAGTAAACAAGAGAAGTTTTTTAAAACTGTCACATTGAAATTGTTTAAATTTGTTCTGGATAACTCCTCAAATATAGAGAGTGACAAATTTGAAAACTTAATAACCTCTCTCCCAAGCAATATACCCAATGACTGGTGTGAGTTTATCATTTTGGAGACAAGAAAAAGATTATATACAAACATTATTTTTAAACAAGAGTTTATTGAAACTTTGAATAAGATGAAAAATTCCGTTGAACGAAAAACCATTGACGATTTTAATTTGGTCTGTTCGAGATTGGGAGTGGAAAGCCCATTTGAACCAGAATCAGAAGCGGAGTACGATTACGAGAACAAAGAGGAATTGAGATCTATTTTACTGAATAGCGATGAGGTAAGACCAATAGAAAATTTAAATGGGAGAAGACAAACCAGGTCAATGACAAATAATTTTGAACAGGAAACAGTCTTGAAACTGAGAAAGAGACCACGTTCTTTTGAACCATCACCAGTTAAGAAACAAAAGGGCATTGATCTAACCAATGAAAAAGAAGAGCGGAAGAATGTGGTAATTAATCTTATAAAATCAGGACTGGAAGAGGTTCAAAAAGAGCAATCGAGCCAGGAAAAAAATTTGGAGGGAACTGTAACTGAAGTAGAGCTGGAAGAGCTTCAGTCTGCTCTCGAAAAAATTAATAACAAGAAGTTAGATACGAATTCAGGTAATTTCGAGTTACTAACGAAGCAATTGATTACACTACTAAACAAGCTTACAAAGTAAAATTTTATAGTCAGAAAACATAACAATAGGGCTAAAATTTTTTTTGTCAGATCTAAATTTCACCGATTGATATATAAGATATCAAAAAATGAATACCAACTTTGACACCATCAACAAAGGTCAGTTGAGGAAAATCTCTCTTGAGATTCGATTGTAAAGAAGATAACCCCGCGCAACCTAACAATATACAGCTAATACCGTTAGAAGAAAGATCTTTGATTTTTTGACATATGATGCGGTAATTCTCAGGGTTTTCCAATTGCAATGGAGTTAAACCAACACTTGAGGTATTACTAAACATCGGCGGTAGCTGATGGTTCCCAGAGCCTAAAAACTTGATGATAGCCTTGTCCAACGTAAGTTCCCATTCTTTCCCTGAGGTCAGTATAGTCGATCTTGTACTCTTTGCATTATTCAAAGAGTATAACATTGACGCCTGAAATATGCCCATTACATATTGCCGAGAGGTCAAATGAGATTTTAAGGATTCGATCAATGGGTGATCTGAATAACAGGAAACCAAATAACCATCATAATTCAAATAATTTTTATTTGAAAGCAGATCTTTTGAAACAGATTCACTTGAAAGATAAGCGTCAGCTTCATTATTAATTTCACATGGAGAATCAATTGGTGCCGTGTAAAAGTCCAAATGAACATTAGGTATATCAATAGCTATATTATTTTTGATTGCATCTGTCATCACCGCTGATGAGTTTGGATTAATTACCAAGATTTTGATCATAGTTTTCTGATAGGGCACAAATATTTGGTAACACAGGAAGTATAGATGTGTGGCCTAGAAAGAAAAAAAAGTGAAAGAGCGAGTTTGAAGAAATGTAGTTTGCAAAGTCAAACCAGATGTTAAATATAAATACACCTGAATACAAGAGTTCTACAAATGCGAAACGAGAATTATATAATTAGATAGGTGACACGGGGTGTTGATAGAGGCTTTTTCTTTGATCACTCCAACTATGCACTAAAAACTTATCAGTGGACAATACTACCTGTTTTATTATAACCTAGATCTTTCAAAGTCGAATAAACACTTTGATTTGGAGGACAATACCTTTTGAAAGTTTCGATCAAATTTGGGATTTCATGTTTCAGTTGGTCACTATAATGGAAAATAATTATTAAGCAGCAGAGGGTCTCTTGATTTGGGTTGACATATCTCTTTTTTACCATAGTTGCTAGCAACCGAAAAGATAACTCAGAAGCTTGAATTTGACTTTTAAAACTATTATTTTTCAGTAAGTTGCAGATAACAGATAAAACTATATTTAATGGCAGCCTCCCAAATTTGACATTTCGAGAACTTATTGACCTTAACCTTTGACCTTCACTCTGAGATTTGGGGGTATTTTCTTTTAGTTGAGATGCATCTATATTTTGAATAAGTTCATGATATTCTTTGATAAGATCTGGGTGAGGTGATGGGCTTTTGGAAATCGTCGAGTTGAATATTCTAGCAAGTTGGATATCAGGTGAGAGACCTTTGTGATACTTTTGGCTGTACTCTTTTATATGAAACCCGTTCATTTGTTCAATTAATAGAATTAGGTACGGTAAATTTAGTGAACTATCTCCTAATTTGACTGCTAACGATTGACAAAGAAAATCAAAGTCCTCTAAAGAATACCTAGTATTCTTATGAAACGTAAACTTACAGAACATCCCGTTCTCAATAACCTTCAGACAGCCTAAGTGGCTATGGTAAATTTTGAATTTGTCAAGTCTTGTTTTTCGCCTAAGTTCATCTACTTTTTTCCATTGACCATTCGATTTGTAAAACTGTAGCTGTAAGTTTGTTACCTTTGCATGTGATGACAAATTTTCGGACAGTAACAAGATGTTTGACATCGATTCTAGTTCGTGTATAGTTGGGTTATATATTGGTGCTTTGATAACCTGTGATTCACCAGTGAAATAAACATACTTTTCGAACCAAGTGCCTAGCAGGTCTCCGATGGGTTTAAGTGGCTTTTTTTCTGCCTGATACTGTTCTCCAACAATTAAACATCTTTTTAACCAGCTAGTGGCTGATTTTGTATCATTTATTGTCCGTTCGAGTTCTTTCAGAGAATGTATTGATCGTTTAATTAATCTGCTAAACATCGGCAAACGTTTATTAACTACAGCTTTGTTCTATCATAAGATAGTTTATAGAGCAGTGTGAATAGATAGGGATTGAAAAAAATACTTAAGTATAAAATGAAGAGGGTGAATTTTTTTTTCGTTCCATCACACAAACACGAAAAAAATAATGTAAAAATGAATTGGGGATGAATAGTAATCAAGGAGATAAAAGAGGTTGGTTGGAGTTGTCATTTGGTCTCAGGGCAGCACTGAACATAACAATGACACTCAAGGTGAAATCAGCCGCGGCGATGGCGAACGCGAGACCCCATTGGAACGCAATCAACTTAGTGAAGAGCTGGCCGAAACCGACACTGAGCATAAGAAGAGAGGTACTCAAACCAACTGCCCAGTCTTGGTAGAAGGTGAGCAAAGCCAGAGGCGTAATGAGGAACTCACCCAAGGCGACGTTGGCAAGCAATCTTGGCAGCAAGTGCTTGTTGTGGGAGTGGAAAAGAGTGGCACCGTTCCAGAAAATGGCGTAGATGGTCCAGGAGAGAGGCCAGCCGGTGACAGGCCAATGGATGGTCAACCAGTCTGAGATCGACTTGATTTCAATGGTCTTGTGAGTGAAGTAGAGGCCTAGCAAGTTGAGCAAGTTGATGAAAAGCAACACCTCGGAGATGACGAAACGCTCATGGATGAAGAAGTAACACCAGAGAGCATGGAGCGTGTTGTTGACGGCGAAGTGAGGCCCCACAACTGCGAGCACGTTGGCCTGCGAGCGCTCGTCCTGCGACTCCTTGAAGATCCGCAAAAGGAACACCGACTGTGACGCCAACGTGATCCCCCAGTAGAGCAACGTGATCACGAGCACACCGGTGAAAGGTGTCTGGAAATGAGCGCCACCGTGTCCCACCAAAAAGTAGAGACTGGCAACGATCGACGCAAAAAACGTGATTGTTATAAACACAATGCTGGCTGTGAATTGTTGCATTGTAACCTACACAGATAACTAGATATACACAACTATAACGGTGGTTCCCAAGAAGAAGAAGGTGCCTCTAGAAGGGCAACATTTTTATCCTGTCCATTGGCCTACCTGTCCACACACGTAAACACCTAGAGCGCTGATTACGTAACGCCCTCCTAACGCGCTTCTCTGTGCGCAGCGTCAGTGCGTGCGTCTTGCCCACACAGGACAACTGCTACACGCCCTGTGTGAGGTGTGCACCCTGCGAACGGGGGCCCCATGTCGCCCAGCTGCTGGGTTCAGCTCTAGCTACCGCGATCATCACTACGCTGTTGGCGTGCCATTGTGTGCGCAGTGCTCAGCGTCCTGCCATCCAGCTAATGTGGTTGAGTCATCTTTGTTGTGACTCTAGTGGTAGATGCACACATCACCACTGTGATATCACTATTGTGTCTCTTAGATCACCAACCTTCCCTCTCGTGTGTTATTGTCCTGTGCCATTACGTATCCCCGCTCGTCTCGTCCTTGCGTCTTAGGATATGTAATCCATTACCCAATGCTCGATTATGTAAGATTGTGCTGACGTAAACTTCTAGAAGATGCCAGAAACGCGGACTTTAGAGTGTTTTGTCATCAGTGATGACAAATGTTGCAGTGGGCGCTATTGTGCTGGCGCTATTTCCGTGTAAAGCCGCCCTGGCGCCCCTATTTTGGGCTAAATCCGGATCCCGATCTCCGAAAAGCCCCGTTAACGTAAACCCCCACCAAAATTGTTGAGTCACTGGTATATAAGGGGGGTGCTGGCCTGCTTTTTTGCAAACGACTAGGCTACTCTTGTGCACACACAACGATAACTTTTACTCCTAGTAGAGCTACAAGTAAAACGCAAACGCAAATGAGAACCGTACTAAGATCAACCAACTCCAACCTCAAGCAATCCACCATGGCGCAGACTAAGCAGTGCCAACTCAGATACGTCAACGACATAAACGACGAAAGACACTTCAACCTACGCCAAAAGCTGCTGAACCAATCCAAGGCCAGCGACATCTACAACATCAAGCACCTGTCCATGGCCCAGCGCGAGAGGCTCTCGCCATACGCTGGTAGAATCAAGTTCAACGAGATGCTATCACTATAGATCCGGAATGACATGTTCATTTTCGTTCCCAAAGCGGAAACCGAATTGAAAAAAAAAAAAAAAAATCATTTCTGTTCGTTTATTTCATTATACGATATACGTGGCCTCTATACGGCCATGCTGGAACTATAGCTGCCTCTACGAGCTTTATTTACTACCACGAAACTTATTTCATGTGAAGTTGACCTTCACGAAGCCACCCCAATACCCTTTAATTATCCATTTGAATTTTAGTTTATCACAACAGAAAAAATATTGAATACCGAATTGAAGCTTGCCAGATCTCACCAAAGGACCATACCATCGAAGAAAACCAACCCTTTGGCATCTGCTGGATAATATATATCTTTACTTAACACTCTATATCACCTTATATAATCAACTTTTTTTTATTTAAAACATTAAATTTTTTTTTATGACAAAATGAGCACTTTGTTGCGCCATTTAGTAAGAATTCAATATATATTAATATCATAAATAGTAGTAACCACAATATACGGCTAATAGTTGCAGATACGGTAAAACGAAACAAAAAAAGGCAATTTATTTGACAACTGTATTAGTAATTTTATTAGTGATTGCGTTGGTGATTTTACTGACAATGCCCTCCTTATGCCTTTGGCTGTTGCTCGGCAGCAGGAGGGATCTCAATGGCTCCGTTCTTGCCAACCCAGTCGCCGAACGACCCTGCGTAGTTCAGTCTGTGGTTGTAGCCAAATGTATACGCAAGCTCCTCCGCGATGTTCGCTCTCACACCAGCGAGACAGTAAAACACAAGTGTCTTGTCCGTGCTAGGCTTATCGTATCCGTAACGCAACTTAAACTCGTCCTCGTGGAGGCCCAACGCACCTGGTGCTGATTTCACTGGGATGTTGATTGCGTGCGGAATGTGACCCGCACTGAACTCGTCCGGTTCTCTCACATCCACAATAACGTACTCACTGCCTGGCTGCAACGCAATTTCCTTCATCTTGCCAAAATCAATAACCGGCGCAGTCTCCTCGTCTGGCTTGCTGCTTCTGCTGCCTTTGGCCTCTGCATCATTGGCTTCAGTGGAGTATCTCGACACTGGTGCAAACACTGATGATCTCATCTTCATAGTTGATAATGTTGAAATTGGGGAAAGGGTCGCTTTTGTTCTCATTCCC
The DNA here is from genome assembly GCA_030570395.1 of Saturnispora gosingensis. Taxonomy (NCBI): domain Eukaryota; kingdom Fungi; phylum Ascomycota; class Pichiomycetes; order Pichiales; family Pichiaceae; genus Saturnispora; species Saturnispora gosingensis. The sequence continues at coordinate 196,211 of JAJLVU010000004.1, forward strand.
GCCAATCTGACTACATTTGACAGACGAATACAACGGCTGACACTACCTCTCAATGCGAATGACATTGTTCAACTGTCTATTTTCCTAAAAAAAATTTTCCTAAATAATAATTCAACGTTACTGTTGGTTTTCCTTTTGGTGGAAAGGAAAATTATGGTGAATATTTTTTTTGCGCGATGATTTCAGCTTACGCTCAGCTTCACGGTAGCTGAAGTTGCAATTATCAAGTTCTTTAATTATCTTAGCTTTAGACTGATAGTTCTGCTGCCAAAACAGATCACAAAATATCAAAGTAAAAAAAGCAGTATGTAGCCACTAATAGAGGGCCGCGTTTTCTGAACAGAACTTTCATTAACTCTGTATACATGCCACTTTTATCCCACTTTTATCAATTTTCGAATCGATTATATCATTTCTACCCACATCGCGTATATTGCATCAGTGTTAGCACCAACTAGTCTTACTTGATCAATTGATTTCTTAGACGATACTTTGGCCCTCCAGCTTTTGGTTAGACACCAACTTCGTGGCGAATCATTTGCTACTTTTCACTACTATCAGTATAATTTTTAAAGATACATCTTACTAACATATCATATATTTAAACTACAAATGTCAACGTTGTGGCCAAATGAAATGCAACAACTGATTATCTGCCACCAAATCCTGGAAATCCTCCCATGCCTGGGAACCCCCCCATACCAGGCATACCACCACCCATCTGTTTCATTTGCTCTTGTGCCATTTTGATTGCATTAGGATCATTCATCATTCTTTGGAATTCTTCCATGCCCCCAGCTGGCATACCCATCTTTGACATCATTTGCTCTGCTTGTCTCATTGCTTGTGGGTTGTTCTGCAGATTTCTCATTGCTTGCTGCATGTTCATACCACCTGGTAATCCCGGCATACCACCCGGCATACCAGGCATACCACCCGGCATACCGCCTCCCTGTTGCATATTCATAGCATTCTTTGCCATACTTGCAAACATATTCCTTTGCAATAGCACTCCTTCAACTTCTGTGACAGACTTACCACAACCTCTGGCAACTCTAACAATACGGCTTGGCTCGTCAATAAAAATCAGCCCTTCGCTTTCTAGTTCCTTCTTCGTCATCGAATCTAATATGTAAAGGATATCCTTAAACTTTTGCGATGTCTCTTCTTCGCCCATTTGATTCATCATCTCTCCAATCCCACCTGGTAAATTCTGTGCGATCTTAGATAATGGACCCATCTTCAAGATTCCACTGATTTGCGATTGTAAATCCTTCAGCGAAAATTTACCTTCTTGAAGATTCTTCATAACTTCTTCTTGATTAACATTGGCGGTTTTCACTTGTTCCATTAACCCTTGCATGTCACCAAAACCAAGTAATTTTGAAACAAATTGCTTTGCTGTAAATGATTCTAGATCGTAGAGATGCTCACCTGTACCAATAAATGCAATTGGCGTCTTACTTGAAGCAACTGCTGAAATTGCACCACCTCCCTTGGCATGACCATCCATTTTTGTCAAAATGATACAACCAAAATTTGATGATTCTTTAAATGCTCTTGCTTGGGATTCAGCTGCTTGACCAATTGAGGCATCCAAAACCATAATGGTTTGATTTGGCTGGACGGTTTCACTAATTTCAATCATTTCTTCAAACAAATCTTCTTCTTGTCTATGACGACCGGAAGTATCGACCAAAATTATTTCATATTTGTCCTTTTTAAATTTTTCAACACCATCGTTGGCAACTTTGACTGGGTCTGATTCAGTATACGAACCATAGTATGGAATCTTTGCCTTAGTAGCGTTTTGTTTCAATTGATCAAAGGCACCAGCTCTAAATGTATCAGCACAAACAATACCAACTTTGAACCCTCTTCTCTGATAATAAACTGCCAATTTAGTACAGGTGGTGGTTTTACCTGCACCTTGAAGACCAACAAACATTATAACATTACTTTGCTTCTTCTTTGGCTTGAAAATAGTAACATCTTTAACGTCAACCAAATTACAAAGTTCATCAAAAACAGCCTTTTGTACAATCCTTTTCTTGTCACCTTCTGCTTCAGTGATTACAGTCTTTAATTTCTTTCTTAATTGAATAACTAATTTGATATCAACATCAGCTTCCATAAGTGCATTAGAGATCTCCTTGAGCATGCCTTCCACAACGGAATCATCCACACGCTCGGCTCCCGTTACCTGGCCAACGGCCTTGTTGATTCGACGTCCCAGATCAGCCAAAACCATATCTGCTTAACCTCTATTGAGAAACAAAATCACTTTGGTTCTTTGTCCAACTTGAAAAATTCTGAGGTTGCATTTTTTTAGTAGACATTTAAAAGGAAAATCTAGTAAGCAGAGATTTGAGCTTTGCTGATTAACCAATATTGATGAGTTGGGTTCAAGTGGGCGGTTTCGGTATAATTAATGAAACTTGGAGGTCACAAAAAGAGGATACCATATCATTGTTAGATCAAATTGTCATTTTTTTAGACTTTAGTTCCCACGAAAATGATTCGAATGACGAACATATCAAAAGGATTGGCCTTTTTCAAGCCATTAGTAACATTTCAAAGCAATTCAACAACCAAAGGAGAAGTACAATGATAAAATGTATTGACACTGATAAAAGTAGAACTGTTTTTGGAAACTTGGAGTCGAATCACTGGTTCTTTTGTGAGTTTCGCTTTGGATATTCCTTAGTCAATGGTCAGAAAATCTATACCTCTAGGGGACTAGCTGATTCCAAATATTTGATTGCTTTGATTGAAAGAGGTTACGCATTGTGGTGCTTGAATTATAACAAAATGGAGTATTGCGAATCGCTAATGGGCAAAGAGCTATTTAAAATGAAGTGCAAGCAATGGTGGTCAAATTGGTTTAAAAACACATTCGAATTTCCTTCTTCTTTTGACATAAACGACAGTGGAATCCTGAAGTTGTTAAATGGTGTCAGGCATTCCTCATTACCATTGCCTTGGGGATTTGAGGATAATATTAAGGTGGCTTTGAAAACGCTAATTAATTCGCAAGCCGGACTAGTCAGCATATCTTTGATTAGTACTAATTGGATCAATCAAAGCAATTGGGGTGTTATTTATTCTTTGGAAGAGAGTTTAGAGTTGAAATCATTACTCAACTGGATAGAAGCTATAGATCATGTAGTTGGGTTAAGTAATTATGCGCTCACTCATGACAATTATCCATCGCTCAAGGAGTACATTGGCAATTTGAAACGCACAAAATCAATTAAAGCAGACGGAAGTTTGTTTGAAAGATCAATTTTAGATCCAACTTTGTTTCAAACAACAATTAACGATCATGTTGTAACACCATTTAAATCCGTCTTGGATTCGATGGGTTCTTTCATACCTGGCTCTAGTATTTTTGCAACTGTGCCTGAGCTGCCTTCAATGAATTTGGACTACTTGAATCCATTAAAGTATTTAAGCTCAAGTACAGAACAAGTGGAATCGGAAACTTCTACTGTGCCACAGGAATTACCACAACCAACAATACTGACCACACCACCAGCTAACAATGAAGATAGTGAATCTGAGCAAGAGCAGGGCTCTTCAGAAACAGGAAAATTCTTGTTAGGAAAATTGCCAAATAATAGCATTAGTATCAAGGACGTATGGGTCAAAAATGATGGAATCTACGAACAGTACCAACTTATAGCGTATGAAAAACATGGAATCTTATTTACTTTACTATTTGAAGCAAACACACTATTGACGGAGCCTGATTTATATGCTGAGTTGAGTATTAAACTTGATGAAATAATGGACACCCACTTGTATGACTTGATTGTGAAGCAGATAAAGCAAGATACGGAGGAAGTACCTTCACCAGAGGTGTTATTTCAACAAGGAAAAATTTATACTACTCTTCCCAACATACCACCTGCATGTGATTTAGCCCAGTATCAAATACCCCTTTCTCATCGGACGTATAACACTTTAGAGGGTGAAGAGTTTGACCAATTTAGGAGAGAAGACATTTATTTCAAACACAACCAGCTATTTCATCTCTTATTTGATGCCAGTGCACCATTTCAGGACTGGAAAGTGTCTGTAAATAAGACTGGCGTTAGTAAAACACAAAGCATTGTTTACACAGATCTTGGAGAGGCACAATGGAGCGTCAAATGGCAAACTAAATAACATAGAGCTCGCTCTGAGCACCCTTTATCAACTTTCTCACCAAAATTTTTTTTTTTTTAAATAAAAAGGAATTTGTTGTTTTTCCTTATATATTATTGAAATTAAAGAAATAACAGTTATTAGTTGCTAAGGTTTGGTAAAACGATTCTATAGATAAAATTGTACAATATATTTGTTATTAATCTGATTGCAATAAAAATAAAACTCAGCAGTAATCGGAGGAAGTTACATTTAATTTGGTTAGGATAACACGATTAGACAAGATTTAGTGACCAGTATAAACGACAAATAAAAGATGGCAATGAAGTGTAAAAATTGTGGGAATACCACATTTACAAGGGAATACCACACAGCCTCCGGTGATTTAGCTTGTACATCATGTGGTGCAGTTATGGAAGAAAACCCAATTGTCAGTGAAGTCACGTTTGCAGAAAACGCAGCGGGTGCTGCCACAGTGCAAGGTTCATATGTTGCAAACGATCAGACACATGTAAATTTTGGCAATGGTAGAGGAAGTTTAGAATCAAGAGAACAAACTCTTCAAAGTGGTAAAAGGAGAATCAAAAATGTTGCTTTGGCATTGCACATACCTGATTTTGTTGCAGATTCTGCGTACCAGTGGTTTCAATTAGCGTTGACAAATAATTTTGTGCAAGGTAGGAGATCTCAAAACGTCATAGCAGCATGTTTGTATGTTGCTTGTCGTCGAGAAAAGACTCACCACATGTTAATTGATTTCAGTTCAAGATTACAAGTGAGTGTTTATGCAATTGGTGCTACATTTCTCAAAATGGTTAAGGCACTTCACATTACAAATTTGCCATTGGTTGACCCTTCACTTTTTATTCAACATTACGCAGATAAATTGGATTTCGGGAGGTCAAAACTTAAAGTGATATCTGATGCCACAAAGTTGGCACATAGGATGGGAGATGACTGGATTCATGAGGGTAGAAGACCAGCTGGTGTTGCTGGCGCTTGCTTACTATTAGCAGCTAGAATGAATAACTTTAGACGAACACACACAGAGATTATGGCAGTAACTCATATTGGAACGCAAACAATTCAGAAGAGATTGAAAGAATTCAAAGAAACTAATTCTGCACAAATATCAGTTTCCAAATTTAGAGACGGAGTGGATGTTGAGCCTTCTTTACCACCAGCTTTCCAAAAGAACCGGAAAGAAAACCGAAAAAGGAAAAGAGACATTGAAGATGTTGGAAAAATCGAAGAAGAGATGGCAGCTGATCCTGTTCTTGGAGCAATGCTCGAGGATAGTGATATAACGGAAGAAGAAATTCAACATCATATCAAAATGCTTTTAAAAAGGAGGGAGGATGACGTGAAAAGAAGAGTAAACAAGAGATTTGTCAAGGATATAACCGGCGAGACTAAGCTGGTTGTGGATTTCAACGATGAAGCCTACGAAGAAGAAGATAAAACTGGCATTAGTTCAAAGAAATCTGATTTTGATGAAAAGTTAGAAAAAATGATTGAGTTGAATAGGCCAAAGAACCTCGTTTCAGCGTTACCTTCGACAATAGAAATATTGCAGAGAATTCCCGACGATCCAAATAATTTAGAGGATGCTGATGATGAAGAGATTGAAGCATGCCTTTTAACAAAAGAAGAAAGTTCTCAAAAAGAACGATTATGGGTCGGCTCAAACCAAGATTACTTACTCCAGCAAGAACAAAAGAGACTCAAAATTGAAGCAGACAGAATTGCTGGTCATACTACAACAATAAGAAAGAGGAGAAAACCAAAGCAAGAGAATGATGATGATGATGATGACGTTAAACGTGCTGTGAAAGGGTTTACCAATTTGGGTGACGTGATGAAGGCCACATTAGAAGGTCGTGGATCAGCTTCAGAAAATGCCAAAACATTGTTGAGCAGTAAAACATTGAGTAAGAAGATTAATTACAACGCCGTTAACAACTTATTTGATGATTAAAATATATCTCAATTGTATTATAGATCTTATATTCTTTTATACCCAACATTTTTATATAGATGCTTGAATAGGGAAAAAGTTATTGATGACAGTTATAATCTTCTCCCATTGTCGCCAACTCTACCCATACCACCGCAAACAGTACAAGTTTCTAAATCTAGGAAAAAATGGGTTAGCCCACGACCTCTACATCTTGGACAAAGAACACCACCCATCCTAGGATCACCAGGTTGAACAACCAATGGTCTTTGCACGCCCATCGGTGACATAGGTGGTATTATACTTACTCCCGGCGGTAGTGAAACTGTATTTGGGTTCATTGGTTGAGGTTTTGGTGGGTTTTTGACCAGCTGTTCTAACTGAGCCTGTGTTGCTGGGGGAGTAACTCCCTTTCTGTACTTTTTCCAACAGTCCTTACATGGTCGTCCATTTTTAAGCTTGTAACCGTTGTTACCACATTTTTTACATATTTTATTACCAATAGGATATTCCCATGGAAGATAAGGATTTGGATTGATCACAGTTGATGGTCTAAGCTTTAACACGGGTTTTGTTGGCCTCACTGGAGGCGCTTGTTGATTGATCTTTTGCGGTGGCCGCTGTGATGGCCTTGAATAAGAGTTCATGGTAGTTTGTGAAGGTCTTTGTGGTGCTTGAGGCGGTCTTTGGGGCTTTGGTGGCTGATCCATATCCAGCTGTGGATCTAGCATTGCCGCATCATAACTTGGGGGTGCCTCTGTTGGAACATCTTCATCGTAGCCATCTATTGGGAGCGAACTGGCTGTAGGAGTTCTCTTACCATATGACATTTTGGTGTAAATCTGGTGAAGGAGAAAATGATATTGTGAAAAATATGTTTATAAGATGACCTAACTTTTCTGAAGTAATTAAATAAAAAGCCATTTTGATACATTCAAACTTTTACATATTGAAAGAGGTAGACATTACTCAGTAAGTGGATCTCTCAGGGCCAAATTGTTTCAAAGTGTAACATTGGAATAATTTTGAGCAATACCTAAACCCAGTTGTCGAATATAGATAATATTGTAATCTCTTTTGCACTGACTTGATCAACTTAGATTTAATCCTTATGGCCAATCTCGTAAAAGGTAGTTCACTACCGGCATGCCTCTATTGGCTCTTACACAAGGTTTCTAACTTGAGGTGTGGTTAACAGCTATTCTTATTTTGTACGTGAGAAATTTCCCTTTTCAATAATATTCATCTTCATAATCTGTAACTCATATTGCTCGAGATGCTTTGGTTAACACAATTACAGAAGATCGGTGTGGTATTCACAGCGAGTGGTGTCTTCTTTTTTGTGATCGGTGTGATGTCCCTTTTCAGTGCTAGGTTGTTGGCCATGGGTAATATTTTATTTATCATGGGTGTTGTTATGATCATAGGTCCTCAAAAGACTATTGTGTTTTTTACAAGACCTCAAAAGCTTAGAGGGTCAATATGTTTTGTTCTGGGTTTGATCCTAATCTTCATGAAGAAGTCTTTTTGGGGGTTCTTATTGGAAACTATTGGTATTCTTGGTCTCTTTGGTGAATTTTTCCCAACTTTGATCCAATTTTTGAGAAGCTTGCCTATAGTTGGACCATTGCTTAGCCATCCTCTGATATCACCTGTTATAGATAGACTGGCAGGTGTGAGAGTATTGCCTATCTGAAGTCTTTCACTAGAGACACTTTATATTAATTCTATATAGGTCCTTTTATATATACATGTGTTTTGTACTTAGTGTAATGTAGTAGTTGTTGTTGTCGATAATTTGTGTGCAAATTGTAGAGCCTTGTAATCCATACCATGTTGCCCCATTATTTGAAACCCAAATCCCTTGTATGGTATATTTATAGTCGGTAATCCTGCTAGAGATGCTGGAACCGTTAAGACGTCGTTCATGTAAGATTTTACTGGGCTGATGCTTTTGAAATCCTTGACCAATGGAGGTAAACTGGTGGCTGTCGGTGATAAAACAAAGTCGACACCGTCACCAACAGTATTCAATTTGTTTAATACATGGCGATCTCTGAAAATTGCATTGAATTCAGAAATTAGTTGCGATCTAATGTCCATAGCTTTCATATAATGAGATTCAAATCCGTAAGACGATAATGTAAAGTTTCCAAGTATTATTCTACGTTTAACTTCATCCCCAAGTGCCTCTGTTCTTGTGTTAACAAGATCTTCTTTTTTAAATCCATATCTGTTTCCATCGTATCTTGCCAAGTTAGAAGCTGCCTCTGCTGTCACAAGCGTATAATAAGCGGCTAGTGAGTTTTTTATGGATGGGATTGAAACTGTCACTATTTCATGTTTCTCTTTCAAGTTATCTAACAAGTTAAACCATTGCTCTCTAACGCTAGAGTTCATTTCATTTAAAACAAACTCTTCAGGAATACCGATCCTTATAGGTCTTTTCTCTTCAACCCACATTTGCTTCATCCATTCTGTTGATATCTCCTCTCGCAACTTTTCACTTAATGATGTTGGATCCTTAGGATCATGCACATCTAAAACGCCAAAAACTTTCCAAATGGTGCCTATATCCTTGGCAAAAATGCCAACAGTATCTAAGCTCTGTGCATATGCAATCATTCCCCATCTTGAAACTCTACCATATGTTGGTTTGAAGCCGTAAATTCCAGTATATGCGGCCGGTAATCTGACTGAACCCCCTGTATCTGACCCTATTGCAAAATCAACCAAATCACCTGCAACTGCAGCTGCTGAACCACCACTTGAGCCTCCTACAATCCTTTGCGAGGAAGAAAGTAATTTACTCCATTTAATAGGCCTAATATATGCCCCTTTGTCTTCATATTCTGTAACTATGTCTGGATCTCCTTTTCCCGTATACAATGGATTTAATGTTGGATTAAAGTTTGTATTTAAGGTTGAATTTCCCATACCAAACTCGTCCATATTAGTTTTTCCTACTATCTGAGTACCTGAACTTTCTAACAATGTAGCTACTGTGCTGTCATACGGTGCGATAAATGATGCAAGTGCTTCAGAGGAGCATGTAGTTGGTTCATGCTTTGTACAAAAGAGATCTTTCAGAGCACTGGTTGTGCCAGCTAACGGGCCGTTTTCTTCGATATAAAGTGTTTTGGGTTTTCTAATCGACGTGAACGCATTGTATTTTGAGTTCAATGACTGCAACGACTTAAAGGAAATTGCTTTCATCTTCAAGTTTTGGAAACTCAAGGTTCTTTGTAGAATTCGAAAATTTACTTTAAAGAAAAAAGTTAAAGATCAAGCTTCTACTAGTTGATTTGATCATATGGCTAAACAAAGACGTGTTATTCAGCGACTGAAGCCAGCTCCTTACACTCTCCAAGATCTCAAATCATCTGTATATAACCCAAGCTTGACGAAGGTAACAAATTATGCAATTATAAATGGGACAAACATAGACTTGTATTCTACTCCTGATATACCACAGAATAAAAGAGGTTTCAAGTATTCGCCATGCCGTCCAAACCCATTGTTCAAATCCTTAAAGTACTCTACTACGGATTGTGAACCGTACAATGTATCTTGGTCATTTTTTGATAGATCAAATGATGCATTGATCAATTCGCAAATGAATATTGCTTCTGTTGTCAAATCTCATGGCTGGAGAAGTGTGAGAGGAAATGTCGGGATTAGGGAAGGCCGATGGTACATTGAGTACAAGATAACCGCTAATGGTGATGCCAGTCACGTTCGGATGGGCATAGCTCGAAGGGAAGCACCGTTGGAAGCACCAGTTGGGTTTGATGGCTATGGTTACGGAATCAGGGATATTGGATGCCAAGGTGTTCACTTGAGTCGCAGAATAGATTTAGGCGGAGATCGTGATCTTAAGAAAGGTGATGTGGTGGGTTTACTGATTGATTTGCCAAGTTTTGAAAGTCAACAACATGCTTATGCAAATCATGACTATAATAGACAAGGACCAGTTAGAGATATGATTCCTATAAAATATAAAAATGGATTGTTTTTCGAGCAATATGAATACACTAGTTCAAATGAAATGAATCACTTACTTAATCCAATTACAGTTTTCGGTGAACAGGCAGTGCCAGACAAAGAAAGATTCAAACCTGTAGAAATAAATGGCTCGTCACTGAAAGTTTTCGTCAATGGAAGTCAATTATCGCATCAATGGAATGACTTATTAGCTTTTTTGCCTCCTTCAAGTGAGCAAAGAGAACAGATGAAAGCACACCCAAGTAAACCAACGCCCGATGATGGCGATCTAGGCTATTATCCTATGGTGAGTTGTTTTAAAGGCGGATCAGTGGAACTAAATACCTCTGAAACACCATGGATAGTTCCATCAGGCGCACAACAGTTTAAAATGTACGGACAAAGGTACAAGGAACGAGTCATTGAAGAATATGTTTGGGACATAATTGACGAAATTGTTAACGAATGGCTGGATGACAAAGAAGCGGCTCTAGCTTGAAAAGACATTGAAATTAGTCAACACTTCTGTACACTGATCATTCGGGCACGAATCACTTTCTCTTGATGATTTGACCAAATGTTTACAATTTTGATGCATTCTGATGAAGCAATCTGAATTAGGGCATAAGACTCCTCTGGTAATGATTTGATTGCACCCAAAACATATACTTATGCTACCGCCATCTTCAGCTGTCTTGTATGTATCTATCAAATAATTATGCAGTTCAGTTAAACCTCGTATGGACAGCGTGAGCTTATCATGGTATCTTTCGATCCACCCTTGCAGTTCAAGGACTTCGAGCAGCTTTTCTGCCTCATCATAGCTTAAAGTACCACCCGACTCGTCTCTGATATGATTGATCATTGTCATATGGCTGACATTGTATGTGATAGTGCCAACATTGTTGCCAGTAATGTACTCTAAGTTAAATATTCGATCGATGACGGCTTTTATCAATTCGATATTCTTGTCCGTGAATTCACTAGTCAGTTTGATGGATCCACCGTCTTTTTTGTTGATAAATGTGTATAAAATACAATCAGAAATATCCATATCCTTAGATTGATTTACTTCGAAGTCTAGAATAGACAATTTCTTGTTTATCTTTGAAATGATATTGTTCAGTTCCCTCGAACTAAAAAAAGGCAATGGATCAAAGTTATCATCTGTTTTAGCTGATTGTATTAGTCCTTCAACCTCCGCTCGATCTTCATTTCCTTCTTCCAGTGTATCTAAAATCAGAACCAAGAGTACCATTTTTGTGAATCTGAGCAGTTCCACGTCAGCCATTGACCTCATTGTCATCACCATATCCAAAACTGTGGCATGGACTGTGGTATAGTCGTCTGTGAGATCCTGTACACGCTCTTCTAGGTCCATCCTAGCGATATTTGGCTTTTGGCGTTTTATGAAAGTACTTTCTACAACAGTATGAAAAACCCAACTCTTTCGCGTTAAAGCTCTTCAGGGCTACTACTTCTTTTGGTTCTTTGTACTATAATTCGATTATAAGCACACTTTGCTTAAGCTGTTCTACCTGCGCGTTCCGTAACAAGAGTGTAAAACATTTTATTGTCAATTGGAATATTGATTCTGCTATATTTACTTGCATTATATAATCAAATCAGAAAAAATAAGAAAAAATAACATTGGCGTTCTTTTGTATAGAACAAAGCAAATAGACCGTTACAAAATTGAATTATAGCAAAAACATAAACGATCACTATGTCATACTATCAGCAGTATCAGCAAAATTACAATCCATATGGATCCCAGGAATATCCTCAACAGCACCAATCCCAGGCACAAAGAACACCAAATGTACCAACATCTTCCAATCCAGCGTTTGGCCAACCGCAGGCACAGTTCACTATGCCTGCTGGTAATATGGCTACCACACCATCTTATAGTGATACAGAGCCTCTTTCACAGGGAATAATAGCAGCCTTCTCTACTTCAGGTTATCCTGGTGAACCAAGTTTGTTTCAGGAGTTGGGTGTCAATTTTGGTCACATCAAGGCAAAGACACTTGCAGTTCTGAGACTGAAATCAAAATCGTTGAATGAAGATGTTCTACAAGATAGTGATATGGCTGGTCCTATCTTGTTTTGTTTTTCATTTGGTGCTTTGCTCCTATTATCAGGAAAAACACATTTTGGCTATATTTACGGTGTTGCTTTATTCGGGACTTTATCGTTGCATTTGCTATTCAAACTTATGTCCAGCAATGGCCAAGGGTTGGACTTTTTAACCACAGCTAGTACACTGGGATACTGTCTTTTGCCACTAGTAGTACTTAGTGCCTTTGCTGTAATTTTGTCTTTAGACAACTTATTTGGTTACATTTTCAGTTTGCTTTGTATCACGTGGTGTACATGGTCTTCTTCGGGTCTTTTTGTTAGAGTCTTGAATTTGTCACAGGCAAGACCTCTAGTCGCCTATCCTTTGGCAATGTTCTACTCAGTTTTTGCCCTAATGGCCATTTTTGTTGAAAAAAAGACATAGAATTATATAACCTGTTTATAACGAATACAAGATGCTGAAACAATAATAATAGTAAGCAAATCCATCAAGCAGAAAGTGCTGGAACAAACAATTCAAAATCAGTTGTAGAAGATTTGACATCTTTTTTGTTATCCTCAACATGTACTGTTACTACAACACTGTCAGTGCTGTACTTATAACCAATTTTACCATTGGTACTATTGTCTGCATTGATTTCAATATTTTTCAGATGGGAAGACTCACCAGGGAAAAAATTGCTATTGTTAGGGGTTGCGGATCCATATCTCTGCTGGCGTTCCTCGTCAGTCAAGTTTTCAATAGGAATCAAATCTGAATAATTTCTTCTGGCCATGAATAGCGAATTACCTCCATCTTGATTTTTGAACATTGGGATTGTATCTTCAATAGCATAATCGCCGAACTTGTGTTTAATAGCTCTCTTTTTCAAAAAGTTTGCCATTCCTTCAGGCGGTGCTGTGTTAACAATAGCACTCGAAATCAAGTTGATAATGAAATTTGGATCTTTTTCTGGTGTTAATGCAATTGCCGTATTTGATGACTTTAATCTAGTAATAGTACAAAGGTGAACATCACCTGATAAAATGCTTACTCTAATGTTATGCTTTTCACCTAACTTAACCAATTTTGACAAAAACTCGTTTCTCTCTCTTTTATGATGCACTGCACACCAATGGTCATTCAAATCATCTAATAATTCTATTTCACCATCGAATTCATTGACAAGACCTCTAGCAACAATACCCTTTCTGGCAAGAAATTTGATTGGCCTAGAAAGAGGTGATTCCATTAATTTTTCTACCCAAACCATTCTTGGATACATAATTGGGACACCCAATAACACATAAAGATGTTTAATTGGTGATTTACTAGAGTTGATTTCATGGTTTAATCTATCGAAGACTAATTTATAAGTTTCGGGTGTAACAATTTCCTTTTTGGAACGCTCAGTACGGCAGTCAAGACCAAGAAAGGCAATATTGGCACCAAGCTTAGCAAAAATTGATCTTGATTGTTGTTTAATGTATGGACCCTTTGCTGCACCACCAATGAATGACTTTTCCAATTTAATGTCTTCTTTGTAGAAGGTGTGGTGTTGGAACAACATATAGTATCTGAAAGCATACTGACCAACTCCTTGAAAAATTTCTTGGTTCATCGTTGGGTCAGAATAGGAACCAAATCCGTCAATAATATCATGGTCATCGTAAATGTTAATTTGAGGAATTGACGCTAATGCTAACGGATAACAAGACTGAATCGTTTTACCATTTGGTCCCTCCCAAAACCCTTTACCGAACCACTTCATATAATGATTTAAATAGTAGTTTTCAAAAGATTTTGCCATTTCTTCTGTGAGCTTTCTGCCACCATAAAGATGTCTGTGCTTCAACCATTGTTCAAATTCCTTTGACGTGGTCTTGATCGAGTCAGCATAAATTTGGTCTCCACCACCAATCATTACGTGGTATGAACGCTTGTTATGTCTACGTAAGACGTCTAGCCACAAGGAAGAATTAAAATCAGATGTGTCCACGTTAAGCGAAAAGCCATTACAAGAATAAGACATGACATTCATCGACTGGTCTAGCGCAGGGATTACAAACTGAAAGTGTGGCAAGCTAACATCATTGATAAAATACTTAACCTTTTGTTCGAATTCTGCAAGCTTGAGATCAAATGGAAACCTAATGAAAGTGAACTCTTCTTCCTTGTGAATGATTTCACCCTCAAAAACACCATCAGTAAGACCGCCAAAGTCAGTTGTTGACCCAATTGCATACTTAAACGCTGGAACTTCACCGCTGAAATTCCTGACGACTATCAAGATTGTACCTCTGTAATTAGATTGACCTTCTTCGTCAAATGCACAAAATCTGACCAGGGGTCCACACGAAACAGAGAGATCTCCAATTGCATAGTCGCCGGGACACTCTGTAACCTTCGCTGGGACTGATTCCTTAACCTTCCCCAGGTATTCGTCGATTGGCAGCTCACCAAGCCATTCAGATTCAGTCAACTTAAGACTCATCACCACTGACAATGTTATGAAGAACAATTAGGAGAAACGGGATAGGGGGAAAATTTTTATGCTTCAATTTAGGATACCAATCTGTTGATAATCTCTTTTTTTTTATAGTTGCCATCATTAGAACTATGGTCAGAGGTAGATAGTATAGGTCTTATTCATTGCCCATCAGTGAGGTGATTGGGGTGTCAAGTTCTGTGAATTTTTGTAGCTAAAGTGGCTTTAGGCAGTGGAAAATTTCAAAGGTGAACAAAAAAATGACTCCAAGTAAGTGTTTTTGAAGATTGAAAGCAAACCAAGTGTTTAATGGTTCTTAGGTTGTTGAGAAAGCCCGAGAGAGCTATTATCTGGTGGTTTTATCCATCGTATATGATGTTCTTATTTTTTTCAATATAAAAACCGCTCGATAGATATGACAATTCTTAACACCGTTAGTATATCTTTTTTCTTTACAAAAGACTAAAAGATGTCACAGAAGGTTGTTAAGGGTACCGTTCTTTGTTTGCATGGGTTTGCACAAAATGGACAAGTGTTTTCAGTAAAAGCGTCTGGTATCAGAAAGGCTTTAAAGAAAGCCGGTTATCACACCGTATTTGTGGATGCTCCACTAGCTCTTACTGCCGCAGACTTACCATTCGAAGCATCAAGCTATGGTGCTGATGACAAGACAGAGGAACTTAACTTCAGAGGATGGGTCTACACTCAAAAGGATAAGTTTGACATCCAACCAAGTTTAGACACTGTTAAAAAGGCATATGCAGAACACGGTCCCTTCATTGGTATTCTCGGTTTTTCTCAAGGTGCTGGTGTTGCTGGTTTAATCTTGGCGCACTACAACGAAGTTGTTGGTGATGAAAAAGCGGCTGACTCTTTGAAGTTCGCTTTGCTTTATTCTGGTTTCAAATTTGAAAACGAGTCTGTTCAACACTACTATGAAAAGAAGGTCACTTTGCCAACTTTGCACTTGATGGGTGAACTTGACACTCTTGTTTCTAATGATAGATCTCTTGCGTATGCTGATTTGTGTGAAGACAAGACCATTCTTAAGCATCCTGGTGGACACTACTGTCCTTCTACGAAAGATCTGCTGAAAAGTCAAGTTGCTTGGGTCAACTCCGTTGTTGACGGCACTAGAGAAAACGAAGAAAAGAAGGAAGTCGATGAAGATGTTACCAAGTTGGCTGAAAAGCTTGATAACCTTGGCAAGGCCTAAAGTCTTGGCACTTAGTTTATAGAGAATAATATATATAGTGTAATATTTGATTTACTTAAGTTTCTGTTTGCTAAGCAAATTCGCTGCCGGCGCATGGTGAAATTGATAAGATACGCTAGGAAAAGCTTTACTTTCTTCAAACAGTCGCTATTCATACAATCACATGTCAACAGAAACAACACCATTGGCTCCTAATGAGTTGCCAGCAAAGCAAAGCTTGCCGAGTTACAAGTTGAGAATAGCACAAGTTTTGTGTGCTGTGACCTGGTGTTTGTTTGCTGCAGGTCCTGTGTTTGGATTTGCAGCATTGAAACCAGTTTTAGTTGCACAAGGTGTATACAAGGAGGTTTGCGACATAAATACTAATGGGAAATCTACACTTCCGTGCACTGCACAAGACTTGAAATTAAACCTCATGTTTACATTGGCTGCTGTGATCACCAATGCCACTGCGTTAATTGTTGGTAGAGTTTTGGATACGCAAGGTCCAAGGGTTACAAGCATTGTAGGATCTATCATTCTTGCAGTTTCGGCACTGCTTCTTGCTAATGGGAAAGATATTTTCTTGTTTGACGCATACCTCTTTGGCTATGTCGGACTTGCATTTGGTGGTCCCTTTGTTTTTATCTCCTGTTTCCAGTTGGCAAATTCATTTCCTGGTAACTCGGGTTTGGTTCTGGCGCTTCTCACTGGTGCCTTTGACACATCTTCAGCTTTGTTCCTATTTTACAGAATTGCCTACCAAAATAACTATGTTATCAATTTTACCTTGGATAAGTTCTTTTCATGGTATTTGATTGTTCCTGCTTTTATTTTTATTTGCCAAGTGTTTATCATGCCACATGACTCATATAAAACAGTGGGAACTCTTGCTAAAATTGGTGAAACCGGCATTGACGAAAACGGACTGCCTTTGGATCCAAATGATTCACGTTTTCAGGAAGCTGAAGTGTCTTCGCTAGAGGAGGCCAGGAATAGAAGATCCTCTGTGAAATCAAATAAATCTGTTTACGAGGAAATTGCAGATGGTCACCTAAAATCCAGTTCTGGTGGTATTTTTGGTGTCTTGCACACTAAATCTGTTCTAGAACAATGTAAAACTCCATGGTGGTACTTAATGGTTGCATTTACCACCATTCAAATGCTCAGAATCAACTATTTTGTTGCCACTGTCAGATCGCAAATGACATATTATTTTGATTTAGAAACAGCTGTTCAAATGAATAGATTTTTTGATGTTGCCTTACCTTTAGGTGGAATCTTTTCTATACCATTCATTGGTATCATTTTAGACAACACCCAAACATTAACCACTTTGAAAATTCTTTTCACCGTGTCGTTTACCATTGGGGTCAGTGGTATAGTTTCGAATCAGTTTATTCAATATTTTGGTATTTTACTTCTTGTTGTCTACAGACCATTTTATTATACTGCCGTTTCTGATTACTGTGCAAAAGTTTTTGGATTTACTACGTTTGGTACGGTGTATGGTGCCATGATTTGTATTTCTGGTCTCATGAACGTTTTGCAGACAGGTATGGATAATTTGACCCATTTCACTTTTGAAATGAACCCAACTCCAGTAAATATTGGATTGGTTTTATTGACAACATTATTTGGCTTTTCCATGATATACTATGTTCGTTCCCAAGAACAACAACTAAAGAGACAACAGGCTATAGATGAGGCTATTGGTGAATGATGTATTTTCATATCAACATCAAACAATGTATACGTATCTTTTAGATGCTTTATCTTATATAATTCCTACTTCTATTATTTTCAGTATTATGTTTAACAGTATCCTGCACTGAGGCATTAATACACTATAACAACCAACTTTTTGAGATGGAAACAAATGAAATCACGAACTTTGATATCACAAAATTTGCCATTAAATTATTAGTAATGATCAATTTGTACGGTTTTATGTACTTTGAAGATATTACAACTCCTGAACCTGTGAGTTCATGTATGCTGATAATGTAATAATTAAACGAATTTCTAATGCTTGAGATTGCCATTGTAAATCAATGACCCCAAAACTTTCAATCTTTGCAAAACATTGAGTGACGTAGGAAGCCGCTACATGTTTCTTGCATTTGATGGTTGTGTATTCTCTTTTGTGGATGAAAATAGAACTGAAATTCTGAGCTAGGAGATGTACGAAAAATATTCTATCGTTAGTGGCGCTGTCATTATCTATTTTTTATCTGATAATAAAGTTATTGAGAGAAGCCATTGAAGATAAAGCCATCCATAGCATAGATGCCTTCAATATCAGCGACAATACAAAAGTCGATTTTATCGTTGCTTTTATCGAGATTGCCAATTCACTTGAGCAGTCAAGAAGAATCATTAATATCCTTATCAACTGGAATACATTTGGCGAATTTGACGTTGGATGAAGAGAAACTCCAAAAACAATTACCACAGCACGTGAAGTTTCATATCAGATCAGCTCAAATAGATCAGTTAGATATCAATGTTAGTACAGATGGCATAAAAGCGAAAGTCAAAGGTTTAAAATGTATTATATCACCTAGAATAGGTATGAACGTCGATTCTCAAGAAGGCATTGACGAAGTAGTGCAGAGTGTGCTGGGACTAGTTGATGCTGTGGCAGGAACTAGTATAAGTACTAGTGATTTTGAGGAGGAGTATCTTGATAACATTGCTGATGAAGATGAAAATGCTGAAAATGACGAAATTATACAAAGTATGATTGAATCAAAGGCGATCCCTGAAGATCATCGAAACACCAAGGACACTTGGTCAGGATATGTTATCAGTTATATTTTGAGCAAGGTAAAAGTTAATATTGAGGACGTTCATGTAAAAATCATGGCAGATCCACTTATCTTATTCATAGTTATTAATCGCATTTACATAGAAACGGAAAATGGACAAAGGAAATGTGACATTGAAAGCTTCAAAATTGGCCTTGCTCCAAATGAAATGCCATCAGACAATGGAGACACTGATAATGGGCAAGAACATACTGAGTACTCTTCAAATGCAAGCTCAGATTACGATGATGATATGATGGCGTCATCTTTTATGGCAGAAAGTAAAGATCAAATTCACCAGTCATTAAAGGAAAGCATCACTCATAAGCAAGGATCACTATACATGAGCACTGATAATAGTGAGTTTTTTGATGCAGAATCTCATATAGCTTCATCATATCAACCTACACAGGAAAGTCTCAACCAGAATAGTTCTTTTTTAGTTGGATCATTGATTTTTATTTTAGACTCTGTATCTTTAAATATGGATACGACAACTCAGGATGTTAAAATTCAAATAGGTATTATCAAAGTTTCGTTGGTACCACTTCCTGAGTTTTTATCATCTTTCTTGACATTAGTATTACAACTTAATAAGCAGTCTAGGCATCATCTTGCCGAACATTCGAAAATTTATGACAAAGGTACAAAAATGCATAACGATTTTCGAATATCGAACTTTACTCTTGATGCTTTGGACATTGGATTATCAAGCACGCTTAATGAGGAGGGAAAGTTTGATGATGAAAAGTCTATTATGATGAGTCTCATGAATTTGAGTATTCAACAAAAAGGCAAAGCTTTCTTTCAAGGGAGTTTAAGAGATCTTCGAATAATTGAAAACACACAGCATATTTTGACATTTGATAGTGAAAAAATTGCTCATGCTGACATAAAATTCGAAATTCAAGACATCGGAAAATTAAGAACTATTAGCATTATCTGCTCAAATACTTTAAAACTAAACTTGGGCATTGATGCAATAAAAGAAATAGTTTCATTCGTTTCTAAATTGGATGATGTTTTTGAAAAGCTGAGCATTCTAAACAATACAACAAAGGATAAAAATTTAAGAATGCTAAGCTTCAAAAATAATACCAATATCAGTACATCTGAAAGCAAACGAAGGACAGAGTTTACTTTTGAATCATCTGGCATCAATTGTGCATTGGTTGTAAACGATAAAGAATCATTAATAATCAATACTGCTGGTATCAGCTTTGACTCCTTGAAGGGTGTTTTCGATGTAGGAGAAATAGACTTAATATATATTTCTCAGAATATAGAACACATATTAGCCACAATAGGTGAGATTAACTTTACAAACTATGGCAAAAAGTCTGTTTCAGTAAAAGGATATGATATTAATACGCAAAAAAAAATAACGTTAAATTCACATTCAGTTTTGCACGTTGGCCCAATTGTTTTGAAATTTACCGTTGACATTGTTCAAAGTTTAACCGATTATGTTCTCAAACTTCGAAAGGTCTTGCATAGAAATGATAGGAAAAAAACTGTACAGTTTGCAAACAATAAAGCACGCAGAATGCACACAAGTTTTCTAATGAAAAAGAACATGTTGAAGTTTTACGCAAATGTAAAATCTTTGTCTTTTGAAGCATTAAATATCAAACAAGATTTTGGCAATCTATGTGGACAGCTGCACGATATATCATTTTATGAATATACAGACTCAACGCAAAATGGATACATTGAAGAAGTTGAAGTAAGTAGAGTGTTCAAAATAATTAGTCAGACACTTATTACCCGAATTAATAACCTTCACTTATCAGCACCAGCTGTGTTTTTCAAAATTCAACCAGATCTAAAAACTTTATATTTAAATGCCTTGAGCTTAGAATATTACGGGGAATGGCTTAAGATATTTGATCAAAGTGGCTTGGATAAGTACGAACCTCCTTTAGGCACTGGCATTGATATTAGCAATCTTGGCAATGACATTAAAAAAAAGGTGTCTCAGAATTTCTTCATTTCTTTCAATAATTTCATTGTTGGTTTAACACCAGTTAATTTAAAATCAAAAGCGTATATTGTGCTGAAAAAGGCAACTTGCGATTTTGTTTTATATGATGACAGAACGATAACATGTCAAAATACGATCGATTCTCTTGGTCTGTATTTGATTGACGACACAAAAATAATAAAGCCTTTGAGAAAGAACAAGTTATGGACCGTAGGCTCAGTTTTGAAACAGCAGGGATTTGTCAAAATTGGAACAACAAACTTGTTAGCTTTGAAAATAAATATTAGCACAGTTGAGTCACTTATGTGTATTAAAAGTAATTTACAAAAAGCATTGGTTGACGCTTTCTTGAACACCAATGATTTTGAACTGAGAATATGCTCAGATTCTTTACATTGCTTAGTCAACTTGCTGAAGGATTTGAAGCAACCAATTTTTTTTTCTTTTGATGATAAGTACAGATTCAAATTAGATTCTCCCATCGATGTTTTCAAGCATATTGATAACGATATGTTTGTTCTGAAGAATAATGATCAACACGCAAAAGCAGGAAAAAAGACCGAAGCTATTTTTGAAGATGAGGTTCCTAATAACGAAATAAACTTTGATGATCATTTTTATGATTCTTTAGAGTTTGAAAAAACGGATAAGGACAGAGTTCATATTATACCATTTAAAATGAATCTCAATATTTCTAGAATTCACATTTTACTTCACGATGGCTATGATTGGAAAGAGACCAGAGATCAAATATCTCAAGCTGTTTTAAGAGTCAGCGAAAAAGTTCAAAATCGAAATAGCCGTGACGAAGAAGATGAATCACTGATTTATGAAGAAACACTTTACCAGTCAATTTATTTAGGTCTTCATATATCTGGTACCGAAGGAGATTTGGTTGAAAATATTAACAAAAAGATAGGCGATGAAGGAGGCGAGGATTACGATGAAGAGGATGAGGATGATGTTTATGGTGATGATAATGAGAATGAAGTTATTGCTAGGAGGACAACAGTGGCTCTAGGTAAAAGTAGAAGAGTACCTTTAAGATTAAAAAGGTCCAAGTATCATAAAGTTTCCATTGAACTTGACGAGACAAATGTGAGTTTTGAACTAATGAGCTCCAATGAACCGCATTTGATAAAGAATAGGCCAAATGTATTTGGTGATCATTCTGAAGTAGTCCAAAGTATAAATATAGGTGTGAAAAAATTTCAGATTATTGATAATGTACCAACGTCTAACTGGAATATGTTTGTTGGCTATTTGAGAGAAGCAGGTGATGTTGAAATTGGCAAAGAAATGATAAATATTGACATCAAAATGATTCGTCCGATAGCAAGACTTGCGGCGATTGATTTGATATTAAATATCAATATATTGCCTTTGAGACTACATGTTGACCAGGACACACTGGATTTTTTACTTAGATTTGGTGAATTTAAAGATCAAAGGTTTGTCCCCCCTAATCTTGATATTGACGAATTATTTATCTCTAAATTTAGTATCAATGCAATACAATTAAAACTTGACTATAAACCAAAAACAATTGATTATGCTGGGATTAGATCAGGTCATACGGGAGAATTTGTCAATTTGTTTGTACTTGATGAATCAAGAATGATGCTCAATCAAATAACTTTGTACGGTATTTATGGGACATCCAAACTTAATACGTTGTTGAATGGGGTGTGGTCACCAGATATAAAGAAAAATCAACTAATTGATGTTTTATCGGGCTTGGCATTTATTAGATCTATTGTAAACATTGGACAAGGAGCTGAAAAATTAGTAAGTGTACCCATCGAGGACTACAGAAGGGATGGTAGATTCTTCAGAGGTGTACAAAGAGGTGTTTATATATTTGGCAAAACCACTGGACGTGAAGTTTTGAAGCTTGGAGCCAAGTTAGCCGTTGGAACACAAGGAATTTTAGAGTCAGCAGAGGAAGTATTGGGTGGTACAGGGCCACAAAGAATAAGTAAAAGTGCGGAGGATCAAGATGATAACATTTTTGAAAGTGAAGAAGAAGAAGAAGATTTTGGTGATGATGAGTCAAATGAGCCTGAGGAACAGAGGGTTGTGAGTTTATATTCCAATCAGCCGGGAACATTTAATGAAGGATTACAGGTTGCCTATGAATCGGTTGGTAAAAACTTTAGCACGATGAGAAAGGCGATAGTACAAGCAAGTAGTAAAGCTAACGAATCAAGGAACATGAGCGGTGCTGTTGGAGAACTGGTGAAGGCAGCACCCATCGTTATTATTAGACCCTTGGTTGCTACCACAGAGGCTATTTCGAAAACTTTAATGGGTGGTGTAAACGAATTGGACCCAGAACAAAAATTGCACAATGAGGAAAAGTATAAATGAAACCATTTAAATATTGCAATTGTGTTGGCAACAAAAGTGGACATTCTTCTGATTAAAGTCAAGAGTTACATGTTCATCGTACAATGCTTCAAGCTTAAAGGGACGCATTGTTCATTTTGCCTTCATGGTAGATCTTTTCTTACACATGCTGATAAAATTTCTTTTTATACCCATTACTCAATTTGATATCAGATTTCAACATTCCCGGTGCAAATTCTCCAATCATCAGTAGTGAGCCTAACAAATTTTAGTCTCTTGTTTGCTTTCCGATATTTGACTCAACTCGTATAGAAGCATCATTATGAAAGCCTTTTCAAAAAAGGGTAAATGGTTCTAACTTTGCCACAGGTACTTGGCATTGTTGATAATGTCTCTCATCACATTAAAAGCAGTGATTTAGTAAAAAAGATGGAGAGTTACAATTGATGGGCTGAAAGTATAGTTCAGCACTTTCGTTATGCTCCTCTTAACACTCAAAATCTCTGTCTTATCAACTTAAATGCTCAGCCTACATGTGTTTATACAAAAGTAAAGAGTTGGTTCTGCGTGTGTCAGCAACTCCATATAACTAGCTCATACAATTATTCTTGAGCCTTAGAGGCTTTGGTATATATGATTTGAAAATGATTGCATTTTTCTCCTTTAAATAGTTGTATCCATAACAAAGAATAAACATTTTTTGTGCTTGTGATTGTGATTTATGCAAAAATGTACAATGTACTACTTTTATCAACTACTGACAGTATGGAGAAACTTTTAAGTAAGCTATGCATTGTCTAGCTTCAAAAATAACTAGAGAAAATCAATCTTGTCCTGTAGCCTGGAAACGTGTTAGGCGAACTTATTACCTGATTATTGATCACAATACTTGCGAACACTTTTGATAAGTTTCTAATCAAAACTAACATTTAGTCCGGTAAACTAAGTCTTCATCAACCCGAGTGGCATTGAAAACTACGTGAGTAAAGTTCACGTATCCTATTTGATTTATTATTATAGTGATAGTATGGAAAAACTAGCAGTGTTAACTCGAATATAATACACGGTTGACTTCACTCAAAGGTAGATCCCATACTCCATTCGTTGGTGAATCCAAGTATAATTCATCACCTAACTGAGTTACTATAACGCCAGTATCGTCAACTATGCAACGGAGATCATCGAGTTCTAATGTGACATTTTCAGAGTTCACCAAGGCTAAAGATAAATATCCAAATCCCATTGCCACTAAAACCCATGCAGGAATAGAGAGAGCCCACCATCTGGAAGGGTAATACCATATTCCAACAGCATTGAGGAGCTTATCTGGGGTGAATGCCCATATAATCCAAGCAGAAAGTGCAACAATCGAGACGACATGTGCAGCAAACCCCTTATATTCTGCCTGTGGTGTTACTGTTGTTGATACAGTAACATCTGAGTGTAGTGCCAAGTTATCATCAATTCTCTCCATGACTACTCGCCAATATGGTGAAGGTGTTGAAGTTTTATTTTTTTCTTCACTAAACATACGTTATCTTCCTTTATTTTCACAAGTAAATAGAGAGACTTTCATCTTTCAAACACATAAAAATGAGTATGTCTAGTCATTGTCAGCAGATGATAATGATTTTGGTCAAAGTAATAGATTACTAACTGCTATTCAATCCAGGTGGAAAAAAGATGTCCCTTGAGGACTTTTTACAAGATGAAACCCTTGGAGGTGGTTCATCATGGGCAGTGGATGATTTTGACATTACAGACATAGTTAAAACTACTACACCAACTCCAAGTAATAGAGGATTTCAAAGGTATGATTCTGATTATTCTATGGCGAGTTATGATGGCACAATGGTTTTATTCAATAATCTACCAAATGATGCTGACGAAGAACTCATCGATGAATTGTTCAAATCAAGATACTTTAAATACAAAAACTGTAAAATATTTAGAGATCCGCAAAGAAGCAGGTCCAAACTAGCTATTGCTTGGTTACTAAGTCCCAAAGATATGGATAGAGTTTTGAAATGGAACTCAGTTTCAATTGATGGAGTAAGAGTCAATATCAAGTATTGTGACAAGAAAACGTATGCGGAACTTGAAGAATGGAATGAATTACATCCTCAAGTGGATATCAAACAGATGCCAAGTTTGCACGCACCTAGTTTACCTCCAGTACAAAAGCCAATAGCTAAGCCTAAAGCAAATCCTTTCGGAAATGCAAAACCTGTTAATACTGTAGTGTTACCAATTATCAGTGAGAACACCAGTGAAATAAAAAAGTTGATAAAGGAAAGTACGTTTCAACCAAAAATTTTGAAGAAGGAGAAGGCAGTTAAAGAAAAATCAAATCCGTTTGGAAATGCCAAGCCAGTGGATACCTTAAGTCGTCAATTAGAGATCGAAAGAAAGTTGCAATTGGGTGTCATTAATTCTACAACTATATCAACAAAGAAAATTCACGATAAGGAAAAGGAAGAACAGAGAAAGTTAGGTAAAGAAAATGAAGATGAAAAAGAATCAAATGTAGAAGCAAAGAGCAAAGTAGACAAGCAAGTCGGAGACAATGAAGGTGAAGTGACAGTGGAAGAAGACGCAACAAAAGAAGCTAAAATTCCGGTTCACGAATCAAATGATTCGGGAGATAAGAAAGAAGACTGCCATGCAACTTCTGTAGATACTGTTGCAGATAACGATGATGAAACTGCTGGGCATGAAAGTAAGAAGAAATATGAGAAGAAGAAGTACGATAAGAAAAGGGTCTACAAAAAAAAGGGATATCATACAAACGAGGACCACCATTACAAGAAGAGAGATGAGGCAAATGGCGGTGGTGAGGATGGAATGGAGAAAAGTAACTCGAAAAAGTACAATAAACAGAGAAGACCAAGTACAATTGAAACAGTAGGTTCTGAGTTCAGTAAACTTGAGATAAATCTAGCTGACAATGAGAGCGAAAGAAGTGCCAATATCAAGGAAACCGGCAAAGGAGGCAAGGAACCCGATAGCCAAAATGCCCACGCTGAAGAAACAGGCAAGCCAAAATTCGAAAAAAGGAAACCGTTCCACAAGAACCGAAGACCAAGCTTTGCTCCAGAAGAGCACGGTGCTGTCGACAATGCTGGGACAGAAAGAAGGAAGCCAAACTACAAAAATAGAAGGCAGAGTGCCTCTGTGCCTAAAAGCGAACAAGGCACCGCAACAGAAAGACCGCTCTTTGAAAAGAAGAAGTTTGCCAAACAGGGCGCAAGGAGATACAGTGCAAGCAAGGGCGCTGAGCCAAGAGACGCGAGCGAGAGCAATAGTCACGAAGCAGGAAGAGATGCAGGTGGTAAAGAAAGTGGACTGAAGTTGGAAACAGACATCAGCACCAGCAGCAATGAGCCAAGGGCCGAAGAAGGCAAGCCCTATCACAAGAACAAACCATACAAGAAGTACCACAAACCCAAAGTCCACAAGGAAGAGCCTTAAGCTTTTTGTATCTCATTTATAGAGTAATTCAGATCTGTGTAACTCAACAAGAATCGAACCCGGTACTATAACAAAAAAATTGCCCTGGACAGCCGGTGGCGTTGTGATCGGTATCGAGTTCTTTTGATTTTTCAAAAGTCCACGCATTGCACTCAACAACTCAAGGTCAATCGTCAGCAACACGCTGCCATCTTCCACCCTAGGGGGAAGTTAACTTTGCTTGTGGTGTCGCCCAGCGCCTGAGCGCCCAGGTGAAGCTCTCAAGAGCATATTTGAACAGCGAGAGGAGACCTTTAGGGGGTCTCTTCTCGCCGTGACGAGGTATACCACCGAATTTCCCACTGGCGATTTGAAGGTTAGGGCCTTCCATTTGAAAACCAGTACGCGTGGACATCCGCTGCCGGCTGAGGTCGTTTGATATGCCATTAGGCCAAACGCGCAGGTCAAGTGAAAAACAGCAGAGAAGCCGACCGAGGGAAGGGTGGAGCGCTCCTCCCAACTGCCACAACAATACAATTGTGTTGTAGTGTACGGATGTTCCTACTTGAGGCAGTGCAATTAATTTTTCACCTAAGTAGAGGAAAAAATAGAGTGAAAAAAATTTTTATTAAGGCCACTAGTGAATTTCTTCAAAGATCCCAAAAGATAAATATGTCAAGAAGAGGAGGATTTAGAGGTGGCCGTGGTGGCAGACCAATGGACATGGGTCCACCAGATCGTGTTTTTGAAATGGGTTCGTTTTTGCACGAATGCGAAGGTGACATTGTGTGTAAATCAATCAATGAAAAGGTTCCATACTTCAATGCACCAATCTACCTTGAAAACAAGACACAGATCGGTAAGGTTGACGAGATTTTAGGACCATTGAACGAAGTGTTTTTCACTATCAAGACATCGGAAGGTGTCAAGGCGAACTCGTTTAAGGACGGTGACAAATTCTACATTGCTGGTGACAAGTTACTTCCACTAGACAGATTCCTTCCAAAGCCTAAGCAAGTTGGTCCGAAGCCAAAGAAGAAGTCCAGCGGTCCAAGAGGCCAAACGAGTGGCAGAGGTGGCTCCTCCAGAGGTGGAAGAGGTGGTTTTGGTGCTTCAAGAGGTGGTAGAGGCGGTTTTGGTGGTGCTTCAAGAGGTGGCAGAGGCGGTTTTGGTGGTGCTTCAAGAGGTGGTAGAGGTGGCTTTGGCGGCTCCAGAGGTGGTAGAGGTGGCTTCGGTGGATCCAGGGGCGGTAGAGGTGGTTTTGGTGGCAGAAATTAATCATTGTGAAAAAGATAGCTCATACATACCATATAAAACATTTGAAACATGCGAACGTTGCACTTAAAAGAGGAAAGAAAGAATGTACTATATTACAATTATCACCACTATTTACTATTATAATAGGCTTGTATTATGCCTTTGATATAAATTTTGTCTAAAAAGAAGAAAAAAAAAGTATTTAAATCGTTAAAGATTATTATTATCTGACATCCTACGTCCCTTAAGTAAAATCCTCTTCAATATCCAATGGGGCTTCCTTGAGATTAGATTTGATAACATTTAACAGCCTCACCTTTAATCCATCTAACCTTTGAAATTGATCAAATTTGCGTGACGCTGCCGCAATGTTATCACTATCAGCATCCTTGACAGCGTTAATCAACTCTCTACAAAATTCATATTCCCTTGTTTGCTGAAAACTTGGATCCCATGAGCAAAATCTTGTGATAAGTGCTTCTCCGCTTGCGTAGTCATTGTTTTCCGCTAACCTACAAATGATAGATTTCAAAAAGTATTCCTTCAACGACCACTTTGCAAGTGAATTATTCAACGACTCTTGTGCAATTCTCTCAAACACTTGTGACGCCTTAGAGTATTGTTTTACACTTTCATCACAATACAAGTCTGCCGCCTTTAATGAAAATTTGTTTGCTAGAGCATTTGCTGAATCTCCTAGGTACCAATCACTTGCGTCCTCATAACTTTTGATTGCTAATCCGACATTTCTGATTGAGTTCTCATATAATTCACCTAAATCAGCTTTGAAGTTTGCAGCACGTCTGAACTGTCCCTTTTGCACAAACATGTTGATTGCCTTTTCTAAAGTTTCAGCAGCTCTCTCTGGTGATTGTAGCTTGAAACATTTATAAGCCTCAATAAAAGTATTTGCAGCTTCATCTTGGGATTCCGATTTTAGTTCACATTCCGCTTCTTTCAGGAACGCTTCACCAGCTTCATCGTGCCTTCTCTGAGATTTCAGTGCAATTGCTGCTGATTTGAATAAATCACTTGCCTCTTCATAGTTTGATCCCGATGTTCCTAGAAAGCTGGATAAGAATCCTGGTTTCTTGTTCATTAATTTATTTGCCTACAAGTTATAGATGTTAGTACTCTGTTTTCCTTCATGCTCTCCTGTTCACACTTCCTGATATCTTTTATTTAGATTCACCAAAGTATCAAAACATACATCTTGAATCAATTGTTCTGGAGTTGACATCGATGTTTATTATCTTATTCTTGATTACTGTATGATAGTATGGCGAGGATACGTTAAACAATTTTAACCTAAAATCTAACGTGCACAAAATTATGCGCCACGCACTCGCCACATATTTTGCTTTGCCGTTGTTCGTTGATACTCATGTGACAAAAGTTCAAACTATTACATGTATGTGCTTGCAATAGCAAAGTTCTTTTGTCCATTAGTAATATTGTGAGCAAACACAATTATCTTTACTAAAGCTTTGAAAGCTTGCAAAAATAGTATTCTTCTTGAGTTCCATGTACTGGTTAAATGCTGATACAACTATCATCAAGTTATTGTAATAAGTTTTCGTATCCAAAATTCAAAGATCTAAATTCGTTCATTTGTAATGGTTTCATACATTCAAATAAGTGATTTAATTGAACTTTCAGAAAAAGTAAAGTTTCAAGTTCAGGTAAAGGGAATAGCTCGATGTTCTGGCTTTTTTATCATCGTTCTAGCTTTTCCATTTGAATACACTTTAACCATTTATGAGTATGGATTTGGTCACTATGCAACGGCTGAAAGTATTTAAACGCCAAAGATGCTTGTTAACCGATCCGAATCCAACTATATGACAAGGCACCCTTTGTTTGCTCTAATCTTATTATATACATGACATGTGTCTCGTTGAATAACTCCGGCTTTTAGGGTTGAGTTGAATTACCAAGTTGAGTGAAAAAAGCGCAAGATGGTAATGTATACATATCACGTATATTACGATTGATGACGATGACGATCCTCTCTTTGACAATGATTCAGTTGAGTGAATAAAACAATATCCTAATGTTTTAGAAAAACCGAAATCTTGTATTACGGCTTTCTTATATTACAGTTGGGTCATAAATTAAAAACTTAAACCTTAGTATTCTTAAGCTCATTTGATAGAACAAACAGGAGCATTTCAATCTTATTTTTGTTTGCTCATGACTACATTTTTGGCCACATTCAAAGGAAGCGTCGCTACCATCAGTTCCATTGAGCGCACTTTGTGAATATCTGCGAATTCAATAAAAGTTTGGCGAACGAATTGACAAGGTTTAGCAGGCTTTCTTAAAAACTTCATCTGAAATTGGTAGTGATTGAAATATTGATTCTTTTTTACGTCAAGGCACCTGTTTGATGACACTATTCATCTGATAGAAAGCAATAATTACAAAGTTATTACGTTCTCGGAGTTACGTATGCAAGATTCTCATGCCATAGGACTCGCACTTTTAACAACAGTTAATACATTATGGTAACTTTAACAATTAACCTCTAGTCACACCTAAATTCAATTAGTGCATAGTATGAAAAAAAGACAGTACAAAAAAGATAAACTCATGTTTGACTTATAATATAATATACTAGGTTTATCGGCTATTAACGTAACAATTTTGGCGGTCATGGACGACGATGTGTTTACTTTGCAAAAGGAATATCAATTTGCATGTCCAAAAAGACAATGAGACCTGGTGAAGACAAATTTTATGAAAACACCAATTATGGTAAACTAGCTGTGCTTGATTTTCAGACTAATACTGAATTATAAAAGATGCACAAAAGCGGCTTTAACGACTTTCATAAGCTGTAAGAGTGCTATTCAGCACTATTGCCAGTGACGATTCTAGCACTTTCAAAACGCTGACGACTTTATGAACAATGCATCAATACCATCACATACCTATAACCCACACCTTTCTTTATTAGGGATATACTACAACTAGAGCCAAAATTACTGTTGAAACATACTGATACGACAAAGAGGATCAATATTAAAAGAATACTTCAAATTTTTCTGAGATTGGGAACCTCTTAGAGTTCAGCTCTTTTCAAAACATTTTGAAAAGGCTTGCCCATATTCAATATAATGTATCATGTCCATCAATGTTGCTCTAGGGCAACGATTTATTAGTTTATCTTTAGACTTCGGCGTCGGATCTCAATATTCTGATGTTTTATACATATAATAGATAAGCTATACAAACTGATCATTTCCAACTTTACATTGCATCATAAAGTAATGCACAAGGTTTTTTTGCGTTTTGCTATATATTTGAACATACGAAAGTGTCAAGATACCTGTTGCTATTTGTGCGAATATTCAAGTGACATACACGTTGCTCTAGCGGTCAATAACATTGTATATTTATGTTTCGTGTGCTGAAGTTGTGAGCATCAACTTTTCAATAATACTTGAAGCTAATGAGTCATGAAATAGCGTAAAAGCCGTATTTGACAAACTTCTTTTTTGAGACCTCTGAAGATGATCAAATCTATGGCAAAGCCTAAGACTTGTTGATGCAATTTATAATAAATTAAGTGCATCCACATTGAAACCAGAATGATTTTAATAAAGCAGAAATCAAAGTAAAAATTTCTGATAAGTTGGGTTTATCTCATTCTTGTGATGGTCACAATATATTTATTTTGCTAAGTGTTCGGCTTTTCCTGTCTTTTTTCTGAATGGGGAAAAAAGACATGAAGCATAAATAATCTTTTTTGGTTATCTGTAATGGATTAGTGGAATGGCTACTATAGTTGCTTCTTGGCGCTGCTGAGGACAAGGTGCCCGGTTCGATCTCCGCGGTTGTTTAAATTTGCTTGTGGGTAACCCGAGTCAAATTTTCGCAATAAAGCTTGAGTAACCGTCTAAGGGTAGAAATACAGCAGGACAACTCATACCGTGGACGAGGCGAAGTGGATAACACCAAGTCAACTTACTCACAACTCTAAGGAATACAGAGTAGTTTAACCTTTTTTTTGTATTAGAAACTACAAGGGGGTTTTAAGGAAAGCAGGCCCAGTCAAAAAAGACCAATTAATTATATCTTAAACTTACACCTTAAATCTTGACATGTAAAAGAATTAAATAGTTTGGATGATAATTGCACTGGCTCCACCACCACCGTTACAAATACCAGCTGCACCAATCTTACCGCCTTCTTGCTTCAAGACATGTGACAATGTAACAACAACACGAGCACCGGAACAACCTAATGGATGACCAATCGCAACCGCACCACCATAAACATTAACCTTTGCTGGGTCTAAGTTCAACAACTTGGTGTTTGCTAAACCAACAACAGAGAAGGCCTCGTTTAGTTCAACAAAGTCTAAATCTTCAAGCTTCACTTGTGCGTGCTTAAGAGCTTTTGGAATGGCCAACGATGGGGCAGTGGTAAAGTCAACTGGTGCGTGAGCAGCGTCACCCCAACCAAGAATCTTAGCAATTGGCTTGACACCTAATTGTTTGACCTTCCTTTCGGACATCAAAACAACAGCAGCACCACCATCATTAATTGGTGAAGCATTTGGTGCTGTGACAGTACCATTTTCTTTCTTGAAAACGGCTCTGGCAGATCTGAGCTTTGGTTCATTGAGCTTGCTGCTTTCTTCGTCGATCTCAATTACGATATCAGGTTTACCTCTAAACCCTTTGACGGTGATTGGAGCAATCTCTGCTTTGAATTTACCTTCGGAATGAGCCTTTTGAGCCTTTTGGTATGAGCTCACAGCAAAGTCGTCTTGATCCTCTCTAGAAAAAGAATGATCACTGGCACACTTTTCGGCTGCAACCCCCATGGCTTGTCCGTCATAGGCATCATTCAAACCGTCTCTTTGTATACCATCAACAATTGAACCTTCACCAAATCTCAATCCACCTCTAGCCTTTGGAACATAGTATGGAGTGTTGGTCATTGATTCTGCACCACCTGCAACAACGATGTCAGCGGTACCAGACAAGATGGTCTGCGCACCAATAATAATGGCCTTCATACCACTAGCACAGACCTTATTAATAGTTGTAGCTGGGGTGTCTTCACCAAGACCTGATGCAATGGCAACTTGTCTAGCTGGTGCTTGACCAACATTTGCTTGCAATACATTACCAAAGAAAATTTCTTCAACATCAGTTGACTTGATTTCTGGAACCTTTTCCAATGCTGCCTTGACCGCGTGGGCTCCAAGATCAACATATGTCAATGATTGCAAACCACCTTGGAATGATCCAATTGGTGTTCTAGCAGCTGAAACGATATAAACATGCTCTCTAGCCATTTTCTTGATAATTAGTTATATGTCAATCGAATTATATGTATCTACACAAATGATAGTATCAATAAATAACTTTGAATTGACTTTTTAAAGAATGTAGGGTCAATAAGAGTGAATGAAATGAAAAATTGGCAATGGCGCTCATTTTCATCATCTCATCTAAACGATCGTACAACTTTTACTGATATCTGCTCAGCATCTTTAAGAACAATAGCTGTGTCATGGAAGCAAAGATTATTCATAGCTACAGTTTACCAAATAAGGTTAATATTAACAAGAATTATTCTATGTTTATTTGGATGTATTTGTTTATTGGTTTTTATGATTATTTTTAAGATTCAGTTTAACTTTGAGGTTTTAACCCGAATTTTGGGGAAGACGTAGTTAGTTCTCACATTACCATCATGTTTTGTGCTTTGAAAAAGCGTTTTTTTAGTGTATATATTAACTTTATCAGCCTTTTTGGTAACATCAAGTATTGTCTTCTATACAAGCGCTCTGTTTAAACTTCCATTTCAATGTCGTTATCAACTTGAATTTTCTTCTCAACTTTTTGATGCTCCTCTAACTGCTCCTGTGTCCACACACTAACACCACTGTTAATGTCACGAGGATCAACAGGTTGAGCGGATATTCTCAAAAATTTTTTTGCACTAGCAATGGCCATGTCCGTGGATAAGTTACAGTCTGCATCCAAAAGACCTTGTGCAATCCACTTCGGTAATTGATTCTTTCTTCTAGCAAATCTTCTATCTGCCAAAACCATTACACCGTAATCATCCTTACCACGTAAAACACGTCCCAAACACTGGGCTGCATGTCTCATTGCATCGAATGATAAGAAATCATTTTCTCTAATCTGGTAATTATCTCTCAAAAACTCTAAGCGAGCTTTAAGAATTCTTGATTCCGTATATTGGAATGGGATACCAATCATCAAAACGGTTCTACCATAATGGTGATCAAAATCGATACCTTCAGAAACTTTACCTCTCGCAACTGACAGTAATATTGCTCCACGTCCATTTGAGCATGCCTTACGATACGTTTCCAACGCAAGTGAAGTCTCTTGAGCATCGGGTGTCTCAACCAAAATCAATTTATACTTCCACACTTCATCTAATATACCCATGGTTTGCCATTGAGAAATAATACTCTCCATGTAAAGATATGATGGAAAGAAAACAACTAAACCATCAGGTGTAATTTTTGAAAACTCGATTAGCAAAGTACCATAGTTTCTAACAACACTGGGATCATTTCTGATTTCAAATCTTGAAGAAATAGCTACTTGATCTGAACCTTTAGTGACAATCATTGGTAAAAATGATCGACGGTCAAGGGTCATTGTGTAGGACTGTTGAATAACTGTTTCAAAATTCAACATTTTGGGATACATATCCAAAGGGGAGATGGTACCTGAAGTAATCACAATAGAGGAAAATCTATCAAAAATGGGTTTTATGGCAATAGATGCATCAAGGCAAGATAATCTCAAAATTGGATTAGGAACAGTAGCATTCTCTGTTTCAAATGGTTCCAAAATTAAAGTAAATCCGTTTTCATAAGTTGATACTAAAGTTGCAAAAGTTGCAATGTCTTTCAAGGCCATAAAATCTTCAATATCAGAAATTTGTAATGTTCTTACTAACAAGGATAACCTCTCAGAGCAAAACCTCAAAGGCTTCTTATCAATAAATGTTAGTTGCTTCAAATGCTGTAAAAAAGAGATGGGAGTTTCCGATATGACGTGTAAAACCTTCATTCTAGTTTTCAGATATTCAATAAATCGTTTCATGAATGAAATGAAATGTTCTGCTCTTCTGATACTACCAGGAATGGCTTCTGACAAAACATCCTTAGCCAAAATAGGATTTGTAATAAATGTGTCATCCTCCTTAGCAATTTGTGATTCTCGCAAACCGTCTACTAACTTTTCATACTCATCTTGAAGTTTACTACTATCGATTTCCTTGACTTCATCCACTTTGTGACTTAATGTATTGGCGCCCTTCGTCGCTCTCTTTAACACGTCTTCTGTAATATCCATGGAAAGTGATTCAATGCAAACATTATCAATATTGTGCGCTTCATCAAAAATGACAATTGAATCACCACTTAAATCTTTTGACACCCTTTCAGCGATCTTTGGGTCGATCAA
Source organism: Saturnispora gosingensis (assembly GCA_030570395.1). Taxonomy (NCBI): domain Eukaryota; kingdom Fungi; phylum Ascomycota; class Pichiomycetes; order Pichiales; family Pichiaceae; genus Saturnispora; species Saturnispora gosingensis. The sequence continues at coordinate 231,365 of JAJLVU010000004.1, forward strand.
ATAATGATATGAATAGATGACAACATTACATAAAGGCATCATTCTTCTGACTGTAAAATAAGGACATGTTCCTTCATTTTTACAATAATTTATCAATTCTTCAAACGAATAGATCCCTGGAGGTATGAGATTTTGTGGATCCTTTTCATATAATTTTTCATGATATGAACAGAGATCTTCAATATCATTTTCTCCTCGCTCTACTTTTTCCTTCAACTGTCCATTGGTGATACGTCTACATCTTTCATCAACGACGATACCTTTTCTTTCCTGTTTGATACTTGGATGCAAACATAAATTCTTTCTTGAACTTAATCCAAGTCCTCTGAAAGGTTCTACAAATCCCAATTCTTTAGCCCTGAATTCCATCAACTTTGTCAGCTCAATTAATGCCTTTTCAATTTCGGACTGGGTACGTGAACAATATATGATTTTTCGATGTTCTGGATAGTGCATTTGATATGCAACAGTCAAAGATAACAACGACACAGTTTTACCTGTACCGGACGGCATTTCTAATATACAATTACCACCTACATCTAAACTCTTCTTAATATCACACATATAGGCGTACTGTTCTGGATAGATCTTGGGATATGGGAAAATCACTGGCAAATCATCAATAAAAAACCTGTATAAGAGAGATAATAGTAGTTAGTAATTCGCTTCTCCTAAAGTTTTGAGTAGTTCATATCAATAAAATGATACGTACTTCATTCTTTATTCCCTTTGATTTTTTATAATCGTTAGATATTGATCTTCTTTGGGAGAATAAATGATAAAAATTTTGAATATTTTTTATTATACATATTCTAAATATATTATGTAATCAAACCAATTACATTTGTTTACAGTAAATGCTATATTTTCGTACTCCTAGATATCAATAACTAGCGACACACAATGTTTGACTAGCTTGCCACTAATGTAACAACAAAATTTCAACACCGCAGATACCGCAGTCGCCTGTCTCGACTTCAATTACTTTCTACTTTCACATTGCCAATTTGAACTTGCTTGTCAGCATCACAAAAAGAATCAGATATACACCAAACACACAAGTTATAGTTACCAGAATCAGCAATAGTAAACTTCAGTTTTACTAACTGCGTTTCCCGCAACAGTTCGACCTTTTTGATGGCATAAAGTTCTTTTTTATCAGGATCTCCTAACACAACCCACCAACTTTCATGCTTTTTCAAAGGATATTCAGTTGATATCACCAAGCTGTCCTCTAAATCTTCATCCCTTTCAACTTCAACAGTAATCTCTTTGACTTGACCGGCTGAAATTGATCCTTGTAAATCACAGTTCAAATCCAAGTTAGGATATTTATTGACAAAATCTGCAACTTTCGAAACTTCATTTTCATGCAAACCGTTTAACATGTTTTCTCTTGTATCATCATCAGCCTCCATAAAGTCATAAACAGTTTCAATCTTATTCTCCTTACATTTGGAAATCAATGCATCGTTAAAGTACGGCAGTTGTTTCAAAGGACTCTCTGTACTCCACATTCCCTGAATGCACATTTGAGACAGATCCATTACGCTCATTGCGTTTAAATTTCCTCCGCTTGATAAAATGTCTACACACGAAGACAAAATGCTTGGAAGTTCGCCTAAGATAAACTTCAAGTCACTTAATAAATCAATATTCAAGTGAATTCTGGAAAAATATGCTTGAAGCAAAATAAATGTTTTCAAATTCGGAGATTCAAAATTTATGTCAGGAGATGTCCATTTTATTGGTATGCTGTTGTAAATCAATAATAAAGCCTTTTCATCTTCAGGCCTAATCTGGACATCTTCAAACTCATCTGCATTCGATACAATTTCTAACAGCTTTTTCAATCTTGTTTTTGAATCTAAAGACTGCATTAAGGTTTGTATAGTAACAAAAGAGACGTTATGGTGAGCTGCAATCATACATCCGTTTTCAGGAATGATTTCGGTTGGTTCTTGCTCTTCACTGAGCTCATCTCCTTCTCCTTCTTCTTCTTCATCATTGATATTCAATTTGATAAGTTTTGCATCACTTAATTCCTGTAGCGTGTTTTCGACCAACTCTGACAGATATTCACTCAAACCATCTTCACTTGTATCACTAACACCATAAAATGACGGATTCATGTGAAGTCTTCGATAGAATAATGTATATGTTAGAATGTCAACAGCATCTTGTCTATTTTTCACTAACTTGGAATTTATCTCAGTTATGAAAAAGTCATGAACATAGAAATTGACATGACTTTCAATAGGAAGTGACATGGATAAAAACTTTTTGTAGTAATCCATTTTGGAGGAATTGGTTAATATCAATGCTTTTGCAACTTTGTTATTATCTAACCTCCCAGTGCCAACCATTTCCAGCAAGTCATTGATTTTATAATCTAAGTACCTATGATTTTTACTGTACGTCTGAGTACTCAATATAATGACAAAATTAGCTGACGGACAATATGTTGATGTATCATGACTGGCCAATAAACATGTGAGCGCACCTGCTTGGAATAACTTCTCTATCAATGATTTATCACCAGGATGCATGTCCTTATAATAGATGCCAATACCGTACTTTAAACACTCAGCTAATGTGGCATCTTTTAAGATACTCAAATACTTTTCAAGAGACGATAACTCGGCTCTGAGCCAAGTTTTGTCATTATTTTTCAGTTTTTTTATCAACTCTGCTGAAATGTCAACACAAAGCTTTCTAGAAGGAACAAAAATTGTTGCTTTTTCTTCTCCAATGGAATCATCCATGGAATTTATTGCATCATATGCAGGTCTGACGCAACATTTTATCAAAGATGGATTATGTTCAATGTCAAACTTTTGAAACTGAACTTTAATAGGAGAAATTCTATCTCTAGAGTCAAAATTAAAAATGGAGTGCTTTGGAATGTCAAGCCAGTCAGCAAAATCTTTGTAACTGGCAATTGATGATCCCAATGAAATAAATCGTATGTTTTTCTCCAGATTCATATCGATAAATCTCATTCTACTTAAAACAATCTCATAAATAGTTCCTGATTTTCCATCTCCAATCAAATGTGTATCATCTGCAATAACCAATTCGATAGCTTGAATATTCTTCCTTTGCTGCCAACGCCTGGAAACTGCATCAAATTGTTCAGGGGTGCACAAAATTAAGTGTGATCGAGCAATTAAAGTCAAGTCAACATTTAGTTCTCCTGATAGTTTAGAAATGACTTTCCCTCCAGCAAGATTACAGAGCTTTTTTTTCCATTTCCTTAAGAGTGCATCTATCGTTTCTTGTACTGGTGAAATATAAACAGCTCTGCCTTTTTCATTTTTCCAATGACTCAAAAGCGCAAGTTCCGCCATAGCGGTCTTGCCATTACCTTTTGACGTGTGAAACATGACATTTTTTGTTGTATTGTAAATGGTTTCAAACGCATCGGATTGAAACTTATTAAACTTCTTAAACTCAAAAACATCTTGAAATTCAGAAATTCCAATTTCACCTACCTCCACAAGTGAATTATCGTTCAATAAAGTTGGAGCAGGAAATTTGGCTGGAATCTTGATCTTTGTTAACATCAAAGGAAGACGGGTCTCACAATGTAGCCACTTATCGCTAACAAGAGAAACAAAGTAATTTGGCTGCCCAAACTCATATATTGGAACAGTGAAATCAATATTGAGAACTTCTCCAATGTATTCCCTACGTATTATTATGTGGTCATTGTAGAGTACTTTTTCAGCATCACAATCTTCCACAATTAGAGTAAATGATTCACTATAACCATGAACATTTACATCCCAGTCCCAATTAGGTGTTGCTTCCAACTGGATTTGCATTAAACTTGGTGTGATTGGTTGCATGGCATAATTCAATCCCACTTGAGGAAATTTTTGTAAAATTTGCCATCCTAAGTTACCAAATTTTGCAGCTTTAAGTGCTTGAATTACTAGCTTAGGTTCCTTCAAAGCTAAATAATATTTCCAAGGAGTTATCGATCTCTCAGTAACTTGAACAATATCACGAGGAACATCAGGAAATTGCCTTAGAGGCGAGCTAGTTAACCACAATCTTTTTTCAATCATTTTGCTGATGTTTAGTAGTTTCAAAGCAAGCCTGGACCATTTTTTTCTAAGTGCCAAATCGTACATTGCTCTAAATAATCTACCAGCAGATTGAATAACATAAATCATGTCCGCCATTAACGCAAAACCATCCAACTTCAACTTAGAAATGTAAGCTTGCAGTAAAACATTGATTTTAGCAAGAGGGTCTTCAACAGACTCATTAACAGGAATTGGCGCCGTTTCCAACAGCTTTTGTAATTCAATTTTTTCTTCTCTTCTAACAGGTATATATTTGAATTCTTCACTGCTTGCAAATATTCTAAAGAGTTCAATTTCACTGAAATAAGGTTTCAACTGTTTATCGTAGTTATTGATGCTTGAATAACTGATATAATAATATGACGCAACCTTTCCTAGATTAGTAGGAACAATTGAATCTTTTTTATAATTATATCTCACTAATCCATTTTTTGCTAATGTAACAATGGCTGAGTATGATAAATCTCTTCTCCTTCTGAAAAGTTTGGGGTCATTATCATATTCAGGTCCTACATTGTACATCGATCTCGAGTGTAGCATACGAACATATAGATAAGTGTACTCCATCCAATTTACACAATCTTCAAGAGACTTTATTGATCCTGAAACAATTTCAGCATTAACACTATCAGCCAATTGCGAATACATTTGAGATTCAATTGGTAGATGTTGATTCAAAATTGCAAGATAGTACTTAACTTCATTCTGGTCAGTAATGATAATACCTTCACCGTGTGTGTCGTAACGTGGCCGACCTGCTCTACCTAGCATTTGTAGAACATCTTGCGGAGATAAATCTACCCAAGTACCCTTTTCTGGTGAATATACACTTGTACCTTTAATGATAACTGTATGAGCTGGTAAATTGACACCCCAAGCTAAAGTTGCGGTAGAAACTAGCACCTTGATGTGACCTTCTGCAAATAAATCTTCTGAAGTTGACCTATCTTCTTTGGTCATACCAGCATGATGAATACCTATACCCATTTGTAAAATTTGCTTTAATCCTTTATTATTTGCATTTTCACTTTCGGACTTCAAGATTTCCTTCACCCCTAACGAAAAATTCATTAGATCCTTTAATTGATCGTTCTCTAAAATTTTATCGGCAATCCATTTAGCTGTTTTCTCTGTTTCCTTCCTGGAATGAACAAAAATAATTACCTGATGTCCATTCTTTATGTTTTCAGTAACTTTTTCGTAACAAACTTCGTTCATAGCTTCATATTTCTTGAAAGCTTTCTTTTCAGTGATTCCAATAAACTGTTGAGCTAGTGGGCACGGCCTGTAAGTTGAATCAAAGTAGAACATATTCTTGTTTTGATCAACATTCAAAAACTGAGCAACATCTTTATAATTTGGTAAAGTAGCTGATAGACCCACAAATCTGACATGATTACTACTTGTCTTCTTCTCACTTTGTGTCGCTCTAGCAACTATGCTTTCAATGACTGGACCCCTTTCGTCATGTAAAAGATGAATTTCATCAATAATTATAAGATCAACTAACTGAATATATGATGCGTCATTATTTTTTCTAGTAATGACATCCCATTTTTCAGGAGTAGTAACTAGTATTTGTGTATTGGCAATCTGATATTTTGTCAAATTCGAATCACCTGTCAACTCATTCACAGTAATGCCGAACCTACTCAACCTCCTGTCAAATTCCCTAACTTGTTCTTGCACCAATGCTTTCAATGGAGCAATAAAAACAATTTTGAAATCATTGAGCTTGAAAGAACCATTCGAATTTTTGAATTTTGATAATGTTCTTAGAATAGTGAGCATTGCAACGTTGGTTTTACCAGCACCAGTAGGGGCACACATTAAAATGTTACCATCATCATTGAATGCAGCAGGGTAAACCTTACTCTGAATTCTGTTCAAAGTCTTTGTTTCTCCTACTGGAAATGCATCTTGTGCCCATTTTGGCAGCTCTGAAATTTCCACTAATCGTTCATCAGCACCAAGAGGAGCTTTATTCGGTGGTGGTATGTGAATTTCCTCCCAACTATGACGCGTCCTTTTGAATGACCCATCTGGTAACTGGAAAGTTGATGTTGTCATTAGTCGTGAGCCTTGCGTGAATTTTAAGTTATTGATATCAATGTACTTTGGGTGATCAATTTCAATAGAAGTTGATAGATCTGATATCTTTTGCTTCTTATTGACCCCATCACTATCCTCAGATTCATCAATGTCTCTTTCCCTTTTACCCTTATATTCATTGACTAGTGATTGTAGTCCGTTGTTTGCCATTTCCTCAAAAAGATTTTGAAATTGAATTTCTGTTTTTGCTTCTGAGAGCCTGATTCCATAATGCACCTTACTATGGTTTTTCATTAACAAAGTGAGCAAATCGCCATTTTCTAGTTCAGTTGTATTCGAAAAGGTATCCTCTAAGTCTTTGATCTGTATAATTTTATTTTCTAGATTTCCCAATCCTTTCAGTATAACATCTATTAAATGCTCTTGTTTGATGGAATCTAAGTTCTGATTGTTTTGTTGCAATTGACCTGCTAACCAAATTCTGTTGATATCTTTTATGTCCAAATATTGTTTTGGTTCTTCAGAGTTGATTAAATCGACAATATCATTATCATCTATAACCTCCTGATTCACAAGTGTAATTTCATCAAGCTCGCTATCTTCCGGTCCTCTGCTATCATCATCTTCACTAGCGGAACTATTGTCCTCTTCATCTTCATCTTCAGATTCAAGAACAATACCTACACCATTGCTATCGTCATCTTTTCTTTCACTATAATCTGATATCTCTTTCACTAAATCGTAAATCTGAATGAAGGAAGAATCCGACAATGGCATATTAATGGTGTCTTCAACATCTTTTCTCTTGCTCAAATTATTAGCTTCGTCAGTCTTGAGTATCGCGATGATGATATCAGCAAGTGAGTTAGTTACCTCAGCTGGCACATCGTTATCCAACTGAGATGAACACCAATTCAAGATTTGAGAATAGACATGTAAATTAGATTCGGTCGTTGGTATATAGTCTATTCCCTGAATATTGGTGTCTAAAACAGTTTTCTCATGTTGTAATTTCCTCTTTGGCTTTTCACGCTGTTGTAGTTGCTTTCTTTCAAAATCTTCCACTTCCTTCTTAGCATTCTCTGCTTCATTTTCAGACCGATCATAACTTACTCGAGACCCAAAATCTGCAGAAGATATTTTACCTTTTATGGACTGAGGATTGGTATCCACATGTTCAGTTGATGATTTATCATCTAAAAGCCTTCTGTCACTTTTGAGAACCTTACTTGACATTTCCTCATACTTGTACATCCCAACATCGTCGGTCATAATCTTATGTTTGTATTGTCCTTTCTGGTGTTTATTGACAAGGTAACTATCGGTCTAGATAGCTTATCTGATGTACTGTCCTCTAATTAAATATGTGAATAAAGGAAGAGGAAGAGAGAAAACAAAAAAGTTGAGCTTTTTTCCAAAAAGCTCAGCAGGGCAACAACACATTTATTCACAACAACACATAGGTTGTCATAAATTACAATCACGTGAAAATTACGTAATATAAGCCTGTAGAAGTTTACTTACGTAAGCCTCGCGAACGGTCAATTCTCTTCCGATTTTTTTCACTTTCTCACTACTTTGAGAAAGTCCTTCTAAAGACCCCCTCATTCGTTCGCCTACACTGCTCTTTTAGTATACGGATAATAAAATGTTGAGTCGTCTTGCTAGATCTTCAATTGCAAGACCTGCACCAAGGGTTTTTAGAACCCTTGCAACACAAGCATCATCCAACATTAAGAAGCCAGACTTCCCAAACTCTCATGATGTATGTATTTACACAAAATTTACTTTCGGATTCAACATGTATATATGTTAACAAAGACAAGAGATAGTTGAACGTATAAGGACCTATTTCTGCATTAGTCAGTGTTTCGATACTAACATTTAAATATTGATTTTTACAGGTTGTTTCAATTGATTTACCAGAATACTCCTTCGAATCGTATATGCTAGAGCCACCAACCCTTTCTTACGAAACTGAAAAAGGTACCTTATTACAAATGTACAAGGATATGGTGATTATCAGAAGAATGGAAATGGCCGCAGATGCACTTTACAAGGCTAAGAAGATCAGAGGTTTCTGTCATTTGTCTGTTGGTCAGGAGGCAATTGCCGTCGGTATCGAAAACGCCATCACTCCACAAGACGACATCATTACTTCTTACAGATGTCACGGTTTCACATTTATGAGAGGTGCTTCCGTTGAAGAATGTCTTGCCGAGTTGATGGGTAGAAGATCAGGTGTTTCCTATGGTAAGGGTGGTTCCATGCACATGTACACCAACGGTTTTTATGGTGGTAACGGTATTGTCGGTGCGCAAGTTCCATTAGGTGCTGGTTTGGCCTTCGCTCACCAATACAAGGAGAATGGCAAGTGTACTTGGGCCCTTTACGGTGACGGTGCTGCAAACCAAGGTCAAGTTTTCGAGGCCTACAACATGGCCAAGCTTTGGAATTTACCATGTATCTTTACCTGTGAAAATAACAAATATGGTATGGGTACTGCTGCTTCTAGATCATCTGCTATGACTGAATACTACAAGAGAGGTCAATACATCCCTGGTTTGAAGGTCAACGGTATGGACATCCTGGCCGTTTATCAAGCTGCTAAATTCGCTAAGGATTGGACTGCTAATGACAACGGTCCTTTGGTTATTGAATTTGAAACTTATAGATATGGTGGTCACTCAATGTCTGACCCAGGTACTACTTACAGAACTAGAGAAGAAGTTCAAAACATGAGATCTAAGAATGATCCAATTGCCGGTTTGAAGGCCCACCTTTTGGACTACCAAATTGCAACTGAAGAAGAAATCAAGGCCTTCGACAAATCTGCTAGAAAGTATGTTGATGAACAAGTTAAGAAGGCTGATGCTTCTCCTCCACCTGAAGCCAAAATGGACATTTTGTTCGAAGATGTATACGTTCCGGGCTCTGAAGTTCCAGTCTTGAGAGGTAGATTAAGAGATGATTCTTGGTCTTTCGAAAAGAAGGGTTTCGCCTACAAATAATTAGTCCTTTGAATAATATTCCACTTAACTCATACTTTAATTTTTTTCTTTGTTTTTAAAGGTTTAAAGAAAAAGAAGTCTTGTTATTTAATAAAAGATACTACAATATTCGCTTCTATCATAATTAAAACAGGTTCTTCACAATAAAATTAAATAATTCAAAACATAAAATAAATGTGTAAACGATCAAGCTTTCTTGAGGATCATGTAGTTAGGATCATCTTTGTGGGCACGGTATTCATCAGAATCAACGGTTTCCAATGTTGAAACTTCAACGTAGTTATCATTGACGTCAGCATTAGACTGAGACGCTGGAACATTAGTCTTAGTAATAGGAACCGCAGCAACAGCAGCAACGCTAGTAGCACCAGGACCAATGGTTTCAGTGAAAAATGGCTTAGTATCAGATGGTTCTGAAAGTGAATCTTCTTCAGAAGTTGCTTTGCTAACAATCTTTCCAGGAACTCCAGTGCTGGAATCAATGGCAACCTTTCTGGCTTCACCAATGGATTGCGTTGCTCCAACATCAATAACAGATTTAGACTTCACCTCAACTGGCAGAAACTCATTTTTTTCAACAGGCTTAACGTCTTCTTTTAAATTAACCGCCTTGGTTTCACTTGAAGGAACATCCTTAGAAACAAATTCTTTAGCAAGATTTGTGTCCTTATTGGAAGTAGTTTTGTTAAGAGTGGCGGCCTTCTTGGTTGCAACAGCCGCGGCTGCAGCATCTGAAGCAGATTGCTTCAAAGAATTATTTCTAGACTTGTTTCTCTTAAAAATACTCAAGGACCCAGATCTTGATCTTGATTTGGACTTGCTCAACGAGTTTGACCTTGAAAGATTAGTAGGGGTTGAGGAGGTGGCAACAGATTTATCTTTTGTGTACAAATCCTTTAATGGAGTGTTCATTTTTTTTATTTCAGCTTCTGTCATGTTGGCCAAAGCTTCATCAACCATTGAAGTTCTTCTGTTAGGGGTAGTAGGAACAGGAACACTAGAAGTAGTTGTGCCTGATGGGAGAGGAGAATACTGCTCTTCGTGTGGCTCAGAAGCATTTTGCTCACTTTCAGCAAAATTAACCGGGGTATGGCTTTGTTTTTCTTCTACTTCGTGTGCTTCTTCGTGAGCTTCTTCTGCAATTGTTGAAGGCAGGTCATCATTGTCGTTGAAGTCACCTGTGTAAAATGGATTTGGTTGAGCAGATTTGGAAGTAATCGTAGTACCGGCGGATCCACTGGTTTCTACAGCTGAAGTGGTCACTGGTTTAATAGACTTTGAAGCATTGTTACCGATGGCATTAAAAGCAGACGAACTTACATTACCTGCAGATGTAACGGTTGCCGATGCAAGGTCTGCAGAGTTGGAAAGTGCACTTCCAACAATTGCGCCAACACCTACTCCCAGACCGGCAGCACCAGCACCCAGTCCAATTGAGGACTTCTTTGATTGTTCAGCTTTCTTTTCTGCCTCAGCTTTTTTTTCAGAGGCAGCAGCCAGTGCACGTTGCTTCTCTTCAACTTCTCTTTCTGCTTGCAATTTCTGATCAGCTAAAGCTTTCAGCTTTTTCGATCTTTCAATATCGGCAGCATAAAGAGCAATTTCTTCCTCTTCTTCTTTTCTCTTTTTCTCAGCGGCTAGACGATCTTCTTCCTTCTTTTGTGCAATAAGAGCTTCCTTTTCTTCTTTTTCCTTAGCTAATCTAGCTTCTTCTTCTTCCTTCTCTTTAGCAACTCTAGCTTCTTCTTCTTCCTTCTCCTTAGCTAATCTGGCTTCTTCCTCGCGTTTTTCTTCTTCAACTCTCTTTCTTTCTTCTTCAGCAGCGATTCTCAGCCTTTCTTGCTTTTGAGCTTCCTCCAGTCTTACTTGCTTTAATTCTTCTTCCCAATTGGTCTTTGCTTCAACAGCACTTGTCTTCTTAGAAAGCAGGGCGTCCTTTGCTTCTGTCTTCAGATAGTTTATCTTTGTATCATGAGCGCTAACTCTGCCCTTCAAAGCACCAACGTGGTTAGTTAAAACACCGACATTAGCAAGTAGGAGTGCATGTTTAGCATCAATAATTTCATAAGACCTATCAGAAACCTTTCTTTGCTTTGTTGAGCTGAGAAGGGCACTCTTCTTTTCAGTCTTAGATTGAATAAGTGCTTCAACATGTTTAAGTTTTTCTTCCAATTCTAATTTTTTAGCAGCAACTTCCTTCTCAAGCTCTTCTGCTTTGGAATTGAGTTCATCACCTTCCGTTTCAAACTTGTTAGCTAATTCCGTTTCTTCAATCTGCTTGCTCTTGGCATCTTCGAGACCTTTAGTTTTGTCTTCTTTAAGTTGTGCCATTTCAGCAGCGAAATCCTCCTTTCTCTTGTCGTGCGCAACAATTGCCTCCTCCTCAGCAGTTTCAGCATTAGTTTTGTCAGTTTCAATACCGGTGGTATGTTTTTCAACGTACTCTTCCGACTCTTTCTTGTAGTCGTCGTGTTTTTTGACTAAAGCATCAAGCTCGCTTTGGTGCTTGACTTTCAACTCTTCAGTTTTGGTGTCAACGACAGCTTTGTAAGCAGCTAGTTGACGAGCCACAGCAGCTTCATCTCTGACACGGATACCCTCCTCAACTTTAGCAGCGTTTTCAGCATCTCTTTTGAGATTATCAGAGACCTTGCTGTCAATTTGAGCCATCACTGGCTCAAGCTTTTTCTTTGCCAATTCATAGATTTGTTCTTCAGTCAAAATTAAACCTGCACCAAGATCAATTTTTCTACTAGTATTAACAACTCTGTTTTTGTTCAAAACTTGTGATGCAATAGTTAAGTTCTCCTTATACTTTCCGAGCAATTTTGGTTTAGATTTGATTTCTTCAGGAATTTCCACTTCTTTAGTGGCGGCTGGAGCAACTTCAACATTTTCTAATTCAGCAGCAACATCGTTCTCTGCAATTTCTTTAGCAGCAGTCTCCTTGTCACTAACGGCAAATTCCTCTGCAACAGGCTCAACTTTGAAGTCTTCTTTAGCAATATTAGTCAAAGGTTCTTCTTCTTCTTCTTCTTCTTCTTCCACTGTACGCTTGCTAATCAGTTTATCTTCTTTAGTTTCACCAATAGGTTCTTCATCCTTGGCTTCTTCAGCTAACGCGCCTTTTTTCGAAATACCAACGTCATTCAAAGGTTCCTCACCTGCATCTACATCATCCAATTCCAATGGCTCATCCACAACTTCAGTGGCACCAGCGACTTCCGTCAATGGTACTTCTTCGTCTTCTTCTTCGTCAACAATACCGGAACCTTCCTTTGGCACGGTTTCGCCCACGTTTTCATCTGTGTTGTTTACAGCAACTTCTTCTTCTTCATTTTCGGCAGCGGCAGCAGCAGCAGCTTTCTTCTGTGCCTTCAATGCCTTTGCAATGTCATTGGACACTTCGGTTTCTACTGGATTCACAGCAACTGGCTTTGCAGCCTTGGTGCTTTTGAAAGGGTCAACTAAAGCCTTTTTAAAGTCGGCTGAAGCTTTGCCGAAAATAGATTTCTTACTTGCGTTTGGTTTGGCTTTTGCCTTATTGGTTGCACTAGTCTGCTTAGAAGTAGACATACGTGTAATTGTTTAATTGATAAAGAGAACAATATGTGTTGTCCACAGTATGGAAAATACTCCCAGCCATTTTGGGGGCCCGCGTTGCACTGCCCGTTTCACTAGCCACATTCAAAAATCTTGATAAGGCACGCGCCACTATGCTTTAAGCTTCACTTTGTTCGATTAGATCCTTTCTTCGATAATACATAAAAATGTCTTGTTGTGGCGGACAAAAGATTACCGGTAGCTGCTGCCAAGGATCTAGTAGCCAAAACCAATGTGGATCACAATGTGGTTGTGCTAGCTGTAAAGTCAAAGCTTCCACGGCTAGCAGTGCTTGCCGTTGTTCAGGTTCTTGCCGATGCTCCACAAGACCAAATCCTGAAGCTTCGTGCGCTTGTTCGACAGCACAAAACGCTTTCAGAACTCGTTTATAAGACTAATTATACAAGCTATGTACTAAAAAAAAGATTATTTATTGCAATTGAAATAAATCGTTAATTGTTAAGCAACAAAATACCCTATACAAGAATATAAAATATAAAATACTCATTTCTTTTCTGCTTCAAAAGGAACAGCGGCAGCAGCAGAAACTGTATCGCTATTTGGAGCAATAGAGCTGAAATATGGTGGAGGTGGGGCGGCATTGTTTTTTGACTGGTCAACTACAGTAGCCGAAGATTTGTCGGTCCACCCAGCAAGTCTCTTGGCTTCATTGTGAACTTCTTGAACGTCGGACGCGGTTTTGGTGTAGAAGTCATGAACCTTAGAGCCATATTTATCATTCTTAAACCAATCAACATAGGAATCCCAAGTTCTCTTACTTTGTTCCAACTTCTTGTCTAACTGGAAGCTGGCATTGGCTTGTTCGTGAATTTTTTTCAGGTTGGTATCAGTACCTGTTTTGAGTTGTTCATTCTTTTGGTGGAGATTGTACTTGGTGTCCAAATCAGAAAGAAATTTCTTGAATCTGGCAGAGATACCGTTGTCCTTGTCAAAGGACACAGCCTTGTTGACCAGTTGATCACTGAGTTTGTATCCAGCAGCCAAATATTCTGCAAAAATTGTGGATTTTGGTTTGTCCTCTTGTGGGATATCGTTTTCTTGATTTTCAGAGTAATCCGAATCGTCCTTGGACTGTGAATCTTTAGCTGGTTCGTCACCGGTAACTTCAATTACTGTACCGCCTAACTCAGCACCGTTTAACAACAATGCAGTACTCACTGCATGTGGATTGGCAAATTCAACTGAAACGGCTTTGGTTTTCTCGTTGTTCGAAAGCACCTTAAGACCTTCAATCTTACCACAGAAAGTGAAGAATTCTTTGATCTTTTCATCTGTGACGCTGGATGGGATACCTGATACTTTAACAGAAGACATTTTGTTTTTTAATAAGAAAGAAGTGTGGAACAAGTGGGTGGCAACGAAACGAACATGGCCCCCTAATTGATATAGGGCACGATTAGTGGCTGAGGAAGCAGTGGCATTATACAAAAATTACTGCGCCACTTTTTTTCCATCTCCGAACTCCGAAGAGCATTGATAAGAAATATTGAATTTAATAATATATAATGCGTTTATAGTCAAGGCAAAGTTAATCCATTTTTTACCGCAAGAACACTGTCAACAATAACGGCGTTGACACCAGCAGCAATTTCTAGTTTTGAATTTTGAGGATTATTATTGGCCACACCATATGTGAAGCAAGCAAGACCACTCTCTTTGACAACCCGGACGAGTCTAGGGCAACTAACTATCGGCGTGCTTTCAGAAACAATGCCAAATAGTTTCCATGTCTTGGCAAATCTAACAGCATTCTGAAGGGAACTGGCTCTGATGTCGGCCATGAATGTGGTACCAGCTTCTGTTAGAAACAAAACAGGGAACGATGGCTGTTTCATTTTCATCATCATACAAATGTCTGGATGAAAGGAGGAAAATATTACGTCCCTTCCCTCGTATTTTTCGTAAACCATTTCCAAAATAGTGTCGCAGAAGTGATTCATTTCGTATGTAACTTGTCCTATATCATCCAGCTGTGATTCATCAAGCATTGGATACTTCAGCTCAATATTGAACCCAGTATTTTTCGGAATTTTTTTAAACAGATCTTCAAGTGTGGTGAAAGCAGAGGCTATAAATGCTCCCCTGGTATTGGCTTTGAACTCCTTTTCCTTCCAAGTTTTTGTGAGTTTCATTCTTTCTTGAGAAGGATTGAATTCATGTAAAAGTGTTTCAAGACCATCGTTCCCATCAATAATTGAATGTGTGTTACTACGGACTGAAGATGGAATGTAAGAATCATCTTTGAATTTCTTGGCGTCAGATTTATTTCTTTTCTTTGATTGCGACATTTCACTCAAATGCAAAAATTGTTCTAAAGTTAACTCATGCATTGGAATATCCATGCCTGTTTCGGCCACAATAAAGTCATGGTAAATAACAGGTATATTGTCTTTTGTAAGCTGAACATCAAATTCGACATATTCAGCACCAAAAGAAGCGGCTGCAACAAATGAATCAATAGTATTTTCACCTATTTGAAGTGACTTTATACTATTCCTATTCATACCATTACCCCTATGTCCAATGACCTTTGGTGTTTCCATTACTTTCCAAAACTTATCTGCTTTCTCAGGAATCTTTCCAATTCTCTCAAAAGACTTAACACAAATAAATTCAAATTTAATGTGACCTAGAATTTCCAAAGAAGTTGTTTCCAATATTGGAACTCTAACGCAATTGAATAAGGACCTTTTTTGTGGACCAACAACAGTGTATAAGTCACACAATTTAGCAACACCACGGCCAAAAATCTTTCTATTTTGAGCATTGTTATGATCTAATTCAAATGTAGGAACAATATCAAAATAGATAATAGTGTCTTCAGGGTCCTGATCCACAACGTCAAATCTTATTGGGTCACTAGCAATTCCATGATTATCATCTAGTGGTAACGCAAGCGAAGCTTCTGGTTGGCCAGGTAAATTCTTCGCTCTTATAACTAGGGTCAAGGCAGAGTCCAGTTCCGTGCTATGAAGTGTTGGTATAGGCACACTAGAAAGTTCCAATGCTGGTGTGTTATTTCTAATATCTGTGGTACCAATGGTAATCAAAAGTATGGACTCGTTTTCTTTCAAATATTTGTTCCCCAACTCATTAGCTACGTTCTTGTGGATTGATAGATGAGGCTGAGGAGCCAAATTTGGAGAAACCATTGGAGAAATAGCAGGTTTTACATTGTTTTCCAAATCGTCAAAAGCGTTATAATTAGGAGGTGTTAGCATTTCAATAATGTCAATATGACCTCGTAATGCTGCATGTTCACGAGGAGTCCAACCATTTTTATCCTTTGTAACGTAGTTTGCACCTTTTTTTACTAACATTTCAGTAATTTCTTTGTAACCATCAGCAGCGGCAACAAATATAGGGGTCCAACCAAATGTTGTTTCTGCAATTTCAAGACTAGCATCATATTTTAGCAAACACTCGACACTTTCTTTTAAATTTAATTTGCATGCAATGTATAAAGCAGTTTCATTGCTAGAACTTTTATCCGTCAAATTTATTTCAATACCAGGAGATTTCAAAATAATGCTTAATAAGTCTGAACAGTTCAATCTAGTTGCAACATGTAATATATATGGAGAAGAAAGTTTGGTATTCATGGCATCAATAAGAACCTGAGTAGTCTTCACATGTTTACCAAACACTGCCAAATGTAGCGGAGTTAACCCTTCAGAATCACCCCAGATGTCAACATCATCAATTGAGATTGATTCATTATATAAATTCCAAATCTTCAAAAAATGAATAATAGTAGATGTAACTGGTGCCATTCCGTACTGGGCTGCATAATGAAGAGGAGTTCTTTTATAGTTATCTTTTTGAAGTACTCCAAACTTTAAGTGAGTAGGTAATGTTTCAAGTATGTATAAAAGACCCTTTGAATTCTCCAATGAATGTGCACCATTTTGATTTGCAAGTTGCTTTCCCAATGAAATGACATGATGGTGGAAAAAATTTTTGTTGGTAACATCAGCGTTATCACATAAACCTGGAATTATTAGAAGTAGCTTATCGATGCACTTGTAGCTTAGGCTCATCGCCGCATTGTTTAAAAGTGATAGTAGTAGTTTTAGCGGAGCCATAACTGGAGACATGAAGTTCTCAGTCAATAAATTCTCCAATTCAACAACATTATCATCTTTGATAGAGCTTAAATAATGCACTGTTGCAGACAATTTGCCAGTGTTGGTCAACTTACGCTGCAAAAATGTTGAAGTAGGAGGCGCTAGTTTAGAGTTATTGACCAAAAAATAGGAGTCAGTAGTATAGTTGGATAATTCACTGAGAAGATTATTGACAGTACTCAACAATTGCACGATCTCGGCATCGTCAGCAAATGATGACGTAAACACTTGCGATTTCAGGTAGACTTCTTGCTTGTTTGTACCTAGTTTCTTATCTAATTTTTTCAATATCTTCACAAATCCTCTCTTATTTAACTCACCATACCATTTTAAATTACGAAGGCAATTCCTTGATTCTAGCAAAACAGAAATAATGTCATCGACATCTTCTTCGTTGACTGTCTCCAAAGCATTGGGCAAAACCGTTGTTACTTTTTTTAACCTTGTCTCATACTGAATGAACTTCTTACTGTAAAAATCATCAACCTTGCTGAGATTGTCATCCAGCAAAAAAAAGAATTGTCCAAAATCCGTTTTCATAACTTCATCGTCTTCAATTGCAACATTATTCAGCTCGATTTGCCTTAGTGTGATTTTCTTGATAACCTGCTTAAGTTTTTTATAATCGAGGTAATGATATTGCCATTCTGGTACTTGATGTGCCACAAATGTGTGCCCAAACTTCATATCTAGTAGCGACCTTCACTAAAAGGTATAATGAAAAAGTGGATTTAAATTTCAATGATTTATTTAATAATTTGGCACGTTTTAGAAGAGTAGCGTATGTTTTTATCCGTTTTGGGGAACCGTTTTTTAAAGAGCTGCGCCACTATCACCCTACCTTTATGTGGCGCATTCTATGACGTAAATTTGCACAAAATGCTACAAGCAAACTTATTTTAAACAAGTATACAAGAAACGATATCGGACAAGTGAAAAATGTGCTTCCAAACTACACCTTCAAATATCTCAAGATAATTCATTCAAGGATTTCACGATAGCCAAGAAGTTTTGTCACATATGAACATGCGTTGAGCATACAACATCAAAGCAATTTTTCGTAAGCGCCAATTAGCATCCAAATATAACAGCGCTTTTAGGTCCCACTACAATTTCAAACACCCCTTTGAAGAAGTTCCAGTTGAAAAAACCAAAAACTTAACGGTTGTTGAATCACTTGACAAGCACAACGGCTTGAAAAAAGAAACGATAATGAGATCACTAAGCGCGCTTACCTGTTTAGGTAATTTTAGTGAGCGCGCTAAATATGAGTCAATGAACGAATAAATCTGTATAGTTATAAATGAAAACTTTTTCCCGCCTTTGAAGAAACACCTTCTTTCTTTTCAACCAACCTTAATTTTGTAATTATTTCTTTCCATAAGATGCTTGCATTCAACTCTTTCAAATCTAATTTGGGTAAACAGTTTACAAAGTCTGCTAGTAGATTTGCCTCAACTTCTTCAAAGTTTCTAGAACCTGCAAAGCTTACATTGAAGAACGGACCTGTTTTCAATGGTTTATCATTCGGTGCTGAAAAATCTGTTTCTGGTGAAGCTGTTTTCACAACTTCTCTTGTTGGTTACCCAGAATCAATGACTGATCCTTCTTACAAAGGCCAAATTATTTGCTTCACACAACCTTTAATTGGTAACTATGGTGTGCCTTCTGCGACTGCTTTGGATCAATACAAACTATTGAAGTACTTTGAATCTCCTCACATTCAATGTGTTGGTATTGTTGTTACTGATGTCGCACTGGAATATTCTCACTGGACCGCCGTTGAATCACTGAGTGAGTGGTGTAAGAGAGAAGGTGTTGCTGGTATTACCGGTGTTGATACCAGAGAACTAGTTACCTACTTAAGAGAACAAGGTTCAAGTTTGGCAAGGCTTTCCGTCGGCAATGATACAGCACCAAGCGAGTTTTATGATCCTGGCCAAGATAACATGGTTGCAGTCGTTACCACAAAAAAACCATATCATGTTCCAGCTTTGAACCCAAAGCATAACGTTCTTGTTGTCGACTGTGGTGCAAAAGAAAACATTATCAGATGCCTTGTCTCTAGAGGTGCTAATGTTACCGTTGTTCCATACAACTACCCAATTCAAAAAGTTGCAGGTCAATTCGATGGTGTTTTTATCTCTAATGGTCCAGGTGATCCAATACACTGTGGTGAAACTGTTGAAAATTTAAAGGTCTTGATTAAAGAACAGCCAGATTTGCCAATTATGGGTATCTGTATGGGCCATCAATTACTTTCACTTGCCGCAGGTGCCAAGACTTTGAAATTGAAATATGGTAACAGGGCGCATAACATTCCAACTCTTGATGTTAGCACGGGTCATTGTCATATCACTTCTCAAAATCATGGTTACGCCGTTGATGCAACTACTTTACCATCTGATTACAAAGAGTACTTCATTAATTTAAACGATTTGTCAAATGAAGGTATGATGCATAAAGAAAGACCTATCTTTTCTGTCCAATTTCACCCTGAAGCAAAAGGTGGTCCATTAGATTCCGCCTTCTTGTTTGATAGATACTTCAAATTATTGGATCAATACAAGGTAGTAAAGAGCGCTACCAATTTAGGCGATTTATCACCAGAAAAGTTACCAAATGTAAGAGCCATGTAAAATCAAAGGAAATAATCTTTTAATTTGCTTTTTCTTCAATTTGAAAACGAATACATACATATCTTTCTTTACTCATAAACGTTTATATAATTAAATAATTAATTACTGTAGAAATAATTTTGGCCAAATACTTTCGGTTGTCACTACACAACCCTCCCGATTCTAATGACTCGAAAATTAGTAATTAGGGCACAATCCATCAGATTTAACTAACTTGTAAACGTCATGAGATGAAGCGGTAATGAATTGCCTCACTTCAAAAGTCAACCAAACTTTTAACATTGATAGTTTATCAGAATTTTGGAAAATCAATTTACCCTCCTCAAAACTGATTTTTCGTAAAATAGGAATTGATCTGTTCAAATGACAAAACTAGTTAGTATTAGATGTTTAAAGATAATTGAGAAAAAATAAAAATGACTATTGATATCATTCAATGAATTTTAGTTTCGCATGAAAAATGTTAAAATTGCATTGTTGGAAAACCAATAGTCCATGCAAATACCCACCTTGCAAATAAATCTATATTGGGATCTAATTGTCTACATATTCCCTCCAAAATCAAAATTGCAACAACAACACTGACAAAATCTCCCTCCATTCGCACATGATGTCCCCGAACCATGCCTAGCATTTGATCAAGCAAGTCACCGATTGAAACTGCACCTAAAGTAAAGGTCCGCTCCTTCACTCTATCCACCAATCTTTCTACTCGAAGCTTGAACACCTCTTCATTAATGGCCGTATCAGGAGTTTTTGATCTTTCTATCATTAACTCACCCGCTCTATATCCATCGAATTGTGCAAGCGCATTGAAAAGTGAGATAAAATTGAATCTGTTTTTGTCATCTAACTCTGTTACCAAGCCTGCATCAATAAAGCAAAGCTGAGGGTGGTATCCATCGCTACACAATGATTCTAACTTAGTTTTTAAACCTTCAGAATCTAGCTTATTTAATTTTGTTGTTAGGTCGTCAGCCGCTTGCTCATTGATCTGGTTTCCCTCTACTTTAACAAATCTAACAAATATATTACCTGGGTGCAAATCCGCATGAATAAAGTTGTCTAAAATTAACATTTTCAAGAAGGAGTCAATCAACTTATCACTGATTTGTTTCAACATTTTTGTGCTTTGAGATTCTTTTAGTTCTAAAATCTTGTTCATACTAACACCATAAATTCTTTCCTCTATTAAAACTTTTCTTGAACTAAATAATGCTTTCGGAAATTTAATTTCATTTACATTAGGAAACTTTTCGATGAATTTTGTTAGGTTATAGCTTTCAATTCTCAAATCTAATTGAAGATTCATAAATAAAGCAAATTGATCCACTTCTTGCGGTAAACTTAACCATTCCATAGTTGGTATTAAATCTATCGTATCAGCAAAAAACCTCATAATTTTAAGGTCTCTCTCAATTGTTTTTTCAACATTTGGATGTACAACTTTAACTGCCACTAATGAATCATGATCTGTAATATGAGAATCTGGAATCAGCTTCTTGCTTAACTTAGCCAAATATACCTGAGCAATTGCACCGCAACCAACAGGTTCTTCTGGGAATTCATCAAATACCTCTTCAAGTTCTTTACCTTTAAATGTTTCTTTTAAAATTGCTCTTGTTGCTTCAAAAGAATGTTTCTTAGCATTTGAATGTAAATTTGATAACTCATCGCACATAACCTTTGAGAAAATATCTGTTCTTGAAGCAGCCCATTGGCCAAGTTTGATAAATGAGGCACCAGCTAGTTCTGCTGCAATTCTTAATAATCTATACCATAACTTAGCACCAGATCTGGAGCCATTTTTAGTTTTCCCAAAGAATACAATTGGATAACTGAGCGCAACTGGCAAGAATAAAGTAGAGAGTTCTAAGAATCTACCAAAAGTTAAAATTGGTTCATAAATGTAGTCTAAAACAAAGTAACCAACACGAAATGTCCAACCAAGATATCTTCGGCTTGTTTGTTTATTCCGATGAGTCTCTTTTTGTAATCTGCTTTCTTCCTGCGATGCAGTGTAAAGACCGAATTCGAAAGTTGGTTGGCTGGGATCTGGCTTCAATGTATTGTGTGGTTGAGAATTTGGTTTGGTAGCCCAATCATTCTTTTCAAACTTTTGTGAACCTTCTATATTGGCCGATTCATTCAAAAGTGGTGGTTCATTGTATAAGTATATTATTGACGATGTTGTCAATAGACTTAAGGACATAAAAAATGTAGATGAATAAGTTTTCGGTTTACGAATATGAAATTGAGCTTGTGAATAACATCGCTGTCTCAGTAGCACTGCAGGGAGCTTTCTAATAGACCTTAGGGTGCTCGTGGGAGTACATAGGCCAAACATGTCAGCTCGATTGCAATTCTACTAAAAAAGGGATATGTTAACTCTTGGAAACAAAGAGCGTCTAACATTTTGAGTGCACTTAATATAATATGATATCAGATTTGCTTTAGTAATATATGTATTTATATATAGTTATAGTTATACAGAGAAAAAGACGATGCACAAAGCCTTAGCAGGGGCAAAATGGGACAGTAATGGAATGATAGACTCGAATGAAGAAAGAGTTGTTATCGTTTTCTTCTGCTGATTTAAAAGGCATGCCTTTAATCGTTACATTTGTTCATCCTTAATGACATCAATCAACCAGTCAAGACCCTCAGTTAATCCTTCTCCCTTAATAGCACTGGAGGCCACAATAGACCAGCTACGATCCTTTAGCTCTACTAGTCCTAGTGCCTTACTGACTTCTGCAGCACTGAGAGCTCCTGGCTGATCCTGTTTGTTAGCAAACACTAGCAATGCACTATCTACTAGTTCGTCTTCGTTCAACATAGTGTGGAGTTCTTGTTTTGCTGTCTCTAGTCTATCCTTGTCGGTGGAATCTACAACAAAAATAACTGCTGCGGTATTAGCATAGTAACAACGCCAGTAGGGCCTGATCGACGTCTGCCCACCGAGATCCCACATGTTGATTGAAATGTTCTTATACTGAAGCGTCTCCACATTAAATCCAATCGTAGGTTTGGTTTTGATCACTTCACCTAATTGTAGTTTGTAAAGAATAGTGGTCTTACCAGCACCATCAAGCCCCAAAATAAGAATCCGGATCTCCTTGTTTACTCCCCAAAGCCTGTTAAAAAGCCCGCTGAAAATATTACCCATGTTGTGTACTTCCTGGCTGCTGTGTCCAAGTATATGCAAAGAATAGTCTGCGACAGGTGGCGGCTGGGATCATTCAGAATCACTGCGAAAAAATATTCAAATTTTAAGCTATAGAGATTTATGTATTATCATAAGAATGCAAATCAGCGATGAGTGGGTCTGATTAAGCTAATTATAGAACTATCTAATCAGGTGCTAATTTCTCTTTCTTCTCTGTCTTTCACTCTCTGTAAAATCGTCTTAATCATTTCGTTACCGACTTTAATAGCCTCAGGAAACATATGCTGGAAGAACCGCTGGGTAGACTCAAAGCTCTTTTTGTATTGTCTAAAGTCACCACGCGAAACTATGTTAGCCCATTCCTGTGAGGAAACAATAAATTGTAGATCGTCTTGACGAAAAGTGATATCAGACACAGCAACAGAGATACACTCTTCTAATAGCCCAGGTGTACAGAATAAGTATTCCGAGACACCAAGGAATATCCTAAAAAGTGGAGTAGAGCAAATAATGTGGTCGTATGGTACAATGTTCAATTGGCACCATGAATCTACAATGGATAAGAGGGCCAAATGTGAATTTTGTTGCATTCCCCCTGGCGGAACCTTGCTTAAAGAGTATTGTTGAAGCAAATCATCATCAAGAAGCAGTTCATGGTCTTTCGCTAAATGTCCAAATACCTTCTGCTTTGCGTACAGTACCCTTTCTTTCAGCTCATCGGTTCTACTTTGGATCATCAGGGTGAATAACTCCTGACAAGACCGCGCATACTGCTTTATTTGCTTGTGTGCACTAGGATTGGTGATCGCAAGACCAGCATAAACGTGCCATTTGTTAGAATATATTCTCATCGAAATGCTGATCTTTGCATTTTCAATTCCACCAACCCATTTCGGTGTTTCCCAGGGGTATTGATGGCAATGATGCCATGCTGAACCCATTGAAAGAAAGGCAGCATGTGTCACTGCTTGCGTGTCTGCAGTAATTCTATCGTGTTCTTCATACGTTAGGTAGACGTGTTTGGATTTTAAACAGGACATTAATGACTCAACAAAGTTAAAGCTCTCATCTGATGCTCTATGCTGGATCAAAACCAAAGGCTGTCCAGTAGTGTCAACCCTTGGCCCATGAAGCGAGTGAACTGACACAATGTTAACGTCTGAAGGCAAATGCCTCTCAAAAGCAGCTATTTCCGGACTTTTACACGAGGTCTGACCTCCAACTATTGATCCAACTTTTGTTGACGGACCGTAAATTGACACAATTTTGTCAATGTTTTCGGCTTCCACGGAGTAAATAATGTAGTCCGATCTTCTTGATACATAATGCCCATTCTTCAATATCTCAACATCAGGTAGCAAAGATGAAATCGATTCTTTCAACTCTTCATATCTTTCTTCTCGGTCACAACCACACACGGACCAACCTGCCTCTGCGAATCGACGGGCATACAAAAGCCCCATATCTCCCAAACCAATGATACCCACAGTTTTGCTCCGTTTAAGTTCGCTTATGCTTTCGGCGTCTAATATCATTGTTTCTATAGTGTCAAAACTTGAAAGGGGAAAGAGTATAAAATTTTTTTTTTGAAATCCTTCCATGTAAATAATGGATCACTTCAGCAGGTATAATAACATTAGCCTTTAACTTGGCACCCTTTTGAATACTTTCAAGAGCTAAAATCACTGTCTATATTTGAGGGGGTAATCATGGGTACATATAAGGCTAAGGAACATGAAATCGATAGCGATGACTTCGTTTATTGTCCTGATTTTAATGCCAGTACGGAGCTCAAAACATTAATGCAATCGTACAAAAGGAAGACGGATGCACAGTATGATAAGAGTAGGGCAATGGAAGATGTCACATTTGAAAGAAAACAAATCAAGGACGTGATACACACGTTAACAAGTGAATTGAAGCAGAGAGCTGCGCAATTACCTCTATTAATGCTTCCTTTCAGACCTGATCAGATCGATGATGAAGGTCAGCTTGCAAGTCTCTTGGAGAGTATCTTGCCGAAAAAAGGCAAATCAATGGCCAACAGTGCCGTCGAGCGTGTGATCAAATCAACCGAAAATGTCCACTTGCTAATGGCAGCATTGAAATACATTTGGTGTAGGTTGCCTGGAAATGCCATCATAGGATGGAAGGTCTATATTAAGTTTGTCAAGATGGAAGAAGAGGCAAATTATCCTAAGAAGGCCTTTCTTGAGTTTATGCCAAGCTGTTTGAATTCAGGAGCCCATGCATCGATAGTTTACGACTTTTTTGATTTGCTTGTTGCATTCATTATCAATTCAAAAAGAAATATGATGACAGCAAAGAAATTGAGTAGAATGTGTGGTCTGTGGGCTTTCAATCCTATCAGAAATGCCCCAGCTGGCGAACCCTCTTTTGAAAGAGGTCTTTACGAGTGGATTCCAGCCGGTGACGCCATGTTCCATTTGCTATTATCATTTTTGAAGGCAATGCCTCCGGATGGAGATATCAGCAAATTACCAAGTTCATTTCAGTCATTGTTGCGAAATAACGAATACCCACCAGCATCTACATCCTCTAAACTGGACAACATGAAAAACATGATGGATGTGCCACTAATAACATTAAAAGTAAACAACCCAAGTAGAAACCCAGCTGAGTTGATTTCCAAAGTTGGTAAAACACTCAAGTTTGACAACTCAGCATTATTCAAAAATCGGGAGGATTATTTATTACTCAAAAGGATATTTAAAGATTCCAGTGAGATAAACAAGAAACTTTCCACTGAAGGTAGACGCATATTAGAAAATCTGTGTTTACACGAAGACCAAGGAGAATTTTGTAACGGTTGGTCAAAAACTATGACAAAAACTCATGAATCAAAGAATCATTTACCTGATTTTTTTTCGGCAAGTATTGGCAGACTTGCCATTGACGATTATTTTATTTGGACATGGTTAGCATCACTTGGATATGAAGAAAATGATTTGAAAAGACGAACCTTTGGTAAAAGTTATATAATGGAAGTTGAACTAGCTGAAGGTTTCAAAAAGTGGGTTATTGTTGAAGAGCAAGATTTAGAGAGAGACGGATACGATATCGAATTGGAGTTGAAACAAGAAAGACTGAAGGAATTAGAAGCTAAGATAAATCAAGCGGAAAGAAAGATCTTGGAGCCTCCTACTCCTTTGCCAAAAGATTTTGCAATTCCACCAAGGTCTAAAGATAGACAGACCACTGACGAAGATTATGATGATGCATTAAACAAGAAGATGATCAAATTACAACATGATTATTCAAACGGGAAATTTGAGGAGGTTAATTTGACTTTGAACGATTCACTTAACGAAAACTTATTTGCGAAAACCTTAGAGGATGAGTTAAAAGACTTGAAATTGAAAACGGATACAGACCAAAAAGTCAGAGAACAAGAAAATTTGGAAAGAAAATTGAAGAAGGAAGCTGAGGAAAAAGCAGACCTTGTACGAATGCAGAAATTGAGAGAAGCTAAAGAGAAAGAATTGAGAGAAAAGCAAAGGTTACTTGATTTGAAAGAAGAGCAATTAAGAAAATCAGAGCTCGAACGAAAAAGAGAAGAACAGGCTAAAAGGAAGCAAATTGAAGAAGCCAAAGAAAAAGAACTCAGAGAAAGGGAATTGAGATTAAAAGAACGACGTGAACGAGATCGCTTAAAGGCAATCAAGGAGCAAGAAGCAAAGGAAAGAAGGGAGATTGCACTTCGTGAACAGGAATTGATTGAAAGGGAGAGGCAGCTACTCATGAAAGAACAGCAACTGAAACTTCAGGAGCAGAGAAGCAGAAGTCAATCTTCTGTCGAAAATTTCCAGCAAACTCAAGAAACAAACAATCAATATTCACCAGAGAATTCATCTAGAAGAACTCAGTACAAGCAAGATTCTCCGGACTATTTTTCTCCAAATAGAACACAGTCTCCACAATACAGACAGCACTCTCCAGAACATCCACCTCTTAATATGCAGTATAGTCAACAAACACCTGAGCAGATTAGAACACTTGAGCCGAGTAGAAATACTCAGCAAAAGACTCCAAACTCACGCCCTCAGCCACTACCGCAACAGAATTATCAACAACAAGCTCCCTATAATAGAAATCTACAATCTCCAGAATATCCTGTTGGAAGAAATTATAGACCACAGGGTCCAATGTCACCAGAGTATCAACAAGGACGTAGACAAGGCCCATATTCTCAGCTGCCTCCATTGACCCAACCAATGGGTTTTCCAATGAATCACCCTATTAAACCCTCTGCAAATCCCCAAACTGGCTCGCCGATGGGTTCTCCTATGGGTTCTCCTATGGGTTCTCCTATGGCTCCACCAGCTAATGGTAGATATGGCGCACCAAGATATGGATCTCCACAAGGACCAGTTAGTGGTAATTCGTCACCGATGGTAGGACGCGGAAATGGTGCCATTAATGGTGTTAATAGTGGCTATAGTAGTAATGTAATTGCTCATATGCCTACAGCTGGAAGAGTTGACAAAAAGACAGCTAGAGAAGCATTTATGGGCGGAGATTTTGGTATTTAAAATGCTAAGCACTTTTAGTCCAAGTAGCAAATTCTTAGTGAGGAAATTATGTAAAAATAAACTTTCAGTAATTGTTAATATATAGACACAGACAAATAATGGCTGGTAGAAGAGTGAAAAGAGTAACGTTGAAGCTGTCACCTAATCTTCTTCTGAAGTTCAAAGGTCTTAAAGAAAATGGAATAAAAGAAGAAGATCGAGAGGACTCTATTTTGGAACCAAATACTAGAGATGTTTCAGAGGAGCCAACAAAAACGCAACCGAAACTAAGTTCAAATATTAGAGTTGGTATCAGTGGTCTCACTATGAACACTACGACGCAAAGGAAAGTTGATAGAAGTAAAAAGAAGGTTGGTAAGTATTTTGAGGGAACTGGCGAGGTTAAGTCGTTTAATGGATACAGGTTTCATGTCAAAAAGTGGGTCAGGAAAGGAGTCAAAAGCGAGTAAAGCAATTACATTACCAACTTCTATAACATTCAAGCTTTGATCAATACAAAATGAACCATTTGAAGAATTGCAGATGCTATAAACAAGAGAATTTTACCTTGAAGTGATTTTGTTAAGGACGAACGGCCCTGAGAACGCCAGAATCAATTGTTCAGTTGCGTATTTATTTGTATGTTGATAGTCCATACACGCAGTATAAGTTTAGAGGCAGCTTTGGAAGTTTAAATATTGATTGATACTTGTTATGTATAAATGCAAAATTCATATATGATTATTATGACCAAACTGCACCTGAACTTCACGCATGCACCTGATACATTGAGCCTTCATGATATATCAATTATGGTGTAAGTGGTCATTGTGTGAGTTTTTAGTGAGATGAATATCAAATTCTTGCAGTTCCTTGTTTGATTGTAATTTACTACATAATATAATTGGAGTTGGTCAAATAGCCATTATGCTTCTAACAATCTAAGGGACACCACTAACATATATTTCTCAAACTGGCGAGTATCAAAACTCGTAAGAAAAGTTAAAGCTTGACAATATTTACTAGGCACTGTTTATTATCCTTAAGCAAAGCAAGTTACCTTAAACTAGATTGTGTTTTTATTACCTTTTCAAACTAAGAGATGTTGATTACCGTTACTGGAAGTTGAAAGAAGAATCAACGCTACATAGATATATCCCTACAGTACTGTTTTTAACTGAGGTAACTTTTTCTTTAAAGAATTTGAGTACATTTGTAATGCACGGAACCGTAGTGAGATTAGTTCGCCAATGATATAATGAAATGCTAATGTTTCGTGATTTTTGTTAAATTATTTAGTATTTATATAGTTAGTATGAATTGTAGTGAAATTAATGTGATGAAAACAATTGCTTTAATTAGCTTTTTCATGCTTGAATGGCACTTGTCCCATTGGGTAATAGTTGCTGTTGTATACATGGTTTTGAGCATCTCTTCCGAGTAATCTTCTGGTATCGATAAAAGAATCGTCTAGTTCTCCCAGGTTTTTAACACCAAGAAGTCTCATATCGGCCTTCATTTCTTCTTTGAGAATTTGAATGGCTTTTCTAACACCTTTTTCACCATACCCTGTATTAGCATATAAGAAAGGTCTACCTAAACCAACAGCAACTTTACAGTCTCTACCACCAATAGCAAGGGCTTTAAGAATATCAGAACCTCTTCTAACACCACCATCCACATAGATTTCAAAATCAGGTTTAAGAACACCCTTTTCTTTCAAAATTGGGACGGATTCAGCAAGGACTTCAATTGGAGGTGGGGAAGTATCTAATTGTCTACCACCGTGGTTTGAAAGAACAACACCCTTGACACCAAGTTGGATTGCACGTTCAATGTCGTCAGTTCTTTGAACACCTTTGAGCATAACAGGCAATTTGGTCCATGACATGATTTCTTGAACGTCATCCCAAGTTAATCTTTTATCAATAAAAGATGGCATAGCACCGGAGGTGGAACCAGCTCTAACGGCATTTTGATCAACAAGCTCATCGTGATCCTCCTTAATTCTCATTCTGATATCCTTTTCTCTGTTACCTCTGGTGGCAGCATCAACAGTCACGAAAACACCCTTCATACCTAGGTCTTCAGCCTTTTTCAGAGTGTTCTTGACGATGTCTTTGTCTTCGTTAACATAAAGTTGAAACCACTGAGTGGCACCATCAAGTCTGTTTTCGGCAATTTCTTCAAGAGAGTAGGAAGAGAAAGAAGAGATCATTTGAATGATACCTTCTTTACCTGCACCTCTGGCAATGGAACATTCACCATCTTCGTGACCCAATTTAGCAGAGGCAGCAGCAGAGACGTAGAAAGGAGCGCTTGTTTCAGTACCAAGCAAAGTGGTAGAGGTGTCAACATCTTGAACATTCACCAGACACTTTGGCTTGAAGTAAATTCTTTGGTAAGCATAATGATTTTCTCTCATGGTGATTTCATCATCACAACCACAAGAGTAGTAAGCCCAAGCCTGTTCAGGCAAGACTCTCTTTGCAATATTTTCGAAATCGTAGATATTCTGAATTCTTGATAGGGATGGCAAGTTCATCAAAAGCTTTAATCTTTCTCTTTCCTTGGCATCAATGACAACTTCTAATTTTGGAGCTTCACCAACAAGCACACCAAGCTGTTTCTCTTCAGGCAAGAAATTCTCAATGGTACCCTTTGGGTGAATTTTGTTGTAGAGGTCAGTGGCATCGTGACCAGCGTTTTGAATTAACGGCGTAGTACCACCTGGATGCATTTGGATGAAGTCTGTCAAATCGTAAACGTTTCCGTTGACGGTGATCCAGCAGTCGTCCGCTTTGTTGTGTTTAACAAACTCTTCCACTGTGATGTGTCTGGAAGACTGGAAGCCCAATTCTTCATTTTGCAGGTTGTTTGAGAGAAGGAGAGAGGAGGAGACGACGAAGAGAGATGCGGCAGAGCACAAGAAGACGTTTTTCTTGAATGAGGATGACTTTGAGAATTTCACGGAGTTTGAGACTGATCTGGTGAAGAGCCTCTGGTTGCTGCTGTTCCTGAGCACTGATTTTAGACTAGTTGATCTAAACATATTGCTTTTGTATTTTTATGGCTAATATTATGATCTATATGTGAATTAAGAGAAAATTTTTAATAATGACAGAACGGAGAGATCCAGTTGTGTATTATAGTGTAAAAAAAATCGGAATATGATGTTTAGAATAGTATGAGATTACCAAGTACGTAGATACGGGAAGACTGGTCTGTGCTCTCAACCGCCTATGAAGTGGTGGATGATTCATCTTTGTATTTATACTGAAAAATTTTCTTTCTTTTGACTCTTGTCTCTATTGTTACTACGACGGAGCCATGTGCGGAAACCTACGAGCCGCGTCTCCATCTGGACGGAGAGCCAAATGACTCCGGAATCATCGCGGCACAGCGTAGCCGAGAAGCTACGAACACCTACAACCTAATGGTGCGTGCGCAATACGGTGCCACTGCAGGGCTCTTATGAGGCGAAGCTGTTTGGTGCCCCTATCTCTTGAGCCTGGTCGCCAGCAAAAAAATCCACAAAATCTCCTTATGGTTTGCCATCTTAATTCCATGGCATTAAACCGTAACGGATTAATAGGCATTATGACTACCAAATCGCACCCCCTATTATTTGTTCAGCCAATTTTTTTGTGGCAATTAACGCTATGACTCTGGACCCCGGGGAGAAAGTTGCCCGGACGGCAACACGCGAATTCCATTGGACGAGGGAGCAGAGCTGAGACGAGTTACGTAATATTTGGAGTGGGAAGAAGGCAAGAGGTTCCTATCGAAGAGCGTGTTACACTACTCAGCCACTGCCCTGCCATACCTTTTTGGCAAAAGGTCCGCGTGCTGTGCACTTGGTGCTCGATAGCAAAAGGCAACGTTTGTAGCCAAACAATGAAACCCCTGTGTGCAAAAAGGCCCTTGGTTGTAGGAAACATGCCAAGCTTTTGACAATTTTGGCCGTGGTTTAGACGAACGTGGAGGCCCATCACGCGGGCGTTACTTCCACTGCAACACCGTCAGAGAGACCACGACAAGGATGGTACGCAGGCCAAAGACATGAGCTGCTCGTTGGAAAAAAGGCGCTTACGTAATCTAAGATACTATGCGTGCTATACATGAGAAGGATTGGCAGAAAAGTTGCTAAGAGGAAATGCTCAGCAGAGAGCAGTTTGATTGGTGCTGCGGCAGCTGGTTGATACTCCAGTGCAGCTGTAGTGGCAGGGTGGTGGGAAGGGGCAAGAGCCTCTTTGTTTGACGGGGAAGGCATTGTGCCCCGTAACTTTTGACGCTTGATCCATGTATAGCTGCTATATCATGTAAGTGGGCACGCCAGAGTATGAGCGACATTGTGCTCAGAGTACAGGTTTGCATCCAACGCTCGACTTTGTGTCGCGTCCTTTGAGATGCTTGGGCACAGCTTGGTTACTTCCCTGGGCAGCTGCTCTCCGCTACTTGTTCTGGTGTACCCATGTCTATCTCAGCGGTGCGAGTATGACAAAACGGCCCAACACACTGTAAAGTTTTATTCCGCATACAAGCTGCACAGAGAATGTTCGCTGTGCTGCGCTGTAGCTGCCGTAGCACAGCGCAGCGGATGTTGGTGAATTCTATGCAAAATTTCAAAGTAAGGGTCTGTTTTGCAGAGGCTGCCACTGAGCGTATCAGTAAGGTCACGTGCATTCTGGTGGTAGTGCCGCTAGTGGTGCACTCTCAATCGATGGCATCAGAGGAGCTATTTCACGCACGCAACATACTGAGCCCAGGCTTTTTACACACCAGTGCAGCTGGCTTGACTGCCTCTGACTACACAAAGCGGCTCAAAAGCCACAGCAAACTACACAGCGCTAGGCTCGTTCTACTCATTACGTAAGCACGTATTTGCAACTTTTCTTTCGAAGTTGTCCTACAGCACGCACTGCTACCATGCAAGCGGACGCACGCAGATGCACGTAGTATCACCACTGCAGCACCGTCGCTGGCACTACTTTCACGAAAGCACGCTACCTGGGCTTCAGTTGCGTCTCCTGTGCGTTGTGCTGAGAAAGACTCCACATTCGGTGAAATGACCATGCCATGGGAATGAGCAAGTCCGAGCAGTATAAAAGGGCAAGCTCTGCACAGTGTGCTCATCTGTCAAGTTCAATGTTGTGAAACTACTACTACCATGAAATCAGAACCACTACTCAAGAAATTACAGGAAAACGTTAGCAACGACAAAGAGTTGCAGAGCGAAATCAAGCAAAAGGTGAATTGCAACGTGTTGTTTCTGATCAAGGACAAAGGACACACGTTCAGGTGGATGTTGTACTCCAAGGGAGACCAGGTGCAGCTTGAGCAGCTGAGCGGCGAGAACAAGGAGAGGGGAGACGTTGAGCTTGAAATCAACGACAAAAACTTGAGCTCGATGGCCAACGGCAAAACAAGCGCTCAAAAGTTGTTTCTAAAGGGCCAGCTCAGGGTCAAGAGGGGCGGCAACCACTTGAAGAAGCTCATGTTCATCGAGGCGTTGCTCAAGAAGACGCAGCTTAAGGCCAAGCTCTGAATTCGAGCGATAATGGTGGTGGTGGATTATGGCTGAGGGGCTGGGCCACCCTATAATTTTGCGCTTGTACAATTTCTACACTCTGTTATATACTGCGATTTAGTTTATAAACATCAATGACTAACACATTCACATTCACTTGGCCAAAGGACGACTCCGTGAGCGAGGTTGTCGTTGCGGGCGACTTCAACAACTGGGAATACAACTTGCCTCTGGTGAAAACACCAGAGGGCAGCTGGGAGTTAACTATTCCAGTCAAGGGAGACAGAGTCGAATTCAAGTTTGTGCTCGACAACGACAAGTGGGTCACAAGCGAAGAGTACTGGACCGTGGAAGACGGCCATGGGCACTTGAACAACTATGCGGAGTTGAGTAAGGAAAAGACCAGTAGCGACAACAAGAAGTCCATCATTCCTGAATCTGGATTGCCAATAACCGGATTGGCATTTGACGACAGCGAGCTAGACAAGGCGGCTGGCGAGGCGAGCGTTGGTAAGACCACTGTAGGTAAGACCACTATCGGTAAGACTGAATTGCCAGAGGAAACCAAAGAAGTTGGTAAAACTGAGTTGCCAAACACTACCAACAAGTCTGTTGATGTCGGTAAGACTACGATTGGCAAGACTGAGTTGCCAACTGCCACCAAGGAAGCTGAGGTTGGCAAAACAACCGTCGGCAAGACTGAGTTGCCTGTAGAGGTCAGTGAAGCCGGCGAGGCAGACAAAGCCATTGTCACCACTCAAGCTCCTGTGATTCTTGGTGAATCCGAATTGCCTGACGAGCTCAAGAAGGGTGCCTTGCCAACAGAAGCTGACACTACTGGATTACCTGAAAAGACTAAAGAAGACGCCGAAAAAGCTAAGGACGAAACGGATGAAACCAAGCAAGTTAAAGAGCAATCTTCCTCCGATAATGATGTCAAGTACGTCAAAAGAGTGGTCAAAAAGGTCCCTTCTTCTGAGTCCAAACCTAAAAAGTCCAACAAACTTTTAGGCAAATTCAAAAAGATCTTCACCTAAATTCCTTTTTTCCTGTCCTTCTTCACTTGTTTTTCTTTTACTTCTCCTCCATCCCCCTCTTATCTCTCTTCTTTTATAACTGTTTTAATATCTACCTAATCCACTATCCGATTTATATCTGTGACTCCAGTTTATTACGGTGCACGGTTGAGAAAAAAAATTTTCCTTTGGACCCTTCTTTCTTCTCTTCCGATATAATCAACATCCAATATGGACGCTTCGCAAAGACAATATTCAAGGGTCTTGCCTCCTCTCGTACACCCTCTGACTTACTTCAACCCTGAGAGTGTGTCACCGCCATCCAGCAACAACATTTCACCATTTCTATCGTTGC
Source organism: Saturnispora gosingensis (assembly GCA_030570395.1). Taxonomy (NCBI): domain Eukaryota; kingdom Fungi; phylum Ascomycota; class Pichiomycetes; order Pichiales; family Pichiaceae; genus Saturnispora; species Saturnispora gosingensis. The sequence continues at coordinate 265,514 of JAJLVU010000004.1, forward strand.
CAATCCCACCTCAACTGTCAAATAATAAGCCTCCTCCAAATCATCAACTTCACCATTTGCTAAATCACCAGTCGGTCAACTATGGCTACAACAACACCATCAACAACAATAACAATGGCGGCCGCATCAATACATACTCGTTGTCTTCCGCTTCGTCTTCCTCTGCTGCCTCCTCTACTATCGCACCAACTGAACCATCACCATGCTCTTCGCCAGGATCCTCTCTATCGTCTCCAAATTCCAGAAATACATCCATAGTTGCAGATACCACCTGCAAGTGCCAGTGGGAGCAATGTGACCTTACATTTGCTACCCCCGGTCTTTTGTATGCGCACTTGTGTGAGACCCATGTTGGTAGAAAGTCCAAAAACAACCTTAAACTTCAATGTCAATGGGGAAAGTGTCAAGTTTCAGTGGTCAAGAGAGATCACATTACATCGCATTTACGTGTGCATGTTGCTTTGAAACCATATGGATGCAACCAGTGTCAAAAGAAGTTCAAGAGGCCTCAAGATTTAAAAAAACACAAAAAGGTACACGAAATCAACGATCAGCAACAACTACAGCAACCAACTTCTTGCGTTAAGAGAACACAAGACGTGCTTTTGGACTTAAACAACCAGCACGAAATTTGTCCAAGTAAGAAGCAAAAATTCGTTTTACCTCCATTACAGTCAATTTTACCAAGAGATCTTTATCCTTCTATTGGTGACAACACTGCACCAGCTACAAACGCTTATTACCCTATAAACAACATCAACGGACTTACTCAATTCCAGCTTCACGGTATGCAAAGATCAGCCGTTAACAAGGATGACGATGACGACGACGACGATAGTCTTAATACATTGCTAAACAACTTAGATATTTCTTCTTGTCACGAATGCTCCTGTGAAGACTGCGTGGATGCGTTGGAGTTCCAAGACGAACCACATTCTCAAGTTGCATTAAACTTGTATCCACAAATTAAAGTGTGATAATCTGTCTTTTTTTTTTCTCACTAAGTTGATTCCTTTTCTTTATATACTCTTTTCCTCTTATCGTTATTGTTTTTACTGTTCCTACTAGATATTTATCAGTTGATTACTATATAGCTTTTCTTTATATTGGTGCTTTTTACTAATTTGTGTTCACTTCTCTACTTTCGATTTTAACGCCACCCCTTTCCCAACCATTATGACCGAAGGAACTAACAGTCAGCATCAACAAAGCACGCAAACTCAAGTTGTAGACGTGCCCATTTTGAAACTACGAGCCACAGCTAACAAGAAGCAAGAGGAGAAGAAGAAGGTTTCCTGGAACGAAGACGTCGTTGACAACGAACATCTCAATAAGAAAAAATCAAAAAGTACGTATTATTATTATTATATTTACACTGGATTTAAAGTATAGATAAACATCAGACACTAACTAATAGTTTTACAGTTTGTTGCATTTTTCATCCGCAGGATGAAGATCAATACGAAATAAAGGACCCATCCTCAGATTCGGATTCTTTGTCTTCATCATCTTCAGATTCTGACTGTGATGCTGACTCAAAGCCAAACGCTTACGAACGTCAGCCTATATATAAAAAAAAATCATGCTGTCCCCATTCTAGTCATTGATAACTCATCAACATTCAAATTAATTATTTTAGAATAAATATCTCTTGGTAACTTGAATTTAATCAAACCCGTGAATATCATTATATTTTTAACAATATTGTTATTTGTTTCTCCCTTGAGTAAATTCAGTGAGATTATTATCAGTACAGGTAGTAATTTAATCAAATTATCGTTGACAGACTCCAGATCTTTGATTCTCCTTCTGATTGTTTCAATATTTGACTCGCTATCAATGATTGGTAGCACATTTAATTCTTTGATCTCCGAGATTAGCTTGTCTTTAAAGTTCTTATCATTTCTTTCACTATTGTTGACTCTTTCAACAATATCATAAACTTTTAATAGTTTTTCCAAATTCAAAACTTCATTCAAGTTAACCTTACCATTACTTGAAATTTTCTTGAAAATGTTCAGTAAATTAAATCCAATTTTGAAGTATTCTTCGTCATTTTGATTGAATATAAAACTGTTGTTCAATCCCTGATTGAGAACGTCACTCAAGACTCCATTGATAATTCTTAGTACTATATCATATTCTTCGCTCAATTGGTACAACGAAATTGCATCTTTAATCTGCCCGCCTCTTTCCGCAAGCTGTCCAGCTAATTCACTAATCTTGAAAAGATACTTATTTTCGTCTTTCAATCCCAATAACTCCCTACGCTTTTCCAAAATACCTCCTTGTCTGATTCCCAAATGATCTATTTTGCCCAAGAGCAATAGGTACTCTCCACTTTGTAAAACCAAATCTCTAATTTCTTCTTGACAAAGCTCGAAGTCATTCAATCCAATCAAAATCAAATATTCGGCACTGACGACTGGGTCACTGAGTTTGAAATTTTTGACATAGTATCCAATTAATCTACCAAAATTTATTTCCTTGAAACCTTCTGCGGTTTCGTTCAAAAGTAACTCACTGATTTCGTCATTTTTGACCCTGAGTATACCATAATAATTTAATAATATACTGAGATGGATACCATCAATTTCATCAACATCCATATAATACTTCACAGCCTCTTCATTCAATCCAACTAATATTAAAGTCTGTAAATACATAGAGTTAGAGTTAGATCCATTGAATGATTCACTTCCAAATTCTAAAATATTATTTCTCAAATCAATCAAAGAATAACATTCTCCATTTTCGATCTCTCCGCCCTCTTTGATCAAGACAAGGTGGAACCAAATCCAATCTTCAATTGAAAATGGTATTTGTTGAATGCTTTTTCTTGCCAAATCCAATCTTCCTATGATTTTGTAAACACCAAGTTTAAAAGGATCAATACTATTGTTTAGCTTGAAATATTGATTGAATTCATTGTTAATTTTACCTTGGGACTCAAAGCTTAATTCATTGTTGTTGTCGTAATATTCCTTCAAATAAATTGGAAAGTAAGATTCCAATTTTTCAAAAGAATCTTGATACCTCTCTAGCAATAATAGTGCCTCAGACTTGAAGCCACCTCTGATACAATAGAAAATCAATGCCCAAATCGGAACACCGTTTACAAATGTTAGATTTTTTACTTTGTACTGACCTTTAGAGTCTTTCAATGTCAAATTAATGAAATTTGACATCTTGTCCAAAATTGATATTGGTTTGGTAGATCTCAATTGACTACCATCCAAAGTTTTAGAGTACAATTCATTGACAAAATCCCTGAATTGTCTTTCTAAATATGAACGAGACTTTTTAACGTAATAATTTCTCAACTTAATTGATTTGAAGTCGTTCAAAGTATCTGTTTGATAGCAATCTCTTAAGTCAATTCCATCTTCTTCTGTTTCACAAAGCTCTTTCAGCATGTTCAAAGACTCAATAAATTGATCATTTTTTGAATTCTCATTTTTGTTTAATTCGTAAAACATTGAAGCAAGTTTGAACGGCTTCTTGTCTTGTCTTGCATTGTTCAACTCGTATATAATCTCAGCATATAATTCAAATTTTCTTCTCATGGCAAAGGAAATGTTTGGATTCACCAACTCTGGATTTGATGAATTTTTCAAATCTTGAAATTTAAAATTGCTTGAAATCAAGCTTTTAGGCTTTTTGTTACCCCAGTTCAACTGCTTTTGCAGCATTTCCTTTGCGTTCAATTTTTTATTTTCAAAACTGTCACCGTTCATTGATATGTCTCTTTTCAAGATTCCGTTCAATTTGTCTTTCAATTCTTTCTTTCTTACTTTCCAATCTAACTGAATGTTCTCATTAACGTAATTTTCAAAATCTTCGTTAGACTTGTGCAAACTTTGTTCAATACTGCTATAATTGACAGCAACTTCTTCTTTTTTTACTAAATTAAGCTTTTCTTCTTCCTTCAAATTCTGATGGTTTTTATTAACTTCCAAGCTAATTTTGTCCAACTGATTCATAATATCCTCAGTATTGATGCCCTGACCCATCAAAATATACTGCGCCTTATTTATGTGCTCTTGTCTCTTTGGTCTCAAAGAAATGGCCCTTTGTTTCAATTCCTCTAAGCTGAATCTTAACGTTTCCACATCGTTCAATCTACGTGGTAAAGCCCTAGACACATCTAAAATTTCACCAATGCGATTAACATCACTTTTTTCTTTCTTAACGCTTGTCATTATCCCCTAAAAATCCTATTTAATGAAGGGACGCACAACTAAAAGGATATGTTTAAGTTTGATTCGAAATTATTTTTCCTCTTTTGACACTAAGGAAAACAAAATTTTTGAAGGCCGGGTAACTAATTTTACTGTATTACATATGCTCATGACTTTACTATATACAAGTGATTTACATGCTAATTGGTTTCAATTGGCCCCATTGTAGTCCTGTTCCTTCATCAAAGACCCTTCTCAACTTTCCCTCTTTAGATTTGTAGATGTATTTAAACATGGAGTCCCTGACAATTGCTTTTACGCCTGCTGGCAACCAAATCCTGAAGTTACCTTTCACATCACTAAGCGAACTTGTGGGATTAATTGTGAAAAACCCAACATCTTGAATAACTACATCAACATTTCCTTTAAATGAGGGAAGTTCATATAGTTGCATTGTCTTGAATGTTTCCTTATTAACGAGAAACCTCTCACCAAGCTCAACCGGTCTAACGTCATTTAATTCTGAAGCTCTCTGCATTGAGCTGTATTTATTTTCTAGTTTGGGACCAACTTTGTTGAACGAATACCTCATTTTAATAATAGCATTTTTTGGTGGCAACAAATAAAAGAGTCCTCCATAACTCAAAACTGACTTCCCATCAAATATCTTGGTTGAATTGGTATTAATTGGCTTGAAAAGCTTCTTTACATCCATTGGGCAAACTTTGCTGTATTTGCTCTTACTCTTCTGGGTATTTAATAATAAGTCGGTAATGCTTCCTTGGCTGGTTCTGAACCCAGGAGTATCAATAATGGAAATTCCCAACCCACATTGGAATCTCTTACTTTCCCTTGTAAAACCAGGTAAACCAAAAATACCCGGAGTAGGAACTTTTCCTGAAAGCTTTGTCTTTTTAATAACTGAATTTATCAAAGAGGATTTACCTGCATTTTCTCTTCCAACAAAATAAACATCTTGATGTTTAGGTAATGAGTTAATAAAGGGGACTATGTTCCAGCCTTTCTCCGCAGAAACTAGCCAAACACGTGGATCTCTAATGTTCAGGTACTCTCTTAGTATGTCTTTAAAGTAACTCGTGCCAAGCCTTTGTGACTCAATTTCTTTAGAAAAAAACAAATCTGACTTATTAATCAGATAAATGATATTGCGTTTTTCCTTGACAATTTCAGGTTCAATTCCCAATGGAAAATTCAGAATAGAGCAAATGTACACAATCGTTGCATTGTTCTGTATGCCTTTCAAATCACTAACAGAATTTTCAACATTGTTCAATTTGCTAAAATTGTTACTTTTTATGGCTTTACATCTTTCACATTCCATTTTTAGATCGACCAATTCTCTCAGCTCTCGGAAACTTTTCATTTTTTGAAGGTCATTAAACTCAATTACTTTGGAGTCTGTTGGCATTTTTTCTGCCATACTTCGAAATTCTTCCATCAGAGCCATTTCAGAGTCCTTGTGGAAGTCACTTTTGGCTTCTCTTGATTTCTTTTCCGGCAACTTAAAGTACCCCCGACGTTCACTATTTTCGTTTTGAAGAGGAACGTTACAACTGTAGCATGTTAAATTACCTTTTGTCTGTTCAAATTTTATCACTTTTTTGATTTCATCCATAACAGCAGGAATTTCTGCCTCTTCCTCCAGGTTATCCTTTAATCTCCATTGAGCCTTCATTTTATTATTTTTCACATCAATGTTCACCCTCCCTAGCTCCAGAAACTTCAAATTATTTTTGATTTTATATTCGTTTTCTATAGCTACTATGGCTTTTTTCTCAGGTAATGAAGAGTCAATCACGTACTCATAACCTCTCCCTTCAGGTTTGACTATAGAATGCTGATACCTTAACGCAGCGAAACGCAGTGGTTTGCATCTTATTTTCTGCAATAGAGTACTTTTCATCGCATGTGTATAATCCAAATAACGATAAATTACCAAAAAGAGGATTTTTTCTTTACACAAAAATATTCAATCTTTTAACGTATTGTCAACAAGTTAATTCAAAATGTTTGTATAAAAACCCTAAAAAGTAATCGAAATGTATATAAAATTGATAAATGGGCTCAAAGGAAAAGAATGAAGCGGAGGTTTTATCTTCCAAAAGCAAAACAGTTCCGCCTTGGTATTAAATATTATAGATAGCTTTTATTTTATTCTTCAGCCTTTGAACAGAGCGTCGCTGATTTATTCAGCTTTTTTTGGAACTAATAACTTATCGTCACCTTCCTTTGGTGCAAAAATTGTGGTATCCTTTTCATGTCTTTCTTGTCTCTTAGGAGAAGAACTGAAAAGTCCAAGAAGCTTCTTGAAGTTGAAAAGAGAAGACAAAGAGAAATTGTAGACTCTGAATAACCAATAACCAGCGAGCATAGCACCAAAATTGAAGATGATGTAGATCCATGCGATACCAAAGTTTCTCCAGTGTTGATTCCACTCAATACCGTACTGCTTGACAACTTGGATTTGTTCAGTGTAAGGACAATACTTACACTGAGAAGTCTCAGTTGGATTCGAAACGTAACCACCATTGTTATCAATGTAAGCAGCTAAGAATGTACCACATGTTTCGTTAGCTGGTGGGTCCATGATATTATACTCATCAAATGCACAAACCAATTGTCTATTGTGGAGAATAGCACCAACGAAGGCTTGCACGAAATAAGTGAATGGGGAAACAACGTACATGAACGACCAGAATCTTGGAGACCACTTCTTTGGATTCAAAATACCACAGAATAACAACATAGATGCAAATAAGTTGGAGTTAATCATAGATGCAGATGGAACATCTGGAGCAAAGTACAAGATTGCTAAACCATATGAAATGAAATAAATTGGGAAGATCAAAACATATATGAAGAAAAAGAAACCGGCATTAACAGCAGTACCTGAATATTGAGCAGGCCAGTAATAACAAATGAAACAGACAAATTCACAAAGAATAGACCAGAAAATTTCAATAAATGTGTGTGATAGCAACAAGCATGACCAATGGAAAGTGTTGGAAAGAGCCTCTCTAACTTCGAACAATTCTCTTGAATCAATAGCAAAGACATGAGATTGGTTGATCATAGCAAGGGATATCAATAGCAACATAAAGACAGAAGAAAAGGCACCTTGGGCACCAGCAACAGTGTGATCGAAACCGACATAAGATAAACCAACGAACAATGCACAGAAAACACATTCCAAGAATTTAGCTCTAATATAGACTGGAGATCTCCAGAATTGCAAGTAAGTTCTTTTCAAAACAAACCATAATTGTTGGTCATAAGTAGTGGCAAATTTAGCAGTCAAGTCACCAACATGGGTATTGATTGGTCTTTGTGGAAGTTCTCTGTGAAGAGTGTTAACTTCTTCAGTAATCTTAGCACATTCAGGAGAGTTGTTCCATAACTCAGACCAGTCTTGAGAAGCAGAAGCAGTAGCACCAGCACCAATACAATTCAAAATATATTCAGCAGGGTTTTCACTAACACCACACTTAACACCGGAATGGTGTTCAAAATATTCCAACATAGTTGAAGAGTTTGGACCAATATCACCAAAGTAAACAGTCTTACCACCCTTCTTTAATAAGAGCAATCTATCAAAAACTTCGAACAAGGTGGCAGAAGGTTGATGGATGGTACACAAAATAGCTTGACCAGAATCTGCAAGTGCTTTCATAAATTGGACAATAGACCAAGATGATTCAGAATCTAAACCAGAGGTTGGTTCATCCAAGAATAACAAAAGAGATGGCTTAGCAACTAATTCAGTAGCAATAGAAAGCTTCTTTCTTTGTTCAACGTTCAAACCTCTACCAATCTTACCAACCATAGCTTCAGCATATTTGTCCATACCTAAACAATTGATAATTTTCTCAACGTAATCGTACTTCTCGGATTGTGGAACATCCTTTGGCTGTCTCAAGTCAGCGGCAAATCTCAATGATTCTCTAACAGAGAATTCTGCCATATGCAAATCCTGTTGCTGAACGTAACCAGTTCTTCTCTTGAAGGAACCATCTAATGGTCTACCATTAACAAGCATATCACCAGTAATAGTACCAAAAGAAATTCTTTGAGCCAAAACGTTCAATAATGTAGTCTTACCAGCACCAGATTCACCCATTAAAGCGGTCATAGTACCAGGTTTGACATACCCTTGAATGTTACAAAGTAATTGTCTGGTAGCACCTTCATATGGAATAATATAATTCAAGTTTTGCCATGAAAAAATATCAGCTTCAGCAATAATCTTTTCCAAATCTGCATCAGGACCGTTCAAAGCCATCATCATTTCTTCTCTCGTAGCAACCTTACCATCCCATTCTTCACCACCAGCAGTGTCAGGCATATGACCTCTCTTGAAAAGAAGCATATCACCACCTCCTTCAACATTCTTGATGTATTCAGATAGAACGACATTCATAATAACAAAACCTGCAGTCCAACAAAGGTTGATACCCCAATATTTCCAAACGTTATGCCATCTGAAATCGAAATGTCTCTTAAGATAATCGTCACCAACAACAAAAGCTTGACCGGCGATAGCACCAGGTAAGTTACAAATTTGGTTTTCAAGCGAAACATTTTCATATCCAGGACCAGAAGGAACAAATTGATAACATGGCATAATTCTGCCATGAAATTCGGTACCCATTAAAGAGTAATAACAATAAAACATAGGGTTCAAATAATGGATCCATTTAATCCAATGATGCATCTTTGGCAATGGCAACATAAAACCTGCATAAACACAAAGCATCAAAACCCATAGACCACCAACAGCATGCGCAGTAGTACCGTCTTTAGTTAAGGTAGCAACCAATTTGAAAATGAATGACATACATTGTTGAATGGTTAACAAGAAAAGCATAAACATAAAGAAGGCACCAGCTGTGTGTTTCAAGTTAGGCATCCAGTAAGAGGTACAAGCCAAAATAATAACAGCCACAGCTTTTGTTGGTAATTCAGTGACCATTTCTTGTAAAGCTTCAGCAGATAAATGATACATGGTATATGACTTTTGCTTGACAAGAATTCTTCTATTAGCAAAAGAATTAGCAATTTCAGCAAGAGAAGTTAAAGCACAGAAAAGTAAACAATAGAACAACATACCACCTCTATTATAAGCACCCACAGTGGACTTAGGGATATGATAGTACATGGAACCAACAACAAAACCTTTGGTAACGAAAGACGATAAGTAAACCATAGTATAAGTAAAATCACCCTTAGTTCTTTGGAAACCTCTGATGATCAAATATTTCAATTGAGAGAAGTAGTTGACAGTGAAAAGCGACTTTTCTCTTTGACCACTTTGCTTTCTTTGAGCAGTAGCTAAAGCCAATCTAGCTCTGGTATCTTCAGCATTATGAAGCGCAATAAATGAATCATATTGTTTAAGTAAGTTTTGATACTCTGGTGAGGCTATCCAATATTGTTCAAAATCGTCAGCAGATTCAGGAACCTTACCTTCATAACCAGGTTTGATTTGTCTTGATGAAGGAGAAGTTACAGCAGTTAAGAATTCAGGAGCAGTCATTCTGTTAGGCTTAACATAACCCATTCTTTCAAAGTAAGCAACACCTTCCTTTGCAGGACCCCAGTAAATTTGTCTACCTTTGTAAATAACGGTAACTTTATCGAATAAATCGTAAATATTTTGACCAGCTTGGTAAATAGCAACAAGGGCACCACAGTTTGACATGTTAGTAGCAGTTCTCAAACATTGTGTAAATTCTAATGCAGTAGATGCATCCAAACCTCTGGTAGCGTTATCGAAACAGTAAACAGATGCATTCATTGAAAGGGCTTCAACAATGGAGACTCTCTTTCTCTCACCACCAGAAACACCTCTAACAAAATCGTTACCAACTCTAGTGGAGTAAGTGTGCGTCAAACCAAAAACGGTACACCATAATTGCAACATGTTGTTAACATATTCACTTCTAGACATGTCATCAACTCTCTTTTCAGGAGTCTTAACTCTTAAAGCAAATTGAATAGTCTCCTTAACAGTGATGTAAGGGAAATGGAAATCTAATTCCGGGTTGTAAACGATGTAACCTTTGTATTTTTTCATCATTTCTTCTTGATCTAAACCATCATATGAAAATTCACCTTCAACCTTAGTGAAGTTTTCAATTTCACCGGCACAAGCTTTCAAAAGAGAAGAACAACCAGCACCAGGCTTACCAAGTGCTAAAACCAATTCACCAGGTTCAATTATACCAATGAAATCTCTAATGATTTGTCTTTGGGTTCTTGTATCCTTTTTGAAAAACTTAGATGGCCATTTCCAGGCATCTCTAAGCATTTCAGGAACAGAAGGACCATATGCAGCAGAGGCGTCAATACCCCAGCATGTCAGATCTTTAAATGCCAAACCTGAAGAAGCGGATTCTATACCTTGTTCAGATTCTCTTTCGTGAAGGTATTTAAGAAGTAATTTCAAATCAAAATTATCAGCGTTAATTTCAAAATGATCTAAATCGGCTTTGGTTTTGGTTGAAAGAACTCTGGCAAGAGAGGCAATTCTTTCTGCACCTTCTGGGGTTGAGAGAATCTTGGAAAGATGATGGGACAAGTTGTCGTCATTTTGCTGCCCTTCGATATCAGTTGGGTTGAACTGTTTAACTTCATCAGGAGACGAAGAGTCAATAGATTCTGTATCCACACTACTCATGGTTTAAACAGTGATAGAAACTATTTGTTAAAACAACTTTCAAGGTGAAAAACTGGGTTCAAAGATCCGAACTTGTTAATTGATAACAAATGTGGAACCGGTACTCATTTTATACACAGCATAGATATCTCACATATCGAGGGATTTTCAAAGCGGGTTTTTTTTGTTGCTGTAATCTCTAAACTGTGAGAGTGATTAAAGCCAGTCGTCTGCAGTAACCAAATTAATAGCCGTGAAAAAAAAACCACGCATTTTGGCAATTTTGCATTGTTCTCGGATCCCAGCCTGAATTGCGAGTGCAAAAAACCCGGTGTTTAGAATAGAATGAAAGCACGGAGTTCGTAACCTAAATGCAAGCAGGTCCATTATGATACTGTACTGTAGCGCCTAGTCAATACCGTGACAAAAACACCACTCTCAATGGCATGCATAACCTTGTTGCGCCAACAACTACCAATCATGGCGTCCTGAAAGGGTAATAACAGAAAAAATTCACACAAACAAAAGCAGAATGCACCTCCTTTGTTTCATACAAGAGGCGGAAGTCAGACAAAAATGCTCATTTTGGGTAGAACCAGAGATAACAACAGTCGCCCTTTACTTTGTATGCAGTTGTTATTATTAGAAATTTAGTAAACTGAAATGAGCTATTGGTAAAGCCTCCTCGCTATAACCTGTTGATAAATTCGGTTCATCCATGTGGCAATGGTATGACACCATCACTATACACCCGACAGTATTTCCAGAGTTAATTGAGCATAATTAATACCCTCTGCTCATTAAAGAGAAAGACGCGATGATGAAATAGCAAATAATATCTGGATCGATTCCGCGATATTTTAGCATTGGTTCCTTTACAGCGGGCCAAGCTCAGCGTGCCTACAGATGTCCGATATCAGCAGCTGTAACGGAACTCGTGGCAAGCGCAGGATTGGTAGTGCGTGAATAATGATCGAATAGGTGTAGCATCAGTTTTTCTGAGACTTTGCTACGTTGTATCGAAGCATCTATTGGTATTTTATTAAATTATATCATCACCAACACATTATGTGATGATCAGTTTATATAGATAGGTTGAGTGTAACTTCGATTCTCATTCAGCCCCTAAAGCTTAAAGTGGCAGGTGTCTTTCTTTTATATCAAATTGAGTGCAGCCTTGGTCCCCGCTTCCGTAGCATCCAGAATTCAAGCCTTGGACTCACCGTATCATCCGTGGCGCTCTATCCCACTGCTACCGAGCTTACGCTCGACAAGCTCTTGAGTGGATGTACGATTGCTGCCTTTAATAGCCTTGCCCCCACCAAACACATGGCTTTCAATGACCTCCTTGACTTCTATTTTGTTTCTCTCTTTGGTCCTGGCCTCCTCCACTTTCCTCATGTACCCTCCAAATATCACAATCTCGGCCACCAACACCAACAGCGATGCAAAGATACTCAGAAGCATCCTGAATGTGATGCTGACATGCATGCTGCTACCTGTCCAGTACCACACAGCGTAGCCGACTGAAACAGTGGTTACTAAGATATTCAACACTGTAGTCAATTGATGTTTTGCCTCCTTGGCAACGCGTCCAGCACTCATGTCTGTCTTAGCGTCACTGAAGCTATAAATGCCGATTGAATCAATTTGTGCATAATTATCCTGTTTGTTAAGATATGATTGGTATTCACGCTCCTGTTCCTCTGTCTTAAGCCGACTCATCAACTCAACATACTCCTTACTCTTTTCTGTGTTCTCTCTTGGTTTTTCAAGTTCAGGCGTTGTGGTTGACATGTAGTATAGAAGTGGCCTTGCGTTTGTAGATGATTCCACGAGCCTTTTCAATGTTTCAAACGATATCACTCCATTATGCTTTACTTCAGCTTCATCTGTATCAATACTTGAAAGCTGTAAAAGCTCTTCTATCTCTTTTGATATGATGTAATTCATCCGTGTTCTTTAGATTGCATGCATATAATTGATGTATCGAGTGTTTTTCTCATGTCAAGTTCGCTCCCATGTAGATCATCAACACGACAAATAAACTGTTGTTATTAAATATAGCCGTTATGTAGCTAGCATTAGCTGTTAAACTATTTCCCAGTGATGCCGCTATACTATTTATATGGTTCACAAAACGAAAACATGCAACTATCAATAAAGCACCTTTTCCTTAAGTCCTCAGTGAAATTTTTGAGATTAGTAGCAATTAAACCATAATTTTACCAACAAATTACCCAATTCTTTTACATTTTGTCTTGAGAATAAACCTCGAACCAACTGAGTCTGTTTGTAACAAATCCAAGGTTTAAAAATAAACAGTTAACTATAAATTAGTATAAAGCAAATATATAATCAAACAAGACGAATATTTATATTGTTTCAGATTAAGATATTTGATTGATTGATAGGACTAGGGTCACGAATGACTTCAGTAATTATTTACATCACCAATACGTTATGATATTTCTGTAAATAATGCTTATCCATGTCTCATGCTCCTCATTAACAAATCTCGTTAATATTTTATTTTAGCTTATTGAGACTTATTAAGTAACAATATAGCTTTACTTGTTTGTTAATGCTTATCATATACATAATATAGTAGTGTGTAAGTAATTACCTTCGATAGTTTGACTTTGATTTATCCTCAGGGCAGCTAGTCTTCAAGTTTTTTTAAGATAGGCAATTTAAATTCTATGACTGTGTCTAGCACAGTAAAATTGAGTTAATGAAAATTTTGTTATAAAGCTATAACAGCTGTAGCAAAGAATAAGTAACTATCCTATGAATTATAGTGCAAAGTGTGCTTTACTAAAAATTAAGTTAACTCATTAAGGCTTTATATTCACAGACATGTATTTAATGCTCGGTAGCATATTTACATTTCAATTTTCAATTTGCATATAGCTCTTATTTATTCAACATAAATTTTTCTTTACACAACAAAACATCTTTATTAGCTATATTTAAACAAAGTTATAATAACTTTTCAAGAACCTAACGATCACAATTACCCAATAACCAATAGAATAAAAGCTTTAAATGTTTCATGAGCATTTTTACTTTTTTCTCTCCCTCTATGTATCCGACTTCTAATAAGATTGATGTCCAATGTCAACTTCAATCATCCATTTCCACATCCATATTTGGTTCAGGTTGAACTAATGTCTGCAATATATAAGACATTGGTTGGTAATTACAAAATTGGCATATTTGAGTCACCTACAGGAACAGGTAAAACGTTGAGTTTGATTTGTTCTACAATGACATGGTTGAGAGAAGTAAAGAGGAGCATCAATGATGGGGCCATTAAAGACAAATTAGAGAAAAATGAAGAAGAGGAAGATGAACCAGAGTGGGTTAAGAAAGCTTACGTGAACAAGATCATTGATGAATATATTAATCAAGCCAAGTTATTTGAAAAGCATTTACAACAAGTCAAGGAACAAGGTACAAGTGTTATTATCGAGGAAAAGAGCAACAGTAGAGTTACATATTATAAGAAGAGGAAGCAGAATGTTCCGAAAGAAGAAAGTATAGACGATTTACTACCCGAAGATTACAATCTGAACTCCACGCGTGAAACGTTATATGGTATGAACGACGACGTTTTAGCCTTAATGAAAAAATTAGACTCTTCCGCTAGCTTTAAACCAAAGATTCAAGCTTCTGTAATGAATGAGTCCAAAATCAAAATTTACTTTGTCTCGAGAACTCACTCTCAATTAAGTCAATTCAGCTCACAGCTCAGAATGACAAACTTCCCTTCTTCAATAGATGATAATGATAATGAAACTACTAAGTATTTGCCTTTGGGTTCTAGAAAGCAGCTCTGTATCAACGAACCTGTATATAGTTTAAATGATTTGCCTGCAATCAATGATAAGTGTAAAGAATTACAACAATCAGATGCAAAATGTCCATATATGCCAAACTATCAACTTGAAGAAGATTACATACGAAGCGAGCAATTGAATGATTTGGTCATTTCTGATATTCATGACATTGAGGATTTAAACGAGCTAGGAAAGAAAATGAAAATTTGTCCCTATTATTCTACAAAAGCAGACATTCCAATTGCTGAAATAATATCAATGCCTTACCAGCTACTTTTACATAAAGATACTAGAAATCATTTAGGGTTAAGCCTTAAAAATTCAGTTGTAATAATTGACGAGGCCCATAATTTGATAGATACTATATCCAGAATATACTCAAGTGAAATAAAATTCGATGAGCTTCATCTCATAAGAAAAGGACTTAAAAGTTATATGAAGAAATTTATGGTTAAGATGTCCGTTGGAAACAGGGTCAATTTAGCAAAGTTGATGAAATTAGTGAACGCCATTTATAAATTCATGCGAAATAAGATTGACAACAATTTGGTTAAGCCTGGAGTCCCTGTCAATAGAGAACAAATAATTGAAATTGATTCAAGCGATTTACTGAATGTGTATACATTGGAGGATTATTTCAACAAGTCCAAAATTGCCTACAAATTAGAGACTTACATGGGTAAAATTACAAAAATTGACGACGGAGAGTTATATAAGCCTTCATTCCAATCTCCATTGTTATTCAAACTGAGATCATTTTTTCATTCATTATCAAATCCATTAAAAAGTGGTAAATTCTTTTTTGACAAAGTTGCGGATGGCGTCTCACTCAAATATCTTCTTTTGGATCCGAGTGAAGATTTTAAGGATATAGTTCAAGAGTCAAAATGTGTCTTGTTAGCTGGTGGTACAATGGAGCCCATTACAGATTTTACAGATTTCTTGGTACCGCAAATCAAAACAGAAGAAATATTATCATTTTCATGTAACCATGTCATACCAGATGAAAATTTGTCCGTGTTTGGGATATCAAAGTTTGCAAATTCAAATTTTGAGTTTACCTTTCAATATAGAGACGATCCAAAATTGATAAATGCATTAGGAAATGCCTTTCTAAAATTATTAAAAACAGTTCCTGATGGTGTAGTTGCATTTTTCCCTAGTTATAGTTATCTTGATAGGGTTGTAAAAGTTTGGAAACAGTCAGAACTTTATGATAACTTGAATGAAATGAAGCCTATATTTGTGGAGAGTAAATCGTTATCAGTTGATTCAGTTTTATCTGAATATAAGGAGAGTATTCAAATTAAGCAAAAGGGTGCATTGTTACTCTCTGTTGTTAATGGTAAAATGTCGGAGGGTATTAACTTTTCTGATGAGTTAGCTAGAGCTGTTGTCATGATTGGTATGCCATATCCGAATGCGTATAGTGGTGATTTAATTGCTAAGAAAACTTTTATTGAGCAGCAGTATAGGCTCAAAGGTCTCAATGACCAGAAAGCTGCTGAAAAAGGACGAGAGTTTTACGAAAATCTTTGCATGAAAGCTATCAATCAATCCGTTGGTCGTGCAATCAGAAATATCAACGATTATTCAGTGATATTCCTTTTTGATTCAAGGTATTCCAATCCAAAAGTTAAAAATAGACTATCTAAATGGATACAGAAACGGTTTGTAACCGGAAATATGGACGTGGATGTTGCAGTCGACGCTTCAAAAGCATTCTTTAAAACTAAAATACAATCATGAGCAATTTTATCATCAGTACTCACAATTTATAGAAAAAATTCTAGTAGATTCTTTGTCAAGTATAAGTAAGCAAGTGTTTCCAATAGAACTTAACATAATTAACAGTTAGCAATGTCTGACTTTGAAGTTGATCCTACTCTCAAGGAAATTGTTTCTCACGAAACCCTCAAGTGGGTGTTTGTTGGTGGTAAAGGTGGTGTTGGTAAGACTACCACTTCTTCTTCCATTTCCATTCAGTTAGCTCTTAACAATCCACAGAAGAATTATCTTTTGATTTCCACAGATCCTGCTCATAACTTGTCCGATGCATTTGACCAAAAGTTTGGTAAAGATGCCAGAGTGGTTGAAGGATTAGACAATTTGTCATGTATGGAAATTGATCCTTCTTCGTCCATGGAAGATTTCAGCGCATCTGGTAAGTTAGTTGATGCCAACGATCCATTGTCATCAGTTATGTCAGAAGTCACATCTTCCATTCCAGGTATTGATGAAGCATTTTCTTTCATGGAAGTTTTAAAGCACATTAAAAATCAAAAGGCAGATGCCGACACAAGCATCGTTAAATACGATACTATTATTTTCGACACTGCACCAACTGGTCATACACTAAGATTTTTGCAATTACCATCTACTTTAGAAAAATTGCTTGGAAAGTTTGATGAAATCACCTCAAGAATGGGTCCATTACTCAGCATGATGGGTGGCGATCAAAAGCAAGAAATGTTCTCCAAATTAAGTGAAATCAAGGAGCAAGTTTCCGAAGTTAACAAACAATTCCAAGATCCAGATTTGACCACTTTCGTGTGTGTTTGTATCTCCGAGTTCCTTTCATTGTACGAAACAGAAAGATTGATCCAAGATTTGCTTAAGGGTGGAATGGATGTCAATACTATTGTTGTCAATCAATTGCTTTTTGCTGACGACGATGAATGTAAAAGATGCCAAGCTAGATGGAAAATGCAAAGGAAATACTTGGATCAAATGGATGAACTTTACGAAGATTACCACTTGATCAAGATGCCACTTCTAGGTAACGAAATTAGAGGATTACCAAATCTTAAAAAGTTTTCCCAATTGTTGATCAATCCATACAATCCAAAAATAGACAAGGACCTTGTCTTTTCTATTGAAGAAAGGTAATTACAGAAACTCGTCGCTGGGTAAGTGATGGGGCGAATGCTTTCTAAAGTTTTGTAAGTTATATAAAATTTTTTTTTATTAGAGTTCTATCATTTCTTGCAGATAACTCGATTTCTCCTTCATGTCATATATTTGTCAAAGCTGTAAAATACCATTGGTGCTAGACGAATCCTTGGAGGAATTAAGCCATGCACAGAAGCATCTACTGACCACTACGTATGGTGGTAATCCCAAACAAACAGATCATACCTCGGAGGATTTAATTGACCAGTATCCCACAATTCCAAGTGAAAGGCTTGAGATGTTTAAAAAGATTACCAGTTCAAATGAGAAGCCACAGGTGGATAGTTCTTTTATTTTGCTAGATACAAAACCTATTGACCGTCAGTTATTATCTGGTAAGTTGGAAAGCCTTGATAAAATCTTCAACATAATCTCGTCACGATATGAAATTGACTATCCTGTTTGCAGCGACTGCGCTAATGTATTGATAAATCAAATGCAAATCAAAATGGATACACTAGCTAAAGAAAATGATACGTATTCACAATTCATCAAAAGGCTATCAGCACAAGCGGATCCGGAAGAAGATCAAGTGAAAGAAACACTTCAAGAGCTTGAGGAGCTAAAAGCAAAAGAAAACGAAGTTTTGCAACTACTGAAGAAGGAGGAAATTTCTCATTCAGATTTAGTGTCACAGATATCAAATGTTGAAAGGCAATTAAAATCGTTGAAGAATCAAGAGGAACAATGTTGTGTCAAAAGGAATATTTATGAGATGGATATCGCCAACCAACTTAATAAGCTAGAGAAGGCCAAATCAAAGTACTATCAGAATTTAGATATTTTGGATTCTCTCAGAAACTCTAATGTTTTTGATACTTTGTTTGAGATCTCGTACAAGGGTGAATTTGGCACGATTAACGGTCTACGATTAGGATCTTTACCTGAAATAAATGTTTCATGGCACGAAATAAACGCTGCATTAGGGCAGATAATTCTACTACTGAGTACTTGTCTCAATATATTACAAATAAATTTGGAAGAATATAAGTTAATACCCATGGGATCCACTTCACGCATTGAGTGCGAGAAACTAGACGCCAATGGAACATTAGTCAAAACAGTTCTAAAGTTGTACACAACAGGAGAATTTTCTATAGCTGGATTTCTAAAACACAACAATCTAGACAGGGGGATGGCCGGGCTTTTGGATGTGGTTCATCAAATTTCAGTTCATTTGAAGGCATTAGATACGAGAAACGAAATTCCCTACCCGATTTCTGGTGATAAAATTGGCTCCATATCTATACGGCCTTCTTCAAGAACAAAATGGGAGGCTTGGACTATGGCCTGTAAGTTCCTCCTGGTTGATGTCAACTGGATTAAGACCTTCACAGTGGCGCAATACTTCTGCAGTGGCGCATGAAAACAATTTCACTGAAAAGGAAAGTTTCCTCTTCAAGACAATTAAAATTTTTATAAAAAATGCTTTATTTTCCAATACTCTTTGATAGAAGGCGTAGCAACAGCGGTCTAACTCATACAAATGGCGGAAAGCCAGTTTTCAATAAGCGTTATAAAAGCAGATAATAAATCAAGTGCGTTCGATGAAGGGAAGTTGAAAAAAAAGTTGCTACTTTTGGCTGACGGATTAAATTTATCGTATATCGACATAGATTACGTTGTTAAGCAGGTACAACAAGGGTTACCGAAAATAGTCACCAGCAGAGAAATTACAGAGCTTTTAGCAGAAACATTAGCTTCTTTGACAACCAAATACTATCAATATTCACACCTTGCTGCCAGAGTTCTCCATAATAGATTACACAAAAAGTTGCCAAAAAAGTTTTCAGAAAATGCACAAGCACTCTATCAACACACTAATACAAAGAGAAACACTAAAAGGCTCATTAATGAGCAGGTTTTCCAACTTATCAACAGAAATAAAGACTTGATTGATGCCGCAATTGTTCCTGAAAGAGATAATCTTATTGATTATTTCGGATTTCGGACTTTGGAAAAATCCTACTTTTTGAAAACTGATAAAGGCATTCATGAAACTGCTCAGTATTTGTTCATGAGAGTAGCATTAGGAATACATACGGATGATGTTAACGATGCTATTGAATCTTATCACCTGATGTCGCAAAAATACTTTATCCATGCTTCTCCAACTTTATTCAATTCAGGTACAGACTTTGCAAATCTTTCTTCTTGCTTTCTAGTTGCAATGAACGATGATTCAATTGAAGGAATATTCAAGACGGTCTATGAAACTGCATTGATTTCGAAGTCCGCGGGTGGTGTGGGGATGCATGTTTCTAACATTAGAGCCAGTGGTACTTATATTTCAGGTACTAACGGAACTTCCAGCGGACTAGTGCCTATGTTAAGGGTCTTTAACAATACTGCCAAATACGTTGATCAAGGTGGCAATAAACGTCCTGGGGCTTTTTGCGTTTATCTGGAACCGTGGCACGCCGACATATTTGAGTTTCTTGATTTGAGAAAGAACCATGGTAAAGAAGAGTTGAGAGCAAGAGACCTGTTTTATGCCTTATGGATTCCATCATTGTTTATGGAAAAGGTTGAGCGAAATGAAGATTGGTGTTTGTTTTCCCCTAATGAGTGTCCTGGGATGACCGATGTTCATAGCGAAGAGTTCAATAAACTATACACCAAGTACGAAAATGAAGGGAGATACTTAAAAAAAGTTAAAGCTCAAAAGTTATGGAATGCCATTCTAATTTCACAAACAGAAACAGGAAACCCTTTCTTATTATACAAAGACTCCTGTAATGAAAAATCCAATCAAAAGAATTTAGGAACAATTAAAAGTTCCAACTTGTGTTGTGAAATCATTGAATATTCGTCTCCAGATGAAATAGCAGTTTGCAATTTAGCCTCCGTTGCATTGCCAACATTTGTCAAAAACAATGAGTTTGATTTTGAAGATTTGCATCGTGTTTGCAAAATTATTGTAAGAAACTTGAACAAAATTATTGATGTTGGCAACTATCCCATCACCAAATGTAAAAACTCCAACATTAAGAATAGACCTATTGGATTAGGTGTTCAAGGTTTAGCAGATGTGTTTTTCAAGTTACGAATGCCCTTTGGATCCGAGTTATCTAAAAAATTAAATATTCAAATCTTTGAAACTATTTATCACGCCGCATTAGAATCTTCAATGGAACTAGCAATGAAAAACGGTTCATATAGCACATACAAAGGGTCTCCAACATTCAATGGCCAACTTCAATTTGATTTATGGAATGCAAAACCAAGCAATCTGTGGAATTGGAAACAGTTAAAAGATAAAATATCGCTCAATGGTATAAGAAATTCACTTCTGGTGGCACTAATGCCGACGGCGTCAACATCGCAAATATTTGGTTATAATGAATGCTTTGAGCCTATAACCTCTAATATTTACACTAGGAGAGTTCTTTCTGGAGAGCACCAAGTTGTTAACCAGTACCTTATTGATGATCTTGTGCAGTTAGGCTTGTGGAACGAAATTATCAAGGATAAAATTATATACCATGATGGTTCTATTCAACAAATCGAGGAAATACCCCATGATTTGAAAGAATTATATAAAACAGTTTGGGAAATGTCACAAAAAATAATTATAGACTTATCGGCAGATAGAGCACCTTTTGTTGACCAATCTCAAAGTATGAATTTATTTATGCAGGATGTATCATTTTCAAAATTGACAAGTATGCATTTTTACGCTTGGAAAAAAGGTTTGAAAACTGGAATGTACTACTTGAGAACTAAAGCAGCATCTGCAGCAATTAAATTTACAAATCCAAACAGTATAATAAGCCCCTTGAAGAGAAGAATAGAAGAGGATATTGTACCCAAAAAGAGAATTTTGTCTGAAGATAGCACACCAGAAATTGAGGAAGAGGATTCCTTCAACATTTACGACAATAAATTGATCACTTGTACCATCAAGGACCCAGAAGGTTGTGAATCATGTTCTTCTTGAAAAAACTTGAAAAAATACGCTTTTAAAAACCTCACAAGAAACTAATTTTGTATATAGAGAAATAATTCCATTTGTAAATAATAATGTTATCTAAGAATAAATTTTCAACTTCAAATGTTTATTTTGTTGACGGATTCTAATCTAATTTTAGTTTGAAACTTATCGCGTCTTCATCACCTGGTCTAATAGGCACTTGTTGGAATTTACTAGGTGATCTTTCCGCAGTCCATTTTGATTTACCACCAAAATACAAATACCTACTCTCGGCGTTGAAATTAAATTGCATGGGTTTTACAGAATGACCACAAACAAAAGTTTGATCAACAGCAACTTGACAGAATCCTTTTGAAGATTTGACATTATAACCACCAAATGGAGCTTTGATTAGTTGAAATGTAGCACAAGTGCCAGATGTATACCAATGACCGTTACTTATGAGACAACCTTGATGATTTTCTGGTTTTAAATATCCTGATAATGCTCCTGTTGGTCTCGGTGGCTGGTGTGGGTCTGTCGGAGATGGTGGTTTGAAACCCTTCTTTGGGATCCATTTAATTCCATTCTCTGGGCATCTACTGTTGAGTAGTGCAGGAATTGGGACATAATTCCCCTGTGTAATGGATCCTTGGAGATGATGGAAATACCAGACCTCTTGTAGAGCATTGAACCTATTACATTTAATAAAGACTGGCTGTCCAAAACGTGCACTTAGTGTACTTTCAATTTGGCTTTTGGAATATGTCTGTTCCACAGAAGGAACAATGCCATTAGCAATCAACCAATCATGAGTTGGTAGGTTTTCAAAAAGTTTTACAGTCTTCTTGAAGAAATCAACAATGTTTTGATATTTAACGTAATTCTTTTGATCGTAACATGATGTTTTTAGTGTGCTCAAGCAAGTTCCATGTTTGTTGAATTCATGGACCCAAAGTGCATCGTCATCTCCGTTGTAATTCTTCCACACCTTTTCCATCTTTTCTAAGAGTTCAAACTCTTTGAAATCTTTCAATATAGTCCGAACACTCTCAATTTCCATTGAGGCATCACAAAATTGATCGAAGTCGCCATCACATCTATCTGGCCATAGTCCATGCAAGGTAAACATGTCCACAGGTCCAATTGGTGGGTAGTAATCCCAAAATTGTGTTTGCAAAAGAACACCACCAGGGTACTCAAAACAGCATGAATTATCAACAACTGTGGAGTTAGAACATGACAACGGAATGTCAATAGGGCAATGTTGGATATTTGTTGGATTGAAGATACGAGGAATGACGCTGTATCCAAAGTCCATGGGAATCAGTCCTCCAGCAACTCCTTTCAATGTCAATGAACTTCCTAGGATTTTTGATAGTTTCATCTAAAGTAAGGGAGTCCTTTCCTATGTGTAGAAAAGAATGTTATCAAAAAGCCTCTGACATACGATTAGATGAACTACTGATAAGATCTTAGTGCGAGAGAGCGAAAAAATTGCTCAGTAGGAACGCCTGCTATTGTCGCTATAGTAACCGCTATGTTAAGTTGTGTTAACAATTATGTCTAATGGTTTTTATATAAGTAAGAAATTTAAACAAGAGTAAATCTATTCTTCATCTTCGTCATCACTCGACTGGCCTATTTCAATATCTTCATCATCACTATTTTGAGCAGCAGCAGCAGCTTTCTTTTCCTCTTCTTCTCTAGCTTCCTCTTCTAAGGACTCTCTCATCAATTTAATTTGAGCTTCTCTAACATGCCTGTTAGTAGCGACATATGCACCCAGAGGAGTTTGATCCCATTCAACATCCTGGAGAAATTTACTAACTTCAATCTTATTTTTTGGTCCGTAAGCAATATTACTTCTCTTTTGCTCAATAAACTTAGCATTAAGAGTGAGCTTTTCAATAAGTATGTTTAGCTGCTTGTTGAACTTTGGATTCTTGGACTTTTTGGCATACCTTCTCAAAAAAATTAAAGGAGGTGTTGTAAGCTCTGGAAATGCAACGGACTTTGAATAAAGCACGAAATATTCACTGATAAGTTGGATCACTTGTTCGCAAAGGCCATCAACAAAAACCTTAGTGTTTAGGTATTGCTGATTCACTTTAATAACAGAATCAAAGTCCACAGCTTGGAGCTGTTCAATCTTTGGACGCCTGCTAAATTGATTTGAGTTCAAGACTTCACTTATCAATGGGAATATTGGGATAAAGACGCCAGTGTTTTGTGACAATCTAATCATAGACTTGATAAGGTAAAATCTCAATGGGAAAAATTGAGCGGTTGGGATCAACCTAATTGTACCAATAGTGACTTGAACCAATGGGTAGATGAGTTGTTTCAGTGGATTTTCAGTACCCTTCTTTAATTCTAGATCCTTCTCAGGATTACATTGTGTCGAAATCACCCTTGACCAAAAATCTAAAGAGTGACAAAACTGCCAGTTATAAATAGACTTGTAACTATCTTTGGTTGGTTGATTGACACTGTTTCTTAAGTGGATGGCCAATTGTCTAACAAATTCAAACCCAATTTGATAACCAAGGGTTGGGTTCATACCAAATAATTCAGCCGCTGAGTTTTTTTGAAAATTAATCAAAGATAAAGTGTGAACATTGGTTTTTCTGCAATTTTTGATAAAAGAAGAGTAGGATGCTTTCAAAACGATTTCCAAAATAGACTTTGGATACTCTTTGGCAGCATTGTTCATAAAAGCAAAGGCAGAAATTTGAGTTTCCAATTTCTTTGAGCCACTCCAAATGTTGACGACACCGTTAATAATATTCTTCAAAACTTTTCTCATTGAGATTAAGTATGGTAAAAATTCTTGAATGGATTGTAAAATCAATGCAGCGGTTTCAGTGTTGGAGAAATCAGAAAGGAGAAGAATCAGTGAACTCGAATGAGACTTCACTAATTGAGTAACAGAGGAAACCTTTTTAGCGTTACCTGTAATATTTCTAATACCATTGGAGGAAACTTTGTAAGGGGTAATTTTCTGGATTGCCAATGGTAAGTTTTGCAAAGCCAAAATCATAAGATGGTTGAAAACCTTTTCTTCGGTAACTGCATATTTGAAATCCTCATCATCTGGATGAAGAGCAGCTTTGAAAGCTAGAATGACACTCTTTAACACATTGAGAGTTGGTTGCTCAGAGTTTAGATTTTCAGACCAACGTTTTATTAATCTCATGTCAACTGTGGTTCTGACAACGTTAGACTCAACTGTCTTTTCTGTGTCCTTGACAGCTTCTCCTTCTTCTTCAGATTCATCATCGCTCATAGCATCCATAGGGTTAACAGGAGTGAAGTCTAACAAATCTTTGTCATTTTTTTTTAAGTAATTGTAAAACTCTGGATCGTTACTTTTCAAAGCATCCATATCAATGTTATCATCATCCTCATCGGAAGATTCATCGTCATCATCATCCTTTTTATCATTTTTCTTCTTTTGCTTAGTTTCCTCCTCAGATTCAGAGGCAGATAAACCATCATCTTCAATATCTTCATTTTCATCCTCGTCATCTGACTTCGAGCTGGCCTTGCCTTTTTGTTTTGGGACACTAATACCTTTTTCAAAATACTCCTCAACATCCATGTCTTCAAACACCTCAGCGTTCTTCTGGTTCTTGTCAATTGGTGCAGCAGAGTTTTCAGCTTTTGACTTATTACCTCTTCTTTGGGAGAGCATTTTGCCGTGCTCCTTCACTTTCTTCCTCTGGCTAATTGCACCTTTTAAATGCTTCGACTGAAACTTCTTTGTAGCCTTAGATGCCTTCCCCATAGTAGTCTATCTCTAAAAAGAACTTGTAAACTAATCACTGATACATAGTGAAAAATCTTAAAATTTTTTTAGAGATTTTTTTTTAAGAAATTTTTTAGCACTGCCTTTAAATAAAAGCTCAGAGCTGAAGCTTACTCAATTTTATCTTCTTACTATTTTATAACAACGATCTGGTGTTCAGCTCCTACAATGAGTATCAAAAACGTTGATTTTACAACCACTGTAAGTAATTTAAGTTCTGCCACGGACATACCAGACGATGAAGACACAACTCTTGAAACCTCGTTTCTTAACGAGCAGGCTGCTGATAATGTTGTCAACATAGGCTCATCTTTGGCAATTACGGCACCAAAATCAATGAAAAGACAACGAGAGGCATGTATCGAAGAATTAGAGCACATCAAAAGGACCCGGGTGCTTCCAGAAGTTGATGCGGAGGAGCTCAATACATGGAATATAAGCAAAACAGAAAATGAGCAGCTCAATTTACCGGAAATGAATAGAAAAGACGCTAAAACAAGCCTTTGCTTGCCCCTGGTATACAAAAGTCTACAGAACGGGAACTCAACTTGTAAACATATAGATAAGGATCAGGTGAAAAAGGAGCTCAGCAACTTGAAAAAAGAGATTGATCTTATGAAGAGGGTTAAAAAGAATCGCTTAAACGAAGAGACTAAAAAAACCAGAGAGTTAATTGACAAGTGGAAAGAAGCCGGTGAAAAGACTGCTGGATGTTTGTTTAACGACGCCAAAATCAAAATTGAAAGGTTAGGCGGGATGGGTCAATATCTGGTCAAACAAAGGGAATTTAGGAAAAGAAAAAAGCGCATGCAGTTTGATGATACCATGATTGACGAGATTGAAGAATACATGGAGTCGGAAGAATTTTTGAACCTTGATCACTATGAACAAACTGAGGTAATTGAAAAGAAGGAGGCGCTTGAAAGACAAAGATCAAACCTTGAGAAAGAAGAAATGAGCGAACACTCCGATTCTGAAGCCGAAAGTGAATTTACCATGAATGAACTTTTCAAGCAGATGCAAATAGACATAAAGCTATTTTTTTAGGCCGTGCACCAATTCACAAGTGTAAGCAGCGTGTGCTCATTGATGCTCTATTGTTTATTTCGAAAATTATTTTCATCTCTTTTTTTTGTTCCTCATTGCAGTTCGATTTCGGAGTTTTGAAGATAATCTTTTATGAACAAGATGACATCCGATGCCACACCAGTTTCTCGACAACCAGAGGAGCCAAATCGCAATAAAGAGAGCAGAAGATTGGTTCCCGCATGTAAGCGATGCCATGCACTAAAAGTCAGATGTATCCCTATGGAGGCGGAGACACAGTTCGGCTTATGCAAAAGGTGTGACAAAAGCGGATCAACCTGTGAATATGATTTATCCAATGCAAGGAAGAGGAAGGTGTCACCACCACTATCAAATTCAAAAAAGTTAAAATTAAAGACAAAAGAAATTGAGGAGTTGAAGCAAAAGTTAGTTGAACAAGAAAAGATTATAAAACAATTGAGAGGTTTTACTGTTGCAGAAGAAAAAGAGTATTTGGATTTGCTTCGACCAGAAAAACGATTAGAAAAGTATGGCAAGGAGATTGATGAACTCAAATTGATATCAATAAATAATGACACCGAATTAAGCAACGATTTTGTTAAAGCCAGTGAAGAGCGTGCAAAATTGAGTGAGCCATACATTGATTATAATAACTACGATATTATTAAAGAGGGACTTTTAACTGTTGAACAATGTCAAAACATTATCAATACTTTCATCGCCTGCGTTTACCCAAGGTATCCATTCATTCAAATGCCATCAGATACCAGTGTCGAAGGTATGCATGCCAACGACTACTTGTTTTTCCTTATTGTGATTTACGTTGGTATCACAGCAATTAAATCATCTGCATCTATACCAGTTTTTGTTCAATTGAAGCTAGAATGCCTAATATCAAGATCACTTGCTGTTGAAATTCTTGGCGTTGGAAACAAAAATGTACAGCTATTAAAATCCTTGTTACTTTACTGTATCTGGTACCCTTCACCTGAGTTGTTTCATCATCGAAGGTACCACTTATTTACAGTTTTATGTGCCTCAATGGCCAACGATCTAGGTTTAACTGGACGCCCATACTTCTTTTATAGTAGAGAAGCTGGAATTTTTCAGAGGACCACAATAAGTACAGATAAGAAGGGAGTAGAAATCAAGTCGTTGGTTCTTGTTATATACATTGTGATGGGCTCCATTTCGCTATTTTTAAGAAGAAGAGTCTTGCTTCAGTGGAGCGAGCAGATGAGTGAAAGTTGCTTGCTTTTGGAGGAATCAAGCCAGCGAGAGTACCAACTAGTTGCCCTATATGCAAGACTAAGTTATGTCCTAGAAAGGATTTATAGCAATGTTCATTCAACATCTGAACATTTGTCAGTTTTAGAACTATCAAGTGCAAAGAATCAGATGCTCATTCAGGAATATCAAACTCAAATAAACTCCATGAAGCAAAGAATTTATTCTACAGTTGAAGTAAATAGTAACGACTTTCATGCATTGATGTCTTATTTATTTTCAGCGCAGGCATATCTTTATGAGCCAGGTCTACAATCTTTGACTAAGGTTAAAGATGACTTAACGGAAGAGCACGAGATGGTCATATATAATTCGTTAGGTCATTTGTGTGAGTCCTGTGTTTTGACATTAGAGCATTTTTTGGAACTTAACAATGGATCCATTAACTGTAATCCTTTGTTTCACACGTCCAGGATTATTTACACTTCAGGTATGCTACTTAGAATACGGCACATAAGTTTAACAATTCCTGTCTCAGTCAGGCCGGCAATATTTACGCAAAACTCTATTTCGATTATCCGGAGATTGCTGAAGAGGATCGATGAAACCATCAAAGAATATCGACGTAATCACTTTTTGAAGAAGTTGAGAATAGTGTTAGGACTATTTACCCAAACATGTTTAAACCAGTGGTACATTTCCTATAGCGAACTATCAGATCAAATATCAGCGAAAGATCAAACCTTTATAGATCCTAAGGCAGAAGAGTTGGTTAAGTTAAAGGCTAAAAGTCAGCACGATACCTTCCAGCAGACTAATGAGTCTAACGGGAGTAAACAGGGAAAGGTAGCATTAGGAGACAGAAGGACATCAATAGGCATACCGTCTGCAACATATAATACAATACCAGAGGGGCAAACGACATCTCCTTCAAACTTCTACAAGCAGCAGCAGAATTTGAAGAGAACAAGCGTTCACTTTGAGGGGATGCCACTCAGTAACGTAACTACTACAGATGTTGCCTCTGGATTTGACGGCAATGACGTTGAGCAACAACTATTCACGTTCAATGATGAGTTGTGGACAGAGCTGTTCTTTTCGGGCCCAAATGCTTTTGATGTAGAATCTTGGAATGCAGAGATATGATAATTCAGACTAAGTTGTGACTGCTTTCTAAAATAGATTTTGTGCTAGGGCTGCGGTGCGAGGGTGTTACCACGCGGGAAATTTTTCCTAACGCACTCAGCGTCTCGAGGGGTAGTGGGAGTTTGAATTTGAAGAAAAAAAAAAAGACCGCTATTGATTTTTCAGTGTTGAATACTAACAACTTAATATATTAAAAATGGTTGCTGTATGTGCATACACATGGTGAAGGAGATAGATTATAGATATGAGTGAACAGCAGAGAAACTGCGATGTATAATACTAGAATCAAAACAAGATCTAGGTTACCAGATGAAACTTGTTATGAACCTGTAAGAAATGGATATTTATGTGTCTCAACTTGTCTTAAGAAACAAATGAATATTATGATTGTGGGAATACGACTATGACCACTAGAATAAGCTTATGAAGATAATGTCAATAAGAAATCCTATAACATTTGATTCAAAATACAATGCAAAAAAACTCATTCTACCACTGGGAACACCTCATATTTAGGTCTCATAATCATCTCCATAACACCTTTGAATTGATTTGCAATAACCTATACTAACATTTTGTTTACTACAGGAAGCTGCTGTTCCAAAGCAAACCAGAAAGGTTGCTAGACCACAAAAGTTGAGAGCTTCTTTGGTTCCAGGTACCGTTCTCATCTTATTGGCTGGTAGATTCAGAGGTAAGAGAGTTGTCTACTTGAAGGAATTAGAAGACAACACTCTCTTGGTCTCCGGTCCATTCAAGGTTAACGGTGTTCCATTGAGAAGAGTCAATGCCAGATACGTTATTGCTACACAAACCAAGGTTGATGTTGCTTCTCTCGATGTCTCTAAGTTCAACGCTGCTTACTTTGCTAGAGAAAAGACCTCCAAGGGTAAGAAGTCCGAAAAGGATTTCTTTGGTGAAGGTGCTGCTAAGAAGGAAGTTAAGGCTGAAAGAGTCGAAGACCAAAAGGTTGTTGACAAGGCTTTGATCTCCGAAATTAAGAAGACCCCATTGTTAAAGCAATACTTGGCCTCCTCCTTCTCCTTGAAGTCTGGTGACAAGCCACACGCCATGGTTTTCTAATTTTTTACATAAAAACATATCTTTAATGAAAATAAAAATTAGATCTGTACTTTGATACTTTATCCCACTGTAGCTACATTCGTAATCTACGCATATCATTTTAATTTTATTTGACATTCGTAATGAATAATTAACAAAATGAAAATTTTAATGAAAAATTTCCATATTAGGCCATATTAAAAAAAAAAAAATTTTAAATTAGAGGTTAACACATTTTCTTTAATAATTCAACGTATTAATATGTCTAATTTACTTCCTCTCGCCACATTCAACTTAGCTTTGGACCCATTTAACCCACAGCCATGCCAAGCAGAAGAATTTCCAATTACTGTTAGAATTACTCTTGCTGCGATTGACCCAGATGCTGTTGATGACAAGGAAGAGCCATCCACTTTAAGACTTTTGAAAAAAAGTGAACTCGATCCTGAAGATGACTACTTCAACATGGGATCCAGTGAAGACGAAGAAGATTCTGAAGGTGAAGACGAAGATGAGGAATTAGAAGAAGAAGTAAAGACTTCTAAGAAAGATACAGAAGAACAAGACGAAGACGCAGATTCTGACGAGGATTCTGAAGAAGAAGATCTTGATGAAGCTGTTGAAGAACATGTTATCTGTACTCTTTCTCCTAAGAGTCAATACCAACAAACTTTAGACATTACCATCACCCCAGAAGAAGAAGTTTACTTTGTTGTCACTGGTTCTTACAGAGTTCATCTTACTGGTAACTACGTTGACCATCCAAATGATGAAGACGAAGATGACTACATATACGGTGACAACAGCGATTCTGAAGAAGAAGATGATGAAGACTACGATTTAACTCCAGATGAGGATGAAATTTTATCTGAAGATGCTATGGAGTACGATTTGGATGAATTAGACGATATTGAAGACGTTGAAGGAAAGATTGAAGAATTAGTCGAAGAAGACCTTAAGAAGAAGAGAAAGGCCGAAGATTCTTCTGACAAGACAGCCAAGAAGTCTAAGAAAGAGAAAACTGTCAAATTTAACAAAGAATTAGAACAAGGTCCAACTAAGAAGGAAGACAAAAAGGAAGTCAAGAAGGAAGCCAAGAAGGAAGCCAAGAAAGAAACCAAAAAAGAAGAACCAAAGAAGGAAACTAAGAAGGAAGTGAAGAAAGAAGAACCAAAGAAAGTAAAGGTTATTGCAGGTGGTGTCGTTATTGAAGATAAGACTGTTGGTTCAGGTCCAGCTGCTAAAAAGGGCCAAAAGGTTGGTGTTAGATATATTGGTAAGTTAAAGAACGGTAAAGTTTTTGACAAGAACACCTCCGGTAAGCCATTTACTTTTGGTCTCGGTAAAGGTGAAGTTATCAAGGGTTGGGATGTTGGTGTTGCTGGTATGTCTGTTGGTGGTGAAAGAAGAATTGTTATTCCTGCTCCAATGGCTTACGGCAAGTCCAAGATTCCAGGTATTCCACCAAACTCTGAATTGACTTTCGATGTCAAGTTACTGTCAATCAAATAAGAAATGTGCCCCTTCACTTTTCCAGTTGTCATTTTATAATTACATAAAATTTGATTTTAGTCAAAGCAAAAGAACTATATATTACAAAAAATTCTTAATCAAGCCGGTTTCCATATATTGTAACTCTTACTAGCTTTAATGAGTGTTATATCGCCTTTTTTAATTCCTCTATCAACAACACTGTAAATGTAGTCTTTTGGATAATGGTGCTTATCAATTAAATGTAACCGACGCTTTTTGTGATCTTTGAAAAAGCGATCACAATCTGCAACAAAACACCCAAATATTGGTTCACCTTTTCCTAATTTTATCTTGGCAAAAGGATCGTGGTTCTCTGTTATATGGCAGTTCAACAGCTTGCTGGTGGGAAAATTCCTTTTACATTCGGAGCAAACATTCACATGACAAGACTTATAATGTGCTTCATACAGACTGTTATTTGCAAAAGTCTTAGGGTCTTTAGAACACAAGGGAGGCAGTGAACAGGTAACTTCTAGTGCTTTTAGTTTATTATCTTTTTGTCTGGCTCGTCTTCGAGATGACTTTGACAACTTGTCTTGTGATTCAGAACCCGTTCGCTTGATGTCACCTTCTTTTGTCATTTGCTTCTGAACAGGTTCAACGTTTTCCTCATAGTGTTCCCTTTCTCTTTTCAGATCCCTTATTTCTTCACTCATGATGAAGGTTCATTGAAGAATAATTTTCAGAGCTTGAATAAATTTATCTTTATAATTAAATACATTGTAGATAGAAGTTAAAAAAATATGAAGAGGCTCAATGAAGAAGACTATGAACCATCAGTGCAGGTCCCATTTAAAAAGCTCACTAGTGCAGAAAAAGTGAACAAATCCATTGGCAGTAGAAATAAAACAGGTTACGTGTGTGGTCCTCTTGATCCAAAGTTTGGACAACGAAGAGCGTTTCCTATTGCTGTTGATGTGAATAACGTTAGTATGGAATCTTTCCCAGATAATGTGGAGATGTATTTAGCTCAAGTTAGGAAGGAAGCAGAACTTTGTGGTGTTACTTATAGCAGTGAGAATGAATTTGAGTCAAGTGTAGAAGAGGCAGAAGAAGAGGCAGAAAGAGATGGACACAATAACGACGACATATATATTGCCCCCAGACAGCAGCCAAATGAGTATGCTGTAAATGGCCAAGCTACTATTTTAAATGAATTTAAATTACAGCAAAGTAGGTATCAAAAGTATAGATCGCAGTTGAGGGAATTGGATGCAATAGAGTTACCAAAGACACAAAAACAATGGAAATCTTTTATTTGGGAGACAAGCTGTGAATGTGAATACATTGCACAAATAGTCGAAGAAGATTTAGATGGTCTTTTGTTAGTTTATTTCAGAAAATGGTTAAGTATGGCACCCGATTTCAATTTGATAGACTGGATAATGGGGATTTTAGCTGCAATTGAAAACAGGAATTCATCATCTATATCACTCCTTAGAGATTTAGGGAAGAAGGCCCTCAAGCAATCACAGGTTGCACCTGATGAGCCCAATTTGCTCAAAATCATAGTAATAATAGGAGTGGAATTTGGTCAACGCGATCTTTTGCAAGAATTGACCAGTTTATCTTCAAAGAAAAGTTAAACTTCATAAATGGTACGTATTTATGAGCACCAACGCTTCATTGAGTAACGTCTGATTGCCATGATACTAACACTAATGTACACTGCCATTATTGGCAGCACCACAATCAATGTTTGAAAGTCCGGAATCCAAAGCTTGTTGAAGACCGAAAAGGAGGCACAAGAAATTGTTGCTGAAGCAAGACAGTACCGTGCTGCCAAGTTAAAGGCTGCCAAGACCGATGCGCAAGCCGAAATTGAAGCTTACAAGGCCAAGAAGGCGGAAGAATTGAAGCAATTCGAAGCTAAATTTGCAGGTTCAAATGACCAATTGGAAAAGGACGCTGAAAAAGAAGCACAAACAGGTTTAGAAGAAATTCAGAAGGTCGCAAATGCCAAGAAGGCCGATGTCATCAAGCTTCTTGTTGACTCTGTTGCTACTCCAAAACCAGACCTTCATGTTAACGCTTAGTTCACTATAATTTTTTATTTATCTCTGTCTTCTGGATGCTGTGTATCTTTCTTTTAAAATCTACAATTTAATTTCAGTCACTTGCCCTGCCAACGTCTTACCGACGCCTTTGAGCTTAATGAAAGGTATGGATCTCTAAATCATCTGATAGTGTAGTTGTGCGAGAAAAAAGCTCCCTGGAGTTTCTATCGTAGGTACCAAACAAGAAACACGTTCTCGATAATACTGCTCCAAGTGTAGCACCTGTCTTAAAAGAAAATACATTACGCCAGTCAAGTATGTGTTCATTTGACTGTTGTTCGAACCAAAGTTCAGCTTTCCCTCGTTCACTGTTCTCGCGAGCGAGTCCAACTATGGGACCAACATGGCTGAAGGAAACAGCATATTTGTGCTTGTTCTACATCTGTATCTACATCTAGGGTAACGACGTGCAGCCCAGCTAAGCACCGCTCCAAGCTCAAAATAGCAGAAACTAATGATCCTGCTCGTACCTCCACATGCGCAGCTGTCAATTTACACATTCATACGAGAAAGACAACGTCTGCTAAAAATACGAATACATTCAAACAGCTTAGTAATTCACTTTTGGTTCCAGCTACAGCCACGAGCTCGTCCCAGCATCTGCAGTACAATGCAAAGCCTTGCATTGTTCTCTAATCCCAACACTGTACCCTACAAAGTTGGCCCACTTTGCGAGATTTAGAATTTGCTGTGCAAGACCAACAGTTTTGTGCAACATGGGGAAGAATTATTTTTGTCGCAGTAAATTTACTGGGAACCGTGGATTTACTGGGAAATAATTTTGTAGGCCTAGCGTTTTAGTGGGAACCCTTCAGCAATTATCGCAGTAAAATTTTGATACGCCCAAGCGAAGTGATACGGGATAATAGAACAGTTTAGCCGATTTGACAGATAGAAGTGTTGTTATTACTGGTTTCTTTCAAGGGTATGAGTTCACAAACAACGATGAACGAACGAGGCAGCTACTCTGAACGTCACAAGGTTTTCCGTAAGAGACAAACCTGGTTACGACCACGCCGGTGGTCAGTGGGGCCTATTCATTGGAAAAATTTTGTCGTACTGGTGTTGATTCCGATGCTAGGATTAGGAGTATGGATGTTGAAACGGCCGGAGGTGCTGTCGCCTACGTTTTACTTTGCGCTGTGGTGCTATGCTGGTACGTTGGTGACGGTGAATGTCTTGTACCATCGTTACTGGTGCCACCAGTCGTTCACGTTCACAAATGATGCCTTTGTGCACATCTTGGCCATTATTGCTTCCGGTGGGGGAGTGACGCACGGGCTCAACTGGTGCTCTGCACACAGAGCTCATCACAGATATTGCGATATCATTGACTCGGATCCACACTCGATCAGAAGAGGCGGCTTTTTTAGTCACATGGGATGGATGATTTTGGTTCACAGCGACCGTGTGGCCAAGATCATCAAGGAGAGCAAGCTCGATGTGTTCCCGAACGACAGAATCATCCACTGGCAGGAGCAAAACTATATGACACTTTTGATTTTGAGTGGTATTGTTTTGCCAACGCTAATCTGTGGTCTGGTTTGGGATGATTATTGGGGTGGGTTTGTCTATGCTGGTATTTTGAAAATGGTTCTAGTGCAGCATTCACTCTTTAGCATTAACTCCATGGGTCATTCCTGGGGATCTAGGCCTTACAATAACGAAACCAGCGCCAGAGACAATGTTTTGCTAAGTTTAATTACCGGTGGCGAAGGTAACCAGAATTTCCATCATGAGTTCCCAACAGACTACAGAAATAGCGTCAACTGGTACAGCTATGATCCCACCAAATGGGCCATTTGGATGTTTAGGTGCATTGGCCAAATCAGCGATGTTAAAACTACAAGTCAGGCTAATATTGATAAATGTTACGTACAGCAACAGCAAAAGCTACTCGACGACAAGAGATCACAATTGAACTGGGGAATCCCAATTGAGAGATTGCCTGTCTATACTTCTGAGCAGTTCAGGGAAATGGCAAGATCTACCAATGACCGCTTCTTGGTCGTTATCTCGGGTATCATTCACGATGTCACACCATTTGCCAAGGATCACCCTGGTGGTGTCCCGTTGATGCAAGCGTCTCATGGTAAAGATGGTACTATTGCATTTGAGGGTGCTGTGTACAGACATTCAAATGCTGCCAGAAACCTCTTGGCAACAATGAGAATCGGCGTTCTGGGCGGCTCGGAGGCATTATATTGGAAACAACAGAGAATGGAAAATAAAACAAAGCCAATCGATAACGACAGTGAAGGCAAAAGGATCCTAAGAAGTGGAGCCCATGTTACTATGAGACATATCCATGGGGGTACAGCAGGTGCGGCGTGATCATAGATGCGTCTCATACTTCACATTGCATAGCTTTTTGTCCTGATTTTAACTTATCACTTTACCTCACAATTTTTTTTTTCATCAGAAGCAGAATGTGGAAACATCAATTCAAGAGAGCATTCCATACTTCTCGATCATGTTGGCAGAAACATAATCCAGCAGCAAAGGTTAATATGGCGTCAGTTTTCAAAACGTTTTCGTTGGCTTCTTCTTGTTTTGCTATTGGTGGAACGATTGGTTATGTTTATTCAAACAATAATGAGAATTTGTCCTCAACTACTCCATTAAGTACCTTAAAACCACTCACTTACGCAAACGAAGATCGTGTAAATCAGGCATTGAGTCATATTCTCACCATCGTCGGTGAAAAAAACATTACTGTCTCAAATAATGAACTGAAATCACATTCCAATGACTCTTCAAACTTTATTCCCTCAAAACCGAATGAATTACCATATGCAGTGGTATACCCTACTACTATAGAGCAAGTTTCAGCTGTTGTTAAACTTTGCTACGACTATAGCATCCCTATTATTCCTTACTCGGGTGGAACTTCCATTGAGGGACATTTTATTCCAACAAGAAGAGGTATTTCCATCGATGTATCGCAAATGAATAAAATCATTGCCATTCATCCTGATGATTTGGATGTCGTTGTCCAACCAGGTGTTGAGTGGACTTCTTTGAACGAAGAACTTGGTGAATATGGGTTAATATTCGGTCCAGATCCTGCTCCTGGTGCGATGATCGGTGGTATCATTGGTACAAACGCGTCTGGTACAAATGCAGTCAAATACGGGGCTGCAAAAGATAATGTTTTAAGTTTAACCGTTGTTCTAGCCGATGGTCAAGTAATAAAGACAAGACAAAGGCCAAGAAAAAGTTCAAATGGTTACAATTTAACTAACTTGTTTATTGGTTCGGAAGGCACTCTGGGTATAGTTGTTGAAGCAACACTGAAATTACATTGTAAACCAACCAATGAAGTTATTGCATTGCTAAATTTTAAAGATATTGGAGACGCATCCAAAACTGTTGGTGATCTGTTCAAAAAGGGTATTACTTGCAACGCAGTAGAATTCATGGACAATAGGCAAATGACTGCAGTTGTTGATATGGGTGCAGGTGGTGATCGTAAGTGGTATCCTGACCATCTTCTATTACTCAAGCTAAGTGCAGTTGACAAGAACTCGCTGAAGAGTATCATAAAAAATGTGACCTCGATTGGTGAGGCAAATCATGGTTTTAACATTCAGATTGCTGAAGACGAAGAAGAAAAGGAGGACATTTGGAGAGTCAGAAAGACTCTGCTTTGGAACTCACTTGGCTGGGCAAAGAAATTCAAACCAAACGCCCAGGTTTTGCCTACAGATGTATGTGTACCGGTGTCTAAGTTGCCTGAGTTGATAACAAAGACAATGGCAAAAATGGAAAAGGCTGATTTGCTGGCTACTGCTGCTGGGCATGCTGGTGATGGAAACCTACATGTTTTAGTAATCTTTGAACCTGATCAGGTAGAGCAAGCGCATAAGGTCATCAATGAGATGTCTCTGTTGGCAATTGAGCTGGAGGGTACAGTTTCCGGAGAGCATGGTATTGGCGTTAGCGAAAAGCGTGAGTTTCTAGAACAAGAGCTAGGAGTTAACACAATCGACTTGATGAGAAGCATCAAATTTGCATTAGATAAAAAAGCTATAATGAATCCTGATCATATTTTCAAGATTGATCCCACTGAAGAAAGACATCCTTTTGATAAATAGTTTGTATAATTACTTTTGTTTTGTCTGTCTACTGTTCCGAACATCAAATCAGAAATATTTGAAGTGTATTATCAATATTTTTCATAAATATATGTACTCTTGATGTAGGTCAATTTTGGCGATTTTTGATGAACAAAAATATTTATTCATATATTGCTAGATCAAAAACAAGTATGTCAGATATAAGCCTAACCACACTGCAAGATACATTAGATGCGGTTGAATGCGAGTGGGCAGATCTTCTTCGCTCTAGCTGCAATCCATTGGACGTTGTAACACCCATGTTGGGTTCCCATGGGCTACACGAATGGCAAACATTCCAAAACACGAAACAAAGATTACAGAAGGATATTCAACGTGCCGTTAACCAGCACTACAAGACCTTCAATGCTAGTGTTGAGGCATATGGGATTGCAGGAGACTCACTTAACCGATCTCAAAAATCCTTAGCTGAAATAAAACAGCAGCTCAATGAAGTTGGTGAAATCATGGGCAAGAAACCAGATTTAGTCAACGATTTGAATGAAAAAGCACTAAAATATTCTTCCATGATTGAAGTACTGGAACAGATTCAAACAATGAACATCAAAGTTGGCGAACTGGAAGAGTGTGTAGCCAATAGAGATTTTAACAATTCAATTGACCTTTTTAAAGAGATCAAAGATATGGGCAATAGTTGGGGTGTTTCAAATCTGGAATGTTTACAAAACCTATATTCTAGATTAAATTTTTGCTCCAACTCTCTTTTGGAGTCTGCCGTTGATGACATAACTGTTCTTATTTACTCCAATGATCAGTTCAAATTTGAGGATCATGGTAAAGGCCTCACTATATTTTTGGAATCGATTATGGCTGAAGAAAATAGTGATAAGTTTTCAATAGAAACTCAGACAATGAAGTTTAATGAATTACAAGACAGGTTACAAGCAGTTATCAAATTAGGCAGGGATGCAGAATTGTTAAAAATGATAAATAACCGAACAGACAAGGAATTAGAAAAGTTAATAAAAAAATCAATTGACGAAATAAAAGTTAAATATCCATCTCAAATTGAACTACAAGCATCCACATCTGATAATTCTAATAATTTAGGGGTTATTCATGGCTTAAATGGCACTATTGTTCATGAATTTTTTGAAAAAATATTCAAAAGAGCAGGACTAAGTTTACAAAAACACATTGCACTTTATGAATTAGCGGGAATTAATGGTAATACATACAATTTGAATAAAGTATGGAATGTCTATCAGAAGAGAATAGGGCTACTTATGTGTCGATACATCATTAATGAAGATATGTTCCAAGAAGCAGCTGAATTGACATACAACACCAAGTCTAATGACAAAACTCCTTTCAAAAAAATTCCTAGAGTTTTTGAAATTGGTGAAACTCCTATTCTTTTTCATTTCACTACATTGAACCTAAGCAAGTCGAATGAAGAATTGACTTTGGCTATCAGTAAAATTTTTCCAACTCAATCAAAAGAAGCAATCAACAAAGATTTCAACGGTGTAAATGAAAGTGGAATTTTTATCAACGTTGATGAGTCTCATAATCACAAATTGGAGCTTTTAGTAACACCTAATATATTTAATATGGGTGAAATAATTGATAATTTTATTCTATTTACTACCAGTATCGAAGAGTTTTATCCAATCGAAAACGGGTTTGCAGTTAAACAATTTTTTGATCAATTTATGAATATAATCTATACAAATCACTTAGAAGCAGTATTCGTTTACGAGTTTGAACAACTGTGTGATTTTACGTGGAACTCACAACATTTCAATGAAGCATCATCAAGATTCAAGGATTTTTTCAATAAAGTTTTATCAATTTTAGATACTTCATTGCATTTTAAGGAAAAGTATGTTCAAATCGTGATAAATTTATTAATTTTAATGAAAGATAAATACATGTCACTAAAAAATGAGTTAATGACTTCGTCAATGCCTGAACTTCTTAAAATATGGTGCAACAGCAGTGCAACTAAGAGTATATCTAATGAAGTGGTTGATAAATTACTAACTGCGATATCACTTCCTATATCCTCCATATCGAATGACTTAGATATGATGAAGCGCATTGATAATTTCCAATTGAAAGAATTGGAAGAGTGCCTGAAATCCAAAAATTCAGTTCAAAAGATTAGTCCATCATCTTTTATTCCAATTCCAGCACTAAAATCAACAGTAGAGTTGATTGGTTCCTTATCATACACACTCGAATGGTTGCCTCTGCTGAAAAGATATGTACCAGAATTAAGTAGTGAAGTCAATAGAATTTCACAACTGAGAGAGATTTGGATGTTGAACAACGAATCACTTTTGTATCCAAACACAAAACTGTTTTTGGCTTTAAACAATGAACATGAGAATAGATTTGATTCGGTGGTACGAAGTTTAGAGTCTTTAAAGACAGATCTTCAACTGGTATTAAGATATGAGATCAAATACGAATCATTTTACTGTATCATGAAATTATTAAGTGAATGTGATGCTGCTGCTCACCTATCAACTCGAGCAGGTAATCTTGGTGCAAGTGGGATGCTAGCAAAGTCAAATTTTATAGACGAAGAAGTAAGTCCTTGCATTGATGATTTTTGTGACCGAGTCAGCAATATCAGCAGAGCATTCGATGATTTGAATTTAGCTAATGGACCAGAAGAAGTTGGTAAAGTTTGGATTTTTGGAGGTATTGGATTTTGGATCGATCGACTTATTATAAAAGAGGCCACTATTATCAGAGCAATGGTGAAAGGTGGTTGGGTCAAACTTATGGTCAACCTGAGAGTTTTGCAACAACTTGTGAGAAAAGTTGATTTTGGAGCAGAGCTTCTACTTGCTTGGAGACAAAGTGTTTTAGCAAGATCATTGAAATATTTTAGCTTGGGAGCAGAAGGTGACCAGTTAGTCAATAAAGTTCATCAAATGAATTTGAAAAGCTGGGGTTTTACAAAAGAGGAATATTATACCCTTGTGAGATTAATGTATGGCGATAGAGGTGAAGATAAAAAGAAGCTGTTATTAAATCGTATGGTTGGCTGAATTTATAAATGTTATATATGTTAATATTGTATGAGTATATAGCTTGAAGGAAAATTGAGATGAAAAGAATAACACGCATATTTGCATATTATTGTAATTAGCAAAGTAATCTCAAGTCTAGTGCTACTTTTGAAAGGAGTTTGCACAATGTGAAAAGAGAGGAATTATTTACTCTCAGATATTGTTAATTTTTGGTTTTTTAGTCAATTGAGAATGACTCATGATCTTTCTTTTTAAGCTATCTGAACACTCAATCTCTTCGTTTGAATCAGAGTCACTCTCTAAATCAATGGTTAATTTTATATTTTGCTCTGAATTCTGATTAGTCTGATGACCTTGTAAAGGTTGGGCTTTGTTTGAATGTTTCGGAGAGTACTTTACCTGCGGTTTAATAGACATAGGTGGCTGTGTCAATGGGAAATGGAATTGCGCTGGCTTCTCTATTGAAAACTGGGAGTTACCTTCATTAAATTGAAACGATTCGGAACGCTTTTCACCAGTTAGTTCGCATCTCTTTTGCTCTAGACTTGTTCGGACAGCTTGTATATCTTCTGTGGAGTCCAGAAGATTCAGAATGTCATTGAGGCAGTCAAGATATCCTTTTGAATGCACCATAGACGTCTTAGCATTTGAAAGACGATAAAGCGCTGCAATGGATCGGGCACCAATTTTAAACTCTTCCGAAAGCTCTTTGTTCAAAGAGCTTAGTGATTGTTCATTAACTGGTTGCGATATTGGTAGGTCTGCTGATAGCTTCGATAAATCCATGTAGTGTATGATTTTAGATAAAGGAGGAAAAGATGAAAAGTTTTACTATGCTTTTTTAGCACCTTAAAAAGAGAGTATAAAATTTTTTGATTATAGCCGTCTTTTTAAAAACTTTTGAACAGCTACAAAGTCTCTAATTACAAAGAAATAGTTCCAATTCTCTAAATATGTTTATATATGTTACAATATGGTGTTCGAACTTAATTTCAGATGAAAAAGACACATTTGAAAATATATAGTCTACTATTCAAATGTGCTCATGATGATGAAAATGGTGAGTGGACTAAGAATCCTTATGACCACCTGGAACAATTTTGAAAGACAAAACGTCGTTCTTATTAATGTCAATAGTGTCATCAGGGGAAACACGTCGTCCACCGACTCCTTCTATTGATGCAATTGTGACTTCTCCCATAACTGCCCTTGCAACCGCACCGACCTTGGAGTTTTTCTTGAATAGAATGCAATCTCTGAAAACGTTGTCACCGCTGTTACCAGTAAATGAAGTAATGTTTCTGACTGTAAAGATAGGAACTAGATCTAATACATTGGCAGCTTCTTGGAGAACTTGTACAACACCAGTGGACCCAAATCTATAGAGTACAAGATCCCTGATGGTTTCTATCTTTTCGCTAAGCTTTTCATCAAGAGGCTTAAGTTGGC
Organism: Saturnispora gosingensis; assembly: GCA_030570395.1. Classification (NCBI taxonomy): domain Eukaryota; kingdom Fungi; phylum Ascomycota; class Pichiomycetes; order Pichiales; family Pichiaceae; genus Saturnispora; species Saturnispora gosingensis. The sequence goes on from JAJLVU010000004.1 coordinate 307,536, forward strand.
TTTCATCTCCAAGATCATCATAAGTGTCTACAAACTCTGTGCCTTCTTCGTACTTGATGTAATGTTGCTTGGCAAGCTTCCGTAGAAAGATTTCCGTAATGGCACTCGTGACAACGGCTTTAGTCTCAGGATATTTCAAAAGAATTTTACTAACATTCTTGTCAGCGTCGGGGTGGTCAATTTTGTTGAGTGCCAACACTGTTGGAAACTTATGAGCCATGAACGCCTTGACCACTGTCGTGATCCACTCTTTGTCCCATTCTTCTAATGGTGGTAAATTGTCAATAGAGTCAATAGCCTTAGCAATCAAATTAGCATTGGCACCATACCCACCAAACTGGGCCCTTAATGTCTCAACAATACTGGATTTAGTGGCAGTGTGTCTCCTCACAATTGACCCCCATCTCTTGTTTAAGTTATTTTCAATCCAAAGTCTAATCTCATCCTGTAGCCATTCAATGTCTTTCAATGGATCATACCCTCTCGTTGCCTTCCCTTCGGCATTGGTGGTACCACTGACGTCCACAACATGAATAAGGGCGTCCGCCTGTCTCAAGTCATCAAGAAACTTGTTACCCAAACCAAGACCCTGTGATGCACCGGGAATCAAACCTGCAACATCTAACAATTCAATAGGAACGTGCCTCTTACCATTCTCGCACCATCCGTAATTTGGTTTACAAAGAGACTCTTTCCCAAATCTTTTACAAGCACAGTCTACTTGCAAGTAACCAGTAGCTCTATTTGGTTCTATTGTTGTAAATGGAAAAGATCCGATTTTAGCGTTAGCATCAGTAAGCGAATTCAAAGTTGTTGATTTACCTGAACTTGGTTTACCAACAATACCAATCAAGGGGTCCCTAGCCATCTCTGCTTTGCGAGAACGTTATTGTCTTCTTCTTTATTTCTATATTTCAACGTTTTAAATCTGAAAATTTTCTTAGAGAGTACATCATAAGAGTTGCTGACGTAAGCAAACGTATTTCTTTATCAATTATGTTCTTTATACCTCTGATTAGGGAACAGCTAGTTGAAATGCCTGGATCGCAAGAAAGGAGGGCATCGGATCAAGGATATGATATAGATGGAGGTCTAGAGACTAATGAGACAGAAATTTTGAGACAGTTGCATCATTTATTGATATCACCACCATCATCAAATATTAACAGAACGATAACTACGTTATGTCTCAAAATAATCAAAGACCCTAAAGAAAGTTATATTCCCATACTTTTCAAAATAATGCACAGTTTGTTCAACCCATTGTGGGTAGAGTTGGCACGCTTCAAGTGTTCGTTCATGTCCCCCAATGAAATTCAGTTTCCTATAGAGTTGGAAGATGAATTTTTATTACAAAACGTCGTTACCTTTAACTACATTCTATTATCACTGATTGTTTGTATTAAACAATCAGAAAGATTAATTGAGTTCCCACAACCTTTGATTATTGGATTGTTGGCTCTCACAAAATCTCAAGTTTTGGTAACCAGATTACTAGCATCGACTATGTTAATTATGAACTCATCTCGACCAGAATACGGAAACTTGAATGTAATAATTTTGCCTGTGGTGCTCGAGCTCCTTTTAAAAATGGAAACACCTTTTACTACTTCATTACTTCAAGATGAAGAAATGCTATACACTTTGCTACCTTACTATACACTTCCTATTTTTCTTTTAGAATCATTACTGGAAAAAGACAACACTATAATACACACTATCATCGAGAACAATTACATTGATATCATCAACAAATCTGTTGGGGCCTCGATTGAGGAACACAACAAAAGGTTCAGCTTTGAGTCGCTTTCAAAAATAGCTTGCTCAATTTCTATTTTGACTCGTGCATGCAAAACAGCAAAAGAATGCTGTGATTTCATAGCTACACCTGATATGGGTAGCTTTGTCACCACGACTCTGAAAAAACATTTAAACATGTCACATTCTTGGAAACCAGAAATATATCTGGGGAATTACTCAATCGATTATAGATATCAGGTGTACAAATCATCCCAAATAATTACAAAGGCATGCTGCGATCTATTGGTGGCCTTTTCTCGATCAGGAAAGATTCTGAGGACGTTTATCAAGGATATTCATATCACTGACATTTTGAACGAATATTTAAAATTGGACATTAATTCTATACCACTAGCATTGAAAGACAAAGATATGGACATTAGAGTGATAATCTTAAGTGTTTCTGCCAATATAATTGTTGAATTTTCATCTTCTATGAAAACCATCAAATCAGTTTCAAGCATTGTCAACAGTGCATTTGAATTTGTACTTGATTCATCAACGCCAGTTTCAGTCAAAGAAAGGTCACTATGGGTCATCAAAAATTCTCTGTTTACAGACAGTCTAGAATTCAAAGAAAATGTTTTGAGTCAAATGCCGTATTCTTTAATGTTTGATTTGAATACTAGCGAGGAGACATCAATAAAGAAGCAAACATTTGATATAATGAGAAACATTTTATCAATATCATCAGAAAACGTCAATTTATTAGCTTCAGGATTTAGTGATAGCCACTTACCATCAACAGGAAATTTCCACAGCTTTTTCGACTTTTTAGGTGAAAATTTAGTGCACTTTGAAAGTTTAAGTAAAGTTCATAATGAATTGACAGAGTCATGTCAACGGATTTTACAGACATTACTTTACTTATTAGTCCATTTGAGTGCAGGCGATTCTGAAATTAAAGCCAGATTCATTGCAGAACCGAAATTAATGAAAACTTTAAAAGTTATCTTAGATAGATCAATCCTGGGATTTGATAAAACCTACGAATGGGATTATAAAACTGCAGTTGCCCTAATAATCATAAATTTGATTAATCCCAACGAAAAGAACGAGGGTTCGGATCATAGCAATAATGTTAACAGTAACAGTAGTAACGGCAATGACAATACCGGTGCCGATATATTTTTGAATACTGATAGTGATGATTCATCTTACTCAAATCCAGAGACCCGACGGAAACTACTACGTGCTGAGCACTTTGATTCTTCCTTAAATTCTCTTTGTGAAAGCACTGATGATATTGATTTTCAAGAAAAAGCAAGGCTGGCAGCCTTCAGGTTATCAATCGGTTTACATTCAGATGACCTAAGAAATTGATTACATTTGGGTGTTTAATATTTATAGCTGATTAATTTGAAAGAGAATGCAGTATTTATTGGTGATTTGTATTTAACTTTCAATATCCATGTCATCTTCATCCGCCTCATCTATCTCTTCATCCATTACCTTACTCTGTGACCATTTTTTCAGCCAAGGAGAATCTCGCATCTTTTGAGGATTGAGATCTGAAAACTCGCTCAAAAACTGAGATGTGCTTAACTTCATATTCGCTTCCAGGGCTTTTTCCAACATGTCATGAGCTATCGGATCATTTGGTGCTATACTCAAAGCAGTGTGAAGCATGTCAATTGATTTGTTATAATCACCCCTCTTAAAATATATCAAACCTAATGTTGAATAAATATTTGCATCTCTCTTTGCTATTTTCAACACTTGGTTAAAGTGCAAAATTGCCTTATCGTAATTTCTCTGTTTCCTGTAAACGTGAGCTAAATTACAATTAATGGAAACCCACGGTTTAGACCCATGTTCAAGATCATGTGTTGACGCCAATGCTCTGTGAAAGAAAGTCTCTGCTTTAGTGAAATTCAGGTTATGATAATGTAGAACTCCTAACTCGTTCAAAAGAAGTGGATCAACTGAACATATAGTATACGCATAATTCAAGTATTCATTAGCCAATGTATAATTGTTCATTTGCAAGTACTGCATACCCAAAAATAAATTAGGTAAATGAATACCTGGGAATAGTCTAGCGGCTGTAGAATATGCTGAAATTGCCTGCTCATGTTCTCCATCGGCAGCAAAAGTATGGGCAAATCCAATCCAAGCAGGTCCAAATGTTGGATTTAACGTTGAGGCTTTCGAAAAGAATAATCTGGCCTCAGAATTTTGCTTAATCGAGAAATAGTAAATTCCGATTGCAAGCCAAGTTATATGGTGGTCTGGGTAATTTTCTGCTAATTTGTGAGCAGTAAGAAATAGCTGGTTCTTACCCTCCGTCTCATAAAGACAACTTAAATAGTTTGACATGGCAGATAGATTCAGCTCGTCTTTATTAATAATTTTTGTACAGAGTTCAAGAGCTTCATGAAATCTGCTTTGAGTAAATAGAAGCTCGGCTTGCGAAAGTATTATATCGGTGTTTTCAGCAAGGTTATACTCTTCACTCAACTTCTGTTTAGCTTCTTCAAATAAACTTATATTTTGATATTTGTTCAATCGGGTAATGTATAACATTTTCACTAACTCGTTATTATTATCTGCCTCATTGAAATCCAAATGGTTTAGTAAATCCCATTCTTCTTCAGGTGTTAGTAAATGATGCGATATAAGTTCATCAAATGCTTCATAGCATTTGACATCTACAAGAACCGCCTCTTTGTAACAGTCCTTTGCTCTATCAAAATTGTTCTGTTTGGCAAATATTTGCCCACGCAAATAACACAAAGAAGCCTCAACCTTAATGCCACCGTCTGTGTTCTTTACTTGTAGGTCCTTCTTAAATGGATTAATCTCTCCAACAATGTCTAACGCTTCGTCTAGCTTGTCTAATTTGAGTAAACACAAACCCGCAAGGTATTTACATCCCACTGAGTCTTCGTATCCCATTAGTATGTTTCTTGCTACCACAAAGTTCCCATTCGAAAAATAAACTTGAGATAACCAGAATGCATCATTTGGATCATGTGTTAGAGATAGGATCTTATCTCCAATGTAAGCTGCAGTTTTATACTGGTGCTGCAACAGTGCATCATGCCTCCATAACCTTAGCTTGTCAGCTTGAGATAATGGCACATCATCACCATCATTTTGATTTAAATGTTGATCTTGTTCATTCAAGTTATCCGCATCTTGATCTTTGATGAAGGTGTTGTTGGTGGATCGACTATTTGAGTCCGATTCTAGCATGGAAAAGTTTCGAAGTCCCACATTTAGGTTAGATTGTGGAGATGATTGGTAGATGTAAGAGTTAGAGAACGATAATGTCGGTTTTTGTGCTTGAGTTGATGGATGTTGTGGAGTTTTGAATTGATCTCTGATTTTTCGGTTTGTTAGCAAAGGCGAAAATGTTAAAGTGGAGTTGTTGGGTGAGTTATTAGACATGAGGGTTTTCAGAGTCTAAAATACAAGTGACTATTGTCAAGTCTACTATTGTAAAAGGCAAAAGCAGAAAAAATGTTTATGTTGACAAGCAACGCGTCAACTTTGAAACTGAGCACAACAGTGATAGTGCAAGTTGGTGGCAAACTCACACCAATAGAGTCGCCATCAGAGTGCACTGAGCATATTGTGCAAAGGAATGAACCCAGGTTTTTTTTAGTGTCTTGTTGTTTCAATGTTAGCTGAAAGAAAGACAATAAAAAACCTCAAAAATGTTAAAACAATATTACTTTTGCTGCTTTAAGCAGAACTTCTTTATATCAGCTTTTTGAATGTTATAAACGAACAATTTTTGCTATAAATACTATGGTTCTAGGGCCATTTTAGTGATCTTTCGATGTCAGGAATGTTTGGAAAATTTTAATTCAATTTACTTTAACTGGAATGACTAGTCTTACTTCAAAATCAATTATTTGAAAGAAATTCACTTTGGTTTTCAAGATCACTTTAAAAATGTACTGTGCAAAGCTACAACCAGTTTAACTTCTTGATGTAAGAGTCACCTTCCTAATGCAGTAATTTTTCATGTGGCGGTCCCAATGACTCTTCCTAATTTCTTTTTTTTTGGTTAAAACTGGAAAAACCTTGGTAAATTTTATTTTCAATTTAATTAACTTATTCTTCTATACACTTCTATAGATATTACATTATTAGATAAAATGGCTAATAAGGTTATTCTTCATTTAAGAGCTGAAACTAAGCCAAGAGAGGCCAGAGCTGGTTTATCACCTTCTGTTGTGAAGGACCTTCTTGATACCGGAGATTTTGAAGTTTATGTCGAAGAAGCACCTCAATCAACATTTTCTGCAAGTGAATACAAGCTAGCAGGTGCCAAGATCGTTCCATTTGAGAGTTGGAAGACAGCCCCAAGAGATAGAATCATCATTGGTTTGAAGGAACTTCCTGAAAACGAAACTTTCCCTCTTGTTCACAATCACATTCAATTTGCGCACTGTTACAAGAACCAAGGCGGATGGAAGGAAGTCCTTGAAAGATTCCCAAACGGTGGTGGTGTTCTTTACGATTTGGAATTTCTTGAAAATGACCAAGGTAGAAGAGTTGCTGCTTTCGGTTTCTATGCTGGTTTTGCAGGTGCAGCTTTGGGTGTTCTCGACTGGGCTTTCAAGCAATTGAATTCTGACGACCAAGATCTTCCTGGTGTTACCCCATACCCTAACGAAAAGCTTCTCGTTGACCATGTCAAAACCCAATTGGAAAAAGCTGTTGCTAAGACCCACAGATTTCCAAATGTCTTGATCATTGGTGCCCTTGGTAGATGTGGTTCAGGCGCTATTGATTTCTGCAAAAAGGTTGGTATTCCTGAATCAAATTTGATCAGGTGGGATATCAATGAAACCAAGAAGGGTGGTCCATTCCAGGAAATCGCTGATGCTGATGTTTTCATCAACTGTATCTACTTGTCTAAGCCAATTCCACCTTTCATTGATTACAACTTATTGAACAAGAAGGACAGAAAGTTGAGAACAATTGTGGATGTTTCCGCAGATACCACAAATCCACACAACCCTATTCCAGTGTATACAATTGCTACTCAGTTTGATGATCCTACTGTTTTAGTTCCAACTACTGCTGGTCCAAAGTTGAGCGTTATTTCAATTGATCACTTACCTTCTCTGTTGCCAAGAGAAGCATCTGAGTTCTTTGCAAGCGATTTATTGCCTTCATTGAAGCAATTACCAAACAAAGAAACTGCACCAGTGTGGGCCAAAGCTAAAAAGCTCTTTGATCACCATGTTGCTAGATTAAACAAGCCAAAACTTTAGATTTATTTTAGAAGTCTTTCTCTTTGATTATTAACATAACATAAACATTTATACATTAATATTTACCAAGCTACTATTTGTTTATTACTCTTGTTGAATACTTAGGAGGCCCTTTTTGGCTTTCCTTTGCTTTAATTTAGCCTTTTTACTTTGAGGCTTCTTCTTACCATCCATTATCTCAGCGAGACCCTCTGCATCACTTTCATATTCACTTTCAGTACCGTAGCCTTCATCAGTTTTCGTTGGGTCGTAGATTGGTTTCATGGTACTGGTCTTCTCAACACTTTCTTGCACAACAGAAACAACATTGAGCCTTTCTCCGGTGGTATAAACAGCCACTTGGTCCATAATTTCTAAATCCCAGATGACAATGTGACCGTCAGATGAAATTGAAATCATATAATTGTAAACTTTATCATCACTAATTTCTCTGTAAAAAGAAATGCCTTTAACTCTTATTGAATGACCTTGCAAGTTATATTTTGGCTCTGGCAATTCAGGTGTCTCTGCAGGGTTACCTGTGATTTTGTCTTGCATTGGGAAAACATCGGTGCTAAAGTTCCATAATTTGATTGACCCATCACTTAAACCGATAACTAAGTAGTCAGTATCATTCAAAGTAATAAATTCCAAACACATAATTGTTTTTTTGGCAATTGTTTTCCAAAGAGACCAAAGTTTACCTTCTCTTGTTTTCCAAATCATCAATCTATCTCTCAAACCTACAACAAACCATTCACCATCTTGGTTGAATCTCACGAACTCAGGTTTCTCACCTCTGGTCCATGCACCTTTCAGTTTTAAACCACTGGCTTTTTTACCAGTCATTAAATTCCAAAGTCTGACAGTGTTATCTTCGCCTGTGGATATGGCGATTCTGTTTGAAGGGTGGATCGACATATCGTAAACAGCTCCTCTGTGACCTTTTAACTTTTTGAACAACTCCCAGTCTTTAGTTCTCCATAGCAAAATGGCGCCGTCTGCCCCTGATGATAAAAGCCAATGAGCTTGTTTGTGTAACGGATACTTCTTTGAGTCCGACTCATTTGAGAAACAAAGCTTGGTGATAGAGCCTTGATGCTGCAACAAGGTACCAAGTTCCTTTCTTTTCTGCAAATCGTAAATACGAATGTGTTCATCATTAGCACCAGTTACTAAATACCGTTTGGCAATATCCATAGTCTTAATTGATAATGAATGTGCTGAAAAGTGAAAAATTGGTTGGAAATGTGGTTCCCTAATGTCTTTTTCGTCTGCTTTTAGTGGCAAGGTCACCGCCAAGCAAAGCAATGAATGTTCATAAGACCCAACAATAATTCTGAATTGGATTTCCCTTTCACTCATGATGTTGTAAGTAAATTTCAGATTCAAATACCTTAAATCTTATTAAGAAAAGCACAGACGTGAAAATCTTTAAAAAAAATTTTTGTTCCTAAAGAAGTATCTTTTCTTAATCTGGTAACCACATGAGCAGGAGATGAATGATGTGTGTGAGATGAATGATATGTGTAAGATAAAATGGACAGCAAAGGCCTGGTTGATTAAAGTATAATGAATGTAATGAAGGCGTGGTTTTGGTAAACCATAAGAGACATAGACGTCAATTTACAATCCCAAATCGAAAAAATATGAAATTTGGTAAAGAAGTTGGTCATGTACATTTGACACTATCATCACACAACTGGTGAGAGGTTCTTGCGCTATGCATAACCACTATTTTGCGAGATGAGGCTCCATATTATAGTACCGTTTAGTTGAAGTGCTTTTAATTTTTGGGATACTATGAGCAGATTGAGGGTGGAGAAGAAAAAGGCTCAAAGATATATCAACATCCAGGTGAAGACTATAGAAATAGATCAAAATGGAAGGGTTAGAGGAGCCATTAACAGGTGTGGAAGAGCCAGAAACAGTGAGAGGTGAAAGACAACACGATGAGGGGGGACAGCGCAGGACAGCCAACCCTCGTAACCGGAATTCACGTAGTGACGAGACTCCTAAGGCCACGTTATATATTACGGGATTCATTAGAGGCAGCAGTGCCAGAGACTTGGCACGGATCTTTGAAAGGTATGGTCCTATTGCGCAGGTAAACGTGCTGCCACCTAGACCAAGTGATGGGCAGCAGTATGGGTTTGTTGCATTTCGGAAAATCAGAGATATGGAGAACATACTCGGTGATGTTGAGAATGGTAAGATTTTAGACGAAGGACTAGCCATTGACCCAAGCAGAGGAATCAGCGTTCAGAAGGCAAGGAAACTGCCAGTGCAGAAAAGAACAGACAGACGGGGGGAAAGAAGAAGTGAGGGTAGGAACAATAGGGATAGAAGAAGTGAAGGCAGAAGAAGCGAAGGTGGACGAGGCGAAGGTAGAGAAAGGAAGGCGAGAGGCAGCAGAGATGATGAGATGAGAGACGTTTCGCCAGCAGGCAGAGATAGGTCTCCGGTGGCCAGAGAAAGGTCGCCACACGTCAGAGAAAGGTCGCCAGCAGCCAAGGAAGTGCCAGACCGCTCATTAGCTCCGCTGCCGCCTCCTTCGCCACCAGCACATCCATCAATGGCCAACGATGGGATCGATTACGGTAAAGGCGACAGCAACTGAACGTGTGCCAATTAGCTAGGTGTATCTGTTTGTAATAAAAACAATTTTTAGTGTACAGTAACTGATCTTGAAGAATGCAGGCAGCGTACGCCAGTCTTGGCAGGACAACTATAGCGTGCGACGAGTTCAGCCGGGTGGTGGAAAGCAGCAGCATGGCTGAGTATTGCGATGCGGCAGGTTCTGTGCTTTCTGGTGTTTGCTGTGAATCGTCTTCTAGTTGAGGCACATATCCGAATACCCACTTTGAATAGTTCAGTCAGCATGGCTTTCAGCTTGAGAGGGATCTTCGTAATCATCAATAGAGCAAAGAGCTGAATTGCGTGCCATGGTCAGTTTGAATACAACGGAATGCTTTAAAATCGGTCTGTACCCCTGGATGCACGACGTGCAGTGTCTATAGAGCAGTCATCTGCCTGTGCACTCTCTAGCTATCGAGACTCACGAGTAACACCAACTTTACAGGCTCCCAAGCAAGCGACACTCACAGCTACATAGATACCAGACATGAATTGCTCATCAAGCGTACTGAAACCCGGCTACGGAGAGTGTGGCTACGGAGAGTGTGCCCCATGCTGATACAGGTAAGATATGCCATGGGTGTTGCAGTGGTGTGCAAGACGGTCTCTGCTCACATGAGCCTTAAACTAATCAGCTCTCAGAGCGTCGCTCAAGCAATAAGCGTCCTCCTACATTCAGTGCTGGAATTTACCCATACTGCAAAGCGCAACAGTAATCAATCAGCCTTGTATGCAACGCGTTGCATTTAGGAGAAGCGAATCCAATTACAGCGCTGGCTGATGCTCCTCCGTTACACATGTAACCAAAATTTGCTCAATGCAGGCCACCGCTTTACGCAAGCTTAGACCACTGCGTAAGAAAGCAGCGTGCACCAGCGCCTTGACCTGCTTTTACTTCTGAGCAGACAATGGACGCTTCTCGAAGCCGCTGCCAACTCTGTCTCAACTATTGCTGGACTCGCTCTACGGATCATTGTAGCTCAAAGGCGTAACTGTCTACGGCTTTAATTCCTTCACAACCTCTGCTAAATAATATCTGGATAAACGTTTCATTTATGCTCTTCGGTGTTAAGACGTTACGAAAATTTTTCAACTACCAATGGTAGTCTGAGTAAAGATGGGTACTGCTAGGTAGTGTGCCGGTGCAGGAGCAACTGTGGGCGCACATGGCTCTACATAGTCTAAAGACGCCCTGTAACCATCGTTTGCGCCCACACGCACAACACAAGCGCACGCCTCTGTGTCTAGTAATTAACTTTGTAGCTTACCAGTAGCTGGAACGCCAACCTCAAAATGACACCATCCTGACCAAATAATATATTGTCAAATTTGGAAGACCAGAGAAAGAGATGGAAATTCACATCGAAACAAACACCAAAGTCTAGCAGAGGTCGGTGGCAACTACATCGCCCCCCTCCCCCCAGTCTATTACTCATCAACCTCCCAACCTACCGCCATTACCCAACAGTTTCCCGTTGGTTGCATAAATTGGCGGCCGCTTTGGCTGCCAACGCTTACGTAAGGGTTTTTTATAGGGGGAAAAAAAAATTCGAGGTTTTCTGCAGTAAGGCACAGCGTCTGTTTCATATATATAGAGAAATTGGCTTCTGTAGAGTGAAACCTTTTTCTGTTAGTGAACACACACACATCAAAATGGAGTCGATAATGCATTTCTGGGGGGGAGTGTCGTCCCAGCACAGTGGAGAGAACATGGAGAGCGACAAAGGCGGCAGCGGTGGCCAGATGGAGGACCAGGGGAGTGAAATGTTGGCAAACTTCCTTGAAGACGCTACGTTTTCAGGTGCTAACGTGGATGAACTGATCGATATGGTGGTGACGCCAACGGAGCAGGGGCCAGACACGCCTATCATCACGGTGATGCCAGAAGACAGCCTGCGAGAGTTTGAGGTGGCCAAGCAGCATCTCATGAACTTGGAATTTGGCTTCACAAATGGCAGCAGCAACAGCAGCACGCAAGGTTGGGACTACACAGGCAGCAAGGCGATTGCCAGATCGGACGACCCCGATGTCTCGACAACCGTGTTGCCTGTAGAGTACCAGAACGCATGCCAGCTTCCTGCGTCCTCATTCCCATACCAGCTGAATATCACTGATTTGCCCTCCTTTTCCCGGGTGGAAACGCAGATCAAGATCAACCTACAGATAACCCCACCACCGCCACAGTTTCTTGTGCACTTGCCTCGGGATACCATTGCCAAGCCTAAATTCATTTTGAAAAACGCCAGTCTGCCTGCGGAAACGATCGATCACATATTGAAGCTGGACGCCTTTGTCGTGAGCTCGGACTCAGTCAACGGCGACACCGTCATCAAGTCCTGCAACGTCTGCAAGCGCTGCATGAGAAGAGAAATGAAGAGAGCGTCCAGAAGAAAGGCAGGACTCATAGACGACTCCTCCAACTGGGACCTCAATGTCCCTAAAAGGGCCATCATATTCAATTCAAAGGAAATCATTTCTTTCCCAGCGCCCACGGCAGACCATTCTCCTACCAAGAACTTGGAGCTTTTATCAAGGATTGTTTGTTACTGTAGGCATCACCAGGAGTCTAGCGGGTTCAGACTATTATTTATTCTGAAGAATGGCCACAATGAAATCTTGGGTAGACACTTTTCTGATCCGATAATGATCATGGATCGTAAAAAGGCGATGAGAGACGACTCGATTGCAGCTACAAATGCCAATTTAAGCAACAACAATAATAACAATAACAATAACAATAACGATTCGAATACCATGGGAAGTTTAAGCAACTGTCAAATGAGTGACTCGTCAACCAGTGCAATCACTCCTGCCGTATTAAATTCTTCAAATAATATTACGTCCCTTAATAGCTCTACCCTATTAAGAGAGAGCTCCTCCATCAGCCTTTTTGATGACCAGTCCAATGAGCTTTCTAATCCAAACAATTACATTGCCAATAATTCTCAAAATGCTCTCAATATGCTTTTAAGCCATTCAATAATGGGTAGTGCCGATGAAGCGAGAGCTCCAAAGAGGCAGAAAAGGCCTTGGTCACCTCCTGAAAATACGACCGATTCATACACCAATAACGTGAATCTTCAACGTCATACAGTTTCAAATGTGAACATACCAAGTTTAGACCCTTCGAATGTTAACATTAAGAAAGAGGCCGTATCACCACTAACTTCAGATGCCAATAGTAGTCCACATAACAATATGACCTCCTCTGCAACTTCTCATTCTGTTTTCAGCGTGACTCCTGAGAAAATGGCAATGCACAACAATAGTATAGATTCAACAACTGGTTTAACCCCAAATTATCAAATAAATCCACAATTGGTTCATTCAGCCTCTTCAAACCAGATTAGCACAGATACGATAGCACCTATAGTTCAGAGGATCATTCCTGCCCAAGGCCCAATTCGTGGTGGTGTCGAAATAACTCTTCTTGGTAATAACTTTCATAATGGTTTGAAAGTTAAGTTTGGTGCGAACATCTCTCTTGCTACTCAGTGTTGGTCTGATACAACAATTGTTACATATTTACCTCCAGCAAGTCAAGCAGGTCCTGTTTTGGTTACTTTCGAAGATTCAAATTCTTCTGCACCATTAAATCTCAGCACTAATTCCCATCAAATTTTCACCTATACAGATGATACGGACAGACAATTGATTGAATTAGCTTTACAAATTGTTGGTTTGAAGATGAACGGTAAATTAGAAGATGCTAAGAACATTGCCAAAAGAATTGTTGGTACGAACAACTCAGGAAGTATGGGAGAAGGATCACCAAATTCAAATAGTCCTAATATGACGCAACAACAACAAATTAGTTGGATGGCAACCGCATCACAGAAGATGAAAGAACTCTCAAAGAGTTCTCTAGATCATGAATCCATTCTATTAAAGTTTCTCTCCATTATCAAGTTACCTAATTCCCCAGTTTCAACACCAAATTGGGGCGTTTGCAACTCTGAAGGTCAAACTATTTTACATTTGGCAAGTTTCATGAATTATGATAAGCTTTGCAAATATTTGTTAACAAACGGGTGTAAAGTGGATCCTAGGGATATAAATGGTTATACACCTCTACATTTTGCCTTTGTTAATGGCCACAGAAAAATCATTGACATCTTATCAAATTTCGGTGCTAGAGTTAAATCGAATGAATTGAAAAAGATTGCTGATTCTAATGTCTTTGATTTACTTGCGGGCAATGATTCGATTAGTATGAGAAAATTTAGCAGTGATTCTAGTGTTCTAGAAGAGGATATTAATAACAACGAATGTTCAGACAATAACCAGGAAAATCTATCACGTTTAAGAAAGGCTAAATTTGATATCGAGAGTGATATCGAAGCTGATGATGAGGACTATTCTGTGGATGAGTCCAGTGATGAGGATTATCGCGGTGATGAAAGTGATCCTAATATTGAAATCGAATCAAAACAAACAGAATCAAATAATTCAAAGAAGACAAACCCATTCGGTTTGAATTTATGGATTGCAATGAAAGTCGCAATTGTGAATAAAATGACCGAACTAGGTGTTAGAAACATCAGTGACTACCAGGGTTGGTCTTCTCCTAATATTCTCAATTCTTCAAGTGCAGTGGTTGAAGAAGATGATAATTTACCTTCATATGACGATCTTTTCCCAGATGCTGGTGCATCATTGAGATCATTGATAAGTTTCCGAGGCCATAATGACGAGGACGAACATGAGGCTCACAAGCCAGTTGTTAGGATAACAAGCGATAGTCAACAGCTAAATGACACATCAATTATATCGGAGTCAGAAGTTGATTTTGAAGCTGATGAAACCCGCAGCATTGAGCAGCCCCGCAAAACGTTATTTTCCGACTGGCGTTTGATAGTGTTTTGGTTACCGATGATGGTTGCGCTTTGTGCTGTTGTGTTAGGAATTTTAGAAATTCCAAATGGTGATCGTATTGTTGATAAGGTCAAAACTCAGTTGGCCAATCTTATGATTGAACAAGATAAATTTACAGCTAGATTCAATGCCAATTTGAACTATGGACGACATCTTCTTAACGACGTAAACGATGCCGTTCTAACAGCTGTTGGACGTTAGTGATATGTGCTTACGTAAAGTAGAAAATTATCAAATGTGTCATAAGAGCCATTTCCCCGTATTTTTTCTATATGTATAACAATAAGGTTTATTTTTTTTAGATTGATAAATTTCAGTCATCTGTCTTTCTCTTGCTGTACGTTATGTGGAAGGTTACGCAGAAGCTCCGTGAGGAGATTTACAAGTACGCTAAGTTACCCCAAACGGGTGTATCGTTGAGGCAAATGGTACAATTTGGACCTAGGCCTTCGCAGGGTACTCTTTTTCATGCCTCATATTTTGCTGTTCATGAACTTCCCATCAGGCTAAGTCATCGGGTTAGAGAACTAGAACAGTTACCAGACGGATTAGCTGAAGAACCATCCATACAGCTTGTCAGGGATTGGTATGCGCACTCATTCGAAGAGCTAATAAAGTTGAAGGAACCAATACTTAGTGATGAACTAACAGCGATGCTGTTAGCAGATAGAAAGGGAGAAAATGATTTAACATCATTTGATGGACCTCAATACCCATCTCATTTTGAATCTGTTAATAACGCTAATACCACTGAGAAAAGAGCAAGATGGGAATTTGAAGATGATGGAATTGTTATTAGCAGGAATCAAAAGCCCCATGATAATGGCATTGAAGTTGAGGATATGCTTCCAATTAACGCTAACAGCAAGGATAATGGTAACAATGGAACGGAAAATATTGATCGGATCATTAATTGGAGCAGACCATTAGGTCTCACAACCTACTATCATAACTGCCCCAAGGAGTTTCTTTACCCCAATGAAGTTGTCGAGTACAATAAAATAGTCACCAGCACGCTAAGCAAGATCAAAAGAAGGCATGATGCTACTGTGACTACTCTAGCACGTGGTGTACAAAGCTGGAAGCAAAAGAACAAGCATAAATCCTTAGATTCGTCTCTCAACCAATTTCTTGACGGGTTTTATATGTCAAGAATTGGAATCAGAATGCTAATAGGACAAACCATTGCTTTGAATCTACAGGCACAAAAGAATATGCAGGACGACGACTATGTTGGCATCATCTCTTTGAACTGTAATATCAAAGAGATCGCAGAAGATGCCATTGATGCTGCGAGATTTGCTTGTGAAGAACATTTCAATATTATGGATGTCCCTAAAGTAAAATTATACTGTGCTTCAGATTTAACATTTCGTTACGTTCCTGGCCATTTGGTTCATATGTTATATGAAACTTTAAAGAACTCTCTCAGGGCAACGATTGAACACCATTCACGGCTTAATCCTGGCGTTTCTTTAGAAGACATCGACTATCCTCCTATCAAAATTATTGTCGCAAAAGGTGATGAAGATATCACCATTAAAATTTCTGACGAAGGTGGCGGTATTCCAAGATCTGCTGTTTCATTGGTTTGGACTTATTTTTACACCTCAGCTGAAAAGCAGATTGACGATTTATCAATGATTGAGTCAACTCAGTCACCTGCCAAAGCACCATTCATGGGACTTGGTGTTGGGTTGCCACATTCCAGACTATATGCCAGATACTTCCACGGCGACTTGAAGTTAATCAGCATGGAAGGTTACGGTACCGATGTCTACCTACACCTAAATCGGTTATCCAGCTCTAGCGAACCACTTCATTGATTAAGCATTTTGCTATCACACGATCAAAAAAATATATAGATTAAACATACAAGATAAGATTTATGTAATTGGAATTTATGTTTACGTTTTTGTGGTTGCCTTTGAAATGTTGTTCGGTTAGAATGTCTTAACCCGTTATTTCTGATCAACATGCACTGCTAAGCACTAATGTATAATTTGGTTTTTTTCCTCATCTTTAAATCTGTAAATTTCAACCATATAATAAAACACATTGCTGAAGTGAATGGCATATCATGTTGAGAGTGTCGCATCGTCTATATGGTGTAATATTACATATGGGACGACCCTGTTTGAGACTTTCACACACGAAATCATCCCCAGCAAACGCATATGATAACATACAAAGTGGATTATTTAAAAACATAGAAAAGTTTTCTTCCTTCAATGTGGCATCGGATGGCTCGTTATTGCAAAAGGAGAATGATAAGTGGTCCATTGATAACGAAGATTGGGATGACGAGTTAGATTTGAATCTAAATTTTAGTTTAGGATTGAATAGAGAGCCAAATAAACATTACATTAAAAATGCTAAAGCCACCACCATCACTAAAAATGAAGCATTCTTCACAAGCATACTGAAAAAGAAGTTCCCAAGAAAATACTACTATTTGAACAAGTTGAAGCGAAATTACATTGATTTAAGTATTTTTGATCTGAAAGAGCCAGAGTTAAAAGAAAAGATAATTAAACTGAAAACCAACTTCATATCCACTGACGATTTTAACGACTACTTGAATGAAATTATTAGCTACAAATACCCTAATGATTCAGCTATTGATGAAAACATTCATCACATAATAAAACACATTTCATTGTTTCAAGCAGTGGTCAATGTCGACAGTTTCAATCTGTTGATTAGATATTTAGGTCGAAGAAATAAATGGGAACGAACGTTTAAACTTTTGAATTTAATGAAAACGATTAATATTATTCCGAACAAAGAAACAGCACTCTGGCTAATCAGAAATTGCTGCTATCATCAAGATAAAAACAAAAGACTCCACCGGCTCAGAAGCATACTTCAACTAGGTATCATAGAATGGAAGCTACAAGCATCTAGTGAAATAAAACTTATGCTTTGGTTGGCACTTCCGTACAGTCAATATTGGCTACATCTAAATTCGATTTTAGTAAACGAAGGCTTGAAAGCTTTAATAAGACATCCTCTTGCCAAAACGCATTACACCAAGAATATGATCACACATTACTACCATGTGAAAAAGCTAAATCCAACCAGTTCGTTTTTTCATATCAAAGCGCAAACGGAAAAGCACAAAATTCAAAATAGGATAGGAAAGGATTTGATAGTTGATGAATTATTAAAGTGTCTTTTGCGTCAAGCTGACATAAAAAGAGCTTTACAACTTCTGAAGTCAAAGTCCATTCAAAAAGTTGAACTTTCCTTTGGTCAACATGGATCTCATATTATTCAATGGCATTTGGATAATGCGAAGCTCCCGTTAGTTCATGCTGTTGTTGTGATGAATGAATTAATGAAATTTTTGCCCAACTCCAAAGAAATTAAACCCCAGTTACTTTTGCCAATTGTTAATTACCTAAGAAAAGTGGGCATGGATAATGGTAGCAAAGCTGAGGAAGTCATTGCTCTTTTAGAAAGTGATATTGACTCGCAAATCTGGAATTTGAAGTGGAAAAAAGATAAGCCATGGAATTTTGATAACAATTTAGATCCTGTGCATTTAGAGCTAATTGAAAAGCTTTACCAATTAGGTAGATGATTGCTGATACATATCCAATTGCGGCATAAAGTATCTGCTGCGCCGTTGATTAAGAGCAGTATATGTCGTGGCTGGTGATAAATCAAATATGTGGCGCATAACACATTTTTGTAACTGAAGCAGATTTTCAAAATTTTTCACTGTTCCCATCGACAATATTTAGACCCAAAGAACAGCATATTCAGGCAAGATGATGAAGCAGGTGCTGAGAAACTTTCATACAGGAAGGGCATTGCTTGAATCTTCGTGTAAGGAAGGAACCAAAATGAATTTGAATATTTTAAAGGCAGGAAAACCTGTAGTGGCATTAAAAGATGAAGAGTATCCCGAATGGCTTTGGACTTTGCTAGACAACGAAGCGCAATTAGAACAACTCAAAAGCGAAAGCTACTTCAAGTACAAAAGAAAACTAGTTAAGAAGGAAAATGTAGCTAGGATTAAAATGCAAAACTTCATGGCAAAGAAGAATTGACTTTATGCAAACTTTTTTATTAGCATTTCACTGGGTTATTAATTAACATACTGTATATAGTTGACTTTTAAAGTTCATAAAATTAATTGGATAGGTGGCTTAATTAACATTTTGTAATAAAATACATGATTCAATTATTGAGGTTTTTAAAAATCAAATCAATATAGTTGCCAAGTGAGTAATAACGTTAGTGGGAAATTTACACAATGTGCCTTATATTAAAGTGCCTTTTCGAAGTAACTATAAAGAACAACTAAGCTTTCATTATTTCAATAAATTTATTTTGACTTCATGGTTAAAAAATTGTATTCCTCATGTTCAGATTCCTTTTCTCTTGTCCTTGCAATGCTGTTCCGTTTTTCTAAGCAGAACGGAGCTAATTCCTTCTCTTTATACAAAAGGTTTGCTTCCAATAAGTCTTTTCCTCCTGTAACAGGAATAACAGGGAGTAAGTCCAAGGATAAATCAAGTTCTGGAGGATCGCCATTTGATTCCTCCATTTCATTCCAGCTATTCATGATTGTCGGTGCAATGGGTGCTGGATATACACTTGGTAAATCCACGATCATGTCTTCTCCACCGCCAACATTGTTCCCGAAAGGCTCGACGACATCATACGAAGATTTAAAGGAATTTGACGATTCTGAATCAACTACAAAAGCTTATGATAAATTCAAAAGATGCATATTGCGTATCTTGGAAGCAAAGGGTATTGATGTGGATGTCAAGCATGGTCAAAATGAAATTTTGTTCGATGAAAAGTATTGTAATGAACACATCGCTGCGATAATGAACGATATTGATGGAGTTGGTGACTTATTTTTTGGCAAAAAGGAAGAAATTTGGGATGGTAAAGAGTTTAAATGGTTTCCTGAATCTACAGAAGACGTTTCCAATATACTAAAACTTAGTAATGAGTTTGTTGTGCCAACTTACACCACCAACTTTGGAGAAGATAGTTCGGGTTTATGTTTCAAGTTGGATTTCTCAAGAATGAACAAAGTGGAGGTTAATGAACAAACTATTGACGTTGCTATTGGGGCTAATAACGAAGATATTTTGAAAACAGCTTCTATGATGGGGTTTTCCGGTACTGCACTAGATATTATGCTTCAAAGTTGCGGAGTAGCCACGTCAGACATGACGAATAGATGTATTTCCACTTTTGCCACAAGCCATGTCAAAGAATTTACTGCAGTATTACCTGATGGGACTGTTATTAATGCTACAAAAGATCGTACAAACCCTGAACAGTTTAAATTATTCCAACTACTTTCACAGTTTCAAAATGAGCTTTGTGTGATAACACACTTAAAACTCGAGAGCCCTCATGCTGATAACTCTAAGCTTGTTGTTATTGGAACAAATTCTTCAAAAAAGCTACACGAATATGTCACGGAGATCAGTAAAAAGATACCCGATACAGAAATATCAATTATTGACAATTTCAATTGCCAATCACTTGCTGATAAATACGGAGAGTACAAGTCCTATTGTGTGTTTAAAGCAGGAGTTAGTGACCTTTATCGTTTGAACAAAAGATACTCCTCTGGTGAAGAAACAACTGACAGTAAGATTGCGTGTTTTACTGCCGAGCAAGTGTATGCAAGTCAGCCTTCATCGGTGTCTCAGTACTACGTATTAGCTGAAAATATTCAAAACGTTGATGTGGAGAGGTCCCATCCTGCAACTAGTGGCTTGCTGGTCACTGAAAACGTTCATAAGTCCAACTTTCGTCGTTTCATTTTAAGTTCTGGCTTAATTGAGAGCACCCAAAAAACTTCAGGTATACATAATGTTCTCAGACGTGTCAAGCTTTCAGTTGACCCTGATAGAATAGTAAACCGTGGTCTCCTAGTCGCCACAGTAGCTGCTGATAATTGATTTAATGTGGCGCATGCTTGTATATATAGATACTTTATAGCTCTAAAAAATATATTTTTTCAGAGTTGAGACATTGACATGTTTTGCCATTAGGATTATCATAGAAATGTCTGATTCTAATGATAATATTGTCGCACCTACTTTAAACAGAGGGGCTAATGATGCTGTTACGGAGAGTGACCCATTCTTAACTGCAGATGGCAGTTACCCTTTCGAATTTTCAAGTACGGCCCCATTATTGAACACAGACACCAACAACAATAATGCAATACCTATAATCACATCACCTGAAAGCGTCAAGACCGCTAGATCCTCTCGAACAAAATTGAATCCAGATCCTTATTATCCGTATCATCCAGAGCAGGGATCGGATCCCAATCTAGACGCCATTTATACTCTTTCAAACTATCAAAAGGCACAAAAGAAAGCTCAGAGTGAAAGGGTGCAGCCAATCTTAGACTCTCCAACAGACCTGCTACTCAAAAATAACATGAAAGCTCTTGAGTCACAGCCACTTGCACCAACTAATTCTGAACATTTACAGTTAGCCAACGGAAATTTTAAAAAGCCAAAACCTAAAGCAAAAAGTAACCAAGCAAACCAGTCAATCAAAAGACCAGCATTTGTTGTCAAGTTATGGAACATGGTAAATGATGAACAGAACTCTGAGTTTATTTCGTGGATGCCAGATGGTAACTCTTTTCGTGTTGAAGATAGAGAAGGTTTCATGAAATCTGTTTTACCTAAGTACTTTAAACACAACAATTTTGCTTCATTTGTTAGGCAATTAAATATGTATGGTTGGCATAAGGTACAGGATCTCAATTCTGGCTCATTGGCTCAAAATGAGGAGATTTTACAGTTCATGAATCCTAATTTTAAGAAGGGTAGGGAGGATTTATTAGACAAGATTGTCAGAAACAAACCAAGAGATCCGGAAGACGAGGAAGTAGATATTAAGCAGCTTTTGTCTCAACTTGAGATTATGAAGAAGAATCAGCAATTAATTGCAGATGATTTACGGAGAGTAAGGCAAGATAATGAAATGCTTTGGAAAGAAAACTTTTTAGCTAGAGAAAAACATAAGTTGCAATCAGAAACATTGGACAAAATTCTTAGGTTTTTGGCTAGTGTTTATGGCAATAATACTTCTAAGTTATTAGACCAAGTTAATCAAAGTGGCGTTTTGGATCTTGTACCACAGCAATCACAATTATCACAAAGAAACAAACATATTCCTACTGATTATAAAAATTGGTACAATTCTGCTCTATCACCCACAGTATCTGATTTAAACGCTGACATACAAGATACATTTGCTAATAGACCGGTTACCCAAAAATCAGGTTCAAATAAATTGCCATTGATGATTACTCAACGAGCGCACAGATCATTTTCTTCTTCGCCGTCTTCTAGACCAAAGATTAGTGAGCACACTGGTTTTTCAAGTGCCCAATCTGATGTTAGTGATTCTTCGGTACAAGAGCTTCAAAGAATAACTGATGCAAACCAATATGGACTATCTCCCTCTTTCGGGGGACCCTTGACAGAAACAAATTCAAAAGCGCAAAACAATTTGAACATACCAATTAAAACTTACAATAATGTTCCTTCACAGCCAAACACGCCTGAACTTTTAATTGGTAACATTAACCAACATTTGGACGACAATGACAGTGCTATAAATCAAGTGAATGAATGGATAACCAAGTATTCCAAGCCAACAGATGCCAAGGATACTAATTCAAGTTTAAGTGATGACTTCAAAGTTGATGATTTTTTGCAGCAGTCACTTGATATGAACCCGGATCAACAGTCCTTGGATTTGAGCGGTGACCATCAACCTTTGGATATAGATAATGATGCATTTTTACAACAGACTCCAATATCTTCATATCCTGAAGAGTCGGCCATTTCTCTCAATCCTCCATCAAAAAGACCATCTGAAACTCAAGCTCTTCCTTCAAAAAAGCAACGCAAAAATTAATTGAGCTCCTCTATGACCAGCAATTTTTTCTTCACTCCACTATGTGAGCTATTATACTTCTGATGTTCGAAATTAAACACTTTCAGTATAGCATTTCTTTTCAAATCTCTCAATTTAACTGTATAATATTTATTATTTAAGAATATCTTTTCTATACAACAAAAACACTTATATTATGCAAAGTAGTTAGCTATGTAGATGGGCTTTGGCCAAGCAACTTGGCTGTTTCTATGAACTCAGGGCTGTTTTTATTTAGTTCAAAGACTGGCTCTCCGTTTGACCAAATCAAAGTTTTATTGATTCTGTCTCTGAGTAATTTTCCTGCTCTACCCAAGCCAGAAGCGGGCTCGGGTACAGAATGCACAATTGCGTAATCATGAATGGCCCAATTAGCTCTTTTCGATATTGGTATATATTTTTTTTTATCTTCAATGTCTTCTTTAACACGGCATACTTTAACGACAGTTCCCCAGGCTGCAAAGTATGGACATTCGGTCAAATATTCATTCAGTAATGTGGATTTCATAATTACTTCATTTGATTTTCCTGTAACCTGAAACCACAAGTTTTCAAATGCAAAGCACATCGATAGTTCGTTTTTTTCACAAAAATAATTAATAAATGTTTTATAAGTATCATCAGTGACAAAGTGAGAATCTTTATTTTCAAGTGAATGACGGATCAATGACCATGCATCGCCTACTCTATTGTTATTCAGGAATGACGATATCAGTACGTTGAAAAAGAAAGGATCCAGGCTGATGCCACAATGAGCATATAAATCAGTTAACTCTTCTGGAGATAACGCCTTGGTTAATTTGATAGCAGATTTATTGAATATCGGTTTAACAGGAATTTCAAATTCAAGCATCATATTCAACAACTCCAGCTTTGCACCTGGACTTTCCAACAGAGTAAAAAGGTAATACCAAGTATTCAAGTTGATCTTTCTATTTCTGTCTCTAAAACTCTCCAACCTATTAATTCTGAACTTGTACACGGTGGGGCAATTCTGGGCCATCAAAAATGCGTTCATGAAATCAACGTCTTGAATAATTTCAGCTTCTTCCTGCATAATGTCTAAAACTTCGAAAGCAACGTTAGATTTTAAAATGAAATGTAATAGTGATACAATAGCAACATAGTTCCTTTTAGTGATCCATTTGGGATGTGATCTCACTAACTGCATTATTTTGGAAACCACAGTACTATGAAAATTTGGATGGTAGGACTGACTAGTGAGCTTGGCTAGATATTTATTGATATTATTCTCATTGATTTTCTTTGGGAATGGGGGTAGTGTAAACGCCACTGGCAAATCTATAAATTCAATATATGGTATTTCAGACTCCGTAACTGGTGTTGGAGATAACTCTCTGACAAGCTCTAAAATGGATTCTTCTTCTATCGAAACCTCTAGATTTTTTGTTGATATCATCTTTTTAACCGCGCCGCTAGTTCTCCTTAGTCCGGTTGATACTTGTGATGTTGTGAGCTTTGCCAAATTGGCTACCGATGAGTTGGTTTGACTGTTTTCAAATTCAAAATCATTTATATCATCATCAAAGTTTAGTTCTTGGAGGGGGGAAACGGTTCTTTTACGTACCGCAACAGCCATTCCCCTTCTCCTTATACTTCGGCTTATAGTTACACGCCATATACTCCTAGAACAAGCGCTCAACATACTCTATGAGTGACTTTGATCAGCCAAGTTTGTATGTACAACGAGTGAAAAATTTAACAACGGTTAAAGATGTCGTAAACCCTCAATGCCGCGGCATTGTTTATCTCTTAAACCTAACACACCTTGTTAGCACGCTTGAAAAGAGCGTTATTAGCAAGATGAAGACCAAAGATGGCGTGGAAAAGGAGCCCAAACCCAAGAAGACAAGATCCAAAATGGGCTGCGTTAACTGCAAAAGAAGAAAGAAGAAATGTGACGAAATCAAACCAATTTGCACAGGATGTCTTAAACGTAACATTATATGTGAATATCGTGAGCCAAACGTTGCTGCTCCTTCGAGCGCTGCTAATGACACTACATCTACTGCCGGCTTGTCGCAGTTAGCTATCAAGGCCCTTGGTATCAAAAATGCCACTGGTGATGGTATGAAAGACTTGAAGAATGTAAAAATATCAACTATTAGGGGTATCAAGAACATCATTGGTGAAAACGTTTTGAATATAATACAAAATAATGTTGGTGTTATGGCGAACGAAGACTACATGCAACACGGTGAGAATGCTAATGGTGGTGACTTTTTAAATTTGATATTTGAAAATGAACCTCAATATCTTCAGTTTTTTAATCATTCTTCAAGTATTCCATCTTCGCTAGAAATTAAACTACCTGTGGAGTTAACATTTGAAGAGCTTTCCCATTTCGAGTACTTTTCTAAGAATATTTTACCTAATTTGTCCATTTTGCCCCAGGAATTTAACTATTATGCTAAAATATACATTCCAATTGCTTTCAAAGAGCCGGCTGTCATGTACACCTTAGTTGGATGGGGATGCAAAATGAAAAAAAATCACAACTTAAATTATCAAGTGGAGAATAAGGATGCAGACAGATATATTGAAATAGTAAACGATTTAATTGCAAAACATAATAAGTCCCTCGATAAGGAAAAATTCATAACAAATTTCGTATGCTACATGATACTTGTGTGTATGGAAATCTCGTTTGGTGATACATGTAATTGGTCCAACTATTTTACCAATTGTTTCAATATGATCAATAAAATGCCCGGTGACTTCAGATACCTTTTGAACACATGCTCAGTAGAGGGTAATTTATTGGCAGAAAACTTTGCTTATTTTGATGTCCTTGCCTCACAGTCCAATGAAAACGGAACATTTTATCCCATCAATGATTATAGGGCTCTTTTCGCTTCTAATGAAAGTACTATCAAGATTCATGATCCGCTTCAAGGATGTATTAGGCCCATAATTTTGATAATCGGTGAGATTGTTAATATGCTTGTCGAATACAACACAATGCAGGTTAATCTAGACTTGCCAGAATGTGACCGTTTCGAAGTTATGAATAAGATGATGAAAAAATCAGAATTCCTAGACAAAGAGATTAAATTTACTAAGCCTGATTTAACTTGTCTACCCTTTTTACAAACGCCCGAAGAGTTGGAATTTCATTTGACTTTGTTTGAGGTCTACCAATTATCGACCCAACTCTATTTGAGACAAGTTATTAGAAAATTACCACCAATGGTTCCCGAAATTCAAATTTTAGCTTACAACTTGAGAGAAGATTTGAGAATTTTAGTCAAAAGCCCTAGGTTAAAAAATAGTTTGGCTTTTCCAATACTACTATTGGGAATAAGTGCAGTGACAACACAAGATAGGAAGGATGCAAAAGATATGCTAAATATACTAATCCAAACTTGTGGCTACTTGAGTAGCTACCAAAAATTACTATTTGTCATCGAGAAAATTTGGAGCTTGAATGATAATGGTGTCATTTATATTGACTGGTTCAAAGTGACAAAGCAATTAGGCTGGAAATTGAATTTAGGTAGGTGACCTGTATTTATAGATTAAGTAATAGAATCTCATTAATAACAAAATATTATATATAATAGTATATCGAAAACTTATAGAGTTCAAAATAAAAGGAAGTGCTTTAGAATATGTTGATGACGATGCTTTTGTAACTTTCAAACTTAAGGCTTGTATTCTATTTCGCCTGAACCTGAAACACAATCATCTAATACAGCCCCCACTGTATCATCCAAATCAGGTCTTCTTCCTGTAACAAAGTCCATATCGTCATATTTGATGAAACCTTCTTTGAAGTAAAGAAGATCATATGAACCCCATACAATGAAAAATACAGGAAGCAAGATATATCCATCAATGAATGTTTTGTAATCGAAAGGAACAAAACATGACCAACTTTGGACCAAAGTTAAAACTACACCAATGACAATTGCAATATAGTTAGACCATGGGAACAACAGAGCTTTATAAGGCATGTCTGTTAATGAAAATCCTTGCCGAACCCATCCGTTTCTAAACCTTAAGTGAGTGATGGAAATAGAGGTCCAGACAATAAAACAAGCAACACCGGTAACAGAAACAATGTAGGAGTATGCGACAGATGATCCAGATGAATAGGACAAAATAGAAAGGAATCCAAATAGATGAACAAAGTGAATTGCAACATAAGGCACACCCTTTTTGTTAGTGATGGTGAACACCTTAGGACCGTAGCCAGCCTTTGACCAAGTGAAGAGTGCTCTAGATGCAAAGTAAATTGCTGAATTGATTGAGGAAAAACATGTAATCCAGACCATCGTAGTAACAAAATACTTCCCGTTTGGCCAACCAGCATTAGTGAATGCAATGGTCATTGGAGCTCTCATGATTTTATCAGAACCTACAAGCATTGGGTCATTATATGGCACTGTAATACCGTAGAAAATTGACAAACCAAAGTAGACAAAGAAGACTCTGAAAACAGTGCTTCTTACAGCGGTAGGAATGGCCTTTCTTGGATTACGTGCTTCGGCAGCAATGACAGAAACACCCTCAACACCAGAATAGAAAACACCAGCGTAAACAAAGGAATTGGCAATACCTTTGAAGCCGTCCTTTAAAGGGAAATTTTTAAAAGGATTATCAGGTTTGTGGCCAGGAATACCACCAGCAGCATAAATAATTGCAAAGAGGTAGTAACCACTGAGAAAAGCAAGTTTGAGAAACCCTAAAACATATTCGGCTTCACCCCACCATGAGACGTCTAAGCATTGGAAAATAGTGAAAACAAACCAGAATATTAGGTACCAGCCATATGTAGGCACATTTGTGGAGTAAGTTTGCATTGCCGAGCTCAAGGAGGTATATTCAGCAATAATATTAGTAATCCATATAATGGTGTAGAAAATTGCGATGGTGGCACCAAAGCCCTTAGAGACGTATCTTGAACCCAAGATGGCAAAGTTATTATCCAACAGTGCATTCATTTCGCCGATACTGTTCATCATAGAGAGAACCATAACACCCACAATAGCAAACCCGACGATCAAACCAACTGGACCACCGGAGGCCAGGGCACTACCCATACCGATGAACACACCCGGGCCAATAAGACCACATAGTGCAATCAAGTTGATCATTCTGTCCTTCAAACCAGCTTTTAGACCAGAGTCTAGCATCTCATCGCCATTTTCGTTGAGATGGTATGTTGGAGACGTGGCAGCCTCTATAGTGACATTCGCATAGTCTTTACTCATAGTTATATCTACTTGTGTGTATGATAGTATAACAGCAAGTGTCGATGATCCGTCAACAGTGTGAAAATTGTGTAAATGCAGACCCTCCTCTTTATATACTGAAATACCAATGTTCGTTAGATAAGATCGGTCATCAAAAACTGTTACAATATTCTATAAAGCGGAGGACTTATCGAGTTAGTCCCTACTTAGATTAGATATCCCAACACTATCACGCAGTGTTCACTCGCTACCAAAACACTGACCCCGCTAGCCGTCGTTTTTCTCCATAATTTGTAGCTTGTTCGCAGTGCTTGACACATCTTTCCCTCATCGCAAAGCGAAGATGTGCGCTAAAAACCGTCGAAATCTGCATATCAGTGACGAGATGCGCGGTGGGGAAGAAAAAAGCGTGCAGGAATCTCCGTTTCAGGATAACGGGAGCAATGCCGCCTGCGCAATAATGGAGACGTTTAATTAGTTTGTTGGCCTTTCTTATCATGCATTTTGTTTGATTTAAATATGTGCCCCTTTTGAAAAAAAAAGGTTTTGCTTCTTGCCCACCTAGAGTCTTTTGTAACTTCTGTGAAAACTGGACTTATAGAGATTGAAGCACTATTACGATGACAAACGAAGATATCGAGACCAGATTCAACAAGCTTGCTAAAAGAGTCCCTATCACAGATACTCACAATGATTTCCCATATCTATTGAGAAGTCAACTCCACTACGAGATCACAACCACTCCAGGATTCAACTTCGACACACTGCTCACAAGTCAGACGGATTTGATAAAGATGAAAGAAGGTAAAGTTGGGTTGCAGTTTTTCAGCTGCTGGATCGAATGTAAGGCAGACGATTTTCTGTATCAAGACTTCGATCAGCCAAATAATGTCGTGAGAGACACTTTAGAGCAAATCGATGTCGTAAAGAGACTTGTTGACCAGTACTCCTCGAACTTTAAGTTTGTACACACTGCCAAGGATGCCCTCGAGAATTTTGCCAACTCTAACGGTGAGCAGATCTCAGTGACTCTAGGTGTGGAAGGGCTTCACCAGGTGGACTTATCCTTGGCTGTGGTTAGACAGTACTACGAACTTGGCGTCAGATATATCACTCTCACTCATAATTGTGACAACCCATTTGCCACTGCGGCTTCCTCTGTCACTGCTGGTTTGGAAGACAAAGGCCTCACGGGATACGGCGCCGACTGCATCAAAGAGATGAATAGGCTCGGCATGATGGTGGACTTGTCACATGTTTCTTACAACACCATGATTGATGTTTTCAAAATCACCAAGGCGCCAGTGTTGTTTTCCCACAGCTCAATCTATAACATCTGCCCACACTTGCGAAACGTTCAGGATGAAATACTTGAGCTGGTCAAGATCAATGGCGGTGTTATCTGCATAAATTTCTTTCCTGTGTTTTTGAAAAGAGAAGGTCAGGCTCCTGAGGATGTCACTATCGAAGACGCTTTGGACCATGTCAAATACATTATTAACAAGATTGGTTGGGATCATGTCGGTTTTGGATCTGACTTCGATGGTATCTCCTCAGGCCCCATCGGTCTAGAAGATGTCTCAAAGTATCCTGATTTGGTGAAACGTTTATGGCTTGATACCAATGCCACCGAAGACCAAATTGCCAAAGTGATGGGACTGAATGTCTTGAGGGTGTGGGCCCAATGCGAGGAAGTTTCTAAAGAAATGAAAGGTCAAAAAGTTCAACCTGTTGAAAGCAATTGGGAAGGCAGAACTTGGGAGTTTCACGATTACGTCAACACCTACTTCCCTGAATTATTTCCTGGCTCCAAGAAATTGAAATCAAATAACGTTTATAAAAAGGTCCCGTTGGTTATAACAGCGAAAAAACCATAACCAGACTAATTTGTATAAAGTAATCAACTCCGAGATACTCCGAGATGAGATGTTTTTTGATGAAAAATCATCATTTGAACTGTTTTCAAAAGTAAAAAAAGGAAACGGAGACAACCCCCACTGTTTACATACCATTGGTCATGACTGGTACTGCTATGATTGATTTAATGGCGCCATATTGCACATTGCGACCCCACTTCAATTTGAAAAGCGCTTAAAAACCGTTATTTTTTGTTTCGGTGCAGTATATAAACCCCAAGCTTTTTCTCTTTTTTTTCTTCACCTGAAGGACTATTCAATCAAACTAGTATGTCTACAGTCACCGTCCTAGGTTCTGGTATCATTGGTCTTTACACTACTTACTGTTTAATCAATGAAGCAAATGTTTCTGCAGAAAAAATAACTGTCATTGCAAAGTATATGCCTGGTGATCAGTCTATTCATTACACTTCTCCGTGGGCAGGGGGCAATTTCTCTTGTATTTCACCAAACGATAGAGACACACTAGCTTATGATAAATACACTTACCTCAACTTGACTGAAATCCAGCAAAAATTAGGTGGACCAAGTTGTGGTTTGGATATGAAACCAAGTACCGAGTATTGGGACACTTACCCTGGTGACGAAAAGATAGAATCGCTAAAATCTTACTTAAAAGATTTCAGAGTTTTACCAAGGCACTCTTTGCCTGAAGGTGTGGCTTTCGGTATAAGCTTCACCACTTGGAACTTCAACTGTCCATTCTTCTTGGCAAATTTTAAAAACTATTTGACCAAACTTGGAGTGGTGTTTGTTCAGAGAGAGCTCACCCATATTTCGCAAGCTTACTTGCCTTATACTAAGGTTGTCATGAATTGTACTGGTATTGGTGCATTCTCTTTGAATGGTGTCAAAGATGACAAAGTTTACCCAACCAGAGGGCAAGTTGTTGTTGTTAAGGCTCCACATATTCAAGAGAATAGAATGAGATGGGGCGATGATTATGCCACCTATATAATTCCAAGACCTTACTCAAAAGATCAATTGGTTTTAGGTGGCTTCCTCCAAAAGGACAATTGGACTGGTGACACCTTTGAAGATCAAACTGAAAATATTATCAAAAGAACCACAGAGTTGCTGCCAAAGATTCTTGACAGACCTTTAGAAATTATTAGAGTTGCTGCCGGTTTGAGACCTTCTAGACATGGTGGTGTAAGAATTGAACTTGAAAAAGTTGAAGATGGTAAGTATCTTGTTCACAACTACGGTGCTTCTGGGTATGGATATCAGGCCGGGTTTGGTATGTCTTCCAAAGCTGTTACGCTTTACAAAAAGGCACTCAGACAGTCTAAGCTTTGAACTTTTTATTAGAGTAGTTTCTACGATTTACCATATTTGTCCCAAGTTTACTTAATTAGATTACTAAATTTTTATTACTTATTATTCAATAAATACTTTAATTATCACTTTCTTACTAAGAGCTTTGATTACCAGTATCTCCAGCTTTTGTTATTAGAACAGCCAAATTGAGTTTCAATCTCATCTCTTGATTCCAAGTTAATGAAAAAATCCACAGTCAATTTTTCTGCTAATTCTTCGTCAGGGAAAGCCAATAGACCAACACCTTTACCACCTAAACTAGTTTCAAAGGTTTCAAACCCCTTTGATACAAATTTAGTTTTCAATTTATTCATGTTTTCTTCTTTGATATCTGCGTTCAAAAGGGTGATTGCACAACCACCACCACCAGCACCTGTGAGTTTGGTTTCTCCAATTTCCAGCTCATCAGCGTAAAGTTTAATTCTTTCCAGATTAGGATGAGACACACCCAATGCAACTAAAAGGCCGTGATTCAATCTAACTAGTTCAAACAACCTATCTTTTGATTCTTTATCTAAAAATGGTCTTAGCATCAAATTGTAGGCCTCTCTTGCAATAGCTTCCATTGATTCTAAAATTGCTCCCGAGGTTTTGGGAAATTCATTTGTAATTCTTGCAACATTACCCACCAGAGTCGCTGTTCTTCTGGAAGTTTTAGTGTTAGTTAAAAGTAAATCGATTTTCGGGAAGTTTCTCATGGTTGTACGAACACTTGGAATCGAATTTGACATTCTTTGGAACATGACTGCACCGCCGTGAGTGGCAACAGCATTGTCAATACCACTTGGATTACCATGAATACACTTTTCTCCCATGAAGGACCAAGCATCAATGAAAAGACAATCATCCGAATCCTTTTTGATGATGTCGTCAATGGAAACAGCAGCATCCTTGATATGGCCCCCCAAATATGCGAGAGCGGATGCAAGACAAACAGAAATGGAAGCAGATGATCCAAGACCTGCGCCAATTGGAAGAGTTGATCTCACTGTAAAAGTCAGACCACCGTCGACGTTATTTGGACAGAGAGAAACAAATAAATATAGAAATGCATATGCAGCGGCATAATGTAATTGAGAAGTTACAGTAGTCAACAAAGGTGTGATTTCATTAACTAATTCAGGATTCAATTCTTCGTCTGGCATTGGTACGCCCTGTTCATTTGATGTTAAATGCCATGGCAAATCCTTTTTCAACCAAGAGTGGGAAAATCCTATATCAGGAAACTCTAACCTGACATAATCTTCGCTGTTCAAATCTTTGGTAACTAAAAGATATGTTCTCATTGACAAAGCGGCAGCAATTGCAGGCTATTGTAAACAAAACACTATTGGGTTAGTATATGCTGAGCTATTTTTGTGATTTAACTAAACGATTACAGTAACAAGCTTCGTTTAAGAGCCAATACACGCAAAGAGGAAGTCAATTAACATACCTTGTTGTAAACAGCAGAGTGCTCACCAAATAAAATGACTTTACCTGGGGCAGACGTTAAAAATGGAAATGATACCATTTTCCTTAAGATTATGTACAGATGATGAAGTGTTGATAAACAGAATGAAAAATTTCCTATATTAAAAAAATTTTTTTTTCACCTAGTTTAAGATCTTTTTTAAATCCTTCAAAGTCATAAAAGAGCTGTGTTTAGAATGTCTGAACTACAAGAACATAGCAAGGACCAAATCAAAGTTAAATTCTTTACTAGAGAAGAAGATGAATCTCTCCAATGCTCTTCTAACCCACTTTTTGTCCCAGTTACTCTTAAAAGATTCGGTCTTTCTGAAATTGTTAATCATTTGTTAGAGACTGAAACTCCTGTTCCATTCGAGTTCCTCATTGACGGTACAATCTTAAAAACAAACATTCAAGACTACCTTGTTGCAAATGGTCTGTCCTCAGAAGCTTCATTAACTTTGGAATATACAAGAGCAGTTCTCCCTCCTAAGTTTCTTTCTAGCTTTAGCAACGAAGATTGGATATCTTCTGTAGACTCTTTAGGATCTATGTCATTTACAGCTTCTGAAGGGGATGTGACCACCAATCCTAAAATTTTAACTGGTTCATATGATGGTATCGTGCGAATCTGGAACGGTTCTGGTAAGGTCGAAACACAGCTAGATGGCCACTCTCAGCCAGTGAAGAGTGTCAAGTTCATTTCCCCAACTAGATTTGTTACCGGTGGTATGGATAGAACAATAAGATTATGGAAAACTGGTATCATCTCCAATGAAGATATAGATAAAGACACACAAAAAGGTAGAACTGTTGCACTTTTAGATTATCATAAGGATGCTGTCGCCAGTTTAGACGTTGATTTATCAACAAACAAAATCCTTTCAGGTTCTCATGATAATTCTTTGGCCCTTTGGTCTACTAATCCTAAAGAAATGGAAGACACTGTTTTAGCTGATGAAAGCGAAAGGTTATCATCCGCCTCTAGAAAGAGATTAAAGTTAGCTATCAGAGATTCTACTATCAAGCGTAAATTACCGCTAACTGTTTTAGAATCACATAGAGGACCTGTGGAATCTGTTCTATTTGATACTAAGGACAAAACTGTTGCTTATTCAGTATCTCAAGATCACACTATCAAAACTTGGGATTTAGTCACTGCCAGATGTGTCGATTCTAAACAAACAAACTATTCCCTTTTGTCATTAGCTGCTTTGCCTCATTTGGGATTGTTAGCCTCTGGTTCCTCCGCAAGACATATTAATTTGCACGATCCAAGAGCTTCAAAAGTTACGAATTCTCAGTTGGTCGGCCATTCTAACTTTGTTGTTTCGTTGGCTGTTACCGATAATGACTATGTATTACTCTCTGGTTCACACGACGGTACCGCCAAAGTTTGGGATGTCAGAGCTAACAAAGCCATGTATACTATCACCAGAGAATCTGAGGAAAAGAAATCCAAAGTCTTTTCTGTGCAATGGGAAAAGGAAATTGGTATTATGAGTGCTGGTAGCGACAAAAAGCTACAAATCAACTCAAATGTCGATTTTAAATAGAAAAATTCTTGTTTGTAAACATATTTATATACAATAAATCACGTATATCTAATATATATATATGTATGTTGATTGAGAGTTGTGAACGTTAACAATCAACTATTGTATGATGAAAGTGCAACCAAAAAGCGTCACTTTAAATCCTTTGTTCGCAACTCATTACATTTCACTAGTCCACTTAAGAACATTGTAATACCCTTGCCATAATCCTTTTTTGTCAGTTAAATATCCAAGAAGTTCAGGGTCTTCTTCATTGGTTAATTTCCAACCCATGACTTTAATTAGCTTCTTAATTTCTTCATCACTCAACTCAACCTGCGCAGCAGTTCCGTACTTCAAAGGACCAACATTTACCCACCTTTTTTTGCCCTTAAATTTTTCACATATCCTGTTGACAGATTGAATATACTCAACTAAGTTTTCAGCTGTATCTAAGAAGAAACAAGTAACAATAACAATGTTCTCAGTTTGGTTGGAACCATCTAAATGCTCTTCAATATCAAATTTATTAAAATCACCATTGTGTATTTTTAACGAAACGGGTTTTTCCAATGTGTGGTCTATCTCCACAGATCTCATTTGGTCTGCATTAGTAATGTGATTTGAGTAAGTGTGTAAATATGGATATATTATACTTTTGTTTCCACTGAACATGTATTCATTAAGCAAAACCATTAGCCAAGAGTACTCCACAGCATGAACAGCAGAAAACTTCATCTTTGATAGTTCGTAAGCAACTCTTCCAAGACCAGATCCAGGAACTACAACGGTGGTCTTTTTTGAGTCCAAATCTTTGATTTGACGCTTAATATATAAAATTAAAGGCTCAATCTCTTCAAAATGATACGGAGACCAATCTCTGGCAAAGTGACATAATGATTCAACAACTGGGAAATAATTATTTCTTTTGTTGATAGAGCTAGATTCTGATAACAGTCGTGACTCGGTATCACTCACGTTATGATTTATCTTTGCTAGAGCAATTATATTTTGGAGTACGTTATTATTTTCCTTCATCAATTGGTCTACTTTATTCAACTTATTGCTGTAGTTTATCTTATTTACAATTGCTTGCTGCTGATTAGACATTTGCTTGAATAATAATCTATGTCGTTTGTTCCAATTAGATCCGTTTCTCAGGTAATGCTCCAAATCGAACAAAGTAGCCAGTAGTTCACCTCTACTATTATCTACCTCAATTTCAAAGCTGCCCTTTTGTATTCCTTTAGATACATACTTCTTAAGATTTTGAAACATGTCAGATCGATTAATAACGCCCGCCAAGAAAAGACTAGAGATGACAATATTTACTCTCGAGTTGGGAAAAAAGGAATCAATGATCAGGTATAGTAAAGCTACTAACGATATCCTTGATATCAATAGCGTTGATTCACTAGCTATGAAATAACCAGACATATGTTAATAAAGAAAAAACTGCCTAACGTAACTGCTAACTTCAAGTTTTTCATCATCTGTGAGTCTCACAAAAGTCTTGCTGTATATAAATAATCATTTAGTCTTAGGTATGTACAAAGTCGTAGCAATAGGGACAGACTTACATAGTATGGCTAGGTTCAGAAATATCCTAATGCAAAATGGGGATTTAGGTTCTTTCAAAAGCAAACGATTTGCAGAAAAGGTACTCAACCCTAAGTATGAGATGCCACTCTTTCAAGAAAATTTGAGAAAAAAAGACATAGAGGTTTGTAGTAAGATATTATCTGTTAGCTGGTGTGTCAAAGAGGCTATTTATAAAACTTTAGATAGTAAAGACCAAAAACAATTTGTTATGTCAAATTGGTATAAAATTAATGACGATAGCGGCAGGCCATTAATTGGAGTCGAAGGCTACGGAAGCTGGAATACAGAGCAATTTCATTGTAGCATAAGCCACGATGCTGATTTAGTTAGTGCTTTCGTGTTAAGACAGAGTTTATGACACGGTTTTTAGAATAATAATATTAAAAGATAACGTAATGCATACTAATATGAAATTAGCAGTTTGACTTAATATAACAAATTATTAAAAGAAATATTTATTTATTCCCATTCGACAGTAGCAGGAGGCTTAGAAGTAATATCATATGTAACTCTAGCAACACCGTCGACTTCGTTAACAATTCTAGAAGCAACCTTCTTCAAGAAGGAAGCTTCAAAAACAAACCAATCGGCAGTCATGAAATCGGTCGTTTCGATAGCTCTCAATGCGATAACTTGTTCGTAAGTTCTTTGATCACCCATGACACCGACAGATTTGACAGGTAAGAGGGCGGCAAATGCTTGAGAGATTTGTCTGTAAAGGCCATGAGCCTTGATTTCTTCAATGAAGATGTAATCAGCTTCTCTTGCGATCTTAACTTGAGCCGGAGTAACTTCACCAAGGACTCTGATACCAATACCTGGACCTGGGAAAGGATGTCTCCAGACTAAATCTTCAGGAATACCCATTAATTGACCCAAGTGTCTAACTTCATCCTTGAATAATTCTCTTAATGGTTCAATCAACTTCAACTTCATATCGTCTAACAAACCACCCACATTGTGATGGGTCTTGATGGTTTGTGATGGACCCTTGAAAGAAATGGATTCAATCACATCAGGATAAAGGGTACCTTGAAGAAGATATTCGATTTCAGAGCCGTCTTTTGGCTTAATTTCACCAGCAACTCTTTCAAAAACGTGAATGAAAGTGTGACCAATAATCTTTCTCTTCTTTTCAGGATCAGTGATACCCTTAAGGTTGTTTAAGAACTCATCACCAGCGTCAACAACAGTTAAGTTAATACCAAGACCTTCATCAAGAGTCTTCTTAACATTGACAGTTTCGTTCTTTCTCATCAAACCATTATCAACGTAAATGGCGTGGAATCTGTCACCGATGGCTTCCTTCATTAATTTAGCACCAACAGTGGAATCAACACCACCAGAAACGGCACCAATAACTTCAGCAGTTGGGCCAACCAATTGTCTAATTCTCTTGATTTCGGTGTCAATAAAATTTTCCATAGTCCAGTTTTGTTCAGCCTTACAGATCTTGACTGCGAAGTTCTTTAAAAGAGTCTTACCTTGAAGAGAGTGAGTGACTTCAGGGTGAAATTGAAGACCAAAGATTTGCTTAGAGGTGTGGGCAACACCGGCAAATGGAGAGTTACCTGAGGTAGCAACGGTCTTGAATCCAGTTGGCAAAGCGGTCAACTTATCGTGGTGAGACATCCACACTTGAGAGTTGTCGACACCCTCAAACAAAGGACATTCATTGTCAACAACATTCACAACTGCTGGACCATATTCTCTCTTTTCACCTCTACCGACACCCTTACCGTTAATCCATGCCAATTCTTGCATACCGTAACAGATACCCAAGATTGGAACATTTAAGTCAAACACGGCTGGATCAACATGTGGAGCATCTTCTGCAAAAACTGAGTATGGACCACCTGAGAGGATCACACCCACTGGTTTGAATGGAAGCTCAGAGATCTTTTGAGTACATGGTAGCATTTCTGCGTAAACATTGAATTCTCTCAATCTTCTGATGATCAAATGGGAATACTGTGACCCAAAATCCAAAACCAAAATGGTGTTAAACACCTGGTGAGCTGGAGCAACTTCTGCTTCTGTAGACATGCCGTATTTCTTGTTGTCAAAAAAGAGACACTTTGGAATAATTAGAAGATTCAACCTCTAAAATTTTTTTTTTCCATCATAGTCAAAAAAAAAAAAAAAAAGAAAGGTGAAAATTTTTGATTACAAAAATTCGGAGTCAAGTCACGTGATTGATTATTACAGAAGCACTATAAAAAGGACTTAGCTAAACTATTAATGGTGTTTAAAGAGTATGGCTCAACTGTTAGCCGTTATTTTTTGTTAATAGATTGATAGATGCCAAGAATGTTGCCATCGTATGGATTCGCTTTTGAGTATTCGATCAATTCTTTTAATAAAATCTTTAATGAGTCAGCGGCCTCTCTTGAAGTTTGAAAGCTAAACGCAATTCTGAAACCAGATATTTTGAGATTGTGCTTCTCACTCAATGTGTCAATCATGTTAGGGTCAATTTTGTTTTTGTGCTGGTCTAAGAAAATGAAACCAGTGTCAACAGGTAGTTCTAAGTGGTAACCCAGCGAGGCGGCATAATCACCAACCTCCTTAGCAAGGGCGTGAGCGTTGGCAATCAGTGGCCAGTTCTCATCGATAGCAATAGCGCCCATTCTAGCAAGAATACCCGACTGTCTGATTCCGCCACCGTTTTGCTTTTTGAAATGGTTAGCTTTTTGGATAAAGCCAGTTGAACCCACTAAAACGGAACCTACAGGTGCTCCGAGTCCCTTTGATAAGCATAGTGAAATTGAGTCAAAAAGGTCACCGTATTCACTCAGTGAAACACCAGTGGCAATAGAAGCATCCCAGATTCTGGCTCCATCCAAATGCAACCTGATACCGTTGTCACGGCACCAGCAGCTGATCCTCTTGATCTCCTCGATTGGATGCACCACGCCGTGAATTGTATTCTCTAGGGACACCACTTTTGTAGGAGCTGCATGAATGTTACCGTCATCGTAAATGAAGTTTTCTAGAATGTCTTCTAGAGTCATATAAAGACCATTTTTCGGTTTGACTGGCGTCACCATGGCCTGCGATAATGTTGCTAGCCCGCCAGCTTCGTGTACGTAGATGTGAGCCCTATGATCACACAAAACAGAGTGCGGAGGCTGTAACAAGTGAGTCCGAATCCCCAATTGGTTAGACAGTGTTCCAGAAACGCAAAATAAGCCCGCTTCATGTCCTGTTAATTTGGCAACCTTTTCTTCTAAGTCTAATGTGTCTTGATCTTCGCAGTAAACAGAATCTCCAAGGGAAGCTTTGGTAACAGACGCCAACATGCTACTTGTTGGCGTAGTGAATGTATCGCTACGAAATTCGTTGTGATTGATTGCCTTAGACATGGTTTGGTAACACTATTACCGGTCAGCAAGCTACAGTAGTAAATAAACCACAGTGGCGTAGTTAGTATTAATATATCTAACTCTTATCTATATGAATCGGGATTTCTCTTTCTGGCGTTTTTCACTTCACGAAAAAATGGAATCTCCTCAAATGCAGCTATTGTAATTATTGAAACTGGCAAATGAGTAGAGGCGTGTTGATAGCTATTGAAGGGTTGGATAGAACAGG
The DNA here is from genome assembly GCA_030570395.1 of Saturnispora gosingensis. Classification (NCBI taxonomy): domain Eukaryota; kingdom Fungi; phylum Ascomycota; class Pichiomycetes; order Pichiales; family Pichiaceae; genus Saturnispora; species Saturnispora gosingensis. The sequence goes on from JAJLVU010000004.1 coordinate 346,646, forward strand.
TAAAACCACACAAACCAATCGATTGTTGAGAAAGCTTGAAGACTTGAAGTTGCAAAACACTCTGATTAAATTTCCACAGAGAGAAACAAATATCGGGCAACTAATTAATAGATACCTCTGTGACAAGACTTTCGAGCTAAGTGACGAGGCGGCACATCTACTTTTTAGTGCCAATAGATGGGAATTGGTTCAGGAGATAAAAAGCCTGTTAGACTTGGGCCATATAGTTATCTTGGATAGATATGTCTACTCCGGAGTTGCATACTCGTCGGCCAAGGGTCTTGATTTTGAATGGTGTTTAAACCCGGACAAAGGATTGCCTAAGCCAGATGTGACTATCTTTTTGAAATTCAAGGAAGATTTGAATTCAAAAAGAGACGGATTTGGTGCCGAAAGGTACGAAATAGAGGAATTTCAGCAAAAGGTAAAAGTTGAATTTGAAAAGTTTGAAGGTGAAAGCAACTGGAAGCCTCTTTTTGTGGATCACAAGTCGATTGATGAAGTGGAAGCGGATATCTGGAAAGTTTTGCAACCATACATCAATGGAGTGGAACATCCGCTGGATCATTTTTAGAATTTGCTATAGACAGTTTAATAAAAATAACAGTAATAAAGATACACAAAATTTGATAAAATACAAATACTAAATCAAAAGGTTAAAATAAACGAAACCTTAAACACTGACATTTATTATAACACAAAAAGTAGCTATTAAGGGGGAAGCGTCTAGTGTATTTTCTTTTCAAACGAAAGAAAGGTTAGCATAGAAGGCCAAGACTGAAGCAAAGATAGTTTCAAAGATAACCCAGTTGCCAAAAATTTCTCTCAAGGCCGCAAAACCAATGAAGATGCCGTGAACCAAAGTCTGGGTGAAAGTAGCAGCACTGAAAAGCGAATACCAGTTGTATTTGGCTTCCAGGATCAAAATATCAGCTGGAATGGTTTCTTTGAAAACAATGACAGCAATAAACAACTTTGCTAGCGCATAAGTGAAAGCGTCGTACTGGAATTCATAAGTAAAATTAATGTAATATGAGCCTAAATTTGGAAGAACGTAGGCGGAGAGAAGCCAGATACCAACGGCGTAGGAGTTTTTCAATGTGATCATTTCAGTGTCAGGAACGTTAAAATTTTGGACAAGTGCAGGAATATATTGGGACACCTTTGGAGATAGGTAATGGTTTAATTTGGTTGATTTGTAGATTTGGGAAATCAGATAAATTGTTTGCAAACGGAAAGCGATCTCATTAATTGAAAATGGATCGGAGAGGTAATCTCTCAATTCTAAGCTTTTGTACTCAATGTACTCAACGATGTTTCCGTTTTGGATGGCTTCTGATAAAGTGGTGGCGTACACAAAATCATATTCGTCATCGTCGGAGTCCAACTCAGAAAAGTCTTCAGAATCTTCAGAATCTTCTTCTTCAGAATCTTCTTCTTCTCCTTCTCCCCCTTCTTCTTCAACCTGTTCCCCTTCCTCTCCTTCATCGGAGTCGTCTTCCTCCGAGTCTTCTGCCTCTCCTTCCTTAGAAGTTTCGCTCGTTTCCTCGGAGTCCTCCTCGTCAACTTCCTCTTCTACCTTTTCAGCAGCCCTCTTCAAGCTGTCAGCAAGCTTGAGCACCTCAATTGTTTCAAAATACTTGGAGTTTTCATCAATTTCTGGGGCATTTAGTAAAAGATGGGCCTTGATTGTCTCAAGAATATCCTTTTTGACTCTACATGTGGATATATCTACATCTAAATCAGACGCTATTTCCATCAATTGATTCTTCGTCTTCTTGCTTAACGACATGTCTTATTTTTAAATGTTTATCTTTATATATGGGGAAGAGATGTTGATCCCCCGTTGTTGTCATTTTTATCAGAAGCATTTTTCCTCATACCAAGAAAATCTTAAGTTTACATATTACCTAAAACGGCAATTCGTTAATGTTTCAGCTCTGTAACGCCAATAGTTCTTCCTGATAGGGTCCAGATCGGTTTCCATCTTGTGGCATAGCTGCAAGGCTTCTTCATTTTTCTTTTGGCTTGCCAAAATGTTGATCTTGAGTTCCAAAGCCGGCACTGACATTTTCGAAGTGCCAATCTCTAGAACACTTTCAACAGATTCAGAGTTGAGACCCTTACTCATCAACCCCTTTATGTAGAGCCAGACACTTGGGTTAGTGGGAGCTAATTGAGCAAAAGGCATCGCCCACTGAAGTTCTTCGTTCAAATCACTCGTTAAAACAAATAATCTGTGATTCCATGCCGAGTTATTTCTAACGTCACTACGAATTAACTCCTCAGTTATCAACAGCTCTTGCTGGTCACCAAACAGGTTGAAAAAACGTACCATCCAGCGTTTGTGAGTCCACACGTGGTAGTTCTTTTCGTCGTTTGAGATCATTTGATTAGTAATTTCGTACTCGGACTTTAAATCATAGAGTGATTTGTCTTGATTGTAGAATCTGGTGACCAGATGCCTAATAACGTTTTCCTTATAGTTCCATATCTGATAGTTTTTCTCGTTGTTCAGCGCACGTTCATTGCACCAATCCAGTTCTTCTAACAAATCAGCTTCACTGCTAATTGCTTTGACAATGTTTAACCTGAACTCCCATGCTGTATAATTGGACGGCACTTTACTAATAACTTGGTCTGTAATCTTTAATGCTCTTGGAGAGTGTTCTTGTAGTTTTATTAAGGCATTCATTCTCGTTATCATCAAAGTGAACTCTTCACTATAAAGAATTTTCATTAGATTGACATCTTTCAGCTCCGGACTTTCAATTGGCAGTAACTCCAAGTCACTGTAATCAAAAATTTCTGTACTCATAAGCTCTATGCTATGTCTCCTACACCGACAACAGGTTATAACTAGGGTAGATATAAGTGGTTAAAAATTTCATCGTTCATTTTTTTAGTGAATTTACCATATTCAGCAAACTGAATGGGACTCAAAATTAGTAAACTATGTAAGGGTGTTTCTGTTTAGCCGGTAGAATTTGAGAAGCTTGATATGGTACTTATAAGAAGTTTTCTGAGATTTCACCGTTAAAGTGCTTAACTCCAGTAATACAGCAAAAACGCAGAAATAAATTTTATTATATTCATAATTATATTATATAATGTTTAGTGTGGTCATTTTCTGGATTTACAGTCGTCACAGTACCATTCGCCCTTCGGTAGCTCTTTGAGTCCAATACAAGGCAAGTGGAACCATTCCCTTTCACAATTTTCGCCATCACAACCCACCATCTCACCATAAGATACCTGTTGACAGTAGCAGTACAATGGCTCGCCCTCATATTCCTCAACTTCTGCAGCAGTAGTCAAGGCCTTTGTTCTGGATGTAGATCGCGTGTGCGTGTTGCCATTGCTGGTCTCCTTCACGGCCTCCTTTTTAGCCTTTGATAGAGAAGCTCCATTTGTGTTACCGCTTGTTGTACGTGTTCTCTTGGAGTTGGATTTGAACTCTTCGTCCGACTGTGCATGTTTCTTACGCTTCACGGTGCTGGACTTATTTGTGGAGGTTGTAGAAGAGACATTTGCTGCAGCTGCAGCACTGGCTGAAGCCTTTGGTTTCCTTATATGACTATTAGAATGGCCATTAGTTTTGTTAGCTGGTAAACCGCTACCATTGCTGTTGCTGTTGCTGTTGCTGTTGTTATTAGTTGAGGGCACTGGCGAATCTTCAAGATTTGAGTCGTAGTCATCCTCAAACCCGTTCCTCACTCTCCTGGCAGCAATGGCCTCTCTACGGGTCTCACTGCGTTGCTGCTGCACTGTCTTTGGTTCACTGACTTTCATGCATGGTTCCCACATCGGACCGATTCTCACGAGTTCAGGAATCTCCTTAGAAACAGCCATGTCAAATGACTGCTCGATCCTTCTCGAGTGCTTCAAACAGTTGTCAGACGCTATTGTAGCCACGTGCATCTTCTCTTCTAAACATGGCATCAGCTCCTTGATGCAGTCTTTGATCGCAATCAAAATCTTTGGCCTCTTAGGGTGGTCTTTCTTCATTTCCAGAAATCTTTTGATGTAAGCCTTCAAATACGGGATCGTGTGCACGCACTTGGCATCGATCTCCCTCAATAGTGTGAAATAGGACACTATATCGTTCGGAAACTCCGCAAGCGCATCTGTTAACTCGTTTAGTCCTGGGCATATGTTGGTGACCGTAGGCGATTTGATAACTCCTGTGTGCATTTGAGAGTTCAGTGTTGGCATATCTATATTGTAGCAACGCAATCCTACTCTGATTCCTCCGTGCAAAATATATTGGAGAATGAATTTTTTGTGTACATAAGATAACTATAAATATGCTTCAAACCTTTTAGTTTTCTGCTTAGTGCGAAGAGCATTCCGTCACAATCGTAAATCAATTGCACTGTGTTTTCTTCTTCGATATGTACTTGTTAATTTATTTGCACCGACTTGCTGAACAGCTTTCTGATGGGCTGTTCTGCTTGAATTTGGGTGAAACCACTTAGAAAGTGGAATGCCAACTTGGGTTAGATTCTGCACTAGCCAGTAACACATCATAAACCAGCGATTTTGTACTGGCGTAGCAAAAAAAAGATGGGCCAAGATTATTTTTGCCCTACTCGTTTTCCGTGATGTTTATTCAAGAAAAAGGTCCCCATTTTTATCAGAACTTTGTGTATACACCAAAGACAAAGCCAGATAAAACAGACGATCGTGAGAAGGTAGATGTCAGTACATCTACAAAATTAGTTTTTTTCAATATTTACCGCTATTTTAACAGCGGTGCTATTGTCTAATGTAGGTATTATCTTTGCTTTTTTAAATAGTTGTGATTCAGCTGCCATACCTGTAGATAAGTAGGTTAGGACGGATGTCCAACTGCTGATGGTAAAGTATATGACCTAGATTTGTCGTGGTGAGATGTCAGCAGTGCTCTCAAAAAAAGGGATGAGATGGCCTAACATACAATGTATCATAAGCCCTCGCTGCTCACCCGAAGGTTAGGGACGCTTATTTATCACCGGTGGTTACAGATTTAGTTTATGTTGGAGAAGGTGAGCCTCTGCTAGAAATTTAGTGGCGCTATTGCTAGTATGGAAAGGACTTGAGACGGGTATGTATGTGGAACTCGATCGTTAGTTGTTGAGACTGGAGTAACGGAAACTACTCTATTAGCACTAAAATAAACTGTGATTATGTATCTTTTTCCACGTTGGTAACTGTTGCTGGTGCCGGATGGTGTACGTGACAGAAAGTGTCAGGAATATTTAAATCTCTTACAAACATTTTGCATCTTAAACGTGATATTGATGGTAGATGGTTGGGCACCGACCTGGCTCTGTAGTTTGACACCCAGTATGGGTGGGAGTAAGCGATTCTACAGTTTTGTTTGCTGATGATCTATGCATACTTCCTCCGTGATAAATTGTAGTTACTTGGATCTTGGTACTTCCTCGCTGCTTTGCTTTAGCAGATTAGACATTAGTGAGCTCAGTTTACTTGTAGAATAGTAAAAGTGGATAACTATTTACTCAGGGCATAGTTTTTCTGTAAAACTAACACTTTCAAAGATGTGCAAAGCCTAGGCAGCGAGTGTGTACACTAATGTACCCTCTTGATTAAAATACAGTTGATAAGACTGTGTTGTGGTTAGATAATGGATAATTCTACTAAGCCAAACTGCCACTATGTACGTATTGGCTGGTGGTAGATATGCGAACGGACACAAAAGAAACAATAAGCTGCTATGCATATTGGTTGATTGCAGCGCACGTATTAGGCTATTTTTAATAGCTTTGATGAACTATAGAAAAATTCGTTTATTATGCCACTACAATCATTCGTCTTTACTCACGCTGGGTTTGACGTTCTTGATCACCAATGCTCAATTTGCATCTTGGAATGCGGTAATGATAAGTGTAAAAAACCTATTTTAGTTGTTTTAAATAATATAAAGATAATAAAATAAAGAGGAAACAGTAGTTACTGTTATAGTAGAATATCGATTATATGAATAGCGTGTAAGTTATAATTAGTTTGAATTCTATTGGAGGAATACCCGTTAGCTATAAGTACTCCAATAGACATGATAGCAACGGAATGGATTCAAGCATACTGTTGCTCAGGAGTATTAATGCAATATGCATGTATTGTGTTAATACATTAAACCTTACATGTAACTCTCCATTGTTATGTACACTAACGTGTTATGAGTGTTACATGGTTAACTTAGTATGTACTACATATAGTGATCATACGTTAGCAATATGTATGTTGTACTTTATGCTTCAACGTTAAATATCTTAATTAATAACTGAGCATACTTGATTACCACTTTTTTTGACATAAAAGCTCACAAAATAACCATCCTTATGACATTTATGCTTTGACAAAACTAACTTTCATATTGAAGAAAAACAATACCAATTCTACAAACAAGATAGCACGGCTTGGTAACACTATATGTTACAAAGCCGTGCTAGGTTATTTGTAGAATTGGTATCGATTTTAATCCATCCAAAAGTTAATTCTTTATAAATATAAATATCATGAGCAAGGTCCTTTTGTGAGCTTTTTATATTGTTTCGTTTATCAAGCAAATGTGGAAACATCTGACTTGCGATCTCCTGATCACCTGGTGCTTCGGTCGACAGAACCTCGTGCCGGAGATACTGTTAAATCCTTTAATAGATACGGTTTCCGTTAAGTGCCAGATGCTTCTCCATTTTGCGAGTTGCTCATTCACCAATTTAAGTGGGAAGTCTATTCACGTGACTAGTCGTTCTTACTTCGTAACACTATAACGATCAGTGGGTTTGGCCGAGTGGTCTAAGGCGTCACGTTTAGGCCGTGATATCGAAAGATGCAAGAGTTCGAACCTCTTAGCCCACACTTCCGATCATTTTTTTTGAAACTTTTTTTTCCATTTTTCTTTTTCTCTGTTTGGGCTTCTAGAACAACGGAGCGGTTTTTGTGGTAGGGTTCTATTCTTCTTCTTAAATTGTTTTATCATAATATCTGACAAGATATAGCATCGAAAGAAAAATTAACATCGACAAATTAAATGCCCAACAATCGGGTGTTGTTCCATTTGACGTGCCTAGGATCATCAGGTGGTCCGTTGGACGGTAAGACAAGTGCGTTTCTCATTAAACCAGCCAAGGTAGGATACAGGGAAATTGTGGAATCGAGGCACAAGTCGTGTCTTGTGGCATTCGAAGCAGGATCGGGATTGGCAGCGATCACAGAAACGGTGAAGAATTCAGGTTGTGCTGACAACTATCTCATAGATCTATATTCCGACAAATGTTCCACTGCAGACCTGATAAACAAAAAAAGCTTGCAAATAGCCACGGGGGTGTTTGACGAGGCGCTCGGAGCAGGCTCCTGCAGCTGCCAGCAGATGGCGTACCAAATCAGCAACGCAATTTCACAATATCTAATCTCGCATTCGCATTTAGACCATGTCTGTGCCTTGGTGTTGAACTCGCCAAGTCTAACGGCCAAGGGTTCAAAGAAAATCATCGGCCTCGAAGAGGTTATTCGTGGCCTACATGAACACCTTTTCAACAATATTGTGTGGCCCGACATGATCTCTATGGGTTACATCGACGTCAAAATTTTGGAACGATATCAGCAAAACGTGAAGGTCAATGACTATTTTAAAGTGAAAGTGTACCCGTTATCGCATGGTTTACGCGCCAATGGTGAGATGTACATCAGCTCTGCATTTTTGCTAAGTGACATCACATCGAACTACTCAATTCTTGTTTTTGGTGACGTGGAAAGCGACTCCTCAAGTGGCTCTGATTTCAATTCAAGGATCTGGAACGATATTCCATCTTACATCAACAGGGGTCTATTGAACTCAATACTAATAGAATGCTCAACAGTGGACAGACCGCCTCCCCTATATGGGCACATGACACCCTCGACACTATTTGAAGAATTAATGAAACTAAGAAAGGCTTGCATTGACTACTCAGAAAAAGACACCTCCAATTTGAACGCTGACAATAGCTACTATGAATCCTATCCAAACCAACCGCTAGATGATTTTAATGTAATTATAACTCACGTTAAAGAAACGAATGATGATCGTAATCCAAGGAAACAAATATTAGACAAATTAAACCAATTAAATGTTCAATATAATACTAAGCTAAATTTTTCAATGGCTCTTCCTGGAATTACCTACGTTTTATAAATAAACTGTTTGTTGATTTTAAATATATTCCTTTATATCAGTTAATTTGAAAATTATACTATAAGAAAAGAACTTTTATCTTTGTGGAATACCATAACCAGTAATATCCTTAGCAAACCCCCAATTCATGTTTTCAACTTCAACATCCTTCTCAATGTCTATTGATTTGGTTGATGTGCTAACAACACAAAGGGTATAGTTTTTCCAAGATCTGGCATCCCTGTAATATAAAACCTTCATGCAATCCTTGATAGCTTGTATGGCATCTTCTTTACTTAGCTTTTGAGCATCTTCTTCTGTTTCAACCTTCTTTCTCAATAATGGGATCGCTAAATGTGTACCAAACCCAGTTGCTAGTGAAGGAGATGCAAATGAAACACCTAGTAAATCTACATACTTCAAAAATGTTTCATCGTTGTCGTCTAACCCTGCAACCAAAATGGCATTCCATAAAGGATTCATCTTCGATCTTCTATTGTACATTACTCTTGTTAAATATTCGTGAACGTGATTGGCTTTCAAGTGACTGTTTTCCATATCGTAGCTGTCTTCCACTAATAAATCATCCAATAATCGTTGAATGTATTGGAAATCACTAATATCACCACTTATACCAACAACAACATCATTACCAACTTTGAAAATACGTTGTAGGTCCGTCAGCTTCAAAAGCGAACCATATGCACCCATTGTATCTGCTGCCATCACAACACCATCGTTATACTTGATTGCAACGACTGATGTACCTGTAATCATAGGTTGCTGGGTATGCATCGTTGGAAACTCTGAATTACTTGAGGCTTCTTTTAAGTGTTGCTTTCCCGCATGGGCAATTTGATAGTCGTAAGATCCATAGACATTGTCTGATGGTCTACCCCAGTGATATGGATCGTGATTCATTGTTAAATTAAGTTGCAGATGAAGTTAACATTAATCAAGTGGCAAAATTTCAATTTCACTCTCCTCCTTTTTTTTTGTGTGTGTATCAAATGAATTGAAGTTTCCGACTCTTCCCACTTTTACTGCAATTTTAGACCCCCAAAGTCCATAGCCTTGAAGAAACAATGAGAAGCACTGCCAGAACACTTGCCACATATGTACCAATGATCAAGTTTGTTGGTGGCCCACACAAGGGTCATGCTGTTAAGGCCACCGTTCATGCCTGTGCTCCAGAAAATCTTTCACCAAGTCACAGAGCCGAAACGCCAGCTTTTGTTGCCAATATGGTTTTCCAGTCAAGAAATAACCTTTCTAAGAGATTCAGATACAGGCAACCAGAAGATTTGGAAATTGATAATGTTTTAACAGGTGGTGCCGAAATTATCTTCAAGCAAATTCATTAATTCTGCTTCTTGTCATATAAATATCTTATCTCCCATCATATCCTCCTTTTAGTTAGTTTATTCCACTTTTATTACATTTTTTATTACTTATTTATTTATTTACACACACATACATATACATAAAAAACAGTACTTCAACAATTAAAATTACAAAAATTATGAGATGTGCTTCAACAGTCTCTTGTAAGATAGGTTCCTTTTCAGTTCGTCATTATTTTTTATCGATTGCATCAACCTTTCAAAGTTATCCATATAACTTTCGACTTGTTCCATGTTTGGAGAAAATTTAATATCAAATTTACTTAACATGATGAACCTGTGAATACAGTATAGGGCAACCATGAACACCTCATATGCTGTACCATCAGTAACGGTGATAACACTAGTTCTTATTCTGGTAATGAGCCTGTTATATTTCCAAACATACATTTCAACTAATCTTTTAAAAGCATAGTTTTTCATGATTTCCTTTTCACCTCTCGCCCGTGTGCTGATAACAATAATGTTGATATTGGTTTTGAACTTATCTTTGGTGTGAAAATTTACCAAAAAGATTGTGTTGTTTTCAAATAGCAAAGGAAAAATTTCATTGGAGTGATCAACCTCTAGTAATTCATCAAGTTCATCTTCATTGAACTCACGCTTTGTTTTTCTTGTAAAAGCGACAAAGAGATGTTCTCTAATTAATAGTGCCCATTTTTCGAGATCATTCTCATCCTTTTTCAATTTCAAATTAGTTTGTTTACTGTGTGTCCAATTTTCAATTGTTTCTAATATAATATCAATCTCATTTTTACCTTCTCCAAATGAATTCATTTGAAGTAATTTTGAAAAGGAATGTGGTAGCCTCTTCTTGAATAACGAGTGCATGTCCTTTTCTCTCTCTTCCTTTTTGACAACAGGTTCTTTCGCTGGTGATTTTACGACTTTTGTATCACCTGAGTTTGCTTTCATTTCTGTTTTGATTTGCTTACTATTGGATAAAGGTTTTTTAGGGACATTTTGCTCCTTCTGATATTCTAGCCCTTCTGCCGCAGACTCATCATCTTCCAATTCATCAAGATCAATAGGTTGCTCAAATGAGCCGTTGAGACTTCTTAATCTCTTTGCAGGCGGGACTTGAGGGTTAGAACTCATCTGATCACTTGACCGGCTATTGCTCTTTCTGGAATCCTTCCTTGCTTCCTTCTTGGTCTCTTTCTTGGTCTGAACCTTTGGTTCCTTCTTTATCTCCTTCTTGATTTCTTTCTTAAATTCTTTTTCTACTAGCGGCTGCTTTGATTCGGTATCCAAATCTGATTCTGACTCCAGGTCCGATATTTCATCATTGTTGGGTCCATTGTCAACCTCTCCGATGCTTTCGTCTTTGTTAAGACCGATGATATTATTATTATTTATGTTGTTGTCATCAGTTTTAGTACCGACTTTTTGTATTTCCGTTGATTCCTTTATTTCTGTTGGCTTTTTAGTTTCTACTGGCTGGGGTAGTGTTTTTCTAAAACTTGAATCTGCATTAATAACGTATGGAACTAAGTCACTGACATCGAATTGTCTTGGGGTTGTTGAAGGATCACAAAAAAGTTTAATCAGTGTATCAGGTCTTAAGCAAAAAGTAAGAACAATAGTCAGCAGATTAATTCCGTTGTCTTCATTTGTAGGATCTAACAACTCATTACAGAATTTGGGGTATTGGAGTGCTTCCTTAGTGACCTTTGACTTAAAATGGGAGATAAACTGCTCAAATTCAATGCATGTTTCCACTGGAAAACCAATTTTGGAGTTTTTGGAGCAGTTAATAAGAATGATCTTGTTATGTGGATTGATACCCACCACTAGATGCCACTGGTTTTCCCATTTGAAAGGGTGAAGCCAGATATCCACGTCTTCTTCGTTGTGTGACTTGGGACCAAAATTTTTGAGTGATCTGAACACTCCAATCGTAATGTCTTTAGATTCCGGCTCATACCATCTGTTTAGAATTATGTTGATGTTGTGATAGATGGTGTCATCAGACCACACACGTAACGTTGGATCGTGTTCCACCTCGGTTATATCCATCGACATGCCAGTGATATCATATTTGACTACCTTTGACATTTAAGAGAAAGATGTTTCTTGTTTAATCTGTCAAGATGTTAGTACAGTTGTTCTTTGTAGAATGTTCGCCCTAATTGTGTTGCGAAGCTTAATGGTTCCCAATTTATCGGATTATGTAAGGGAATGGAAAGAACGATGAAAACTGGGGGAGAAAGTACATTACATCCCTCATTCGCTTTCACTAATGAGTGACGTTCTAAAACCAACTCCATCGATCCAATGTTTTGCATTTTTTACATACGATCAAAAACTTGTGTATCAGTTCAAATGGCCTTATATAACAAGGAGTTTGTTACACAAAGAAAACATCGTTGCCGTGTACGCTCTATTTCTCAGCGTCCCTCACTGGCCCCACCGTGTTTTGCATTTTTTTCGCTTACTGGGAGATGAATTATTTGTTTGATGCACAAACCTTATGCTGCGCAAATGGCTTTCGACTCAGCGGCTAATTATTGATTCAGGGATGATGTCGCTTTGTTATTAAGTTTAATCTGTAGTAACACATTCATTATTCAGCAACCTAAACCCAATTAAACTTTTACCATATTTTGCTAATTTTCCTACCAACACATAGCTGCCCATTGAAATTCGCTACCACCTGGACCAAAAAAAAAGTTTATGGGGGGAAGGGGGTTCTATAGCTAAAAAGAGCATTCATTAAGAATTCATGGTCAAGCACTTGTTTCAACACGTTCAAAATTGAGCATTTGGCCAAGTGGTCAATTGCATCTCATTTTTTTTAAGTTTTTGGATCGAATGCTAAAAGTGCCTTTTTTTGCTCCAAAATTCAAAAAATTTCCTAGGTGCGAAAATTTGCCTTCGATGATTTCAAACAATCTCTCTATGAGTTCCTCTCTTTCTTACACAGCCAATAGGGAGATTGTTAAACACGAAACGGTTTTTACAAGGTGGTAGCTAAGAGCATTTCCATTAAGGCTATTTCGTAGAAAACTGAATACATATATACACTCCTTTTTTTTTGCAATCAATCAATAAGGTGACAGAACACTGCATCCCTTTGAAATTAATAAATTAGGAAAGGTTAAAACAAAGATCAAGTTTATCTAAAAGTATACACAGTAGCAATTGCTGATTTTGAATAAGTTTCAAGAGCTCCTATACTTGTTCCGCACAATCCAGTTAAGCATTCCTTATTAATTAAACAGTTTGGAGACGAGACAGAAAAAAACGAATCTAATAATAGAAAGTTTGACATATCTAGAGTATGAGTAACTTTAACAAGAACAACAACAACCAGCAGGATGGATTTGAGACGGTGAAGACTACCGGTAAACAGCCACGTATGATTCATGTGGCACACAGGAAATCTCCAAGTGAGCTCACATCTTTGATGCAAGAACAGCTCAATTTGCAGCGTCAACTGGAGTTGGTTCAGGTGCAACAGCAACAGCTCTTGCAACAACAACACCAATTGAATCAAAAGGTGCAATCTCAGACATCCGGCTTCATTTATCAAACGCCAAAGGGCCATCACAGGAAGACCTCTAGCAATTTCCAGAACGATTACGAAAATTTCTCCTCACCTAGATCATCATCACACAGAAGATCCCAATCATCAATTTCTTCTGTGAATGGTGCTCAAGGTCCGGGACACTCCAGAAGACATTCTTTGGGTTTAGCAGAAGCCAAAAAAGCTGCTGCTGAAGTTCAGGCACAAAGAAATGGCTATTCTCCTTCAAAGCTTTCCCTATCAAGAGCAGGTAAAAATGAAGAATTGGATTCAAATACTTTAATGGTTCCTCCATCTTTTAGATTCCCTGATGACGATTCAAGATTGGGGCATTCAAGATCAAGATCAAACGTTTCTGATAAATCTCCTCAAAGAAATTTTCAGTTTCCTCCAAAGGACAATGATTCAACCTCGAGTACCGAATTCTTAGTTCCGCCTCAACCCTCATTTGCAGAGAAGCGCCAATCGGGTCTTTACTCTCATAAATCAACATCCTCTGACATTAATAGTAACTGGAGAAAATCAGGCTCTTTCTCTTCTCAAAATGATTCAGGATTTGTACCAAGCCACAGACCAAGAGGTTCTTACGGTGGGTCAGTGTCATCTATTTCTCAATTCAATTCTCAAGGCAGAAAATCCCTCTTTGCTCCTTATTTGCCTCAAAGCTCTTTACCTGATTTGATCAATGAAGGTAAATTAGTTATTGGTACTTTACGTGTTAATAAAAAGAACAGATCTGATGCTTACGTCTCAACTGACGGCTTACTAGATGCAGATATTTTTATTTGTGGTTCAAAAGACCGTAATAGAGCTCTCGAAGGTGATGTTGTTGCTGTCGAATTGTTGGTAGTTGATGATGTTTGGTCATCTAAGAGAGAAAAGGAAGAAAAGAAGAGAAGAAAGGATTCCAAATTTAGTTCTGATATCAACGATGATGTTCATAATGATGCTTCTACTCTATCATCTTTTGATTTAAAAAAGAGCTCAAGCTCAGGCTTAAACAGAAAAGGTTCCTTAAAACAAAGACCAACACAGAAAAAAAATGATGACGTTGAGGTTGAAGGTCAATCTTTATTGTTAGTTGAAGAAGAAGAAATTAATGATGACGTGAAACCATTATATGCAGGTCACATCGTTGCTGTTGTTGATCGTATTCCTGGTCAGCTATTTGCAGGCACACTCGGTTTATTAAGACCTTCTCAAGTTGCCAAGAAAGATCAAAATGATAACGAAGAGAGGCCAAGACCGAAAATTGTTTGGTTCAAACCAATTGATAAAAAGGTACCTTTGATCGCTATCCCGACCGAGCAAGCTCCTAAAGATTTTGTTGAAGACCACGATAAATATGCAAATCAGACATTTATTGCTTCCATCAAGAGATGGCCAATTACATCCTTGCATCCATTTGGTACCCTTGTTTCAAGATTAGGTGATCAGGATGATCAAGATGTTGAAGTTGAATCGATATTAAGAGACAATAATTTCATGTGTGATGAATATGATGAAGATAAAGAGCAATATATGAATGAATTTTCAACTAGTGAACAAATTATTCAAAAGTCGATCAATCAAAGAAGAAGCTTAAACAGTGAATATGTTATTGCATGCACTCAAAATGGAGACTTCTCGGATCATGCCTTCCATATTAAGGGCCTCGAAGATAATAAGATTGAACTAGGTGTTCATATTTCTGATATAGCAGAGTTTGTTACAGGCAATTCGGGACTAGACAAAAGAGTGAAAAAAAGATCTCACGGTGTTTTTCTTCCTCAGAAGAATGTCAATTTGTTCCCAGATGTTTTGAATAGGGAAATTTCATTCGACAAAGGTAAACTTTCTCCTGCTTTATCAATAATATTTGAAATTGATTTGACATCCTTCGAAACTGAAGACATATGGATGGGCGAAACTCTTGTTCAGCCTAATGTTTTGATTGACTATGAACAAGTTGACAAAATACTTGATAATAATAATGATGAAACTGCAAAAGATGTTATTGATGATGAAGGCAAAAATGGTGTTACAATTGAAAACAAAAATGAATCTGCTGTTTCTCGTTATATTGAAACGTTATCTCATATCTCGTCAAACTTGAAACAAAAAAGATTAACGAACTCTAAACTGAACTACTTTTCAACATTACCTTTGTTAGATCAACTAGATGACGAGCCAGTGAAATTAACTCTCAATATTTATGATAAAATTAAGTCAACGTCAATGTTCAACGAAATCTTTCAGAATGTAAATGCCGCAGTGGCCCAAAAGATACACACTGCCCTTGGTGACTTTGCATTGCTTCGGAAGTTTGCTTTACCAACGCTTACTAAATTCGAATATCATGAGAAAAAGATTAAGCATTTTGGTGTGAATTTGGACACAACAAACTCTAAAACATTCTTAAATTCAATTTTGAATATTGATGATCCAATCAAAAGGGAAGCTGTTGAAACTATTTTAATGAAATCTATGAGCAAAGGTAAGTACATTCTTGCTGGTAAGAATGATCAAGATACATTAAGTCATTACTTGTTTAACTTCCCGGTTTACACTCATTTTGTTGCTCCATTGAGACGTTATGCAGATATAATTGTTCATAGACAATTGAAACATGTAATCAATAAAACAATCAAAGATTATGTTGAAGATATTGACTCATTAAAGTTAGTTGTTGACTATTGTAATTTTAAGAAGGATTGTGCGAAAATTGCCCAGAATCAAGCAATCCATTTATTATTATGTCAAACAATCAATGATATGAGCTCGAAGTCAGGTCAAGTTCTCTGCACCGGTATTGTTATTCAAGTTTATGAATCATCGTTTGATGTTTACTTGCCAGAGTTTGGTATTGAAAAAAGAGTTCATGGCGATCAATTGCCATTGAATAAGGCTGAGTTTGATAAAATTGACAGCAGATTGGAACTCTATTGGAAGCCAGGAGTTGATTCAGCAACATACATCCCGCGAGATGAAACCGAACCGCTGTCTTATCGTAATTCGATCAAAAACAAACATAGAGGTTCAACTAATGAAACCTCTTCTGAAGAGACTAAGATTAGCGAAGAATTAATCGCAAAATTGAATAAAATGAATTTGAGCGGCCCTGAAATTTTCAACATCGATAAGGATTTAAGTCACTACTTAGATTATTGCTCCACAAGGATTGAAAACAACCAATATATTCAGGACGTAAAATTATTAGAAAGGGTTCCTATTCTATTAAGAGCTGAAATCGGTATGGCTTTACCTTGTCTAACTGTGAAGTCAGTCAATCCTTTCATTAATCAAAAACGTTGAAGTCAATCATATATTAAATTTATTTCTGTCCTCTTTTTTTTGGTCCAAATTTTAATAATATCCAACTAATGTCATTCCCTTTATATTATATCCACTTTTATTTTTTTACTCACATAACGATAATTAAACTTTTATGACCAGTGTTATATTGGTTAGTACCAAGACTATCTCAAGCTATTTGTTGTTTCACTTTACCAATATTAATATTCTACAATTTCTTTTTTAAATTTCTACTTTTGATTTTAAACTAAAGTTTCTATCTATTTTTATAAAAATTATGATTTAGAGTATTAAACAAAGGCAGTTGCATGATAATATAATTATAAAAGTATCCAACTGCTATTATATCAAAATGTAAGTAATGTTGCATTGTAATCTTTTCATTTTTTCCTCATTTTCTTAATGAAGTCCTCATTGTTGGAACAGATGATATTCTCCTGTTTTGCTCTAAACTCTTGAAACTGACGTTTTTTGGTTGACTGTGCCTGAAGTTCATTGAGTGAGCTCTATCTAACTCGAATTTTTTATCAAGCTGAAAAGCTTGACTGTATTGATCCTCAATGCTATCATCACTAATCCAATTCTCAGTGCTTTTGTCAATTAAATACTTCAGTGAGTTAAACCAAATGTTGTGTCTTTGCCTAGTTGGACAAGTTAATTTGATAATTTTATCATGTGATTTGACTAGAATGGATTTATGATATATTCCAGGTGGTAAAGGATTGTTATCGTCAATAGACTGTATACTGACAATTGACATTGCTTTAATTTGTGTCTTGCCTGGATCTGCCAGAACAGGATTATGGTTTGACCAATAAAGTGTTAGACTATATGGGTGGACCCAAAAGTATCTTTCGTGTCTTGAGTCTGCGATTGAAGATAATGGACCCAGCTTTCTATAGTACTTGTAGAGGTATTCACCAATTATTGTTTGAGCAACTGCTGCAATAATTTCCTGCTTATTAGATATGACTGTATTGACAGTTCGCAATGAAGTCGCATCAATATTGGAAATAGACATAGTACTTGGTGAGGTTGGCATACTATAAGTTTGATCTTCAGGAATTGTTGGCTTTGGCAGTGCTTCATAATTCTTATTTTTCTTTGCTAACTCATGACTCTTAAGTAGCTTTTGATAATATGAATTTGGTAAAACAACCACATTATCTGGATCAAAAACTCTCGTGACTGTTGTTGCGATGAATTGTGACTTCGCCACACAAAGTAACCCAAAGTCTTTCGCCTTTTGTGATATATTTTCGGCTGTGATAGGTTGTTTCAATTTTAATTCATTGGCCTCTTCCTCACCCATCACAACTAAGTTCATCTCCTCTGCTTTATGTGCTAACTCTTTGGAAGTAATTGGTCTCTTTTTCAAATGCTTGATGTCTTCATCAGAAAGTACTTTAACATTCAGCTTATTTGCATACATTTGCAAATCAACGATGTTCAAATCTTCAGGTAGCTTAACAGCTTTCTCTGCTGACTTTCGTAATTCTTGCATATCTTCTTTTTTGATAAGTTCATAGCCAAGTTCATGTGCTTTCCATTGCAAGTCACTAAATGATACGTCTCCCGCTTCATCCTTAGCGATCACATCATTAAACTTATCTAGATCAGAAACAGGTATCATCGTTAAACCTAGCTTAGATGCTCTAGCTCTTAATTCTGGTTCTATTGCTGCTCTAGACTCAGTTATGTACGATTCTGCATGTACATTTACGTCGTCAATGGTGGAGTCGTCTTTCGAAACATTATATCCTAATGTAGTCAATAACGATACAAGATGATTTGGATTCGTAAGCTTGAGACGTAGACCATTCAGCTCTCGAACCTTCTCTTGGTATTTGTTTTCCAAAGCAATGACATCGTTTTGTAACAGAGACAACTGCTCGTCACTATTTCCAGTTGAATCATTACCCGGTACTTGAGAACTTGGTTTCTGTAGTGCTGGGAAATCTAATCCTTGAGCCGATTTGATGTAAGCCTTCACGGCAATCAAGGCACTTTCTTGTGATTTTAGTTCAATACTAGCGAGTTCGATTTCATCATTAATTTTGGATAAGACTTTATCCAATTTAGAGTTCAATTGTGAGGTTGACTGAATATTAGAATCGAATGACGTTACTGATACCCTGTTAATCTGTTTCTGAGTTTTGGCTTTTTTCTTTTTCAATGATTCAAGATGTGTAGTAAGCGAATCTTTTTTGGCTTGAATGGCAGCCTCCTTATCTTGCAACACGTCATGAACAGAAATAGAAGAGGCTCTGGATGATCTCAAAGAAGAATTATTGGAACGCTCAAATTCAAAAGTTAATTCCTTTAGTTTGTGTTTCTTTGATTCCATTTGTGACAATATCTCTTCAGCTTCTAATGTAACATTTGCTATATCTTCATCTCCAAAATCAATTGCCTCGGAAGTCTCATTGTGAAGCAAAGCCTCGTACTCATCGACGGGAAGACACTTATACCCATTCTCATTCATAGAATTTATAATGGCATTCAAAGAACTTTCTGGAATTCTATCAAAAGAAGCTTCCGCAGTAATGGTGGCAATAGAAGACGATTTTTGCATTGAATTTGCACCAAAGTTATGGCCCACAGGAAGAGGGAGCAATACAAAGCCCCTAGCTAAAGCAAGTTGCTCCAAATCATTTTCACCAGGGCCATTCTTATCACTTTCTTGATTGTCCAGTACATCCAGTTCTTTCAAAATTGGGTTTCTATGAGCAACGTTTTCATCAGCTGGAAAATTTTCAGGATCAGATCTACTTTTATGCTCGAAACTGTCTTCAAGTTGGGCTGAAACAAATTCTCCATCAGTTTTATTTTGTTCTATCTTTGCGTTGTGTGACTTAAAAGCCTGGGGATAAGAAGTTTCGCCAAAGTTATCAATTTCTTTGTCTTTCTTCAAAGCTGATATGGTGTTTCTGCTAGTGGTCAACTCGCTATTCATTGATTCATATTCGCTTGACGTGATTGGAAGTAAGTCGTAAATTTTGGATTTTAGCTTAATGTACTCTACATCTGGTTGTTCAATTTCCTCTTGTAGTTTTCCAATCAATGACGTTTTCTCAGTCAGTTGAGCTTTTAACGACTCAACTTCGTTTCTGAACTGATTTTGCTGGGTAGTGATTCTTACAATCTTATCCTGCAGCTCATTTTCGTGAACATTTTTAATTTTCAGCATACCTTCTTTTTCAGCAGCCAGTTGTGTATTGGCATTTTGGCAATCGACAAGCTGTTTCTCGAGATCCTGCAATTTTATACCCATATCAGAAAGTTCTTTAGAAGTAGATATTTTTAATGCTTCTAATTCTACGAGTTTCTCATTTGCGGAGCTTAAAGAAGACTCAGCCACTGTTAAATCCTTATGCCTTTCTGCATTGGAATGTTTACATTCTTCAATTTCTTTTTCTTTCAAAACAAGTAGTTCTTTCACTCTCTGTAAATCAATCTTGTACTTTGCAATCTCCTGATCCATCTCCTCCAAGCTGGATTTAAGTGTTTCGAATTCTTTATCTTTATCGGCAAGGTCACGTCTCATATTATCAACTGCAGATTTATACTGATCAACTTCTGCACTTGCAGTAATATATAAAGCTTTGCAATTTTTGATTTCTTTATCCTTATCCTCAAGACTGGATTTGGCACTCGCAAGTTTAGTTTTGTAAATTTCAACATCGTTAATAAGGTTTTGATAATCGTTTGCTGATACTAAAAGAGAGTCAAATATAGTCGATTTTGACTTGATGTAATCAAGCGAAGGTTCATCAATTTGTTTTTGTAGACGAGAAATAATTTCCTCTTTTCTAGAAATCAACCCTTCACGAGATTCCTTAAACTCGGTAAATTCTTTTGAAAGGACATTGTTATCATTCTCGAGCTTCTTGACCATTTTTTCTTTAGACTCAAAATCTTTAGCTAATTTGTTATGTTCAAAAATTGGGATTGGAATAAAACCTAATGCATTAGACCTTGTTTCAATGTACTCTTTAGAAGGAGATTCAAGAGTTTTGATTCTTACTTGTAAAGAGTCAATTTCATCCGACTTTTGATTGATCTCTTTGGTCAGATCATTTAACTTCTTACAAAGTCTCTGATGCTCAATGACCTCTATAAGAGTAAAACCTTTTCCTGACGCTTTCACCTTGAGGTAATCGGTTGATGGGTTCTCATATAATCCTCTGATAGCACTAAGCTCATTTGTTTTCAACTGAAGATCTTCAGCAGATTTTGATTTCAGTTGAGCTAACTCTGTTACTAATCCATCTCTTTCATGTTTTATTTTTCCTAGTTCTGCAACTTTATCATTCAAATTCTTCATGTCAGATTCTCTTTGTTTTGAGAAAATTTCCAAATCATGCTTGGTACTTTCATATCCATCTGTTGAAATAACAACGAGCCCATGTTCTTCAGCCTTGCTCTTGATATAAGCTTTATCTGGTTTGTCAATTTGAGATTTTGCATTATGTAGCTCCATTTGTTTCAAGTTTAACGATTCATTATATTCAAATTCCTTTTCTTTCAATGCAGTAATGTTTTTCATCAATTGTTCTTTTTCAGCAATGGTCTTGTTGTTATGTTCCTCCAAAATAGCATACTTGTCTTCTACTTCATCAACTGAATTTTTAAGGGAAGTCAACTCCGTCAACAGAGAGTCATGCTTAGTTTTTGAAACGATTATCAAGCCACGTTTTGAAGCATTGTTTTCGATATAAGTTAGGGGTGGATCAGCTAGTGTTTCATTGATAGTCTTCAATTCTCTTTCTTTAGCCTCTAATTGAGACTTAGTTTCAGACAAAGTACTTTCCACATTATGAAGATTATCAAGATCGCTTGTTAACTTCAAGTTATTTTTCTCTAATTTTTCAACCTTTGCTTTGCTATCGTTGAAACAAGTTTCAATATTCTGCAAATGATTAAGTTCTTTGGCTTTAATGTCTAGATCCTTTTTCAAAGCTTCGTATTCAGTGCCAGAAAGAGTAACTAATCCCAACACAGTAGATTTCTCTTCAATATAATTTTTGTTGGGCAGTTCTACAAAACTTTCAACTTCCTTCAAACGTTTAGATTGTACTTCATACTCTTTTGCAGCAGTTTCTAATTTTAATTTACATTTCTCAAAATCATCACATTTTGCAACCAGAGTTTTGTGAGCAGTCTGTAACTCTAAATGATTTCTTTCAATAGCTTCAAGCTGTTTGTTAGCCGCTTTCAAAGATTTCAACTCTGATTCAACTTCGCCTACTTTTGTAGCAGCTAATGAAAATTTGGCACAGTCTGCTTTCAGAATTTCAATTTTACTTGTTTCCAAAGTCAGCTCAGAATTAACAGTTTCCAGATCTCTTTTGGCTTCACGTAGTTTGTCCTTTGTTGTGGTTAACTCAGATTGAACTGCATCATGTAGGTCCATAGAAACAAGCTTTTCTCCTTGTAATTCCAAATCTTGTTTTATTCTACGAAGAGAAGCAATCTCAATATTTCTATTCTCTAACTCAATTTCAGCGTCATACAACTGCTTAGTCAAATTTTCGTGTTCGGATACTGGTAATGCAATTAGTCCGCACGCATTGGATTTAAGTTCAAGATATTTCTTGCCTGGGTTGTCTAAGCTGTGTTTCAGAGCTTCACTTTCATTCTCTTTAGTCTTTAGTTCTTCTCGAAGTTTCCCTAACAAAACCTCTTCTTCTTTTAGCTTCTTTATTTGCTCGCTCATCTCTACCTTATCTTTTACCAAAGATTGATTTTCATTAGTTTTTGCTAGCAGCTCGGCAAGTAAGCTTTCGTGCTCAGCTACAGGGAGTGGAACTAGTCCATTCAAACTTGCCTTTTGCTTAATGTATTCAGGATCAGGTGCTTCGTTGCTATTTTTCAATGCACTCAAATCCGATAAAATGGATGCATATTTTGCTTGAGATACAACAGAAAGTTCATGCCTTGGGGCCATCTCCTTGATGTAATCCAAGCTAGGATTATCCAACTTTTGTTCAAGTTTTTCTATTTCATCAGTTCTCGCACTGATTTGCTGCTTTAACAAAGAATATTCGTTGTTTGAAAGTGCAATATAATCAAGTCTTTTACAATGCTTTTTGACATAATCAATGGAAGGGTTTTCGATTGATTGTTGGAGATCCTTGCCATCATTTTCAAGATTTCTAATATTTTGTTTTAGCTCATCATATTCCATAATTGGTATGGAGACTAAGCCATTTTCACTAGCTTTAGCCTTTAGATAATCAAGTGCAGGTGTCTCAAGTTGAACTGATAAATCATTAAAATCTTGACGAGATTTTTCTAATTCGGACTCGATAAAAATTCTACGTTGCTCTTTCTCTTTACAATTAGACTTTAATTTATCGTTTGCACCCTTCAATTCAGCTAGTTGAGCTTTCAAAAAAGATGATTCTTTTTTGAAGTCAGCACTTTCACGGTTCATAACCTCAAGATCAGCAACTGGAAAAGCCACAAGATTATGCAAAGGACAGTTCTCTTTGATATAGGCAGCAGAAGGGTTTTTAAATTCATGTTGTAGCTTTGTGAGCTCAAGCTCTTTAAAATGCAAAGTCTGACGAACTTCAGCCAAATCATGTTGAGCGCTTTCAAGCTCAGAGACAACTTTATCCCTTTGATCCAGTTCTTTTTGCAGTTCGTTAATTTTTGATCCTTGCGACTCAAAATCTGTTTTCAATGTTTGCAAATTGGCTAGTTCCAACTCCATATCAACGATCAGTTCCCGCTTTTGATTAATCTCTAGTTCCATGTTGGACTTATTCTCTTTCAAATCATGCAATTGTGACTCTTTGTCCATAAGGTCTTGTCTGAGAGCATTATACTCTTTGATTGACACAGTTCTCAAGCCATGAGTATTTACTTTTGCTTCGATATATTTTAGGTCTGGAGTTTCTATTTGAGAGTTCAACATCTTAATCTCATTTTCTTTTTCTTTCAATAAATCATGAGAGTTTTCCAAGTCTAATTTAACATTTGCTATTTCGCTCTCCAATTGTGCTTTGGCTTCATTGGTGGAATCTAGACTGGATTGGACGTTCAATAATTCAACTTTCAAATTTTCCAGATCAAGAATCTGCTTTTGCTTAGTCACTAAATCCTCCTTAACTGACTCTAATCGATCACTCAACTCTGCGTTTTCATGTTTCAATAAAATATATTGTTCCTCTGAGTATTTGGCTTGCTTACAGATTTCTGAGTGGTCAGATTTAAGAGAAGTAAATTCACTTTGAAGGGTTTCGTGCTTTTTCTTCAACATTTCACGTTCACCATTAAGTTCATCAAATTGACTGACAGGTACAGCAATGAGATTCCAATTAGAGGCTTTTGACTTGATATAATCGATGTCAGGTGAAACTACTGTTTCATTCATATGATCTAATTGTGCTTCCTTTTCGCTTAGAGACTTATTAACGGTATCTAATGTTTCTTCTAGTCGGTAAAGCTTTGCAGTTAATTCAGTATTCAATGATTGTGTTTCCGACAAATCCTTTTGAGTCACGGTCAACTGCTTCTTGACATGTTGTAACTCAGCAATTTCTAGCTTTATAATACGATTTTCAGTCTTCAAATTTTCAAAGTCATCCAAAGATACAGCAACGAGATTACAAGCTTTGGATTTTTCTTTAATATATTCAACTGCTGGGGTATCAATTCGGTTCTTCAATTCATCTAATTCCAACTTTTGAGACAAAACTTGTGCTTTCAATGTATCAAGTTTTTCTTGGGTTTCTTTTTCATTGGACTCATAGTGTTTCAATTCTTTCAATGTTGAATCTAATTTTTGCTGAATAGTATTAATTTTAGTTTGTTTTTCATTGGTGATGCCAACATATGATTCTTGGGACTCATGTAATAGTTCCTCCAGCTCAGAGATTTGAGTTTTCAAATGCGCAATGATGTCTTCTTTTTCATTAATAGATTCTGTAAGACAGTTCATCTCTGCAGTAGTGAATAACTTTAAATTCTTATTATTGCCATACTTTGAAGAAATAATGTTATTTGATGAGCTGAAAGTTTCTTGAATCGGAGATTGGCTCAATAGGTCATTGTATTCAGACTCAGTGATTGGGATGGTTTGAAAAGATTTATATTCTTCGAAAATATTTTTTACATCTTTTGGTGAGGTTTCAACATGAGGAACCACCAAAATATACTTCTCAAATTCTTTCGATAACCTTGCTGAATCATTCTTATTTGGACTACTGCTAACAATATCACTGAGATTAAACTCATTGTTGTAATCGTCAATAAGGTCATCATCATCAGAATTCGAGTCAGAATTCTGAGATAATTTTGGAACGTTGTCAAATGGTGTTGCTTTTGCAAAAGAATCATCTTCGTAATTTTCCCATGAGTCAACACCAACACTATTCAAACTATTATTAGCAAGGGTATCAAAGTTTTTGTTGAGAGGTTGAACGTTCCGTGATGATTTTGAAGGAGATTTATTTGATCTTGGAGACGAGTTTTTGAACCTTAAGTTTTGCGTTCTCAACTTTTTTATAACTGTGTAAGCATGAGACAAGTTTCTTTGAAGTGTTTCAGTGTCCAATGACCGAATAGCATCAGATGGAGCTGATAAAAGAGGATCTTGAATAATAGAGTCATCGAAAGTAGCTATTGTAGTATCAGCTCCCTGATCAAGTTGAAGCTCTCTATTGGTATCAACTAGTTTATCATTTTCAACTTTAATTGCATTAAAATCTTCTTTTAAAGTAACAAGCTTTTTATGAAGTAAATCATTTTCATCGTTCAAATTCTCGTTAGACTCCTTAAGCTCACTCAATTCAGAGTGTAAAGATGTCATCTTGCTGTTATAAGATTCTTTCAATTGATTGTTTTCTAGTTTCAAACCGTCTAGTGTCAATTTCAAGTTATCCTTTGAAATTTCGGATTCTGAATTTTTTGTTTTGTAGGATTGATATTCGTTTTTGGTCTTTTCCAATGTTAGCTGTAATTGTTGAATCTTGACCTCCAGTTCCCAATTTTTGTCATTTAATTCTTCTTCTTTCGCATTTGACTTTTCAAAAACTGTATTCAGATTAGACAACTGTTTCTTTAGATTTGTAATATCTGATTCAGACTTTTGAAGCAACGATTTGTACTGTTTATTTTCGTATGCCAGTCTTCTTGATTCGACTAAGAGACCATCCGAAAGGTCACCTAGGAAATCAACAGTTTTGCTGCTTGTGTTTTTGATCTGACCGATGCCACCGTGCTGTTGCTTTGTGTTTAGTAGCGTTGGTGGCAGGTGAATTTGTGGTTCTTCACTTTTGTTTCTCGAACCTTTGACGGCAGAGGGAGCAAACTTTCTTTGAAGCTCACCAAGCTGAAACTTCAAATCTGAAGAAGATGTTGGCGGTATCGGTTTCTGCGACATGCTTTGCGTACAACAACTATGTTTCTTCTGTTTACAAGAAAAGAGTGTAGATCAAAAAATGCGCGTTTGGTCTGATGCGAATCATAGTCCCAAGGGTATTTTATTACGATTCATTGCAAATCAGAGCACTAGAAAGGGTTTGCTAGACCATGGTATGTTGAATGTCTCTACAGAAGTCTGGAGTGAGCGCTTTGGGGACACTCTAGGGCATTTTTAGGAAATATCCAGGTTTTTAATTTTAGTTTTAGCTTGACTGTGTTACTAACGTCAACTCAACCGATGATTCAGCTAAAGTTGAAGAGATTACAAAGGGAAAGAGGTAGTAGCAATGGGTGTGTTAACAGCAACGCCATTCCTCCTTCGTTATTGAGAGTCAAAAGAGATTTACAGGAATACCAAGAAATCCCGAATGTGTCGTTTGTGTATCGGGAAGAGACCCCACTGGTGATTCACTTGACAATAAGGCCGCTGGAGGGTTACTACAGCGGGGGCACGTTTGATTTTGAGTGCAAAATACCTGAAGACTACCCCAACTCGGCGCCGGAGTTCACTTGTTTGAAGAAAATCTACCATCCAAACATCGATCTTGAGGGCCACGTATGTCTCAACATTTTGAGGTCTGACTGGAAGCCAACGTTGACGCTGCAGCTTGTGTTTGCTGGCATTTTGCACTTGTTTCTACAGCCAAATCCAAACGACCCGTTGAACAAAGACGCTGCGAATAACTTGGCCAAGTACCCCGAGGACTTTCAGCGGTTAGTGTACAACAGCATGTCCGGAGGCACCATCAAGGGTGAATCGTTTGACAGAGTTTTTTAGTTGTACAGCAAGTAAAGTTCAGTAATAGCAGGGTGTGTTAGCGCTGCGCGATGTATTTACAGCCTAAGAGCTACCGCAGTGTAGTGCTAGTGCGGCGACTGTGACGTCTAGTAGCGGCATCATCTAGATAGGCTCATTGCGTGGGCTCATTGACGTGCACATTACCAGAGAGGCCACACTCTTACAAATTTTGCGTGGTGTGTTACCCCATCGCCAGGTTTGGAGGTCCGAGGCCATATAACTAAGCCAATGCAACTGTACCGCACAACGCTGCAACGCTGTGTCTAGACTACGGAGCTCTGTGCAGAAGGCGAACCACAGCGCCAGCCGGCTGCTCCAAGCTGAATTACAGTGCGCTCATCTCTGAGTATTGTCGTTCGGTATGTTAAGTAAAGTATTATAAGAAAAGCAGAGATATAAATAAAATGGCAACAGCTTGCTATTGCTCCATGGTACGACTAACGAAAAACCAAGATATCCAGTAAATTAATTATTGATCCTTGTGACCACGCACTGACACGTCTCCGTGGGAGGCCACGCTTGGCACAAACTCGTGGTCCTCGGCCACGTCGTGCAACTCGTGCGACCCTGCGGTGTTGTTCACAAACGCCATCTCCGACGACTCCACGGTCCCTGACGACGTCGACACTGTGTTCGAGGCCTGGTTGTATAGCCTGTACGTGTACGTGGTGGACGATAGATAAGCTCTGGATGGTCTAATGTGTCTAGCGGCGACCGACTTTAGTGATGAAATGGCAATTGGTGTCATAGTGCTATGCGTTGCTTGCTCTCGCTGCTCACCGCTCTACCCCCATCGCAGTACCTAACCGTGTCCTTTTATACCTTCGCCTTAGTCATCAATCTATTCAGATAGGCTAAAGCTCGGCGGAACGGTTTGGCCCGCGGGCTCTGGGTTGATTCCAATCTCCGGGGATCCGGCTCAGCTCAACACCCCTATGACTCCGTAACGCCGCCGTCTGCTGAGTCATGTGATTACGTCGAAGCAGCGCCGCGACACTGACTGCTGTCGCGGCGCTTACGTAAGTTGCCCTCTTACTTTTCCCCATCCACTTTTCTTTTGGGGATACCAAGGGGTTCCCCCTGTCTGTGTTGCCAGCTAGCGCCAGTCACTGTTGTGACCTTGTGACCGTGTAGCAGGGCACGCTGGCAGAAGTGCGCTCTGGAGTGAGGTGTGGCAGATTACGTAATGTCGCAGCGCTGACTCCAGGCATCAAGGCCCGTGTAGCCGTGCCAGATGAGCTGTGCAGGCTTGCGGATCCGTGACACATCAGTACACCGCCAGCATGTCACCTGGCGTGCTCTCGCAAGCGCTGCCATCGCTTGGAGTCATGTGCAAGGCGCGACAGAGGGTGCTTGCCACAACCGCAGATGCCGTCGTGGTGCAGAGGTGCAAAACGCTGGCAGATTACGTAATATGACACAAAAGCTTTTCACACGTCTATAAAGGGGAGCGTAGCAGTTTAGTAAGCAGACTCCGTAGACTGTTATCATTGTCAGTCTGCCCTTCCCACGCCCATCGCTTGCTCCCCGCTCTTACCAATGGCAGAAGAAATAGCAGTCGCAGCAGCAGATGACCCTCTCGCTGACTTTGATGTCACACCTGCTGGCCCTGAAGAGGGCGATCTCTTTGAGGGATCACTCAACCTGGAGCAGCAGTGCTACGACGAGGGGTACCAAGAAGGCATCAACACGCCAGATTTAGACGCTCAGCACGACGGCAAGTTGCTGGGCATCCAGACTGGGTTCCAGAAGTTCTTGTTTGTAGGGGTTTTGGTTGAGTTGACAGATTATCTACTGGCAAAGTGCCAGACCCACATAGATAACAAGGATAGCTGTGACGAAAAGGGCAAGCCGAGGAATTTCGACAAGATCCACGCCTCGTTGGAGACGGTGAGGGAGAACATACACTCCGTGTTCTTCAAAGAGGGCGCCTTGAGTGTCAGCAACGACCCGGACTCAGTGGAATTGTACGAACGGACCCTGAAAAATGCCCGAGGCAAATTGACGACGCTGTGCACTCAGCTCAACTGCCTCAAGCTCTTCAACGACTTGGATAAGGCTTCGCAGCGCGCCATTGGCAAGACCCCGGACAACCACATCACCGGGGACGACACCGATTTGTGGTAGCTCACACGCATCTTTGACTCTTTTCTATCTTTATTAACGTTTATAAACTTCCGTACTCTAATGACCCTCTATAAAACCTGTATTACTCCTGCAAATGGTTCTCGATGTTGAAGTTGACGTCTCTGGAGAACTTCTCTACAATGTTCCAATGCACATTGCATTTCCACTTGCTTTGCCCTCCAATGGTGTCCCCCATTGGCAGCTTGATGATAATGCGCAACGCCGAGAGAGACGCCAGCTCATTCATCAACCCCACGTCATTTATCAGTGGCTCTTCACTGCCTTCGTTTTCCTGCCAAATGGACTTCAATATTGCCAACAGTCTCTCAATTTTGAACGGTTGTGCCACTGCCATCTCTCTCCTAAACACACCCTCGGATTTATTCAGTTTGGCCCTTTTCAGATTTCTTCTCTTTCTGATCATAGAAGTATTGCCATTCCCATGCTTCGTGAAGTACACCGTATCATACTTGGCGTCGTTATACGATGCTAGAAATGAAGCAATTATCAAATACTTGATTTTCTTCGACAAATCAAAGTCAGAATCGTTAGTTTGATCTAAATTATCAAGTAGCTTTGTTAATAACGGGTCTTGATCATATTTGTCATCAATTAACTGCTTATGTGTACTCTTAAAATCTCTAAATACAACGTTTTCCTCACTCAACATATCCTTGTTTTTCAGAAATGTGCTTAGTATGTCATTATTACCAGGAAAGTACCCTCCATTTCTAACTATTGGGTCCAAGAAAACTGGCCATAGTCTTCTCAAAACTGGCTCAATGATTTCTATACTTGTTCCAAAATACTCTTTGTAAGTGTCCATCATTAATCCAACGAACTGCCTAAAAATTTGAATTCTCTTCTGAACAGTTACTGAGTTGTTCATTATACCTGTTAGCAATTCCATTGGCCAGGCTGAGTCAATCAGTAAATCTGATAGTATACTCTTCAATTCATCAAGTGAGTATGGTTCAAACTTTATAATCGGAATAGAGCTTGTTTGCAAACTCAATAAATCACTCCTAGTACAAATCATGACAAAACTTAGACCATTTGTCTCTTCACATTGTTCATGTAGTTTACTCAAACAAAAACTCAAATTTGAGATATCCTCTTGTGGCAAAGTGTCTATCTTATTCAATATAAACACAAACGGTTTTTTCAATTTATCAGTCGGTACATTAGACATTAGCTGTTTTATGCAACCAGGAAAGCTCTGAATACCCTCACACGTTGAGACATCCTTTTCAATTTGTGTATATTTCATTTTAAAATGTAAGATTAATTCTTTTAATATCCTTCTTAGAACATCCCTAGCAGATATGCAGTATTGGCAGTCTATCTCAGCAAATGAAATATCATGGCTCTTTTTCAAATGGCTTAAATAACGCGTTATTGTGTATGTCTTGCCACTTGATTTAGCCCCCTCTAATACTAGAATCGGTCTCATTAATTTCATATCTGGTTGAAGAAAACAACTGAGAAGTTCTAATTCCCTGGATTTATTGGGCATCTCACTATGCAACATGTTCATCTGCTCTCTTGTCAGCATTATTCACTAAGATCTTGATCACTATTACAGTTAAGGTTAAAAAATTTAAGTTTTTTTACTCAGCATAATAGAATAACTTACATAATGATAGGCAATACTGTATAATTTCTGATCCGATTTTACTTAGCTGCTAAAACAAAGTCACCGAAGCAGACCCTGTAGCAATGTCATCTTCTTTTTCTAGCTTTTTAAAAGAATTAATCTGTTTAGACTTACTCAACACCTCCGTTCTGTATTTTTCATAATAAATACAATGAGTACTTTCTTTCAAATCCTGGAGGCAGGCACCAAGTAAACATGTTCTGAGTATGAGAAAATCAGAGTGATTTGGATCTTCAATGTTAATGATTCCATGAGGAACAACCCTCACTTTGTACTCAACTTGATCAATGATTCTTTTTTCAGTACTGCAAACCATTGCAAAAGGAACCATTTGCATAATAGACTCACTCTCTCCTTCATCAATCTCATCGAAAGATGCAGAAAAGTCATATATCCGAATTTTATTTGCTATAATGTCTTCCATAATCAAATTGCGGTTAACACTTATTTCTTCTTCTGTTAGAGAATCAGCTTTAGCAATGATTGGAATGACGTTACACCTGCTCGATAATTCTTTCAAACAAAAAACATCCAAGTTACTAAGACCCTTGGATGTTGGCCTAATAAAGTACAAGACGGCGTGAATGCGTGTGTCTTTAAACTTGGTATTCCTATTTATTCTACATTCTTCGTTAAGAATACTTTCAAATTGATCTTCGATGTATCGGATGACTTTACTTGTTGAGACATCATTATTGACATAGTCGCCAAATCCTGGACACAGAGTAATATCAAGACAAATTTGGGTATCGCCTTCACAAAGTTTAGCATGGTGAGTCTCGATAGCCAGTTCCGTTGGCGATGGTCTTTGTATTGGAAGCACATTTTTGTCACATAGTGTGTTAACAAATGTTGACTTACCTGTTCCGCCTTCACCTAAAACAAGAATTGATAGCTGTAGGCCTCTTTTGAGAAACTTCCTCTTTCTGATTTCTTCTGCTGTCAGCTGTTATAACCACATAAAGTAAGTTATCAAAATTAGTGATCAGTTTTTATAATTTGGTATATAGGTTTGTATAAGTTCGAAGCGAGATGGCAACATACGATGTTAGAGGCGTGTAGTGATGTTTTATGAACCAAAGTCATCGTTCAAAGTTGGTGTTTTGAAATGTGATGAAAGGAAAAAGGCAACGTAATCAGTTCGACTTTGCCTAGAAAGGCAACAAATATATTTTTAACGGGACATCAAGTGGATAATGTCCTTTGGATCTAAAGGTGGCAAAAATGATAATACATGTAACTGTCGGTCGGTTTTGTTTGCAATTGATCCCAATTTGATGATGGTATTTAAGCATTTGATCATGTCATCCTGATTTACTTTTAACTTTGAGCTATAAATTTCTTTCTTCACTTCTATTTGAAGTTTATGACTGGAATATAATAATAACATGGCACATATAACCTCAACAGGAAAAAGCAATACCAAAGGCAACCTTACTAAAACTTCAAGATAGTTGATGCTATTGGCACATAGAACTCTAGCTTGTTTATCCCATTCAGGGTCGCTATTTAGCGATGGCAAAGCTGGATCTAATTGAACTCCGAGTACTTCTGACGTTAGCACATATGGGTTTGTCAATGAGACATCGAATTGAAAAGTCTGTAGCATTGTCTCTTCTAACTTAACAATCAAATCTTTCCATTGCCAATAAATTTTCGATTCTTCATCAATGATTTCTCTATTACCAGTTGCTATTCTTGCACATACTTTTATAACGTCACTGAGCTTCCTTCTACATTCCTCTGTTTTACATGCTATAAAAATGCATGTTGTTCCGACTTCATAGTAGTGATAAGACAGAATGTTGTGTTTCATGTAAAATCGATGAAAATAAGTGGATGCAGTTATGGCAACAGATCTAGACAATTTCAAATACCTACAACTGTTGAATATGAAGTAAACACCTTTAATCCTTTTGATAATTTCATCAGTAAATGGTACTCTTTTTTTTGGATTTGGATCGTTTCTTGACGGCGTAGTGAGCTCCAGTTCTTCTAGAGTATACATCCACGACTCCATAGGAATGTCAATCAAGCCATCCCAATACTGGTCAAAGTTAAAATTGGCTCTAGGCGCCATTTCACAATCTTAGGTTGGAAAGAAAGCCTATACCAAGGCGATTTGTGTTTTGGGAAAATTTTCAGAATACGCAGTATAAGAATCAAACTACATAAATTGTCGTTGTATTATATTATAACAATAGCGAGCAGTTTATACTATAAAAGGATTAACCTACAATTTCATCCATTTTACGCGTAACATAATCAAGGATAAAACTTTGCTCAACGAGGTCATCAAAACGTGAAAAATGACGTTCCGTATATGGAACTATGCCATCAATGTAAGTCATGGCACCTTTGACCTGACATAGTTTGTCTAAATCACATTCCTTTAATATCACACGAACCAACTTTTGTGCAACTTCAAAAAGCTTGACGTTTGTATTCCAATCCCTAATTCTTTTCAGCAACAAAAGTAATTTGTCATCTTCTAGTTGTCCAATTTTTCTCTCCAACTCGAAAGAACCGATAATTGACCCAGAATCATCATTTTTGGCAATACATTCTTTGACCACGTTGTATAATCTCATTGGGTGATCAAGATCTAAAGCGAGCAGAAACGCCTTGACCCAATTACCATTTCTGATACAATTCATTAAGTCTTGTTCTTTTTCAACAAGAATCTTCTTGGCAGCATCGGCTTCAGCTCTTGTTTCATCCGTATTATCTTGCCAGATAGTGATAGCACCATCTGCGTCTGCAGTTATAAATTCCTCACCATCGTTTTTCACACCAAGTGCCCAAATCCTATTGTCATGATTATCTAATGTGTTGACACACTCACCGGAGCTGACTTCCCAAATTTTAATCAAACCGTCAGCTGCAGCACCGACGATGTATTGATTTTTAGTTAGAAACGTACACCTTTGAACAGAGTTAGACATACCCTCATAACTTCTAATACAACTTTGATCTTCCAAATTCCAAACTCTGACTGTACGATCACCTGATGCTGTTACTACCAATCTATCGTAAGCACAAAATCTGATATCGTAAACACCTCTCTTATGACCCTCTAAAATACCAAGAGCTTCACCAGCCTGTAGATCCCAAATTTTTGAAGTTTTATCATGTGATGCAGTAGCCAAGAAGTCATTATTTGGAGAGACATCGATCGCATGAATGAATTTATCATGAGCTCTTCTGGTATAGTCAGAGGACTTGACAGTATGAAGCTCATTGCTAATATGTGGTTTAGGAACGGTCCATTTCTTGATTGTTAAATCTTCTGAACCTGTGATCAAGAACTTTGGATATCCATCAATTGGTGTTCTTGGTAAAGCGACAGAAGTAACAGCACCAACATGGCCTTCGAAGACAGCATAACATTCGAACTTTGCTTCTACGTCATCCCACCTCCAAAGTCTAGCTGTCTTATCCTTAGAGGCAGTGGCAAGCCACATGCCATCAACAGTTGCATCGAGCATATTCAATAGATCTGTATGAGCTTCATATATCTCCATATCTAGGGGGGCATTATATATATCAACAACTCTTAATGCAGGTGAATTTGTTGCAAGTGCCAAAAGTTTCTTTTCTGGACCAACGTATCTGATATCGGCAATGGTACCGTGATTACCGGCCATTGTCCTTGATACTGGGATTATGTGCTTATTTTCATCTAGATCGCACTGAAGGTCCAAATCCATTATGGTTTGATCTGAGAGTACAATTATCAGTTCGTTATCTTCAAGCTGAAGTACATCGGTAATGGAAAGCTCTTCAGTTGTTTCCATTGGAGCTTTCGTTTGTGCAAAGAGCTGTTCACCTTCAATATCCCACAATTTTAAAACGCAGCCTTCACCAGCTGTATATAAGTATTCTTTATCCTCAAAACTCACAAAACCTGCGGATTCCATTGACAGGTTCAAAGGAATTGATTTCACTTCTTTGTATTTCATATTCGGATTATACAGCATCACCAAATTATCTCTACCTGCTGTAACGAAAAGAGTGCCCGATTCGTTGAAATTAACACCTCTAACGGTGGCAGCATGTTCCTTGCTGGTAAAAATGGCCTTTCTTTTGACCAAATCCCATACTTTGACCATACCCATAATATCACCAGAGGCCAATTTCCAGTTTTTAGAATTGAAATCACCGTAAAAATTCAAAGCCGATAAAGTTGATCCGTGTCCTTTCAAACTATGTGTTACAAACAGCTTTTCCACATCATACACCAACACACTACCATCGGTTAACCCAAATGCAAAAAGAGAGGATGTTTTGTCAACCGCTGAAATAAATGAAGCTGCTGATAGTTTAAAGGATTTAATAAACTCACCATTTGTGACATCGAGGACCTTCAACTGATGCGCAGTCGAGTCTCTAGAAGTAGCAATCGCTAGCTTTGAACCATCTGGTGTCATTCTTAGTGTTGTGATATCACTGCCGTCCCCCTGAATTGAGTGTACTATTTGATTAGAAAATCTATCAATCACAATAACGTCTTGTGCAACTGCTGTTGCCTGCAACCTTCCATCCCTCGAAATGGTTACATTTGATGCACTAGCATAAAAAGGTTCTATATTAATGTTCTTATAAGTTCTCTCTGCCGTTACTTCCATCCTGTATAGCCTAACTATGCTCCAGTATATTAAATAAAAAGTGAAAAATTATTTCTTTTAGGGAAAAAATTCAAAATTTTTTACTTGGATCTATATGCTCATGTGCTCAGCATTTTCAGTTAGTTAATATCCCCCGTTTGATTAACACACTAAGGGGCCACAAACTGTTCGTTGAAGGAACTTATAAAGTAAAAAGAAAACATGTTTTCTGTTTTGTGTTTCTGTATAGCCAATGAAAAAGAAAGCACAGGTGATGGAAAAAGTCGTTTGGACAGTTAATTAATGAGACGATTGATGATAGTCACAGATAATCGGAATAACAGCACATTGAGTATGTTTACATTATCAAAAAGGCTAGTTGGTTACAACTGTGCGGCTTGTTGCTTACAAACTATTTCACATTACTGCTGCATCATTTTTTTAATAAAACCCAGATTTCTTTAGGCTTTTCAATCTAAAAAGTAAAGCCAAAACGAATTCAAAGCACTCAATTTTTGAGATAACCATTGCAAAGAGTTTGTGAAAAAAAGGTAATATAGTTGGAGAAAGTAGCTGCAACTGCGATATCTCTACACTTGATATATATCGTGGTCACGTGACACGACACTTTAACTTTTTTTCACTTTTTTTTTCTCTGAAAAATTTCCAAACATAATTTTCACTGAATCTTATATAAAGTAAAAGGAAAACGAAAGAGCAATGGTTGGCCCAGCATTACACGTGAAGACTTTTAATAATGGTAGATTCAACACATCTAAAGTGAACATTGATTCCAGTGCACTTTTAGAGCTTATCGATGCGGTTTACTCCGACAACGCCTCTAATACAAAGGTTATTGGTACTCTTCTTGGTTCTCGTTCAGATGATGGTTCAGAGGTGAACGTCATGACTTCATATGTCGTGCCACTGAAGGAAGAAAATGGTGATTTGACCTTCCAAGATGCGCATCACCGTTCAACCTTGCAACTATACAAGAAGTCCAACTCTGATTTGAATGTTGTTGGTTGGTTCTCAACAGATGCCAACATTGATACTTACACAGGCCTTGTTCACGACATTTACAACAAAGCTGCCTCATCTAACGCTATCTTACTGACAGTCCAGCACAAGGACGCTGATGGCACCATCATTGCACCAAAGATCAACACTTTTACATCCGAAGCAATCGGGCTCCCATCCACTTCAAACCTCGTTCACTCATTGGGCATTGATAAGTCCGGTGCACATGTTTTCACACCAATTCCAAACGAGATTATTGGTACCCAGGGCGAACTAACCACCCTCAAATTTATCTCAAATGCATCCAAGGAACCTTCAAGCACTTTGGCTGTTTCAAGCGACGAGGAACTCAAGCAGTTACAAACCTCTATTCAAAAGTCTATAAACATGGTCAAAATATTAAAGGAATATGTTTCTCGTGTTTCCAGCGGTGAAATTAAAGGTGATTCTCAAATTGCAAACCTGCTCACATCCACCCTCAAGTACCAGCTTTCTGAATCTCAAGTTTCCAAACTCAGGACTGCTTTTGAAAATGATGCTAATGATTCTCTTGTTTTGGAATATTTAACTTCTTGTCTCAAACAGCAATTGGAATTGTCAGCTAAGCTCACTAACTTTGTTCTTCCGGAAGAAGCTCTCAACTTATAACTTAGATTTTGTTGTCTTTTATATATAATGTCTAACTTTTTTTTTACTTGAGTTAAAACCACCTTTCAGTAAATGCGTAGATGAAAGTTTGATGTCCAGAAATTGTTATCATGGTTCACATATGCTCTATCTTTAAGTTAGATCTAAAGTTCGGTTAGCACAGCCTGAAAAATAGAGCTTTTTTAAAAGGAGATGAAAAAAAATTTTTTTATGATGTAAAGGATTAATAACACCTTTATTCAGATTGAAAGCGCAAATAGGAACCATTGCAAGCACAATGAAGGGCTCGAAGTCACCTAAAAAGTCTGCTTCAAAATCAATTGGAAAAAAGGGGCGAAAATCTACCTCAAAACGAGTAGCAAAAAAGGGACCCATACCGAAATCAAGTACGTTTAGCAAAAGAGACGATTCAATGCAATCAAGTGAAGACGATAGTGATGATAGCGATACTAGCATAGAAAATTTCAATTTGGCTCAAAGGGCAAGATATTCAGATACGGATTCATCAGATTCATCAGACTCATCTTCGGATTCATCAAATGATGATGATCTCTATCTTAATAAGATCGATAATGAAAGTGCTCTTTCCAATAATAAAAAATATAATAGAAGACAAAGTTTCAATAGGAGAGGGAGTATGGCGTTGTTATCCTCTGATGACGATGATAATTATTCCTCCTCATCCGAGGAAGAAGATGTAGATTATGTTCAGCTAACGAAGCAAAGACGAATGAAAGCGATGAAAGCTGTGAAAGGTTATCAGACGAAAGACAACAGTAATAAGATTGAGGCAGAATCTGCAGAAGAGGGTGAGGTATTTGAAAATACTGATTCAGAGCTAGACGATGACTTGGTTGATGCTGTGATAAAGAAAGAAGAAAAAAAATTGGATGATCTAGATGGTAGAAATGATTTTTCTAGTCAAGTGGACGACTATGATGATGATTTAGCTGGATTAAATTTTGATTTTGACTTTAATGAAGAAGAAGAAGAAGAAGAAGATAACGATGATGATAACAATTCAATTTTCAATAATTATAGGTCGCAAACACCCAAAGCCTGTGAAGAAGATGTTGGTGAAATTGTGGATGATATAAGCATACGCCACCATAGTGCTGCCAATGAAGACATTCATGTTCAAATGAAAGTCCCAAAGTTTGAAGAGAAAGACATAAACTCAGACGACGATTATTCGATTGATAAAGATGAACTTATTCAAACATTGATGGTTGATAACGATGAATCAGAATTACATGTAGAGGGAGATGAATCAGAGGAGGACGTTTTCGATAAACTAGCTGCCACGAGAAAGCAGTACACGCCAGGGAGTGAGAAAGACATAATGACAACGCCAGATGATGATATAAGTGATGCTGATAGCGATAAATTGATGGCGCTAGAGACTAAAGCAATGGTCGACGATTACTACGAGAGTCAAACCAAAAAGCTGCTCAGAAGAGGTTCTATATATCGAGCGGGGGCAGCTATAGATAATGACTTAGAACTCGATAGATTAGACAATTTTGAAGATATGTTTCCAAAACAACAAGCATTCAGAAGAAGATCTTCAATTTTAGATCAATCTCTATTGTCATCTAGTGATGAAGATGGGTTATCAAAGTTTAGATCCACTCTTAGAAGAAAGAAAAGTAAAAAGAGTTCGAAAAAGGCGGATATAATAAAGATGCTTGGGACAGTTGAAGAAGTCTATTCTGATGCAATAGACTCAGACTCTTGTGATGACACCAATTTAGTTCTTAATATTTTAACCAGAGGGGACTCAGATGATAATGACACTTCAAGCTTGAATGATGGCTACAAATTTGACGTATCGTTGATCAGTGACGACGAAACAGATGAAGACATTTCTTTACCAAAAATGAGTACTAAAAAACATTTAGGTTCAAAGCATGCAAAAGAGGTACTTTCATCAAGTTCTCTTGGTTTTGGCGCTCCTCCTTTGGGAACCTTTACTACTAAAAAACCATTCAGTGTTATTGATGGTATATCAACCAGGTTTGTTCAACCATTTGAATCACCACGTAAAGCGAAACTTGAAAAAATGAAGCAAAATGCACAATCAACGGATCAAAATGATCCATTAGCGTTAGATGAGTTACTAAATATTGAAGAATTTGAAGAGGACAGAGATGACGATCCTTTCAATGATCCAGCTCATGACCACGAGACTAACGATAAATTACAAGAAATGTTTGGTGAGAAGCATATCCCATTAACTGCTTTCAGAAATAAAGGACTCGTGAACAAATACCACTTAAATGGTGTCGAAGCATTGAATAGCTCAAAATACTCATATGCAGAGAAGAAGGCTAAAAGAAAAGTTAACAAGAGAGTCAAGATTAAAGAGAAGAATCCTATTAAGGAAGAGAATCCTATTAAGGAAGTTGACAATAACAGTGAGCCAAAAGTGACATCATTAGCAGCCAAAGCGCCGGCTGGTCCTGTGCCAATCCATTCTACTAAGGGTGTCATAGTTAAAAAGGATCCAATTGATGGGTACCGAGAACCTTCTCTAAAAGCTAGAAGGATTTCCCTGAGCGTGCCTAATATAGACGACTACGTGATCAGTAATCAAGACGATATCAATGGATTCGCTGCCTTTGCCAGTGATGATGAGAATGATACATTTGGTGTTATAATGGACGAAATTCCTGAGCTTGACGGCGTCGATGAAGTTCTTCTTATTGGCATGGACCCACTATTGAACAGCGAACTTGTGAATGAAGAGCTGCATCCACGCAAACGCT
Organism: Saturnispora gosingensis; assembly: GCA_030570395.1. NCBI lineage: Eukaryota > Fungi > Ascomycota > Pichiomycetes > Pichiales > Pichiaceae > Saturnispora > Saturnispora gosingensis. The sequence continues at coordinate 386,091 of JAJLVU010000004.1, forward strand.
CAAGACGATCTTCAAGACTGTCATTTTCCACTAAAAGTTTTAATAAGAATAGATTACGCAGAGCTAGTATGGCAGAAGCACAAAAGGAAGGTTTAAGGGCAACCAAAGGTGGTGTTTTTGATGAAGAAATGATGGAGGACGTGGAAGCCTTTTTGGTTGATGTCGGTGGAGCTGACGAGTTTGGATATCTACTTGGAACTGAATAACATATACACCGATTTATATTTACATAGCATTTTAATTAAATTCAGAGGTTCAGGCAAACAAAAGAACAATTCCTGAGAGTTTCATAAATTGATTTTGAAGAAAAAAGAGTAAAAGGCCAACCAGGAAAATAAGCTTGAAGTAAATGCTGTTAATGTATGCTAAACGTGTGAGCGGCTACATCATTGCCATTTCAATGTAGTAATTTCTTTTTCTTGGATTTGTACTGATTTTTTCAAACAAAAAAAATTTTAAATCCGGAGGTTATCTTCACAGATGATTGGTCCTTTATAAGTCTTTAAGCACTAAGAAGTGGTTACAGGCAAATTCTTTTACAATGTCTTTAATGCAAAGTATTAGAACTTATGCTAACAAAGCTGGTGGATCTAAATTTGGAGGTTTCAAGCCAAAAAAGATTAATCCTGAGAATTTGAAGAGGGATATACCCCAGTTCAAGCACCCTAATCAGGCTCCCCCAAAGACATCAACAGCGCCGTCGAACGCTAAAGAAGAGTTCAATAGAAATAAATACAATGGGTTTGGTAAAAAAGTGCTTGCTGGATTTGTTGGATCTACGGCTTTAATGTATGGATATGATAAATATTTCGGTTATCAGTTGACGGATAGAACATGCAGATCTTTATATGTCTTGTTGTTGCTTTCCTATGACTACAAAATGAATTTTTATGAAGGTAGTGATATTGATGCTCTTCATGAGAGAAACGCACAACGTCTTTACGATTTAATTATCACCAATAAGGGTCTATACATAAAGATGGGACAAATGATTGCTGTTCAGGGTATGATGTTTCCTAAGCACTATCAGGACAAATTTAAACTGTTGTTTGATAAGGCGCCTACTGAATCTTGGGCTACTTGTGACAGAACATTGCAATCTGAACTAGGTCCGGATTACAGAGAAAAAATATTTCTTGAATTGGATGAAACACCAATTGCAAGTGCATCAGTTGCCCAAGTTCACAGAGGTGTATTAAAAAATGGTGAAAAGGTAGCAGTTAAGATACAGAAAAAGTCAGTCTCCTCTCAAATTGACTCTGATCTGTTTACTTATAGAGCTGCCATGACCATTTACGGTTACGTCTTTGATTTACCACTTCAAGCCACAATGGACTATGTTAGTACCAAGATGAGAGAAGAGCTAGATTTCTATAATGAATATGAGAACGCTATGATGATTACGAAATTGATCAATAATGACCCGCAATTTGGCAGGTCTCATGACTATTACATTCCAAAGTACTATCAGGAAATCTCCGCCAAGAAAATTTTAATCAGTGAATGGATTGATGCAGAATTAATTGGTCAATACCAAGGTTTAGCTGATAAAGGCTACAACTTGACGACGTTGATGTCTCAAGTCACTAGAATTTATGCACGTCAAGTATTTACTTGGGGTGTCGTCCATTGCGACTTACACCCAGGTAACTTAATGGTTCGTCATATCAAAGTTGAGAATAACAACATTTTCACTCGCTGGCTTTTCAAAACTCACAAAATTCAACAATTGGTCATCTTAGATCATGGGCTTTACGAACACTTCTCTAAGAAGTTCAAAAGAGAGTATGCTGAATTTTGGAAATACTCTATGGAGAAAAACTATTCAAAGACAGTTGAAGTATTGACAGGATGGGGTATGGAAGTAGATGAAATGGTGATGGCTTTTGCTGGTGTGGCGGATATGAACAGTGAAAACGTTAAAAAACACATTGAAAAGGTTCAAAGTGCATCATATTTTGAGAAGCAGGAGATGCTGAGAGACAGATTAAGACAGTTTTTGAAGTCTACTGACAAGTTTCCATTGAGTTTAGTGTTTGTCATGAGATCCATGCGTATAGTTGCTGGTTTGAATATGAATTTCGGCTCTCCTGTGAATAGACTTTCCATTCTTGTACAAGAAGCGGAAAGAAGTGTTGATCAATTAGTTTTAGAATCTGGAGAGAGTGATACATTTGGCGAATGGTTGACAAGACTTTGGGTCTCCCAAACTGCTATTGTTTTCACTGATGTGTTCTTCAAACTGCACAAGTTGTGGGAACTTGTGGTAAAAAATGTTTTCCATTCAGAGGTCGACGAGATTGAAAAGATTTACGATCGTAAAGTGATGGAAGGTGGTGAACTTTTTGGTTTCGAAAACGTCCCTTCCTCCAGCGAGTTAATTGTGTGAATAGCTACTATTATATTCCTTTGTTTATAGTATAACATATATTTGTATGTATGTCACGTGAGTGCCTAACCGCGGTGGGGACCCTACTATGGAAAATTTGAAAATCTCAAAGAGAGAGATCTTCACAATCTACATCAAATGTGCTCTGGAGATTATTCCTGTTGACTTGACACCTTAATAGCAGTATGAAGGAATGGTTAAACTTGGAGTCACTCCCAGACAATGTTTTGGTCAATATAGCTTTTAACTTGGATTCACAAAGCCGTTCTAGGCTTTGTAGAACTTCAAAGACCCTATTCCGTTCTTTTGCACCCACATTGTATTCAAAAGTTGTTTATTTGCCTAACACACCCGGCATTGACAATGTTGGCCAAATGGATTTTACTAGAGGCAAGGATGAGGTGCAAGGTGCTGTTACTTTCATTGATAATCATAACATAGGGCAGTTTTTGCATACTCTTCACACGGGATCAGTTTTAGGGTTCTCCTACTCTTATCTCATAGTTGAGTTATATCTAGAGGATTGGATAGCAGAAAGCAATGTGGATTTAGTCACGTGGAGAAATACCTTGGTGCCTCATTCATTTCCGCATCTGAAAGCATACACATTTCCAGATAATATTCCCATCAAACCGTTAACGTATACCGAAGCACCAAACCTAGACACATTGATTATCGATAGAAATTTTTGTCTCATGGTAGATGAAAACCATGGCACAGTGCAGTTCATAAACTATGAAAATGTCAAAAAATTGTTTTTTAAAGGACAGCTTGGACTCAATGAAGATATGACAATTTTTAAATTGATAACATCAGCTCCACGAACTATAAACTGCCTTTGCGAGCTTCATTTTCTTGTTGATGATCCAGACAACTATAACACCGTTTATCGTCGGCTAGTAGGGTTTTGCGCTATCCTGAGAAAAATGAATTTGCCTATGCCTAACTTGAATTCTTTAACAATACCACTTACCAATCAATCCTCTGATTCGATAATATCTCTTTTAGGCAAGCATATCATCTTTGAAAATTTAAATTCTTTAACTTTGCTGATTCAAGATGATTCTGGTGTTTTGACACTAATAAAACCAATTGACAAATTAGGTTCAATAATAAGAGTTCATGGCTTAAACATTGAAAAATTATCTATCAAATATCATTTAACTAAATCTGACGAAGAAAAAAATCATTTAAGATCAATGATGCTATTGAAACTTTGCGAATCGTTCCACAAGTTGAAGATTTTGAAGATTGAGCTCAACATAAATTTAATGAATTTATCAAATCTGTTAATGATAATTGGTGCGCCGATTTCAAATAACTTGAATACATTGAGAGACATAAGATTAAACATACATTGCCCCAGTGAAAATCTTGTTGCTAACATTTTACCCACACTAGAAGATGCCACTATGATATTTTCAAAATTAAACTTTATTGACAGTTGCTCATGCTCAATATGTCAAGATATATTTATGAAACTTCAAGAAATTGAACAAAGGAAGCTTCAGGAAGAACATAATAATTCCTTCTTTGGATTCGGTCGTTTTGGCAGGTACAATAACATCCAACCAAATAGGGAAATATTCACACAAACCATTAAAGTTGGAACTTTATTGATTGTGGGGCAAGAGCTAGACATTTTGCAAAGCGGTAATTCAAACAAATATAATAGTTACTCAAGTATTAACCACTTCAAAACTAACGGTTGGATTAGGAATTATAAATATTCTTCAAAGGGCTATCTGTTTGATCATTTAATCAGAAACCAATTAGATGAATCTTTTGCATCTTTACCATTTCTAAGAACTTTCGAGTTGTGCGGTTTGGTTTACACAAGGAATAGTAATAATGCGTTTGATTTGCGATATGGTGGCCAGTTTCAAGGCCTAAGTGAAGAATCTCTTTTGGGAATTGTTGATTTGGGGCAAATGTTCATTGGCTCTATGCATTAGGAAATCCAGCCAAATATTTTCATTCATATGAAAGAAACCAAATAAACACATAATTAGTCATACTTTTTTTTATAACTGTACATTTATAGATATACTCGTAATAAAGTCATCATTGCTGTAGTTTCTCAAGTTTGCGAACTAAATTTTTAGTTTGAATTATATAAGTTTAGAATGCAAAAATGCATATGTATATATATACAGTAAAAGCACAGTTGTTTATTTAAGTCATTTGATATTTAGGACCGTCTCCACCTTCTGGTACGGTCCAGTTAATATCTTGACTTGGAACTTTAATGTCACAAGTTTTACAATGAATACAGTTTTGTGAGTTTATTTTGAATTCAATGTCTTTATCTTTTTCAACGTATTCATAGACACCAGCAGGACAAAACCTTTGTTCAACACCCTTAAACTTCTCCCACATTTTCTTCTTATGTTCTTGCAAGTCCATATTAGGAACACGCAAATGGCATCTTTCACCTTCCTTATGATATGTACCGGTTCTACTAACTGATGTCATCAAATCGAAGGTAATTTCTCCATCTGGTTTTGGATAAATTATCTTTTCATACTTATTAGCTGCTTCTGTTTTACCTGCATCAGAACCAGTGTGATCAAAGGTAAAAGGTTCTTTTCCTTTAGTAATCATAGTAACCAAACCTGAGACAGCTAAGCCACCCAATATGCCTAGTTTAGAATCGAAAGATGGTCTAACGTTTCTGACTTCGTAAAGTTCATCATAAACCCATGAATTTTCGTACGCTTTCTGAAATTCTGGTAACTCAATTGCTTTCCACTCAGGCAATGGTAATCCTTCATTTTCATCTTCATCTTCATCTTCATTTTCCTCATCCTCGTTTTCTTCATTTTCTTTTGTTGTGAGACCTAACTCATTTTCTTGCTTTGCTTTCAATGCAACAACTTTTTCATACATTGACTCAGCGGCAAGCATACCAGATTTCATTGCTGTATGGGTACCTTTGATTTTTGGAACATTCATGAACCCCGCAGACGCACCAACTAAAACACCACCAGGGAAATGTAATTGTGGAACAGATTGCCAACCACCTTCATTAAGTGCTCTAGCGGCATATGAAATGCATTTCCCCCCCTTTAGGACATCCTTGTAAAATGGATGTAATTTCATTTTTTGAAATTCTTGATATGGACTTATCCAAGGGTTTTCATAATCTAGACCAATCACCATACCTACACTAACTAATCCATTCCCAAAGTGATACATCCAACCACCACCATAACCTACACCAGTTAATGGGTATCCCATGGTGTGGGAGACAAACCCTTTCTTGAATACAGATTCCTTAACTTCCCAAACTTCTTTTATTCCAAGACCATAAGTTTGAGGACTTTTTCCATTTCTCAAATCATACCTCGAGATCGCTTGCTTTGATAGTGAACCATGACAACCTTCTGCCAACACAGTCATTCTTGCATGAAATTCCATACCGCGTTCAAAGTCTTCACTAATAGAGCCGTCCCTTAACAAACCGTTGTCTCTGGTTGCTACACCTTTGACTGCACCTTCTTTGTCAAACACTAATTCGCTGACAGCAGTATTTGGGAAAACTTCAACACCTAACTCTTCTGCCTTTTCCGCTAGCCATTTTGTGACTTCAGACAATGAAGCAATGTAATTTTTACCTTTGTTTGCCATTTGGGGTGGTTCAGGTAGGTCATACTCGCAGCCGTCCTCTGTTAAAAACTTCATATGATCCTCTGTAACAAGTGTAGCTATCTCTTCAGGTAATGGGCATTTATCGGTATCAAAGAGCTCCATTAATGCCTTTGGATCTAACACTGCACCTGAAACGATATGTGAGCCCATGTCTGCACCCTTTTCTAACACAATGATTCGTAGTTCGTCATCTTCATCTAACTGTTTGAGTCTGATAGCGGTAGCTAAACCGGCAGGTCCTCCACCTACAATACAGACATCAACTGTATCAACAATCCTCTCTTCATTAAGAATTTCTAACTCATCTTCATCCATTTCAAGCCTAGCAGTTTCAATTGTCTGAAACTTTCGGCCTGAAGAGTGAAAGTTCCTCTTTTGGTGCCTGAACGCACTCTTTTGATTCTGCTTCACAAGCGCATAAGTGGATGTTAATTTAACAGCCATATGTATCACTGGAAGTATTTTTTGCAACCCTTGCCTATTCAGAAGAGCAAGATGTTTATTTACTCTCAACATACTTGGTTTACTATCTAGATATTAAATCCTTTAACTATGTTTGTAATGAAAATTTTTACCCCTGTTTTGAAAACAATTATATATAATATTTATGACGGTAATAAAAAGAATTGATAGTTATTAGTGTTCCGAATTACACTCCCAAGGTGCTCCTCTGTATGATATCTCGCCTTTTTTCACGTATTTGAATAAAGAAGAAAATGACTGGCGGGCAGGAATTTCACTTTTCTCAAATCTCGGACATTTTCAAACCTTTTCTGACTTGAGTCACGTAACGGTTTTCTCGGATTTCCTTATTGTGAAATCTCGACGTTGAGCTCCAAGATGCCATTTGGCTCAAGCTGCACCATCTCCTTGGCTAGCTCCCAATCGTCGTCACCTGAGAAAATTACGTAATCACCGTCTTCGTCACGGTATTTTAATTTCAAGTTCTGAGTGCCATGCTGAGAACCCAGTGCAAAGTTCACTTTTTTAATAAGAACATCACTTAGCTCTTTATATTTGAGATCGGAAGAGACACTTAGGTTGATTGAAGACATATCCGTTTTGAATGACATTTTGATGAATGTTTTATCTGCAAGCTCCTTACCAGTAGGTGTTACAGGTCCATTCGAATATGGTTTTGATAGTGTCAAATTTGAGACGTTCGATATTATCTCATCGGCACCTAGCGAAGTATTTGAAGATGACTTTCTATTGTTGTACCTTGTAGTACCATTTGATGATGATGATGTGATGGATACAGATCTCAGTTTCTTTTCTGTTGGCAATGGTGGATAACTCACATTACCCATAGTATTGAAGCTCGAAGTTGACGCAGTTCTCATCCTGTTTATCATTACATTAGTTGAATCAGAAGATATTCTAATTTTACCATGGTTTAAATTGATGCCATTAGAATTCCTTCCAGTGAAAGAGGCCAGTGAGCCTGATGAATGTGCCGACAAATACATTTCATCAGAGTCAACGCTATTGGTGCTGCCATCGATTATCAACCTTTTCAAAGATTTATTCCACTGAAGTAGTTGTTCTTCTGATCTAAACCTCATCACGCAACCCCCTGTGTCTTTGTTCCCCTTCCATTTTAGTGAAAGATAATGTCCGGGCGAAGATCCAAAGTAAGATGATGAATCAGATGTCGACGATCGAGTGATTTTATTAATGTAAACTATCCCATTCAGCACCAGTTGTGTGGAACTAAGATTGAAGCTAGATTGTGAGAAATTGTTACCAAGTGAAACATTGGACTTTTTCCTGTTGCCAAGTAACTTGTTCCTAGCTGAAACTTCTTTGAAAAAATAAATAACTTTTTCAAATAGATAACAATAAACTTCTTTTTCATTGGAATGTCCATCTGTCAACAAATCTTTCACCGTGACAACGTTAAAATACAGTAAGTTTCCTACGTTGTTGGTGTTATATCCTTTCCAATCAACAACCTTTTCTTGTAGTTCTTTCAATGTTTTAAGGTTTTCACATTTCCTTTGAGCTTCATTAATATGGAATGCAACTTCTTTTGTAATAGTGTATGCTCTTGTTAGCTCTTCATAGTATGGCCAAGATACACTAGACTCTTTAATCAACTGTGATAGCAAAAGAGGGTATTTTAGAAGCCTTTGAATTGGTTTGATTAGGAAAAAATTTTGCAATTCATAAGGGTCTCTGATGATGGAAGAAGCTCCCTCCAGCCTCAAAGATTCTTTATTGATGAAGTCAATGGCTGAAGTTTGCAAAAGTGACCAAGATTCGTACATTTTGAAACTATCAATTCCCGCATGAATAAAAATTGAACCAATTCTTTGATACTCAGGAGGAACATTTCCATTTGATTCTAAACCCACTAAAAACCTTCTTTGAAAATCTGCAATTTCTGTAAGATTTGGAAATAGCATATTGAGGTTTTCACTTGTCACTATTTCCTTGTTAATCAGCTCTTGTCTATACCTCACTAAAGTTTCCAAATCTTGAACATATTTTCTTTCAGTTTCTATGAGTTCTTTAACAACTTTTGATCTTGAGTCCGTTATCGTCACTTGATCTTTAATTGGTAAACAGTCAAAATTTGGATCCATGTTAAGGACAAATTCAACAGATTTGATAACTCTCATCAAGTGTGTTGTATCATTAGAAAAGACCATTGTAACAGGAAACAATTCATCATCTCTAATGTTTAAATGCTGTTTTGAGGCCAACAAAAACTTATAAATGGACATTTTGCAAATTTTGATATCATCAGAGCTGACTATCTCAATGGAGTTTTCAGGATTGAGCGAGTTGAAGATGAGGCACAATGGGGCGCCTTGTCTAAACAAGTTTGATATCGCAGTCACAGGGTCATATGATGTTTGCTGTGGTAGTATTCCCGTTGAGAAAGTATAAAGAGCATTAAGCCAATGATTTAAAACATATTCGTTTGGATTTCCGCTGTGCAAGCTCTCTTCAATGTATTCAGGCGCACTAATGGAATATGCCTGGTTTTCGGATTGATCTTCCGATTTTGCATGTGCTAGTTCTATATAAGGCATCATACCTGGCACTTTCGTGAGTCTCGTCATCAAAGTCAAGCATATGTAGTATAAAGATTCCTCATGAGTAGCCTGTTTGTTGGTCATAATTGAGGCGTTTGATGCAATTCTGACGGGAGACGCAGATTGGGTCACCGAATTTGTAGTGCTAGTCCTTAAAGGAGGCATGAATGTCGACATTTCGTTTGAATGGAATGTATGATATGATAACTGTGAAAAGTGTGAATAAAATTTTACTTCTGGTCTAAAGTAGAGTAAAAACCAGTAAGATATAGCTTAAGACACGAATTGAAACCAATTTGGATAAATGAACGTGATGCGACGTTGACTTAGTTTAATGCTCGGCGTTCCAATTAGCTATTGAATGTCTTGAAACACGGTTCAGTATGCAGATTACTGGAGGAAACACGGTTAAAGAATGTTGATTTTTTTTCTTCCTTCTTTGAAACTTTAAACTTTTCCCCTTAAGGGGTTTGGTTACGTAATACACAGAAATATAGAAGATAAGTAAGAGATCATCAAATTGCTTTCTTTTCTTTCAAAAAGCGCCTAGCTGTGAAGGCGACTCTATCAAGAATAGCACCAACGGAAAGAACACCAGCTAGTGCTGAAAGGAAAGAGAGGAGGAACCCACCAAACGATTTTTTGTATGCCTCTCTATTGATAATTTTCAATGGTGAGATATCGAAGTAAAGAAAAACACCCGGCAACCCACCTCTTTGGTGAATGGTGTTTGGATGGTCTTTATCTCTACCACCAACTAAAGGACGCTCGTGTTGGGTAACAGAAAATTCGTTAGCTTCGATTGATTTTCCATTAAGATATTCGAATCTTGTGTTGACGACTTTGAGGTAATAATTGAAAATAGTCCATTGATCTGTATTGGTTTTCACCATTCCATCCAGAGGGTGAGACGTAGTATGATCATGCGAATCACTAGCAAATATCAGAGATTCTTCGTGAGAGTCTTCACCAAAGGAAAAATGATGGATAGTATGCTGAAAGGAAAATCTATCTTTCTCTCTTTCATAAAGGGACAAATCGTGGATGTGTTTATCCATGTAAGACATCGGCATCCCAGGAGCAAAATGGATGTTACCGCCTATCCTGTTGATTTGTGACACACCTTGAACTCTACAGCCTTCATCCAAACTCTTGTTGATACTTTCCACATAACCTTCGCTTTCACACTGCTCAATACCTGCACCATCAATAAACTTCCAACCAGTCAATCCATATGCGTACCTGACACTTTCACAAGTATTACAACAAATCTTTTCAGAATCTGGTTTTTGGTCATTTAGGTTTTGGTTCTGTGCGCCGTAACATGATCCACATTTACCATCCTGGGTGCCAAGAAGCGAATTGTAATCTTGTTTGTAAACTAATTGTTGACCTTGATCTAATTCCTTCCCGTCTGGCCCCAATCTTATCTTGACAAACCCATTGTTCAAAACGTCTAAGGAAATATCACCGGTTAAATCCATCACGTCCATGGTCAGCATATCACAAGGCATGTCTGGAAATGTGATATCTAAACTGATCTTCAATTTTTCATTGCTTGCTTTGTCCACAACTAGTTCTGGTCTCAACACAATTGTGTTGTACTCACCCCATTCAATCCATAGTAGAAGACACGCTGTTATAAGACAACCAATGGTGATTAAACCACCCAATGAAGTTCTCACTCTTCGATCCTCAGTGGTTTTTGAAAAGGCATCAAAACCTAACAACGTCTTACCAGACATATCCTAATTTGAAACAAGGTTCAAAGAAACAAGATATGACACCTTTATAGGAAAAAAAATGGAAAAATTCCACCTGGCTTAGAATGTAGTGCTCAGCATACGTCAATGCCTTTAAACTAGAAAAACATATATCTTGATAAACTATAAAACAAAAGAAGCTATAAGAGGAAAAAAATATGCCAAAATAATACACTTGTAGTAGTAACATCACTGAGGAGGTTGTTGGGGTTGCTGTTGCATCATGTTGGCCATCGTTTGGAACATCTGGGCCATATCTGGTTGCTGACCATTATTATGTTGCTGACCATTCATTTGGCCCATCATGGCAGCCATCATAGCCATCATTTGTGCTTGATTTCCTCCCTGTGGCATTGGTGGGACCTGGTTCATCATTGGTTGGCCATTCATTGATGGAATTGGTTGCTGTGGCATTTGTGGCTGAATTGGCTGACTGTAGCCTTGTGGTGAATCGTAGTAAGCTTGCTGTTGTTGTGGAGGCATCATTTGTTGTTGATGTTGCTGGTGGTGCTGTTGTTGTTGCTGTTGTTGATTATGATTTTGACGATGATTATAATTTCTACCATTAGTTGTGACACTTCCACCATCAGATTTTGGCCCGTTGGGGTTGGAGTTGGTTGGCATTTTTCTTGAGATTGATTTTGAAGAAACACCACTACCAACTTCAATATCTGGTTCTTCAACAAAAAGTCCTGATTGAACTGGTAATTCAGGAACGCTACCACCCCACTGTGCACAGGTTAACCATTTGGAATCTGCATCAGTTAATCTGTCTAATGGAATGGTCGAGATACCAGTTTGGTAATTACAGCAATCTCTTGGGCCAAAACCAACACCCCAACGTGCTCTCAAACCGCTAGGATGATTGTTAGAGAGAGCTTGAATAACTTGCTCAGCTTCAGCTCTTGAATAAACTTTAACAAATGCATGTTTTCTTTCATTGTTCAAGATAACACTTTGAACCTCTGCATAGGGTCTCAAGGTGGTACTCAACTCTCTTTCACCCATAGAATGTGGAACACCACCAATGAAAATTGTTCTACTCAAGACACCAATACAACCATGGGGAATTTCAGGATCAATATATGGCTTCTTTGGTCTGAAATGTGGATTTGATGGTGTATTCTGTTCGCCTTCAATGTGAGTTGATCTTGGTCTGGCAGGTGATCTCTCTCTTCTTCTGTTGTTATCAGACTTATTTCTATCCCTACCTTCTCTTTCTCTGTAATTATCGCTGTTACTTGTTTGAACATTAGAGTTTGCTTGAGGCGTGTTATTAGCAGAGGTTTTGTTCATTGATTGAAGTAATTGAAAAATAGCGTTAGGATTGGAGTCGTTTGCAGGAGCACTTTGAGCAGCTGGCTGCGCAGCTGTTGTAGTTGCGTTAGTTGCAGGAGTTGGAGATTTTTTAGAGGCTAAGTTAGCTAGAGCACTCAAAACAGCAGAAGCACCACCTTCGTTATTTGATTTACTTGGAGGGGAACCTGGTGGAGTGTGAGACTTAAAGTGACTGTTTCTAATATTTTCAATGGTTTTCTTCTTGAATGTGTTGCAGTGGTCCCAGATGTCAATTAACTTAGCAATCTTATCTTTGACGTCGTCATTGGAAACAGATACTGAGTTGTCAATAATGTCTTCAATGTTTTGTTGTATCTTGTATACGGCAGCTTGTGCAGTTCCACTTTCACTATTTGGTCCAATTTCATTTACGTCTTCATTTTTAGATGATTCATCAATGAGGCCTCTAACAATGGCATCTAATACGTACAAAGGTCCCAACTTATTCGACTTATTCGCATTCTTACAAGCATCGATTAAAACTGGAGTTAATTCCGCTTCGAGGCTAACGTTATTAAGAAATGTTTCCTTTAAAGATTTAATTCTGGAGCCAGAAACACCTGGTGGTTTAAGAGAATTTAGTTCGGCTAAAACAGACCTAAAGTTGTCAATGGTATCGGTACTCATTTATAGTTATGGTTTATACTATTAGAATTAGATTAAAATTAATATTAATTTAATTTAATTTAAAGTTATTTTTATTAGTTATGATTATCAGTTATTAATAATATTATTTTATTGAATACAAATTTATGTTGTTATACTTGAACTAATACTAACAAAAGGAAAAGATGATCCTGTATTCTTTAATAAAACCAATGAACTTGGAAGGAAAAATTTGCAATTTTGAAGACGGTGGCGGGAAGAGCATCGTCTTTTATACTTCGTTGAGAAAAATTAAAGATGAAAAAAAAAAATAAATAATGCTTATTGTCACAAAAAGCAAATGGCAGCTGACTTTATGACAGGTTAAGTTTACAGACTCTAAAAAGCCACTAGTTGAATAGTGAGGGACACAATTAAAGCAATGGAGAGACGTAATAAGGACTATAGACGTGGGTATATGAAGAAAATGGGAGTTTTGCAACCAGTGTTGAGGGAAAGTCACCAAGTGATCGAATTTAGTGCAATGCCGAAGAACGAGCTGATTGTAAAGAAACGATGGCATTTTGGGGTTGGGAAGTCAATTTGGCAGCTTGAGTCTAGGGTGCTTGAAACACTGGAGAATGCATTATGCTCAATGGACAATTTGATCATGATTCAGGCACTCTTCCCAAAGTGGTTTGAGTCAAGGCGATTTAGAGGTATTAACTGGGGGCTACGGCAGGTATCTAAAGTTTACTTGCTTGTGAACCTGCTCAATTTGAAGAAGTGGGTTATCCGGTACTGGCAAGTTGGGCAGTACATGAAGTTGATTGACATGGAGTTTGAGCTCGTGAAAAGTTTTGATAACACCAGCATGAAGAACAGCTTGAATGCCAATTTAGTGAAGTGGATGCAAGAGCTGATGAGAGAACGGTACTACTGCATGCTAGAGATCATCAATTACTTGGTGGAGCTGGTGTTGAACATCGACGTCGCATTCCAGAGATTCAGGCTCAAAACGAGGTGGATCCAGCTGATAGGTATTTTGCACTGGGTGATCAACATCTACAGGGCCTCGAAGGCGGGTGGCAGAGAAGGTATTGACAAACGTATTTTGGAAATCCACGCTAGATATTACCACTGAGATTAGTAGACGTATAAATTTTTGTTAGTAGGCTTAACGATGTTCTTTTGGTTATGATGGGATCTCTTGCTAGAAAGTTCAGTACGAGCGTGTCGGCATATGCGGACTTTTCGCATGTGGTGATTGGCGCCGGGGTTGTGGGGCTACAGGTTGGCGTGGAGCTGAGTAAGCGTGCGGGAAGCAAGGTGTTGATCATTGAGCGCAACCAGGCGTTTGGCATGGAGACGAGCTCGAGAAACTCAGAGGTGGTTCACGCAGGGTTGTATTACCCGCCCGACTCGCTCAAGACTAAGACGTGCCTGCTGGGCAAGCAGTGGATATACGCACATGCCGACAAGTTCGACGTGAAGCGGTGCGGAAAGTGGATCGTTGCGCAGAACGATGACCAGATGCAGTTTCTGGAGTCGATGCATGCGAAGGCGCACGAGCTCGGAGTTGAGACCGAGTTTGTAGATGTGAAGCAGGCCAGGGAGCTGGAGCGCAGCGTGGTTGCACGAGCCGGAGTGCTCAACTCGCCGAGCACAGGGATCGTCTCGTCGCACGGGATGATGTCGTACTTGGTGTCGCAGTTCGAGGAGCACGGGGGCGAGATAGCGTACAACACACGCGTGGTGGGGCTCTCGAAGGCCAACGCCAGCGAGTTCGAGGTCGCCACTGCCGCCGCTGGCGAGGAGGGCTCGTTTTCCGTCTATTGTGACAATGTCGTGGCCAGTGCCGGCCTGGGCAGCGCAGACCTGTGTTCTATGCTCGGAATGGATGCGACGTTCGAGTATGCAAAGGGTAATTATTTCAGCTACCATGGGCCCAAATTGCACGTCAACCGGCTCGTGTATCCATGTCCCACCGAGGCCTCGCTGGGCACGCACCTGACGCTGGACATGGATGGCGCCGTGAGGTTTGGCCCCGACCTGGAGTGGGTCCGCACCCTCGACTACAGGGTCAGCGACGCCCAGCTGCCCAAGGCCCTGGCCAACATCAACGAGTACTTGCCCAGCGTCCAGTTGAGCGAGCTGAGCGCGAGCTACTGCGGCATCAGACCCAAGCTAGGCAGGCGCTTCCACGACTTTGGCGTCGTCAAGCCCATGGACGGCGCCGTCGTGCTGCTGGGCATCGAGTCGCCCGGCCTCACTGCCTCCTACGGCCTGGCCTTGGAGGTGCTGCAGCTTTTGTAGAACTGTGTAGCTCCAAGTGCACCATCTGCCACTCACCTTCCCCAACACGTGATATTACTTACAGGCGAGCCTGTGTTCCTGAGCATCGAAGTTTTTTTTCTCGCATTGTGCTGACACTCAAAACTATCACCACCTATAGGGAAAGTGACATGACAGGCACAGGCAAATTGGCTTGCACCATACGATTGGCCATGTGTGTGCGTCAGCACCAAATAAGGTACGGGGGAGTCAGGCATATATTATTTAACACATTGTGTGTGTGGGGGGAGGCCACTGCTGCCGTGTTGAGCCGAGACCGTGCAGTTACACACACGCAGCGTCTCAAAACGCGTGCTCCAACCACACACTGCGCATACTGTCGAGTGTGTACAGGTGACGTGCTTGAAAAAAAGCAGCTGATAGTTTTTCCGTCTAGCACAATAGCAGCGTGAGGGAAAAAGAAGAGTTTTACCGAAGTGCCAAAGGCCATTGAGGGAAAAAATACCCCACATGTGTGCGGCGCAGCGCCGCACGCGCTTATTTGCTCATGGGCGTTGTGGAACAACGCTGGCTCGTGCTAATTTTCCAGCCGAGCATGGAAAAACTCAACGGGTGCAACGGGTTGAGGAAAAAGGAGGGTAGGTTTTTCCAGACGCAGGATAAGACGACGACGGTTTTTCCGAGGTCACCAGCTTTTTTTTTTTTGCCAAATTTTGTCAGTGCAGAGCGAAAAAGAAATTCTGGAGTCGCTGTCGTTATACATATAAATAAAAAACGATATATCCCCGCTGAAAAATACATAGGGGAAGGAATTGTGGTGTATTGAAATATACAGCTCTTTTAGAAGTATAGTCTTAGCAGAGCACAGAAGAACGAAAGAAGACAAAATGGTTCCTGCACAGGCTTGTGATTCGTGTCGAAAGCGGAAGCTCAAATGTACGAAGGAACTTCCCAGATGCACCAAGTGTGTGGCACACGGATGGGACTGCGTGTACTCTCCCAAGGCAGTGAGGAGCCCTTTGACGAGGGCGTACCTCACGGAGGTGGAGAACAAGTTGGCGGTGCTCCAGTCGGTGATCCACAAGGTGGTCCCGAACGCCTCGATGGAGGACATCATCAAGACATACGCAGACGAGGTGAAGCCCAACACGCCGTGGAACCACGACCACGACGCCAGCATGGCCAGCGTGGCCACGGCGGACAAGGTGTGTGTCAAGGAGGAGACGCCCAAGTTCCCCGACCGGTTCCTCACCGACTCCAGCCACCAGCACCACCACGCAACGTTCGAATGGACTGAAAATGACGACAACAACAAGGGCAACAACAACAACAACGCCTTAGACGGGTCTGGCACTCCTTCAATTTCACCTCCAAAGCAGCTCTCGAGCTCGTCCTCGACGTCCACAAGTCCCCAGGAGCACAGACAGCGATTCGGCTACACGTCGTCGCTCGAGGGCATGGGTGCTCACATGGGTGCCAACTCCGGCTTCCTGGGACCAGGCTCCAGCTCCACTTTACTCAGAATCATCAAGGGCGACCAGCTTAACGACGACCTCAACCTCAACGCATACAACGACGACGATCTGCTCAAAATGCGGCCTAGTCCAACCAACTCCTCCGGCTGCCAGTCTCAGTTCCTTGACTCCAAAAAGGTTCAGGTCAGGTTCATCGAGGCCTACTTCACCTACTACCACACCTCCTACCCGCTTGTCAACAAGTCCAAGTTCTTCTCCAACTTGGAGCAAAGCGAGTCCTTCCTAGGCCCTTCCTGGTACGCTCTCTTTTACACTGTCATGGCGCTCGGCTGCTGGTGTGTTTACGGTGACTCCACCTCCTATGACCTCCACTACTACAACCAGGCTAAAAACCAGCTTCTCCAAAACGACTCCAATGTCTTCGAAGCAGGCAACATCGAATTGCTTACATCCCTCATCTTACTATCAAATTACGCTCAGAAGAGGAACAAGCCAAACACCGGTTGGAACTATCTAGGGTTGGCAATCTCAATGGCAGTCTCCCTAGGAATTCACAAAGAAATAGATAACAACACAAGTGGCAAGTCTTTATCAGAAGTGAGAAAATTCATCTTTGATTCCGAGATGAAGAGAAGAGTTTGGTGGTGTCTTTACATGTTTGATTCTGGCACCGCCATTACTTTTGGTCGTCCTTCCCACTTACCTCCACCTTATTCCATTGATGTTCAACTACTTTCAAATATATCAGATAAAAATTTCAATGAATTGCTAAACGACGAATCATTTTTGAAAAACTATAATACCGGCCAGCAAAAGCTACCTAATATGGACACTCCTACAATATACTCTGCAATGGTTGAGCAAGTCAAACTTACTTTGTTAACTGATACATTTTGTTCTAGAATCATTTCAAAATCTCCTCCAACTTTGGCAGAGTGTCTTGAGCTAGATGAAAAATTACAGGACTTCAAAAATCAACTTCCAGATTATTTTGCGGACGATTTCAGTTTAGTCCTTAAGAAATACTTTAATAACAACATATCCACTGTTCCTGAATGGTTCTCACTTGGTAGATGCAGATTGCTTTGGAGATTGAAGAATATTCAAATTTTAATTTTCCGTCCTTTCATTTGGCAAAAGATTGTGCTAATCTCCCAAGGAATTTTCACTTCGAATGCGAGCGAAGATGAGAAGAAGGCTGCATTGAGTGAAAAATCTAAAACTGCTCGTAGGCACTGTCTTCAAGCTGCTAACGAAACAATCCAATCAATCACTGAATATCTAAATCAAAAAAATAGAAAATTATCAGCTCTTTCTTCTTGGTATACAACATACTTTCTATTCCAAGCTTTATTGATTCCGTTGGCTTGTCAATGTTCGAACCCTACCTCAAAACACAATAAAGACTGGTGGGATAATATCATTATTGGTAAAAAGGCTCTTATCACATTAAGCAAAACCAATCCAACATGTTTGAAGTTGAATAGAATGGTCGATGCCATTTTAAAGAGACATAATGCTATATTAAATGAAGAGGATTTAGTTTGTGGAAACTTCAAATTCAATGATCAAAAGGATTGTGCAGATGTATCTTTAGCAAAAAAGAAGAGAACCTCTTCTGCAAATTTGGTCTCTCTTGATACACCAACGTCTAAAAAGACTCATTATGATTCTCTTTTCCCGGCTTCAAGATCTTCCTCAATGAACCAGGACATGAGGAAAGTAGGCGAATTCAAATCAGGATTACCTTCACCTTCTGCATCTGCAATGTTAAAAGGTGCAATTACTCCTTCCGTTTCTTCCTCAACTTCCTCAACATCTTCAACCAATCCAACTATGGATCCATTTTCTAGTTCATCAATTGCTAACTTTACTGGTGCCCTGGAATCTCTCAGTGAGAATACAAAACCATCTCCATCTCTGATGTCCTTAAGTGACTCTAATTTATCAACAATGATGAATGACTTAACAAATTTCAAAATCAAGTCTCAGCCAGGTTCTACAATGGCTCTGTCCTCTTTGATGACTGATAATTTGTATGATCCAACACCAACTGGTACTCCACAACCTGGTACAACTCCAAGCATTGATGACGTTTTAGACTCCCAAAATTTAATTACTTCCTTGCAACCTCAATCTCAACCTATTAAGGAAAAGGACGGTAACAGCGAAGTTCTTACTGATATTTATTCTCTAATATTTGACGAATTTACTGATCCAATGGCTTTCAATACATATACTTAAATATGGATATTTGTGAACAACTCTATATATCATTTGTTGACCAGCAAGATAATATAGGTCAGCATTTTAGTATTTATGGAATATTGCAATCTAAATGAACACAATAATATGATACTATACTCGCTAATTAAGTTTCCAATAAATTTAAAGGGGTATATATACATATATATCGTTGTATACACTAAATAAGATAATATTTTTTTTGATGAAGCACTAAAAAGAAAAGTTTTTTCTTGCTGTCATCCGTTGTTTTAGTGATTTATTTGCAGTATGGTATATTAAAGGCATTGCTTACATGAAAAGTTCTCTTTGATCTTTTTATTTTTAATTTTAAATCTTTACCTGCTCTTTTTTATGTATAATTTAATTCAGTTTTTCCTATTCTTTGAAGATATTTTAGTCATCATTTGGCCTTTGCAGCGTGACGTTGTTGCCATTACTAACAGTGGAATCTGGTATTTCATTTTGCGACTCGGTTTGGATTTGACGTTGATAAATTGATTCTTGAGTATTCAGTTCATTTCTAAGGCTCGAAAGAGTGGCGGTGGATGCAGTGGATAACAAGCTTTGAGAACCATAAAGTGAAAAAGAACTAAGTGTTGGCCTCAATGGTGATTCCGGAACAGGCGTTAGCATTGGAGTGTGAAACGATTCGTTATCAGAATCAGATTCTACTTCAATGGGTTTGCGGTTCCAAAGGTTGTCCCAAGTAGACTTAAACCAGTTAAGCGATGCTTGTGGACTAGCTATTGGCTCAAGCGTTGGTTCTATTAATTTTATAATCAAGGTTGACATGTTAAGATCTAAATCTTTTAAAGTCTTTAATTCATCGCCTTCTCCCAATGTTATCCTTTCAATAGGTTTGAAAAAGTAGAAGTTGAAATCATTGTATTCCGGATGTCTTTCTAATATGTAACTTCTGACAGCGTGAAGTTTATCATTGGCCCCGAAATCACACTTCAACACCTTTCCATCGAGCAATTTTAATTGTAATTTATAAACAGTGCTGTTCTTTATATTCTGTAGTTTTGATTTTGTTTCATAGTTCTTATTCGCTTGTATATTATTATTATCCCTTGTTGCCATCCTTTCCAATTTGTCGTTTTTGATTAATTTCATTATCCTGTCCTTATCTGAATCCAATGGTTTTCTGTCTTTTCTGACATGTAATAATTTTGATGGGGTATTAGAATCTTTTCTGGTGGCACCTAGCTGTACCTTTAGACTTTCGAGCTTCACCTTAATAGATGAGATATCATCACTAATATCAAACATGTCAATTAACTGTCCCCCAAAAATGAACAAAGCACATGGAAACGTGCATGATTGTAGCTGGGGCACAAAATGAGTTAAATTAGTATAATCAACACTTTCGCATAAGATGGATAAGGGGATTGTTCGGTTCAATATAGTGTGTTTGGTGTTGGGATTAATGTCAGGCCCACTTAAAATGTCGCCAAACCACCCGATGTCACCTGTTTTAGTCACCAACACCAAGAGAGGTTTACCCTTTTCCAGTGATACTGCAATCGCCTCCGAGGCTATCTTATATGGCTCCATTTTTAAACTTAAGGTTTTATATCAAATGGCCCAATGTCTTACATAATATCAACAAGTCAAAGAATAAAAATTTTTCAGTTCCGTTCAACGTTAACAAATAGTCATAACCTTCTTATTCCAGAAAACAATGTCTGCTGCGACTCCTGTTGCTATGGAGAATACCTCCAGAAGAGATACTCTGGTTGCTATTGAAGCAAAGTATCAGAGTAAATGGGAAACGGAAAAGCCTCATGAAATCGATGCACCAACTGCTCAAGAAGTTCCATATGGAACCACTTGGGAAGACTTGCATGCTGAACATCCTAAATTTATGGGTTCTATGGCATATCCATATATGAATGGTGTTCTTCATGCTGGTCACGCCTTTACCTACTCCAAGATTGAGTACGCTGTTGGTTTTGAAAGATTGAGAGGTAAGAAGGCCATTTATCCATTAGGTTTCCATTGTACTGGTATGCCAATTTTGGCCTCTGCCGACAAACTGAAGAGAGAAGTTGAACTTTTTGGTGCTGATTTTAGCGGTGTTCCAAAGGAAGAGGAAGAAGAAGCAGAAGAAAAGCCAACTGATGCTACTAAGGCCAAGACAGACCCAACCAAATTTACTGCAAAGAAATCAAAGGTTTTACAAAAAACTGGTAGAGCTAAGTATCAATTTGAAATCATGCTCCAATTAGGTATCCCTCGTGAAGAAGTGGCCACATTTGCTGACCCATACCACTGGTTAGAATTTTTCCCACCTTTAGTTCAAAGTCACGTCAAGGCTCTCGGTGGTAGAGTTGACTGGAGAAGATCCATGATCACTACTGATATGAATCCATACTATGATGCTTTTATCCGTTGGCAAATGAACAGATTGAGAGAAGTCGGTAAGATTAAGTTTGGTAAAAGATACACTATCTACTCTGTCAAGGACGGTCAAGCTTGTATGGACCACGATAGACAATCCGGTGAAGGTGTTCTGCCTCAGGAGTACACAGGTATCAAGATCCAAGTCACTGATTTCAATAAAGCTGCTTTAGAATCCCTAAAGGAACAGAACTTTGACGTATCAAAGAAGGTTTTCCTTGTTGCAGCTACTTTGAGACCTGAAACTATGTACGGTCAAACTTGTTGTTTTGTTTCTCCAAAGATCAATTATGGTGTTTTCGATGCTGGTAATGGCGAATATTTCATTTGTACTGAAAGAGCTTTCAAGAACATGTCATATCAAGATTTAACTCCAAACAGAGGTGATTTCAAGCCTGTTGCTACTATTAATGGTTCACTTATTGTTGGTTCTAAAATCCATGCTCCTTTGGCTGTTCATGAATCTCTTAGAGTTTTGCCAATGGAAACCATCTTGGAGACTAAGGGTACTGGTGTTGTTACTTGTGTTCCATCTGATTCTCCAGATGATTTTGTTACCACTAGAGATTTGTTCAATAAACCAGAATACTACCATGTTGAAAAGGAATGGGTTATTGAAGAACCAGTTCCAATTGTCAACACCACTAAGTACGGTGACAAGTGTGCTGAGTTCCTTGTTAACGATTTAAAGATTAACTCTCCAAAGGATGCTGCCCAATTAGCTATTGCAAAGGAATTGGCCTATAAAGAAGGCTTCTACAACGGTACCATGATTATTGGTAAATACAAAGGTGAAACTGTCGAAGCTGCTAAACCAAAGGTCAAACAAGATCTTGTTGCCAGTGGCGATGCTATCGTTTACAATGAACCAGAATCTGTTGTTATGTCTAGATCTGGTGATTCATGTATTGTTTCCCTTGAAGATCAATGGTACTTAGACTACGGTGAAGAAAATTGGAAACAGCAAGCCTTAGAATGTCTTTCTCAAATGCAATGTTTCCACCCTGAAACTAACAATGCTTTTGAAGGTGTTCTTGATTGGTTAAAGAACTGGGCTCTTTCTAGAACTTATGGTTTAGGTACAAAGATCCCATGGGATGAAAAATATCTTGTTGAATCTCTTTCTGATTCTACTGTTTATCAATCATTCTACACTATTTGTCACTTACTTCACACTGATTTCTACGGTAAAGACATTGGCTCATTAGGTATTAAGCCAGAAGACATGACTGATGAAGTGTTTGATTACGTTTTCTGTAGAGCTAAGTCCGCCAAAGGCTTGCCAATTTCTGAAGATAAATTAAACCTCATGAGAAGAGAATTTGAATACTTCTATCCAATGGATCAATCTATTTCTGGTAAGGATTTGATTCCAAATCATTTAACATTCTACATCTATTGTCACACTGCTTTGTTCTCTAAGACATTTTGGCCTAAGGGTATTAGATGTAATGGTCACTTGATGTTGAATAATGCTAAGATGTCTAAATCAACTGGTAACTTTAGAACTTTGATCCAATTAATTGAAAAATTCGGTGCCGACGCTACTAGAATTGCACTGGCTGACTCTGGTGATACTGTTGAAGATGCCAACTTTGACGAAACTAACGCTAATGCTGCTATCCTAAGATTGTACAACTTGAAGGAATGGTTTGAAGAAATGGTCAAAGAAAAGGACAGCCTCAGAACTGGCGAGTACAACTTCTTTGATAAAGCATTTGATAATGAAATGAACAGTCTTGTTGAAGAAGCTTACAAGAATTATGATGCGACCTATTACAAAGCTGCATTAAAGTCTGCATTGTTTGATTTCCAATATGCCAGAGACTTTTACAGAGATGTTACTGGATCTGCCAACCTCGGTATGCACAAAGATCTTATTTTCAAGTTTATTGAAACCCAAGCTATTATAATTTCTCCTTTCACTCCTCACTTTTCTGACTTTGTTTACAGAGAAGTTCTTGGTAAGAATACATCAATCCATCAAGCTCAATGGCCGGCACCTAAGGAACCAGTTTCTAATGAATGGAATGCTGCATTGAACTATGTGAGAGATTTGCAAAGAACAATCAGAGAAGCTGAGGGCCAAGCTATGAAGAAGAAGAAGGGTGGTAAGGGTAGTGATGTTGACAAAGACTCGCCAGCTAAGTTGACAGTTTTCATCTCTAAGTCGTTCCCAGAGTGGCAACAAAAGTTTGTTGAAGTTGCAAAGTCTTTGTATGAAAAGAATTTGTTGAATGACAACAAAGAGTTGAAGAACTACGTTGATGGTAAGGAAATGAAGAGAGCCATGCCATTCATTAGTGAATTGAAAAAGCAATTATTAGTTGAAAAGCCAGAGAAGGTTTTCAACAGAGAATTGATTTTTGATGAATTGGATGTTGTCAAACAAATCAGCGAAGTTGTTAAAAAAGCACCAACTCTATGTAACGTCACTGAAGTTCAAATTGTTTCTTTCGAAAATGGCGCAACTGTTGGTAAGGATATTGCAGCTGGAGAAGATGTTGAAATTCCTGCTAAGGTTAAGTCTATAGAAAATGCTGTTCCAGGTCAACCAGCTGTTTTGATTAAGAACATCTAGTGTAGGCTACTAATTTATAAATTTATAATAAAACACGTATGCATCTATATTTGGCTACCATGTGAGACATTGTATTTTAACAAGTTGATTTGAATTAATCAGCCTGAGTTTCACAATTGTTCAAAAGACATGAAATCAGCAATTGTGTTACACTAGTTTTAACTAATCTTGAGACATTCCCGTATTATGATCAAATCTTTGCTAATGACTTAACTTATGTATACATTCATATCTCTTGGTCTATTGTACTCCATGTGTGATTAAATGGATACTACAAAAAATCAAGAATCGCATTCATTCCAATCATCAATGATGGTCACAGTAGTCATGCTATTTGGTACCTCGGTACCACATAATCAACGAGTCCGGTCAATTACGTCTCGACTCAAATCTGCAACATAACAATACCGCAAAAAACGTTTTTAATACATGATATGTACATGAGCCAATTACTCGTCTGTGCAAGAGGTACTATCGGAGTTACTGCCTTTGAGAGAATCACTGTGAGTGTTAATGACGCAGCTTGGCTTTGCATCCAGCTCGAAGCTACGTAAGTTTAAGTTTGGTGACATGGAGATGTTGCAATTCATCACCAACCAGTGAGTGTTACTGAAAATCAAAAAGCTAGTATCAAGTTTAAACTTCGAGTTGTTCGCTGAGCTGCTCACTGACAGAATAAAGCTTCCGTACTGTAGCCGTGTCAGCGCTCGCAATATGACGCAGCTTGAAAAAAGTAAGATCCTTGGCATGAACGCAGCAAAAGTAGATAAGTTGATTTTGCCAAGCTAAGAACCTCAATGGACACTGAAAATCGATCCGCATATCCGAGTGAATTGAGCACAACTGAACGATTACGTCAATGGGTGCTTCAACAAGAGCCAGCGCACCTCAGAAAACAGACTTACCTTTTTATCGGGTTATCTGTGTTTTCAGCCATAGTCGTGGTCATTTTTGAACAGAATGTCTACCTATTATGGGCGACAACATATGGAGCTTTCTCTTGCTTGCCTTCTTGAAGGTAAACAACCAAATTATAATACAAACTACTGTTATTGTTTGCACAATCTTAGCTCTCCATTACCACTGGACAAACAGATGAACGATTTTTGCTACAATTTCTGGAGATGGTGCTTGATGTAAGAACGTTTTTACAGCTGGTTTAATGTGCTGTTATGAAAGTTAGCATTAAAATTCATATGATAACTTACAATATAGTATGCAATTATCACCTCTTTAATTCCAGTAATTTGTTATAGTTTCGATATTTCATTTTAACTGATTGCCTTTCATCATATGCAAATTTGTTTTGTTTGCGGCTTGTTACACATACGAATATTTTTGTATTTAGTTGCTATTCAATGACGCACTTGGTGCTTCAGTATTGCTTCTTACTTAGTATTGCGCTTTTGCTAATCATGGAAGTTTGAAAATCTAACATAACCGTGCTTATATGACAATATTGCCTGTTTTTAGGATAATAAAATAATAATCACTAAATGAAGTTGTTTAGCTTTTCGAGTGGATATGAGTCAATAGTCTGCATATTTTTACAATGTAGTAATTTGTTGAATAGTGAAAAAGCTTTAATTAATGTGTTATTACTAGCTAATTGGGTAACAAGATTTGTTGACATTCTCTTAATCAAGAACCCACCATGTATGCTTTATCTGATACAAAACATACAAGCTCGATGAATGATTGGTTTCATGGAAAATAACATTCAAGGAATAATTGAATCTCATGTATTGACTCGGAAGTCTTTATAAAATGTCGGGGCTATACAACGCCGATTCAAGAGTCCACAGTTGGACTACATTCAAAACAGTATCTAATTAATTATTGCCTGCTAACATAGTATGTTGCGCACTAGAATCACCTTTGTCTGAGTTTATCTCTGAAGTACAATAAACATCAATTTTATTATAGATAGAATCACATAGAGTCGACATAGAATTGGAAACGTTATGAGGCGATAGTTTCAAAAAACAGTGCTAGCTAGATCAGCATAATATACATTTTTAAATACCTCTTATACCGTAAGTTACACTTGCGGTTCTAGTAACACTCTACGAAAAGTCATAGGTGTCTCTACTACATAGAAAGCTCCCGTGAGAAGCTTTATTACATATCCAAATGCAACTTGCTAAACTGTGGAAATTATTATGATATTCTTTTCCAACTGTTCATTGGTAGTTGCATTTCACTCGACATTTTTTTTATCTGTGTAATTTCATTTTATCTGAAAAGAAGTTTAGGAGCAGCAGCTAGTCGAATGGCATTCAATCCGGATACTCTTCCGTACTATGATCCGAGTAGTGACCGTCGTGTTTGCTTGATAACAGGTGGCAACAGCGGTATTGGTTATACAACCGTACTCCACCTTTACTTGCATGGATTTATTGTTTATTTAGCAGGAAGAAACAAGAACAGACTAGAACGAGCCATGATTGATATTCAAAAGGAGGCCAATAAGAGAGTTAATAAGTACACCTCTTTACAATTAGAGAATCGATACACAGGATCCCTTTTCATACTAGAACTAGATTTGCTGAACTTAGAGACTGTGGATAAATGTGTGAAGCGTTTTAAACAAAGAGAATCGCATTTGAATGTATTGATTTTAAATGCAGGTATAATGGCAGTCCCTTTTGAATTGTCAAAAGATGGATTCGAAGTTCAACTACAGACAAGTTACATCACTCATTTTCTCTTAACGGATAGACTAATCAAATCAATGGAATTACCGAAAGTCAAAGATCCACGTATCGTTATTTTATCATCGATTGGACATTGGTTTGCTCCATTCAAATTTAACTTATCCTGGCATTTCAACTACTGGCCCAATATATTTTGGACCATTCTCAGATATGGAATGGCAAAATGTGTTGATATCCAGTTTGTTAAATTGCTTGCAAAAAGGCATCCAAATGTTTTAAGCGTTGCAGTGCATCCTGGTGTTGTTTTCAATACTAATTTGTTTAAGCCATTAACAGCCTTACCTATTTTTGGAACAATATTTTGGGTATGTTTCCAAATTTTGCATTATTTTATTGGTGTCTCAAATGAAAAGGGTGCATGGTCAACCTTAAAGTGTTCAGCAAGTGATGAACTAGATTTAGTTAGAGACAACGGAAAATACTTTACTACTTTAGGAGTTGAGTCAACACCGAGTTTCATTGCGATGAACGAAAATCATGCAAATCAAAATTGGAGTTGGACCAAGAAAGAGTTGGCTGATAGGGGTTACAACACTAATAATCTATAGAACTATTGTCACTCCTAATGTAACTTTCAATACTATAATTCAATTCAAAAAAGCCTGCTTGTAAATTGAAATAGATGTATGTGGCAAGTGAGTTGCACCAAACGTGGCGCATGGGTCTTACTTCTCGAAAATGGACATTGTTAAAGATGTCAGATTTGATACACTCTTTTCTTTATATAAGGCTTATACTTAAAATAGCATTCATATCGAAATCCTAAAAGGGATAGAAGAAAAAACCAAGTTAAATGAATGGGAATGGATCCAGTATGGATGTGATACCTCCATTAAGACAAAGAAAGGGGGTGAGACGGAACCCACCACCGAAGTTATCATTGCCAACACCAATACCAGATACCCAGACGACAATGACAACGATTTTAACAAAACCAGTGGAGCCAGAGTCAGTTAGTGCTAATACGCTTATATCAATTGACACTTTAAACGAAGAAATGATACCACCAGATCTTTCACAGTTGAACATTGATCAGGAACCAAAAACATTGGAGGAAATGACAGGCAGTGATTGGAGAATAGTTTACAATAAAGAATTAATAAAGACAGTGAAAGTTTTGGGAGAAGGTAATGGTGGGTGTGTCAAGAAATGTTCATTAAGGGATGAAATATTTGCTTTGAAAACCATCACCGTTGATCCTAGTGAAGAGTTTCAAAAGCAGATGGTTAGGGAACTCAATTACAATAAAAGCTTTAATTCTAACTATATTGTTAAATATTATGGTACATTTCTTGATGATTCTAGAATTCATATTTGTATGGAATATATGGGAGGAGGCTCATTAGATTCTATTTACAAAACTTTCCAAGTAAGAAATGGACGCTTGAGTGAAAAGCCGCTTGGAAAAATTGCTGAAGGCATTTTGAAAGGCTTAGCTTACTTAAATGAACACAAAGTTATGCACAGAGATATAAAACCTCAGAATATTTTACTGGATAACAAGGGTAATGTTAAGTTATGCGATTTTGGTGTTAGTGGAGATGTGGTTAACTCGTTAGCTACTACTTATACGGGAACATCATTTTATATGGCACCAGAAAGAATCAAGAATGAACCCTATACTATAAGTTGTGATGTTTGGTCTGTTGGATTGACCATATTGGAAGGTGCAATGGGTGAGTTTCCATTGATAAGAGAAAGTGGACATGGTTTGGAAATTTCACCATTGGACTTACTAATGATAATCATAGATTTCAAACCCAAACTGGACGATGAACCAGAAAACGATATTAAATGGTCAAAAGGGTTTAAAGATTTTATCCAAGTTTGCCTAACGAAAGAAAACAAAAAGAGACCAAGTCCAAGACAGATCCTTGAACATCCATGGTTACTTAAAATGATGAATAAAAATGTTCGGATGGACAAACTAATCGAGTTTTGTTGGGGTTAGTGAATTATCCCAAACTAAAAATAAAAGATAATTTTAAGTGAAGAAAAATCTATTGTTAGTAAAAATACTAATGGCACTAATAATTTATTTATAACATTGGTAATCACTATTTTGTACAAATTATATTAAGTTGAAAGAAATCGACTGAAAAATGGAACTATAAAATAAAAAGCTAGGAAAATGCAAGGTTTGAAAAAGTATGAGAAACATATTCGATGTTTTCCTCATACGACTAAGTAAAGAATTTTTACAGTATGGTGTCCCAGAACTTCTCAAATTTTGACATGTTCTTTGGTTCATCTTCCCAAACTTCATTCTCAATTTTCCTAGAAACAGAGTCTAAATCAACTTCACATGTTGGAATAAGCCAAGGATCCTTTCTGTATAAGGTCAATTGCGATACAATCCAAAAAACGACGCAAATAATAAGTGAAATGTAACCAGCAAAGAAATTGGAGACATTGAAATCAAAGAAAGCTGAATAACTTTGAATAAAGACAATGACAACAAGACATGTTTCAGTAAACCATGCAAACTTAGGTCCAAAGTTGGCCTTGAATGGAAGAGTATCTCTGGATATGTTTCTGTCCTTTAAAATTTTCATGAATCTCAAATGAGCTGCAGTGATGAAACACCAAGTAATCAAACCTGCAAGGGCCGCAATATTCAATAACCAATTGAAAACAGTTTGACCATTGTTCGAAACATTCAAAAATGCTAAGAGACCAAAAATTGCGGTAGTGAGAACACCGAAGTATGGAACACCATGCTTTGTAGTCCGAGCATAAAATGATGGTGCAGTGGTACCAGCCATCGAATAGAGAATTCTCGAACCAATGTAAATATTTGAATTACCAGCAGAGATGATGGTACAAAGCATAACAGCATTGAAAATATCAGGTAAAATTTTGGTACCAGAATTTTGAATTGCAATCAAGAATGGAGAAGATGAAATGAAGTTTTCCTGGGAGTCAAGAGCAGGATCAGTATATGGCACGAGCAGACCAATAAAGAATAATGTGCCAATATAAAAGATCAAGATTCTGAAAATAACTTTGTTGATTGCCTTTGGGACTGACTTTCTTGGGTTTGCAGATTCACCAGCAGCAATACCAGTCAACTCAACACCTTGGTAGGTGAAAGCAGCATTGATTAAGGAAGAAAGCCACCCAAGGAATCTGTCAGTGTTTTTGTTGGCAACTAGTCCAGCACCTTCACCCCATGGACCTGGATTTCTCCAGTAACGGAAACCAATTGGGCCCAACTTACCAGCACCACAGACCATACAGAGAGCGTAGATGAGGAAACCCACAATGGCGATGACTTTGACAAAGGCGATCCAGAATTCAGCTTCACCATATAGTTCCACGGGCACGAAGTTGGCAGCAGTTAGGAGGAAAAAGAATATTAGCATCCAACCCCAATTTGGAACAGCGTCAGTCCAGTACTCGAGCACTTGGGCAACAGCAAATAGTTCGATGGCAAAGGTGATTGCCCAGGAAAACCAGTAACACCAGTTTGTAGCAAACCCACATGCCTTTGATATGTAAACCTGGTTGAAGTAGCAGAATGAACCGGCCACAGGCGTATGAGTGGCCATTTCTCCAAGCGATTGAGTCACAGAATATGCCAAAACACCAAAAAATAGGTAGGCAATCAAGGTGTTGACGGGACCTGCCAGTCTGAGAGGAGTGGCAGTACCGACAAAAAGACCAGTACCGATGGTACCACCAAGCGCAATCATGGAGACATGACGGGACTTCAAACCTCTTTTAATCTCCGTTTCATGAGCGCTTGAAAGCGACTGGGACTCAACGTCCAAGTCACCGACAAAACGCTCCTTCTTGAGATCCTTTTCGCCGACTGCGTAGTGGCTGACGACCACATCCTCGTCGTCGCTGGAATGAGACGCCGACGAGCTAGTTTGATGTTTAGGGATTAGCTTATGTAGTACTCCCATAGCAGAATTCTTTCGATACTTTTCTTGGCCAATTGTAGAACAGCCAATTAAATTTTTGTGAATTAGGGATTTAATGAAGCGCTGTTACTATGTAAAACGTATGCCGAGTGCCAGTAACAAGAATGCAATTTCCAAAGTGTATATCAATCTTCTAGATGATATATTCTGATTTCACTAACTTTACAAGAGTGATAATGTAACACATGAAAATTTTCTTGCTATGAAAAAATTTTTCCTACATCTTGTGATACTTATATATAGTATTTGCTAGCGGAAGGCATAATAGGAAAAAGAAATCCAATGGTGTAGATACGGTGGGGGGACGTTGCGATAGGTGTTATGGGACTAGATAAGAGAGGGGAAGATAGGTGTAAGTTTCGCCAAGGTGCACACTTGATAGCAGCTGCTTCAGCTGTCCAAAAACAGCAGGCCACGGCGCTATAATGCATTCACACACGAGGTGTTACGCTGTACGTTCAAACTCGTTCCAAAATGGATGTGCTTTGACTCGAATCCTCGCTAACGGTGGACCTAATTAATGCCATATGATTTTTGGAATCACGGAAAAATTCATGAAGAATGTCACAGGTTTCGGTGCACAAGTCCGTTTTTGCAAAACGAACTCTGCATCTGCTCCCCCCAACACTACCAACTGTCTGCCATGCCACACTTGGTCCTCTACCCTCTACATCCCCAAGTATCTCTCACTTTGCTGCAAGCGATGACTTTTCACTTGACATCTAATGCCTAACGGTCTCTTCAACAATAGTTTGCCCAGAACGGCATGTGGGACCGACACACAAACTGCTCGGCACTAGAAGTGTCCCCCAACAGCAGGATACAGCGACACCCAAAGGTAACACTCGAAGGTTTCATAGCGCTGAGATGTTATCGTGTAAGCATGAGGAGATATGCCTGTGGTGGTAATTTCGCCTGAACGGGGGGGCGAAATTGCTCTTTGTGTAAACTAGTACATGACTATCCTAACATCTAACAACCAGCTAATTGACTGGCAATTTGTTCTGGCGCTAGAACTAGATTACGTAAGCAGAGTATTATGTAATCTTACGTAAGCCTGCGTTCTCACACTCTCTTTTCTTTGTGAGGTGATACCAGTACTCAGTAGTGGTTGGTGGGTTCGTCAGTGTTCATGAACTACATCAAGAGGGCGTGGGATGAAGTCAGCATCAACGATTCGATACAGTTGGATCAGATTCTAATACTGATCGACAACCTAGAGTTCAAATTGAACAGATTTATCTTGACTGTGAACCAGCGAGAGCTCTTGTTAGAATTCATATTGGACTCGGGTGACGAGAGGGTGGGGTTGACGCTGGAGCAGGTGGACGGCCTGCTTAAACGGTTGCTGAACTATGATCTTTTGGGGTTGGTCAACCAGTCGTGCGAACAAGAGGTAGAGTACAAACAGCCGCAAATAGAGTCGACCAAGTTCAAGCTGCAGCTCAAGGCCAATGATACGAACCCCAGCGTGCAAGTGGACTTGCTCAATGGACGCATTCGCAATTTGCATGGCTTGCTAGACAAGTCAAACAGCAGCATCATCAAAGACGAACTAATCAGCTGCTATCAGCTGCTGACCTCCCTCAACAGCAACAGCAAAAACCTCGACAGGCTTTTGAGTGCTATCACGAGGCAGGATGCCGTTATCAACAAACTCAAAATGAAAACCGGGTTCCACACTAAGTCCAACCGTTGGCTGCGTTTCTCCGTATTCAGGTGCACATTGTGGATAGCGCTGGCAGCTGTGCTCCTTTCTTTCGTTCTACTTTAGAGATTCACTTATAAATACACAAAATAAATATCGTAATCGTCACATTTCCCACGTTGGTGGTAACCTCTCAATACACTCGTCGCAAAACGTGTGTTTGCTGCTCAACGAAGACTTGATGCTGGTTATCGGCTGGAGGTCGCTGCTTCCGTGACTGAGAGCCTTGGCAATCGGCACCTCCACCTCTGCGCTTGTCTGCCTCTTGCTTTCGTTGTGTCCAAGGTTCCTGTTTGGATCTACAACGTCTCTCACTTTTTGCTTAAGTATCTTTACGTCTGGGAACCCTCCGTCCGTGCTTCTGTCCCATATCACCTCTTCATTGATACTGATCTTGAATGTTCCCGGCACAAAACTTGGTTTTAGCGTCACCGATCTTAGTGGCGCCTCGCTTTCGCTTTTGGCTTTAGAAGTGAACGTCTGCAACAGCTCCTGTTGGTACCATGCTGACCTGAGCATCCACTGGCACCTCACACAGTACTCTATAACAATTTCCATCTTTTGACTAATAATGGTTATGTGAGCATATGGAGAAAAAAATTTAAACATGAGATGAGTGACTACCGGGAAAGGAGTTAATAATACCATATCATTATAGGACGAACAAAGTGGACGCTAGCAATTGGTAACAACAATGAACATCGTGTCACATCCTGTTTACAACAAGTGTATTAAAATATCAAACGACTCCAATGCAAGGGAAAAACTGCTTCGTTTATTCCAGTACTTGGCCAGATTCTTGAAGGCTAAGGGGTACAATGTGGCAAACCTGCAGCAAATCTTTATGCTTTCGAGAAAGCCACTCAGAGCGTTCAAGCCATTGGGACACTTCAAGGCGTTTATCAGAATAGTGAACGATGAATTGATGGACCCAACAATGAAAATTTTTGAAGGATTGAAACAGTTGGCTTTGGCACTTTACTTTGCCCTAGACTCAGTGCACTATCTCCAACTTTTGAGCTTAATCAAGACCAAGACCCAAATCGGTAGATATGCCGCCGGTCTTTGGTCTGTTTCACTTGTTGCAGGTCTCATCAAAAATTTAAGACAATGGCAGATCCTCTTCTTAAGAAACTGCTACAAATCAACTGACGCTGCTACAGATAAGGAAATCAACATCAAGAGTGTAGAAAGAGACACGTTGAGAAATGTTCTTGACCTCTCAATTGCCCTCAACCAGTTCCTCCAGTTGAATTTGGACGAACGCGGACTTGGTATCGCTGGTATCATCACTTCTCTTTTTGCAATTGATGACATCTGGTCTAGCAACTAATAGTCTATAGCTTGTTTTTTTCTAAACTGCTTTTTGTCTTTGTTTTTCTTTTTAGTCTCGATCCTTCTTTCGTTATCTCTCTTCTTTAACTTGTCCCAGTGTAATTGCGTCTTTAAATCTACCTCTTGCTGAATTTCACTACATTTATTAAATTTCGTGCAAAATCTTTCAATGCAATCCCATTGGTTTTCGTCTCTCACCCTTGAACTTGACGACTGCACTAAAATACCCATCTTGTTAGTGAAAAACGGAAACCGCTTTTCTTTAGGTGTTTCTTTATTATTGTAATTTTTCATCACATTGTCAAATTCCGTTTCTGGTAACCAACTTCCCCTTGATCTAAGCCATTCCTGTGGTGTCAGTTTCAGTTGGACTTTGGAATCCGTGGTATTCACATGTTGTCCTCCTTTCCCAGAAGATCTACTGAACGTGACATTAAAATGCTTCAATAATTTCAGGTCCGGTTTAATCATAGATTCTTTGCCAAAGAAAAGATCTCATGAAGAAAAATATCTTAAAATACTAGGCATTTACAAATCAGCATATCAACATTATTGCTTTTATAATAATCAAAGTCTATCTAATAATTTATTAATTGTAGTACGTTTACATGAATACAAATTAGTAAGGATGTAATGCAGGGATAATTGTTGTAGATTTTCAATTTAAATCATCAGATTTCCCTATATCACAGGTTTAAAGTCTTTTTTTAAGAAAATGTCACAATTAGGAACCAAAAACTTGGGCAAATTGAGTGTTAGCAGAACCTGATTGCTGGAACTCACTGATAATTGATTCCAAAACTGCCAAACCAGACAAAATACCAATGGACATACCCATAAAAACACCGTTTGAGACGCCTAAGGATTCAGAAATCGCAACAACAGAACTCAAAACAAGTGCACCACCAACAGAGGCACTGAAAATCATCTTATTTAATTCACGTCCCATACTGGAGTCTCTGTGTCCAAGGACTGTAATTTCTTGGTCTTTGAATTGACGTGCAAGATCCTTACCACTGGAACCAGCCATGGAGAACCAATTGATACTAAAAATGACACTAGTTAAAACAATAAATGTAATAAATGTCAATGGTCTCAAAACATTTAATAACAAGCACTCACCGGTGTTGTTAGGAGATAACAAGTAGAGGACACCGTTAGTTAAATCATAGGTTTTGTTAGTCAAGGCGTTAACTTCCCACTTTGCCAAATAGTCAGATGAGTAAACTAATTTGCTGAACGCAAAGGTGAAAATGTTCAAATTGTAAAGGATTGCCCAAGAAAATAATAATGGTAAAGCACCACAGTAGAACAATCTAATTGGATAAGTAGAAACCATAGATCTGACCTTTGCAGACTTGATGGAGACGTCTTGTCTAAAATTGGAAAGGTATAACAATGCACCAACAATAATGAAAGTGAAGTAAACTTGGGTCAAATTCAGATTCTCAACTCTGTTGAAAGAATCGTAAATGGCCTTAAATGGGGAAGAGAAAAAGTTGTTAACTAGTTGAATGATGACACCTTCTGCCTTTGGTTCGTTTGCCAAAGCGTGTGGCACAATACCTAGCAAACCACCAGCGAATTTGGTTGAGGAGGAGATCGCTAGGAATCCCATGACACCAGGACCAAACCCGTAACCCTTTTCAAGCAACTCACAAAGGTAGGTGACGATACCTGTACCGATAGTGAGCTGGGTGACAATAATGAGGTTGGCCCAGAAGCCGCTGTTTTCTTTGATCAAATCTTGTTTAGTGAAGGCATCGCTTGCTTCAAAATAGCCAGTAGATGCCAACAAAATAGCATAGACTAACCCTAAGGTGAGCGCAGTCAATTTTTGAAGAGACTGGAAACGTTGTCTTTCCGAAATGTTGCTGAAATTGACTTTTACGATTCTGAAACCGGCTAAAATTTGCCAGAAGAAAGCTGCTGTCACCACTGGCAAGACGCCAAATTCCAAAGTTGTACCAATATCAGAACCCATACCAAATCTCAACCACTGGAAAGGGTCGATCAACTTGTTTGGTCTAACTCCATATAATGGCAAAGCACCAAGTAAATAGATCACCGCAGCTCCTAAAGTGTACAACACCTTCTCGTCAAACGACACCTTGTCAAAAGGAAGCTCAATCTCTGGCATTAATGCCTCCAAAGGCTTCACAATGTCCAATACTCTAAAACTCATTACCTTTACCTATAAAGAGAAGTGCAAACCCGCTTCAAATCTCACTAAATTTCACTTACGTCCATTTTTGCCCGCTATGAACTGAAAAAATTTTTAGCTAATAGATATGTCACGTGATCTACTTTCTTTTCATTTGTCTTTAAATCAAATCAAAGTACACTCCAATGCCTTTGAAGACACAGGAAAGTGGGCCAGTGAGCGAGGTTGACCAGTTAATTGATTACAATTCTGCTTTAGACTACTGGACATCGACACCAGCGACAGTGGATGGAGTTTTAGGAGGATTTGGTGAAACAACCAGTGTGCCTAAGGCAGACGTTGTTGGCTCTACAACGTTCATGAGAAAGTTAAGAACCAGATGGAGCGCTGAGGAAGGCAAGGTCAAGTACGGTATTGATTTTGGAGCCGGTATTGGAAGAGTTACCAGAGACTTCTTGCACAAAATATGTGATAAGGTGGATCTTTTGGAACCAGTTGTGCCGTTTGTGGAACAGATGAAAGTGGAGTTGAAGGATTTGAATGAACAGGGAAAGATTGGGGAGATCTGGGACATCCCTATGCAGGATTGGGAGGCAGAAGAGGGCAAATATGCGTTGATTTGGTGTCAATGGTGTTGTGGCCACTTGCCAGACGAAGCGTTTATCGCCTGGTTAGACCAATGCAAAAAAGGTTTGCAAGCGGATGGTCTCCTTGTTGTTAAGGAAAACAACGCCGTTGGTGATGGTGATGTCTTTGACGAAGAAGATAGCTCTAAGACAAGAACAGACGCCAACTTTAGACGGTTGTTTGATTTAGCTGGCTGGAAGTTGATTGCGACGGACTTACAAAAGGGTATGCCAAAGGAGTTGTTTCCAATTAGAATGTACGCTTTGAAGCCAAAATGTTGAGGTCAGATAGGGGTGAAAGACTAATTTCGATGTTTTAGGTCTTCATAGATAATCAGCTGAACTATGCTTGATATAAATCATCATTCTCAATAATTATAGGCAATTTTAATTCAAAGTCTGTATATATATCGCGTGCTTTATAATATATGTTACTGTTTAGGTTCTTGAACATCATTGAACTCAACTGAGTTAACTGCAATCAATGTTTCAACCACTTTGATCAATAAAAAAGAGCGTCTATTAAAATGAACAAATGTAAAAAATTTTTCCCGCTTTTAAATCGAGATGAAAAATGCTTAGCACTGTCAGGGTTTGTTGGTGGAATCCAGGTCATTCTCCTCTGTCTGCCAGATGCAAATGTTGATCAAGACAGCCATCACTATCATCAACCCATATACATAGTGACATGCTGAGTCGTAAGAATCAATTATAGCTCGTTTGACGCTTGGTGGTAAACCGTCCTTGAAAGCATAACTGGGATCATTCAAAGCCATTACCAAGGCCTTGGCTAGTTGGTTCTTGGTCCATCCATTTGGCGTTTGCAAAAGAGAAAAGTTACTATGTAGAATGAACTTGAGCGATGTCTGCATGACAACGTTGGCAAGAGAAACACCTATTGTCGAACCAGTGGATTTGACACCATAATGTATAGATGAAATTAACGCTTGCTCACCCTCTGAAACACTACTTAACATTGTGACAATCAAAACATTGAAATTAGTGGATGTACCAATTCGTAAAGGTAATGATAACAGCGATTCCACAATGACACCGTAGGCTTGGCATTGTGTAAAAACAACCATGCTACCGATGAACAGCATAAGACCACCAAGCTTGTGAATTTTTTTGTATTTGCCTGTGTGTTTAATCAAAAAACCAATCGTTACAGACGTCGAACATGCCACTATTGTTGATGGTATCAATCTGTACCCCGCTTCAAACGGAGAATGGTTTTGTACAGATGTCCAGTAAAAGGGCATGTAAAATAAACATGCGTAGTAATTAATCTGACTGCATAATGAATTGATACAGGTCCAAAATATGTTCTTACGGTGTAGCAATTGAACAGGAATAATTGGAGATGGATGGCGTTTCTCCCAAATGTAAAACAAAGTGAAGCCAACAAAGGAATAAGCAGTTAAAAAATACCATGTTGCCGACCAAGTTGGTATTTCATCTTGGCTAGTGCCAAATAGGAACATGATACTTAAAAGAGATGTTACCAATAACACAGACCCAATCCAATCTATTTGCTCAAGTTTCTCTGAGATGTGAACCGATTTCAATTTCCTATCAATTGGAGAATCGAAATAGAGCCACACCAGCGATGCAATTCCTAAAATGAATGGAACTTGGACAAAAAAGGCAGACTTCCAGCCCCAAAGCTCGTCAAACAAACCTGCAATGAGCCCACCTGATATCACACCTATTTGCCAAGAAATTGACACATACCCTTGATAAAGGCCTCGTTCTTTAATTTTGACAAGATCAGAAATACAAATTGACGACAATGTCTGCATACCGCCTCCTCCAATACCTGTAATTAATCTGCTCCAGATTAAAATATTCAGTGAGGCCGATTTGGCGCAAGCTAGACATCCGATACCAAAGATGATTTGACACACTACCAAACATAATTTTCGCCCGAAGATGTCTGACAGCTTGCCAAATAGAGGCTGCAATGCCGCACACGATAACAAGTAGGACGTTGCAATCCATGAAATGTGTTGCTGGGATTCAAATTCAGAGGAGATCTTACCCAAAAGGGTCACCACCATAGTCGAATCCACAGAAGCTATAAATTGTGTGCTTAATATACAGGCGATTATCAAGTAGAAATGAAGTCCCTTTGGTGTAAAGTCTTTGTCAGGCTGCTGTTCCAGCAGCAGTGGAGCCTCTTCATCGCTACGCTCTGGACTCATGGTTACCGGCAAAGAAGAAAAACTGTGGTTCTACAATGATACTATCTTGCAGCGGTGATTAACGCGCTTTTAGGCTCCAACGGCGGTGCCTGATTTCCTATTTAAGTTATTTTCTCTTGTTAATCCGATCATTGCCAAGCACCCCAAAGCTGTCAAAATAAGAAACTGGAAAACCAGGTGACCAGCTTGGTCATAACATAGAACTATAGCATCTTTCAGCCGGGAGGGTAACTCTGGCTTGAACGTCTCTCCAGGATCTTTCAATGCCTTAGAGAAGACTTCGACAACATCACTGCGACTCCAACCGTCTGGTATATCAACGGATTCCAACATCTGTTCCATTGATTTTTGTAGTTGTAACTGCATAATGGCATTTGAAATGGCTACACCCATGGTGGAACCACAGGATTTGAAACCATACTGAATGGATGTTACTAGAGCTTGTTGCGACTGTGGCACACTAGAGAGCATTGCAATCAGCATAATAGTGTGGTTAGATGTTGTTCCAAATCTCAATGGTAGAGAAAATATTGACTCCCAGATTTGACCAGATTTTGGTGTAATAGTGTAGACAATTACACTACCTATGACAATAAAGAAACCCGCAACTAAGTGGAACCTTTTGTATTTACCAGTGTGCTTGAGCATCCAGCCAGCAAACAATGCGGTAAACGAACTTATCACCGTAGAAGGAATAAACAAATAGCCGCTCTGCAGCGGCGACCTATTTTGAACACTGGACCAGTAAAATGGTAAGTAGAATACATAGGTATAGAAGTTCATACACATGAACCACCAATTAATACAGGTGACAAAAATTGTCTTGTTGTGTAATAGCCTCACAGGAATCACGGGATTTTCGATATTATCTTCATAAAAGTAAAGCGAGATGAACCCAAAAATACAGTATCCAAGTAATGCCCACCACGCTGAATCAGCAATATCGTCTCTGTTTGTACCAGTAACTAATAACAGTGAGAAGAAGGATGTGACCAAAATAAAAGATCCAATCCAATCAATGCCAAGGAATCTCTGCCAACTTGTCAGCTCATCACTCTCTTCCTTTGGAACGTCAAACCAAATGTAAATGGCAACAGCAATTACAAGGCATATTGGTACTTGGCCTAAGAACGCATACTTCCAGCCCCATAACTTATCAACAAACCCCGACAGCAATCCTCCAGAGATAGCACCCAGGTCAAGAAAAACCCCAATATAGCCACCGTAAAGTCCTCGATCTCGCATTGAGACCATGTCTGACATAGCAATGGTAGTAAGGGAGCTCAGCCCACCACCACCAATACCAGTAATAAATCTACCAATAACCAGCAGCGTGAGTGTGTCGGAACAGCCACAGATCAAGCAACCAATACTGAAAAGTGAAATGCAAATCAAAATCATACACTTTCTGCCAAAAACATCTGATAACTTACCAAACAAGGGCTGGAATGTAGCACATGATAATAAATACGAGCTTGCAACCCAAGATATATGTGTTTGTGAGTCTAGATCACTGGCCATTTTACCCATCAATGTTGTCACCATTGTAGAATCTGCCGAGGATAAGAAACATAACGAAAACAGACAGGCTAGTATGATCCTAAACTGAGGCTTGGTAAGGGACCTACTTGTATCTACTAAATCGGGTAGCAACGCCTCTGTTTCTCCTAAAGCCATCAATAATTAAGGTCCCGTTTATACTGTCTAACAGAATATAGATCTAGAATTTTATTTTTAGTTTTTTTCCATAATAGTATACAGCTAATTAATATATAGTTTGCTCATGCTAAATCTGATTTTTCACATTTAGCAGTAGGTAATCTAACAAATGCACAGCAGAATGCCAGTAGAAGTGATAAAAGTATCAAGCAAAGAAAGCAGGATTGAAATCCCTTTAAAAATGCCTTGGAAACAGCTTCTACTACCACCTGTGGCAGTCCTTCACGATAAATATACGTTGGGTCTGAGAAAGCTTTCCTTTTCAACACATTAAACGTATCTATACTTAATCCTGCAGGCAATCGACTCTTCAAGTGTAAAAAGTCTTGTTCCATTGAATGATAAAAAAACAATTTCATGGAATAAAGAGATATTGTAAGTCCTAACATTGCTCCTAGGAAGTTCCAGGCGTAATAAAGAAGGGCACAGTTTGAGCCTTCGTGGGTATCTAGTTTGTTATAAGTGCTTGCTAATGAATGTGACAAAATAGCCAGGCATGTTTGTACTAATATTAGCAAAAGAAGTGTAGTTGCAAACTCATCAACGAATGTGTAGTACAACATACAGATAGAGCCAACCATTAGCAGCAAAGAAGGAATTACCAGATATTTCTTGGCAACATTGCTTTTTGCACACAGCTGGAAAACTAGCAGAGAAAGAGCAAATGGAGCTAAAATCAACATTAGTGAATGAGAACTGTCCATTCCTTTGCAAATGACCAAATAGCATGGAGCAGCAAGCAAGTAGCCATACTGGATGGCGTTGGCCAGTAGCATACACACACCAATCAACAACTTATGAGACTCTTGAAAGGAGGATGTTGGGAGCAATATCGAAACAATATTATTAAATTCAATTTGCTCACTTTTTAAAAACAATTCCAAAAGCATTAGATTTAAAAGAATGTACAGGCACCAGGAGGGCAGCAGCAGCATTGTTCCAACTCCTGAAACCTTGGCGTGGAGTAAAAATAACCCAAGTAGAGGAGAAAGTGTTGTCCCCACTGTGAACATTGTTGAATTTCTGACTTTGGATCCACACTTAGACTTCTGGTCTTTCTCACGCTTGCTGAGACTCCACGCACCTGCAGAGAGTGCCAGCGCTACCTGCACGCAACAAACGTAATCAAAACCAAACAATATTCCCGTGGCGCTGACCAGACCAGACACCAGGATAGCGGAACCAGCAACCGCTCCGAGGCCTTTTGGCCAGAACAAAAAGTCAGTGATGCTTGTGATACTTGCTGAGGCAATCGTGTTCATCAGCACGATACATAACAGTGTAGGGAAGCTGAACCCTTGAAATATGCTAATTGGAATGCTCTTGGCAAGGAACTCTACGTCTACCATGACTTTGTACTAGCTAACACGCTGCGTTGTGAACCTTTGTGTGTGTTCACCAAATAAGTCGGTGCACAAAGAAGAGCAACACTTTGTGAGCATCCGTAAATGCACACTACCCAATTAATTACTGTGAGCCATAAACGTGTTCTGCACCGTATTATTGGGTCGGACCAAATTATGCACAAAAATTTTGATACACAATAGGCCTAACGGGGGGTTGCAAAAAGACGCAAAACACATAGCCTTGATACGTCGCACCTCTAGTGCAAGCCCGTGACCAAACTATGTGCAC
This sequence comes from Saturnispora gosingensis, assembly GCA_030570395.1. NCBI lineage: Eukaryota > Fungi > Ascomycota > Pichiomycetes > Pichiales > Pichiaceae > Saturnispora > Saturnispora gosingensis. The sequence goes on from JAJLVU010000004.1 coordinate 427,899, forward strand.
CATACCTCACCTTTTACGTTAATACGTCCCATCTTGGCTGTTGTGAAGCTATGAGGCACTTTTTTGCCTGTTGAGGAACCGGCCCTAAAATACCGATATGTTCTCTTACAGCCGTTATCAAACTTCTCAGTCTAGATTAAGTTATTATTTTCAGTTACACAGATGACTAAAAGAGAGCTACTTAGTCTCGTCAAGATCGTTTTCCTCGGTGTTGTAGATGGTAAGGATGACACCAACACTTGTAGCAAAAAGAAAGGCAAAGACCCAGTGGCAGGCGTCGTCGTAAGATGCCACAATAGCGTCTTTGATCGGCTCAGGCAGGTCGTTTTCAAACGCGTACGAAGGGTCCCCCATCGCACCTCTGAAAGTCGTGTGAAGAGACTTAGGAGACCAGCCGTCGGGCAAGTCGTTTGCAATGGTGTCGAACCTGGTAGTCAGCGAACCTCTGAGAGTGAACTGCAACAAGGCACTGGCAAGAGAAACGCCCATGGTGGAACCTGTGGATCTGAATCCGTATTGAATGGAGGTCACCAGCGCTTGCTCGGACTGTGGCACAGAGGACACCATCGCAACTAGAACAGTAGTGATGTCAGCAGAGGCACCCCATCTAAGAGGCACGGAAATCATAGAGTCCTCTAACCATCCATCGTTTTTTGTAGACAAGTACAAAATGACGCAGCCAACAATGGCGATCCAGCCAGAAATGATGTGCAGGTTTCTGTACTTGGAGGTCTTTTTGATCAACCAGCCGGAAAATATGGACGTTGCGCTAGCGGTGATGGAGCCTGGAATCAATCTATAACCGCATGCTAAGGGAGACAGGTTCTTAACACTGGACCAGTAAAATGGGAGGTAAAATAAACTGGCAAACATGTTCATGGACATGAGCCAACAGTTTATGGAGTTGGAGAGAATCGTACGGTTGTGCAGCATCTCCACCGGGATGATAGGGCTGTCGATTCTCTTCTCCCAGAAGTAGAAAACAGTGAACCCTAGAACTGTGTACAATAGTAGAAAATCCCACAGTGGTCCTCCGACTGGCAACTCGGTGCCGTTTGTACCGCTGATGATCATCAGTGCAAGCAAAGACGACACTAATAGAGCTGAACCTATCCAGTCAATGCTCTTGAACTTTTCCCACGATGTCATCTCCTTACTGGTGACATCGATCTTGACCGGCAAATTGAACCAATAGTAAACTGCAAATCCAGTCAAAAAGCAGATTGGAACCTGGATCAAGAAAGCCCATTTCCATCCCAACCACGAATCCAGCAATCCTGCAACAATACCGCCAGAGGCGGCACCGGCGTGGAAAAAGATATTGATGTAACCTTGATATAGACCCCTTTCTCTGTTTGAAACAAGATCTGACACTGAAATTGTTGCAAGCGACGTGAAACCACCGCCTCCGATACCTGTGATTAACCGTCCAACAATCAGCCATTGCAAAGATGCGCCTAAACCGCACATCAAACACCCCAAACTAAAACAGACGGTGCTGAATAGTAAAATTGGTTTCCTTCCAAATACATCGGAGATCTTTCCAAAAAGAGGTTGGAATGCAGCACAAGATAACAAGTAGGACGTTGCCACCCATGATATATGCTCCTGAGACTCTAAATCACTAGCCATTTTCCCCAAAAGTGTGGCAACCATAGTTGAATCTAAAGACGCCAAGAAAACGTTGGCATAAAGACAACTTAATATAATCAAAAAAGCAGATCTGGTTAATTCCAGCTTGTTGCCTGCTTGTGGCAACAAAGGTGTAGTTTCAGCAACTGTCATGGTGCTCTTTAGAAGAAGAAGTGTTCGTCGAAAGGTTAAGACGGTTCTAACGATATCGGTGCGGTTGAGAGATTTCGGAGCTTGAAAACTTTGACTTCACTATTAAAAAATGTGATAATCGACCTCCCATTTCTTGTTGAACGACTCGGACTTGTAGAATTTAACCCCACAAATTTAATGATGATATGTAATTATATCAAAGTAAATATTACGGACTGTTTGCACACCGAGTTTCAAATCATAGTAACATGAGCATAGCTTAAAGCCTTCAAATTTTGTCCAAAGTTCTGCTTCCAGACAAAATCCCACATAAAAACGTGCCAATACTGTAAGCAGAATTGCCTTCAGAATCCTTGTGGTGGCTGTACTTGTAGAAAGCATGTTTCGCCATCGTATGTGCTAAATATCTTTTTTATGTACTGCTCTCTTAAGTAAAGAAAGAAAAAAGAGGCAGATTGAGATTTGAAAATATCATCTACGAGTTCTTTTGGAACAGAGTTTGCAAAGGTCACCAAAAACAATCCTCAATGAACAACTTGCCTTTCAGGAACAAATCCAGACCAGTAGCAAAAGCCCTTTTGGTGAAGAGTGCACCAGATAACGAAATCGCAAAAACCAATTGCGTGGCAGTGAACCCACAAGACTTCCCTGACAACAAATTCATTATTATCAATGATACCTTCGTATTTTTGACAAAGGCAACAACAAAAATGATCCCAGGCGCAGTTGGTATGAGTGGGCATCAACGATTTTGGGGTAAATGGAGTGAAGACCAAACGATTTCAGTGGCAACTTATGACGTCTTTTCAGAAAAAGGCACCCAGGGTGCCTATTTAGGCACAGTGAATGCTGAAATTGCGTTCTGGAATAAGAACAGAGCTACTGCTAGAGAGTATGATCCAGATGCTTTGATGAAGAGTTTCGTCACCAAATTAGATGGGATGATTTTACAACCAACTCAAATTCTTTTATTTGAATTTGAAGGAGCGTATTTCCAACTGATCATCACATCCACACAAGTCATTGACCTTGGACAAGCTACAGCAGATGGTATTGAAGCATCGTCCAATATTTTGAACAAGGGTATTGTGATGCAAAATACTGTTGTCAACTTCTTTAAAAGTGAAAATGGAGGTGTAAACTTAAAGCAATCAAGCACGAGACCAAACACCAATGCTGTTTTCAAGCCTGACTTCAAGTTTGAGGATATGGGAATTGGTGGTTTGGATACAGAGTTTACTGCTATTTTCAGAAGAGCCTTTGCTTCGAGAATTTTCCCTCCAGGAATGATTGAAAAAATGGGTATTCACCATGTCAAAGGTCTTCTTCTTTATGGTCCTCCAGGTACCGGTAAAACATTGATTGCTAGACAAATTGGTAAGATGTTGAATGCTAAGCCACCAAAAATTGTTAACGGTCCAGAAATTCTTTCCAAATATGTTGGTTCCTCTGAAGAAAACATTAGAAACTTGTTCAAAGATGCTGAAGAAGAACAAAAGAAAAAAGGCGATGCATCATCTCTTCATATCATTATATTTGATGAATTGGACTCTGTTTTCAAGCAAAGAGGTTCTAGGGGTGATGGAACAGGTGTTGCTGATAACGTAGTTAATCAATTGTTAGCCAAAATGGATGGTGTTGATCAACTAAACAACATTTTAGTCATTGGTATGACAAATAGAAAGGATTTGATTGATTCTGCTTTGCTCAGACCTGGTAGATTTGAGGTCCAAGTCGAAATTCACTTACCTGATAAGGCTGGTAGATTACAAATCTTCAAAATTAAGACAAAGACAATGAGAGAAAATGATTTATTGGCCCCTGATGTTGATTTGGAAAAGCTTGCAGCATTAACCAAGAACTTTTCAGGTGCTGAAATTGAAGGGTTAATTAAGTCAGCTGGTTCCTTTGCTCTTAACCAGCATATCAGTATTGGGACACAAATCAAGGGTGACTTAGAGAGCACTGTTGTTGATATGAATTGTTTCATGAATGCATTGCAGGAAGTTAAGCCAGCGTTTGGTGTCAATGAGGAGGACTTACACAATTGCGTGAAAAATGGTATCATTGAGTACTCCACATCCATTCAACATATCATTGCAAGAGTGGAACGTGATATTACGCAACTTCAGAAGTCGTCATCTATTAATTTTTCGTCCTTACTTCTTCATGGTCCTCCGGGTAGTGGTAAAACCGCACTTGCAGCGAGATTGGCTCTTGATTCCAAATTCCCATTTATTAAAATGGTGAGCTCCACAGATATGGTTGGTATGTCCGAAGCCGCAAAAGTTCAACATATTGACAACGTTTTCCGTGATGCTTATAAATCGCCTTTGAATATTCTTATTGTGGACAGTGTTGAGGCCTTGATCGACTATGTTCCAATCGGACCTAGATTTTCTTCTACTATTCTTCGTGCATTGATGACAAGGCTTCAGACTAACCCTCCAGAAGGACATCGTTTGATTGTGATTGCCACGACATCCAACTATGACACAATGAAGCGCTTAGACATGTTAAATTGTTTTAATGATGAGATATTCGTCAATAATGTTACCAACATGGAAGAACTCAAGAATGTGATGATTAAGGCTAAGTTTTTTTCTTCTGAAGAATCTGTTCATCGTGTCTTAACTGCTCTTTCAGAGGTCTTCACCGATAACAAAATAAACGTTAGTATAAAAAAGCTGTTGTTCATTGGTGACACTTGCAAGTTTTCCAAGGATCCCGAAAATGAGTTTGTACAGTTAATCGTTGAAACCAGTCGTCCATAATAATGCCACATCTATTGCATAGGCAAGCCAAATGAATTTGTTCAAGAGACCATATATGTTCACTGAGTTAGGAGTACTGGTGTTACATCCTTTTGTTTATACACATTTATAGTAGATAAATAAGCTACCAAAATTTTGGATAATCGTTCAACATGTCGGTGGGTGATGAGCCACTAGATCAAACATGAAATACACTGCTAAGTGCGAGTCCAATTGCTCCTTGGTCTTGGTTTTTGACAAAAACAGTATACCATGGTACCAGGAACATATTGGTGGTAGGGGTTGCTTCTCCAAATCCTTATTTTTCCTTTATATTTCAACATTTTGTTCAAATTTGACGTCTTCGGTGTCTTTTTGTACTCACACTTACGAAAAATTTTTATCCTTAGTGAAAAATTTAACTTTTTTTCCACGAGTTTAGAAATTTTGCTTCCTTTCTTTCCTTGTCGTCCCACCAGAATCGCCGTGTCTTACGCTTAGATACGACCCTATTGCTTACATGACAGACAACCAGAAACAGCAACAAGCGGCCGAGACGTTGCAAGGTGCGCCAGGCGCTCAACAGCAGAAACAGTACAAGCAATTCAACAATAGTAACTATGCTCCAAATAACAGGAAGTTCAACAAATCATACAATGCTGGTGGTTACCAAAAGTACCCGAATCAACCACAAGGTTATTATCAGCCAATGATGATGCAACCGGTTTACTATTACCCTGATATGACCCAGGCAAATGACCTGTCTCAGCACCAAAATGTGGCTTCCTATCAACCTGTTTACACCACTGGATCACCATTACAAGCAAACATTCCACTACAGTCTACCAGTAACAGTGGATCCCCTGTTATTGTGAATGCAGGTTTAGCCAGTACTGGAGTTCCAAAGGCAACTAACTCTGCTCCTGCTAATGATGCTAAGAAAAATTTCTTAGAAGCCATCAAGAAGAGAGCTGCTGAAAAGAAAGCTGCTGCTGAAAAAGCTGAAGCATTGAAAAAAGAATCACAAGAACAGCCTAAGGAAGAACCAAAGGAAGAACCAAAGGCAGAGCTTAAGGAAGAACCAAAGGAGGAACCACAGGAAGAACTAAAGGAAGAGCCAAAGGAAGAGCCAAAGGAAGAGCCAAAGGAAGAGCCAAAGGAAGAGCCAAAGGAAGAGCCAAAGGAAGAGCCAAAGGAAGAGCCAAAGGAAGAGCCAAAGGCAGAGCCTAAGGAAGAATTAAAAGAAGAACTTAAGGAAGAGCTCAAGGAAGAGCTCAAGGAAGAATCTAAGGAAGAAACAGCTCTAGAAGTTGAAGAACCCAAAGGAGAAGAAACTTCTAAGGCAGCACCAGTTGAAGAAACACATGTTGAAGACACACCAAAGGAACAACCAAGTGAAAGTTTGGAGACTGAAACTCAGCCAAAGGCTGAACTTGAACAAATCGCCACAGAAGATTCAAAAGATGCTGAACCACTCAAGGTTGAATTCAAGGAAACACCAGAAGCGGAAGCAAAGTTTGAAACTGAAACTAATGAAGAAGCCGAATCAGGAGACCAAGTTAACGAATCTGAAGAGGGTCCAAAGATCACTCTTACTGAATTCATTACTCGTTTGAACGCTGCAAAGCCTGTTAATGATATTTACAATTTCAAATACCCAGAAGGCACTGTTTTGCCTTCCGAACGTTTAAGAACTCGTTCAAAGAGATGTTACGATCCAAATTTCTTAACTCAATTTGCTAATAAATTAATTTTCAAAGTTGACGATGAATGGAAGAACCAACATAAAGGTATTATTGCCATCATTGAAACTCGTGCTGCTAGTAGGGAGAAATCTAAGGGTCGTGGCGAAAGAAGATCAGGATCAATTAGACAAGGTACTCTTAGAGGTGATTACGAAAAGGGTAGCCGTACTGGTTCAAAGAGAAGATCTGGTAGAGAAGCTTCTAGAAGAGACAAAGGTGGAAGAGAACCTTCTAAAAGAGAAAAGGGTGGAAGAGATAGAAGAGATGACAAGAAATCTGAATCAGGTAAGCCAGTTATCAAGTTAGCACCAGAAGATGTTAAACCATTGGAAAAGAGTAAGACTAGATGGGTTCCAAAATCTCAAAAGAAGGTTGAAAAGGAAGTCAAATATGCTCCTGATGGAACAACTGTTATTTACGATGATGAGGACATTCAAATGAAGACTAAGTCTTTATTGAATAAGATGACCCTTGATAACCTTGATATCGTTGGTGGTCAATTGTTAGAGCTTGCAAAGCAATCACAATGGGAAGATGACAAGAATGCATTAAATAGAGTTATCGAAAATACATTTGCTAAGGCATTTGATGAACCACATTGGTCTGCTATGTATGCTCAATGGACACAAAAGTTATTAAAGGAAATTGACCCTGCTGTTCAAATTGCAATTCAAGGTCCAAACGGTGAACAAGTTATTGGTGGCTCACAATTAGTTTATAGAATTATAATGAAGACCTGTCAAATGGAATATGAAAAGGGCTGGTCAAATAACTTGCCAACTAATGAAGATGGTACACCTTTAGAGCCTGAAATGATGTCTGATGAATATTATGAAATTGCAAAGGCAAAGAGACGTGGTCTTGGTTTAGTCCGTTTCATTGCTGAACTATATAAATTGAACATATTGAAGGAAAACATTTTGATCAGCTCTTTAAAGAAATTGATGACAAGTGAAGAGGAAACCAATTCCGACGAAGAATTCGTTCCACAAGAAGATACATTGGAAACTATTTTGCAACTTCTTCTTACAGCTGGTCCAAGATTATCCAAAAGTCAACCAACTGTTGCAGCAACCGTTTTTAGCAACATTGAAAGTTATACTACCAACACAAAAATCTCATCACGTCTAAGGTTTAAGCTTATGGATCTTCTTGACGCTTATAGAGCTAATTGGAATAGCCCTAAGGTCGGATTAGATGGTCCTAAGACTATTAAGGAAATTCACGCTGCTGTTGAACAAAAGCGTATAGCTTCCGAGATGGAAAAGCGTGACAACTCTAGAAGAGGTAATTCTGGTAGAGGTGGTCAAAACGGAAATAATAGTAGATCAGGCTCTAAATGGGGTACCAGTGACGTTGGTAAAATTGGTCAAATAAGATCAAGTACAGGCGAATTAGGTCCAAGAAAATCCAGTTCCCTTGCCATTGCTAGAAGAGGATATGCTGATGATGGTTTTACTTCTGTTGGTACTAGAACTAAAAGTATTCGTACACAGTCTCAACAAGCAAAGAATGATACACAGGCTACCACTTCTTCTTCCCCAGCCGCTGAAGAATCTAGACAGAATAGTAAGAATGTGTTTTCACAGCTAATGGATGATGATGATGATTCTGAAGAAGAACATCATCATGAACCTGAAGAAGTTAACGAAAATGCAGAAGATGCACCAGAGGAGGCTGTTGCAAAAGAAGGTGAAGACGCTGAATTAGTTTAATAATGTTTCCTAGTAAATAGTATCTGGAGGTATAGAATTCATTTGTAGTTAAAGAAATGGAAAAGTATGGAAAGCTTTTTCAGTCATTATAATGAGCTTAAATTTTGAGACGTGTATTATATAGGTGGCGAATTTTTTTACCAAAAAAGATGAAGCCCAAGTGGAAATGCCATTGATTCTTTCAGCATACTAACGAACTTTTGAGTAATGGCTTCAGCAATTACACATGAGAGTGGGGTCAGACCCTTTTTTGAACAAAAGGTTCAGGACTACGAAATTGAAATTGCGGCAAAGACTGTCAACCTTAGACGTTTAGAAGCTCAAAGAGATACGTTAAATACTAAGGTCAGATCACTAAAAGATGAACTAAAACTGCTTCAGGAGCCTGGCTCATATGTTGGTGAAGTTGTTAAGGTAATGGGTAAGAAGAAAGTTTTGGTTAAAATTCATCCAGAGGGCAAATACGTTGTCAACGTAGCAAAGGATATTGATATCAAGACTATCACTCCATCGTTAAGAGTGTGCTTAAAATCAGACTCTTATGAACTACATAAGGTGTTACCAAACAAGGTGGATCCACTAGTGTCCCTTATGATGGTTGAAAAGGTTCCAGATTCTACATACGATATGGTGGGTGGTTTAGATAAACAGATCAAAGAAATCAAAGAAGTTATTGAATTGCCTGTGAAACATCCGGAATTGTTTGAATCATTAGGTATTGCACAACCAAAGGGTGTCATTCTATATGGTCCTCCTGGTACTGGTAAGACTCTTTTGGCTAGAGCGGTTGCTCACCATACCGATTGTAGATTTATCAGAGTTTCAGGATCTGAGTTGGTCCAGAAGTATATAGGTGAAGGTAGTAGAATGGTGCGAGAATTGTTTGTGATGGCACGTCAGCATGCCCCATCTATCATTTTCATGGATGAAATTGATTCTATTGGTTCATCCCGTTCAGACGGTTCATCAGGCGGTGATTCCGAAGTTCAAAGAACAATGTTGGAATTACTAAACCAGCTTGATGGTTTCGAATCTTCGAAGGATATTAAAATCATCATGGCAACAAATAGGTTGGATATTCTTGATCCTGCATTACTCAGACCAGGTAGAATTGACAGAAAAATTGAATTCCCTCCTCCAACATTGAATGCAAGAACTGACATTTTGAAAATTCATTCGAGAAAGATGAATTTGACCAGAGGTATTGATTTGAAAAAAATTGCTGAAAAAATGAACGGTTGCTCTGGTGCAGAAATCAAAGGTGTTTGTACAGAAGCTGGTATGTATGCCCTAAGAGAAAGAAGAATACATGTTACACAAGAAGATTTTGAGCTAGCTGTGGCTAAGGTTATGAACAAGAATGAAGAAGGTGCTGTCTCTATTGCCAAGTTATTCAAGTAGTGTGTATAACTAAATAGACTTCTGTGTAGTAAAAAGGTTAAAAATAAACAAACAAATGTATATGCGCAAAAGTACACTACAATAAATAATAGTTACTTATATAAACATTGTATTAAACTTCTCTATAAAGCGCAATTTCACTTTGTTTGAAGTACCTTCTACCATCTTCGTCAATTAAAACAAGACTTAAAAATGTGTGTGTGCTAAACTTTTTGTTAATGTCTTTGTAAGTTGGAACCAAATCAAAACCACCTAAAAATAGCCTAATTGGAATTGTTTCACCTTTAACCGGTGCGCCGTCCATAATTTCGAATCTAACGACAGTTGTACTTTCACTTTTTTGCTGGGGTCCTGCCCCCGTTGTTTCTCTTCTTATCAGTGATAGTTCCATATGTTTTATTTTAAGACGAACCAACAGGAAATAAATTCGTCCAACTATGACACCCTTGAGTGGAAACTTATTTTTGGAATATTCGAATTCAATATGAAGACAGTTTTCTATACCGACATCCATCTTAATTGTGGAGTCTAAATCTGTGTTTGGTACATCACTGCTTTGCTTGTTGCCTCCAAGTGCTTTCTTAGATGACGAAACCGCAGGTGCTGGTACTTGGTCTTCGGTCACATACTGATAAACCCACAATTCTCTTTCCCTGATAACATCAGCGGATTTTCTTGCAACTGTTACTTTTAAAAAATACCTAAGTCTGGCATTAATTCCTCTATAGCTTTCATACATTTTTTCGACGTTCCTAAACTCGAATGGATACGTTTCAACTGTCTTTATCTCCCCATAGGCTGCCAATTCTTGAGCAAACGATAAAAAATCGTCATTGTGCATGCCACTTGTGCTGGAGCTAGAATCTGGCTTCGTTTCAATAGTTCCTAACAGTTGAACTTTAACACCAAGAAACTCCACTTTCTTCCCATCTCTTGGCCTTAATGTAATAGTACCCTTGACGGTTTCGCCATCTTTGTAGAGTAGCAGCTTTTCTTTTCTACCCTTTGCTGTGCGTACTTCAACTGTTTCTCTAGCTTCTTCTCCTTCAAGATGAATTTCGATGTCTAAAGGTGAACGGAACATGAATGACATTCTTTGTTCTAATGTGGTAACTGTTACTATGTGATTGCAGTATGTGAAGAAAGAACCAACTAGTTTCCAGATGTAATTAAGATCGCGATTCGTTTGCTCAGCTTTTCTTAATTCTTGTTACCTCTTTCTTCTTCTTCTTCTTTGTAATAAACATCTTGTCCTCGTGTCCATAATTGTTTCCATTGGTGTTTCAGTTGTGATTTGAGTAAGATGTTACAGATAAGAAAGAGAGGTGAAGTTTCATCCTGTTTTAGTACTTGATGTAATCAAAGTTTTGGAATGACTCGACAATAACAAAAATCAATGTTTGGGTAAGTACTGTGTTTAAAGCAATGAATGAATGATTACAACACAGTTTCAAGTTTGAGTAAGTTTCAGTAACACACCCCGGTGGCATGTTTAACTTGATCAAGTCCTTGCGAATGCAAGCTTGGATTTACACTACCTTAAAGAATATTTTAATTAAACTTCAACACGTTTGCCGCCGTTGTACAATCACAATTAAAGAATTGTTTGTAATCAATGTGTGCTTTTGTTCATCAAACTTACACATTGCATAGTGTATGAATAATTTTGTTTTCAAATCATACTATAACTTGAGAAAGAATATTGTACTTAAAATTATCTCTACATGAGCTGGGGCTTTCACTTATATTGTTAAGTGTCAATGGATTTCTTGGCCACTTCCTGTTGCATCAAAGTAAGAATTTTCTTAGCAAGTATTAGAGCATAAGCATGATTATCGGAAATCAGGGCACCATGGTATATTTGATCTGAAAATTGCAAGGACCATAAGATTGAGGTTCCGTAATTACTATTTTGTTATGTTTAGCTAAAATTGTCGAATATTCCATGAGACGATACAACTATCGTTTGTCATAAATGTGAAAGATTATTTTGTTTTTTTTAGAAAACACATTGAATGTCAGCAAAGAGTCTTTTTACATCATTTCACAAATAATTAGGAAGAGTAATCAAAGCAATGAGTGGGTAGTTTTGTTTATCTATGGAGTTATCGCAATAAATGAGTTCGCAATTCAATAACTTGCGCAACATATTGCTTAAGAAAACAAATTTTATTAAGTTGGATGCCTGAAACCGTTAACAAACCAGTCCTTTCAAGCAGTTGAACCATACTTTAGGTACATTGTCATAGCGTCTCACCTTATTTGTGCAAGAATGTTGACACATGGTACTACATCATAGTAAAAAGTTTAGTACAGGATCAGAAAACTTGCAGCAAAACTAAGTGAAGTGTGTTCTTAAATCAGCTTTCTGACGTTCTTTAAAATGGTGTTGTAAAAATTACCGTTGCTTTCAGTTGCATAATGTTTAGGTCTTCTCATATTGCTGAGTTGGTTTGAAATACCCCAGATTAGGGACTTTTCATGTCAACGAGTAATTAAAAAACAGTTTTGATAATGCTCAAGGGATAGAAGATGCAAAATTGGTTGTCAACCAACAAACATTTACCAACATAAACATATGCAAAGAATTCGATGTAAGCATTAAAGTCAAAACTATTTTCGATGATTTTGAAAAATTAATCACAGAGATTCGGAGTTGAAGTCCGGGTGGCGAAGAAAACGGATTTTTTTCATCTGCACAAGAACTTTTTGGAAGCTATCATTTCCTTCCTGACTTGTAAATTCTTCAATAATAACTTTGATATGTGGAATATTACATATATAGCTGGGAAAAATGAAGATTATAGTTTACCAAAGCACTCTGATAAGGCCATTTTGCCAGAATACATGCTTGAAGACATCATGAAGCAGTATGGAAACGATGACAAATTACCACATCCATTCATTTTTAGGATCAATACTATAAATTCTAGTTGCTATATTGGTGTTAAGGAGTTTAGTGCCAATAACGAAACAGTTTTACCCATAGATATTGAACATAAGTTGGGTTTAAGAAATGAAGCACAACTACATTTGGAGTTGACTACAGTAACCAACAAGACTGATGCGTTCATTCAGATAAAGCCTAGGCATAGTGTCACAACTAGCTGGAAAGCTATTTTAGAGGCAAGGCTACCGCAGTTCTATACAGTAGTGACCACCGGTGATACTCTGTATCTTCCTGTTGGTGAGAGAGAGTATATCATTGATGTCGTTAAAGTCAATGGTAGGAGTGCTTGCATTGTTGATCAAGATATTGAACTCAGAGTTGATGAAGTTGAAAATGATTTGGAATGTGTCAATGACGAAGAAAGATGGCCTTATGTTTATAAAGTGATGGACGTAAACAGAGAAAGTATCGTTAAAGGCATTACAATAGATCAGGGTATTAAAGTTAAATTCACACTCGAAGAAGGCGATACCATCGTATCCAGTGGTGAGTTTATTATTGGCGACCAGTTTCTGCAGTTTGAATGGTGCTCTGTGGAGGTCAGTCCTAATGAAAAAAATGAAAAAAGGTGGCTTAATGAACAAAACCAAAGAGAAGTTACTATTTACTCATTAATGCCGTTGAGTCTTAAAATCGAGAAAGAGCCTGCAAGCGAAACAAAAGAAGAGGTTACTAGCGATAAGATCAGATGCGAAAATTGTAATAGTTTGATTTCTTTAAGTGCCAAGGTGATGCATGAAACGGTTTGTCAAAGAAACTCCATCAAATGTGACAAAGGATGTAACGAAAAGTTCTTTAAACGTATACCAGAAACACATTGGCATTGTTGCAACAGCTGGGGGAACGATTTTACACAATTAAGTATTCACGAGTTTTATCTCCATGATAATGGTACGAACAATTGTTCACACTGTGGAACTAATATACCCACAAATAATTTATCATTGGGTTTACATAATGGTACGTTATGTCCAGAGGCTTCACATATTTGCCAATATTGTCATCTTTTATTACCTAAAGGTAAGCCTAGTTATGAAGCAAGATACCATAATATGAGCGAACATGAGTGGACATGCGGATCGAAAACCGTAAATTGTGAGTTTTGTTTGAAGAGCATTAGGCTAAGAGATTATAAGGTTCATCTACAATTACACGAGAGCCTCAAAAAAGTACAAGCAGAGCCATTAACATGTAAAAATCCGTTGTGTGTGAAAGTCAGAGAGAATAATAATAGCAACGTGCTTGGATTATGCGATGTTTGTTTTGGACCATCATACTCAAATGTGCTAGATTTGGATGGAACGCAGCTGAAGAAAAGAGTTGAAAGAAGGCTCATATTGCAATTAAAAAACGGGTGCCATAGAACCAATTGTGATAATCGACTTTGCGGATCATCACAGTATATGATTCAAGGATTAGACAACATGACCAAAATAGTGAAATTTGTGAAGGAGTTGCCTCTTGAAGAGTTTCAATTTTGTGTTGTTGAAAGCATGAGTGTTAAGCGTCGTATTGTGTCACTACTAAAAGACGGTGGGTGGCAGTATGGATGGAGATGTAAAGCTGTTGAAGTGTGCGGAATAGATGTGAACAAGGCAGAACGATGGTTAGAGGTTAACGGTAACTAATAGAGAATAATAAATAAAATAAATATTGATTCAATGTGTAATATAAAATAGAAGTATATAACACAATTCAAAGTTTAAATCTAGCTGGATGGGAATAATTAATTTGGGAAAGCAATACTATCAACAAACTATTATTTTTGGCCCAAACACTTCAAGATGTCGCCCCAGACAGTCTTTGGAGATTGGGAGGCATCAACACCAGACCAAATACCAGACTTCTTGTAGTAGTCGACAATTGGTTCGGTTTGTTGGTGGTAGGTGACCAATCTCTTCTTAAGAGCGTCAACATTGTCATCAGATCTTTGGACTAAAGCTTCACCAGTAACATCATCAATCATGTCAACCTTAGGAGGGTTGAATTCCTTGTGGTAAGATCTACCGGAGGCAGGGTGGACCAATCTACCAGTAATTCTGGAGACAAGGAGTTCATCGTCAATCTTCAATTCGACGGCAGATTGCAAAGGCTTGTTCTTTTCCTTCAACATAGAGTCAAGCTTTTCAGCTTGTGGAATAGTTCTTGGGAAACCGTCCAAAATGAAACCGGTCTTACATTCTGGGTTTGATTCCAATTCCGCCTTGATCATACCAACCATGATTTCGTCAGAAACCAATCCACCTTGATCCATGATCTTCTTGGCTTCAATACCCAATGGGGTCTTCTTAGACACCTGTGAACGAAGCATGTCACCAGTTGCCAAGTGACAAGCACAAAACTTTTCCTTCAAGTTTGGTGCTTGAGTACCCTTACCGGCACCTGGAGGACCAATGAGCACCATTCTGAGGGCGCTTGGCAAGTTAACGTTGTCTGAACCGTTGCTAGAAGACATGGCTATAGTTTTGATGAATATCAACTCTTTTCCACTGTTGAACTTTTGGACATCTTTTTTCCCTGATGACCTCGTCCAACGGATTTTGTTCCTTCCAAAAATTTTCACTATCTTTCAACGGACTAAAGTGCACCACCATCACGCGATGAATGGTACTTCTTGAGGGGTTGGCATTATGCGTTTCAAATAATCATTATAATAAATAAATAGGGTGTATATATATATAAGGTAGTAATAGAAGTAATAGTAGTTAGCAGGTTTCAATTGGATGAAAAAAATCACTTAGTTCAGATTGGAATAGTATTCTAACTTTTATTGGCCAGCCGCTTAAAATTTGACATCCCAGGAGTCAAGTTTCATTGTGCCGTTTTGTTCTAAGTTCAAATGCATTTTGAAGGCATCCTTCAAGGAGTGAGGTTCGTGCAGTGACTTTGTCTTGCGTGCATGGAACAAAGCTCTTTCATAGTATTCGTTCAATTGAGCTCTGTAGTCAGGGTGTGCACAATTGTTAATGATCAAGGGAACACGTTCCTTAGGTGATAGACCTCTCAAGTCCGCAAGACCGTAATCTGTGACGAAGATATCTAAATCGTGCTCGGTTTGGTCAATATGGGAAGAGAATGGCACCACACATGAAATACCTGTAGGATCTGTTTTAGACTTTCTAGCTGCTGGGGTGTGCATAATCGAGAGCTTAGCATTTCTAAGGAAATCGGCAGAACCACCAAGACCATTCAACATTCTGGAACCGTTGACGTTTGTTGAGTTGGCGTGACCGTAAAGATCGAATTCAACTGGGGTGTTCATGGCAATGACACCTAATCTTCTGATAATTTCAGGAGAGTTCGACACCACCTGGGATCTCAAGCAAACCTTCTTTGAGAAGAGGTCCCAATTGTCGAAGAACTTCTTGAAACCGTCTTCGGACAATCTAATGGAGGTGGAGGTGGCGAAATCCATCTTACCCGTTTCAAAGTATGGCAAGAAGGAGTCCTGCATCACCTCTGTCCAAACATTCAAATTCTTGAAGTTGGAATCAGCCAAACCTTCGATGATGGCGTTGGCCACGTTACCAATACCGGATTGCAATGGGTGTAGATTTTCAGGCAATCTGCCGTACTTGACCTCCTGGTCAAAGAACTCGATCAAGTGGCCAGCGATCCTCTTTGACATCTCATCAGGAGGCGTTGGGTTTGGCACTCTGTCCGGAGTGGTCGACTCCACAATGGCCACCACCTTTGAAGGGTCCACTGGGATCGCGGTCATACCGTTCTTCTGGTCCACCGTCGTGTATGGGTATGGCTGTCTGTGGGGAGGGTTGACCGGCATGTCGATGTCATGGAGGCCCTCAAAGGACGGAGTGGCGGTGTTGACCTCGATGATCACCTTGTCGGAGACAGCGATCATCTCAGGCGAGCCACCCACCGCAGGCCCCGGCACAATGGCACCGTCCTCGGTGATGGCGGTGGCCTCGATGATCGTGTAGTCCAAGAGGTCGTTGTCCTTCTTGAATCTGGTGTAGTAGCCGTAGGTGAGATCCTGCGGGAACATGGATAGATGCTTGTCGAAGAACTGCGTTCTGTCTTCGTTGATGGCTCTGGCAATCGGCTTACCCACCTGGTGCGGAGACCTTCTGAGGATCATGTCCAGTTCCGCCCATCTCGATTCTTCTGGTCCCGCAGAAGCACCAACAAAGAGGTTGAATCCGAGCTTGCCGTGCAGCTTCTCCTTCTCAACGTGGTCTGCGAGCGCAGTTGGGATCGCCTTGGGTGCTCCCACACCTGTGAATCCCGACCATCCTAGGTACTGCCCGTGCTTGAACATCGGCACACACTCCTCGGCCGTCCTCAGCTTCTTCAAATATGGTGCGTATCTAACACGCTGCTTTAGAATTGACGACATTGTCTATCTTTCTCTCTACTGGTTATATAAGCTTACAGATGTTTTGTGTTTAAACGACGCTAGCTATTCAATCTTCTCCGATCTTACGATACTGCGTCTGTGCTTGTCCACTGTGTGTGTCTTCGCAATTGACTAATGGGCAACTTTTGATTTGCCCTTCAAAGGAGCCCCCAACATTCGGAGGGGTACAATTGGTTCCTTTTAAAACTTTCCCCCATCGCAGTACGAAGAGCGTCTCTAGTAGGGGTGTTTCTACTGCGTTCCATTTTAATCACGCGCCGGTATCCGTATCGGAGAAAAGGCGAAAAGCCAGCTGAGCTAGGGCCAGCTGAGCCTGGGGGGGTGCTCGCAGTGCGTGCGGACCCGCTGCCACACACCACCATGTGCCACCTAGCCTGCGTCTTCTCAGCAGTGTGGTCTGTGCCCACACTGCCGCTGCGCTTCTCCATTCCATGCGTTGCACCCCGTTTGCGCTCATCCCGCATTTATACGAGTGCCAACCTGATGACAAAGCATGACCTTCGCATTGGCCGGGGACGCACCCCCTCCCCCCACAGAAATACACCAGAACGCTCAGCCCCGGGGTTTTGCTGGGCCGCCGACATCCCAATATCCCGCCAGCGCAGCCGCCAGCGAGCAGGTGCTCAGTGGAGTGGTGGGGGGCTCTGGGCAGCGCGGTGATGGAGCCGGTGTGAGCAGGGCAAGCAGTAGGGGCGAGGGGAGGGCTCGTGCGGTAGAGCATGAGCAGTCAGCGCTACTTATTTGGGATGCGTGTAGATGCCAAGGCGGTTGGTGCTATTTTATTACAAAGCGCTAAATGAGGTGCCAGACACAAGGGCATTTGTGTATATAGTATAGTGCTTGTTTTGGTGGCAGCGAAAGCGGCGCTGCCAGGCGGGCAGTTATGTAGCTCACTCGTGCTGCTCATGTAGACACCAGCTTTGTGCGTGACACAGTTTGCTCATCCGTCATAATCTTCTACATATCCAACAACACACTTGGTCAAGTCGGGAAAGATGCGTCTCAACCTGGATTCGTGCTGGCGAGCCGCGTCTCTATCGCTTTCATCTGGACCGCTCAGGTCATAGTCGCCGCTTCGCATGATGTAGAGCTCAAAGTGGGTCATTGAGTACGACAGGTCCTCTTCCTGCGTGATGCAGAAACACTTGTCGAGCTCTAGCCCGCTCCACAATCTCCAGCCGACTAGCTTGAGCTTGGTCAAGTTTGTCAACAGACTCTGTTTTTTGATTTCTCCCCGCTCGTTCTCGGAGTAGAAGATTCTTTTCAGGTTGATCAGATTGAGCCTTGGATAGTAGTACTGGAACTTATTACTCTCGTAATCGGAATTGATCACCACGAGTTCCAGCTCTCTCAAATTTTTTAGGAAGTTGATTTCAAACATGAAATGCTTGTTGTAGTCCGTGTCAATGAACATCCTGAACCGCTCGCTTTCCACAAACTTGCTTGCCTCATTCTTGTACGTTAGCGATATCTTCTTTGGCGAGCACCGTTCGCTGTCGTTTCCGTTGATACCCTCCGGTAACGGGTATTCTGGCGAAAACACGTCTTTCAAACTGATAGGATAGTCCCATTGGCAGTTGACCATCTCTATCTCTTTGAGTCGGTTCAGTTTGCCGTCCAGTTTCCTCAAGTGGTAATCTGAGAGATCTTCCTTCACTTTGGGATGGTAGTAAACGTCCCTGTTCAAACTAAATCCATCTAGTTTGATCTCCTTGATATTATGGAATCTTTGTAGTTGGGTCAACTCAAACATTGACTCCCCATTACAGTCTCCGCTGCTGGTGCCGTGATGCGACTTTATGCTCAACTTTACAACCTTATTGCTGAGATCTTCATCAAAATCATCCTTATATTTTAGGCATCTCGCCGATTTTAATAGTTCGATCTTCATCTCCTTTAAATGCACACACTTTGTAAGAACTTGCTTGAATGAAACGTTCCACTCACTTTGGTTCGTTACCTTTTCATGCTCCAGATCCGCAGTTATACTTATGGTCTCAACCGACGAATGATGCTTAAACTTTTTTATGAAATCGTTGACCTGCGGCCATGTACATCGTACTTCACTCATCAAAATGGAGTGAAACAGCGTTCGATGGTTATGCGAAAGCAACGAGAGATTTATGACATCCTTCCTGCTTAGATCCTTTAAAATTTGTTGCAATATTTCATTTGGTAATTTCAGCAAAATGTCCCCCTCTTCTATCTTTCTCTTTTTCAAAGCCAACGCTTCTATCTCATCCCCTTTTACTGATCTCTTCAAGCTGCTCATACCTCTTCTTTAACTACTACTTTTTGTTTTCTTTTCTTATGTGTCAAAACCAGAAGCAAAAAAATGACTCCAAAAAATTGATAGCTAAAGTCATTTATTTTTCCTGTCAAGCTCGATAATTCCGGTACAGAGCAGTTTTACTGCATATGATTTTTGTTGATAAAAATGACATTACTGCACTTCAGAGTCGATTTAACCCATCATTCATGATCAAATTCACAGCAATAATAATCGCCAGTTTTGAATTACAAAATAAAACAGACTTCTTGTAAATATACATTGTATAAACTGATTTCGAATCATAAATTTGCTTTGAAGTTGACCAACTTCGAAACATTGACAGCAGCACCCCAAGACATTTCCACACCACAACCCCCAAAACCATAGCAGTGTACAATAGTAACACTGTTGTCGACAACTTCTCTTTCCAATCTTACGCCTCCTTCTCTGGCAGGTCTAAAGCCGATGCTGTACTGCAAGATTTCGAGATCACCGTTTTGATCAAACAAGTCTGGGAATCTGAGTTTGGCGTTCTTAACAACAAGATCCCGTTCTGTGGAGCTTATTTCGGCATTTGTTGAGTTGATAACCTTGGTACCACCAACAATAATTCCGTTATCAAAAGGACGAGGAATCACAAAACTCCAATCACCGTTCTCCAGCTGATAAGTAATTGTTTGCCCCAGGTATTTGTCCAAAGCTTGTGCATTGGGTGGTCTGGTCAAAAGAACTTGCCCTCTAATTGGATAGGACAATGGGTCGTAACCACCTTCATATGTCAAACCCATACCAGTGGCATTGACGATTACACTACCAGGATAAAGTTGAGAAACTTCCTTAAGCGATCCGATGTTACGCTGCACCATTTTAGCGTGATAACGCATCATTAATCTTTGTTGCAACCACAACAGATAGTGTTGAGGGTAAACTGCAAACGTCTTGTATTTGGCACCAAATTTGACGTTCTCATTTGGATACTCACTTGGATCGATGACCTCAAAATCGTCAATTTCCTCTGTGTATCCCTTCGCCAAATTCATATAAAGTGGGTCCTCCTTTTCGATGAAATCATAACCTTTGATGAACTTCACCGAAGTTTCAGGAAACTCCTTCTCCAATTTCTTGAATCTCTTGTAGGTAATTCTCGCCAACTTAGAGTCTCTGTACTCTTCAGGCGATTTAGATGGGAATGGACGAAAATGTGCTCCGGACTTGTTGGTGGTGTATGTTGCAACGTTCTGACCCTCCAGTGGAAATTCCTTGGCAACAACGACAATTTCAACATCGTTGCTATCCTCTGCAATTGCGAGTGCAGAGGATAGCCCAATTATACCGGCACCTACAACAACAACTCTTTTCATTACAATCTAAGCACTCAAAGCTACTGAAAAGAAGCAGAGAATAAAGTTAGCTAAAAATGACACATTTTTATACTTCTCTAAATGAAACTTTATCCCTCATCATCAGATAGCTCTTAGCGGTTAGCTATTTTTTCCCCATCGCAACTTTCAATAAATATCAAATATATAATATTGTCATTGGATGAGTGTTAGAGGCGTCTATGCTTTGGACGGTGTGTCTCTTGATGAAGAGATCACTGACATTCTAGCAAACGATTTCACAGATATTTTCAAAGACTCTAGTTTACCTATCTTACTACAGAGATTACATTCAAGACACGCCCAAGATTTACGCTTGCTATTGAAACTGGTGCTTTTCAAGTTATTTGTTTGGGATAAATCAACAACGTATGGATTCATCTTACAGAATTTGAAACTGGGTGGCTTGTCAAAAGTGAAAAAAGCTGTTCTTATGTCAAACATAATAATATCATACCTACTGATAAAGTGTGACTCGATAATCCATGGCTCAGATTCGGCATTAATGGAGAGGGTGAGGACGTGGATACCGTACTTTGCTAATTTCAGATCGCTTATTGATCTCTTCGTCACACTCAACTTCCTCGTCAAACGTCAACAGGTGAGTATACTCCATTTTTTACTAAACATACGCTATCAATCATTAGACTCAATGCAAACCTCTTTCATTTCAAACCCGGAGGCCATTAGCTATGAATTTCAGAATAGACAGTTGATCTGGAACGGCTTAACTGAGTTTTTGAAAGTTGTCCCATCAATACCCATTCCACTCAAAATAAAATCTATATGGAACAATCAATCCAAGCTGGTCCCGAAATACAGTAACTTGCCCATCAGGTGCTGCGCCATTTGCTACAATAAAGATCCAAGGCTGGATGATACTAGGCTGTTAGATGACAATCTTGTCCACAATCCCTGGATAACGTCCTGTGGTCATATATACTGCTACATTTGCTTGCTTAATGAATTGAAGAGATGTGAACAGAGCTGGAATTGCTTAAGGTGTCACACAAAAGTTGAGACTATCACTATATTCAAAGAAGGCATGGAATTGGAAGTTGATCGAGAGCGCATGCATGCACACTCTGAGAAACGCGCTCTAAGTAACGAGACCTTTTCTTCACCCTCTTCTGATAGTGAATCCTCAGATAGTGAATTATCCGCTAACGAGTCGTCTCCTTCTGCCGTGGACAGTGGATCAGAATCTTCTTTCTATGAATACGATGATGTATAACGCTTTTATAAATCAATGATTACCATACTATAAATTCCATACAGGATGCGGCAAAACTAGATTGATTGCATTTTATGTAATATTTTGAGTTTTATAAAGTCAAGTTCTTCAAGTTAATTAAGAAAATAACGGTTCGAATTTAAAATGGTGAAATATAACATTTATAAGATGTTGCATATGATATAAAAGTATTAAACACCCATTAGAACAAAAATGTTTTCAAAACAAAATGAAAAACGGGGAAATCAAGATAATGTTAAAAAATAATTATTAAAAAACACAAGATGGAAACCTCAGATTTAAGCCATCAAGGATAACAAAGCAGCCATCAAGGAGAAGAGAGCACCAGAAGTGTAGATGGAACCAGCAGCATCAGTGAAGAATGATTCAGTGGAAGATTGTTCTGGAGCAACGGTGGAAGTGGAGGTTGGAGCACCAGTCTTAGTAGTTGGAGCAACAGTGGTTGGAGCAACGGTAGTTGGAAGAACAGTGGTTGGAGCACCAGTCTTAGTACCAGTCTTGGTGTAAGTGATGGTAGTTTCGGTTTCTGGGCAGTAGGTAGTGTAGACGGTGTCGTTTTCAGTGACAACGGTAACACCGGTAGTAACAGGAACTTCAGTACACTTGTTGTCTTCACAGGAAGTGATGGTAACAACAGTAGTGGAGTGAACAACGATGGTAGAGTAACCTTCCTTGGTTTCAGTTTCTGGGCAGTAGGTGGTGTAGACAGTGTCGTTTTCAGTGATGACGGTGACACCGGTGGTAACTGGGACTTCAGTACACTTGTCATCTTCACAAGAAGTGATGGTGATAAGAGTGGTAGAGTGGGTGATGACAGTGGAAACTTCACCTGAGGTGGTAGCATCAGAGGAACCAGAAGTAACAGATGAAGTAACAGATGAAGAAACGGTTTCAGAACCAGTAGTAGATTCGGAACCAGTGGTGGAAGAACCAGTGGTGGTGGAGGTTGGGTTGTAAAGAGGACCAGTGGTAGTAAATGGCAAACCAGCTGGAAGAGCGTCAGTGGAGGTAGCAGTGACGATGATGGTGGTAGAGTCATCTCTCTTAGCAGCAGCACCGTTTTGGTAGTTGAAGAGGAAAGCAGCAACGTATTCGTTCTTATCAGAAGCTAATGGACCGTTAAGGTAGAAACCGAGGTATTCGTCACCTTCTTGGAAGCTGAATGGACCAGAAACATCGAGAGAGTTAGCGGTGGAATCAGAAGTGAAGTCACCTGCTCTAGAAGATGGCTTGTAAAGACCAAAGATGTGATCTGGGTCGTATTGGAAACCATTGACATCTGGGTCAACATCAGAGAAGAAGTTGACGGAAGCGTATTCAGTAGCAGCATCAACGTAGAATTGGAAGTAAATTTCACCTTGGAAGAAGAAGGCGTCGTTGGTTGGAGCAGTGGAACCAGAGGTGGTAGAGGATGGAGCACCGGAGCTGGTTGGGGTGGTTTCAGTACCAGTGGTAGTTTCAGAACCAGTAGTGGTTGGAGTGGTTTCAGTACCGGTAGTTTCAGTACCAGTAGTGGTTGGGGTAGTTTCAGTACCAGTGGTGGTTTCGGAACCAGTTGGGGTGGTTTCAGTATCGGTAGTAGTACCAGTGGTTTCAGTACCAGTGGTGGTTGGGGTAGTTTCAGTACCGGTAGTAGCAGTAGTTTCGGAACCAGTTGCAGTAGTTTCAGTACCAGTGGTAGTACCAGTGGTAGAGGTAGAGGTGGTAGAAACTGAAGAAGATGGAGCAACAGAGTCTGAAGCAGCGTTAACGGCACCAGCGAGGACCAAAGCAGTAAGAGCTTGAGTGAACTTCATTGTTAAGCGAGTGTGGTTAGAGATAAACTACGACAACACAAGGCGCCAACTCCAAGGGCAGCCTCCATTCCTTTTATAGTGCTGGTATTGTCAACAGCAACCCAGCGCCTTCGAGATCCACAGATCTTAATTTAGAACGGGCATCCCCCCTTAGGGCCTCTCGCCGCGCGCGTCAAGCAGATCGTCAATGCGTTTCCCGAATTAGGAATGCGCAAGGCTACGTCACAATCATTAGGCAAAATGGGCTAATGCATATGCAGCATGATTGCTGTTGTTCTTCACAAGTGGTTGTTCGACAAGAAGATAGTGATGAAAGAGGTGGAAGTTGAGTGCTGCAACGCTTACAAGTATAATAGCGTCTGGATCGAAGATTCAAGATTCAGCTTGCGATATTTGCGAGCTGGGATTTAAGAGTCGAGATCGCAGTTTGGTCCCAAAAAAGAAATTCGTACCCCGACAAAACGTGTGCTGATTGCTGCAACGGGTTCCACTTGGCTGCTGCTGTTGTTGTTGTTGTTCTTTTACTTGACCTATCCACAAGTGACTAATTGTGGACGATCGTACATATATGATAGACATAAATGCCAGGTGTACTAAAATTAGGAAGTGTTGTTGTGCCGATAGCAAGAAGGCAATTGTACCCGTTTGGGAAATGACAAGAATAGCAACACGGAGTGCACAGGCAAAATGTAGTATGGATTTCAAAAGGTTGAAAATGTAAGTTGTATGTACAACGGGTATCGGAAAATTAGACGGTAATAGAGTAAGATTATACAGTTAATTAAGAAAAGAGAAAGAAGGGAGGCGAGGACTGATGAGAAGAGGTGGGTGGAGTTGAGCAGCAGACTAGTAGCAGCCCTCTCAACCAAAAAAAAAGCTGTGACAGTAAATTGTGTCTTGATTATACATTGAGCCCCAAGTTGTTGGCGCAACTCTCGATCCTTGCTACTAGTTGTTGGCCTTGTACTTCTTCTTCTTGTCATACATTTTCTTCTTGATGACGTCGAGCTGTGCATTGAGCTGCTTGTTCATCTCCTTCTCGTCCTTCTCCTTCTCAGAGAGCTCTTGCACCGCGTCCTTTAGAAGGTTCCCGTCTTCATTGATCAAGCCATTGAACACCCTCTCTTGCGAGTACTTGCTCTTCTCTATGCTGGCAGCAGGCGCACTGTGGCCCTGGTTGAACAGCACAACCATTAGGATACCCACAATTGCCGCCACTATGACCAATCGGTACCTTCTGACCTTCAACAGGGAGTCCATTCTAATTACTCTTAACATCTAAAAAAGCTCAACTGTTTTGGTTTTGCACTGGATTTTGTTTTTTTCCCTCCTCAACCACAAAAAATCCGTGCTTACGTAAAGTCCGTGGAATAGATAGGAAGAATTTGCACATAGGCAAGAGGAAGGAAGTGGAAGCACACTTGCCATTGGGGCTAGAGAGCAGTGCTTTCCCTACAGACGCCGGTACTTGCAAGAATGTAGAAGTACCATGGCGTGGCAACAATTGGGGGTTGATAAAGCCTAGATGTAATCGTATCTCGTGTGCGTCCAATTTAAGCCATCAGTACGTTACGTGTAAATTTAACTCAAATTAAATAGCTCTGTAGCTGGGTGATCGTTGCATTGGTACCCCCACTCCGGCACCACGACTTTTTGTCGTACCTGCTGCCAACTTCGATCTGTTTTGAGCAGCAACCCCATTCGGATAAGATATCGCTATCGTGCCAGCCATTCTAGATCCTTCCAAGCAGGATCTGCCAATCTACAACAATCATGTCCCCAACAACCCCACTACATTTCTGCTTTGGGAACGAAGCGTGCTAATATTGTTCAACTTACAATTTGGATATATCGGAAGCACGGTGGTGCCAAAACCTCACCTTCCCCTTTGGGAAAACCTGCAAGCTTAGCGAAATGCAGCTAATTGTGAATCGTATCACATATTGCATATGACTGCGTTGTTGACAATAGGCTGACGCGTCGAAGCAGCTAATCATGCAGTGTGGAGGTCCCGTTTGCTTTCCTCCTTATGGCAAATTGCTGCTATCCTATAGCCGTGGCGTCGCAGCTACTGACATAATTACCAGTAAACCACGGCACTTTGCGGTATGTTTGGCAAAAGCAGCACACCAGGTGGACTGGATTGGCTGATCATTGCATTGCGTTGGCGTATGGCTCTTTCGGCATAGGACATCACTCGTTATTTCCAAAAATAGTAATCACACCGCAAATCCCTTCAACACCACCAAGTCCATTTTTAAAGTGAAATTGGCTTGTTGCTAATTTAGGAAATTGCTAAACAAGTACAGCAGCCAAAAAAAAAATTTTAAAAGATTCGCCAATGACAGCTCAAAACGCGTCACGTCGCAAATCTATTGCCATCTCAGTTTTCCCTCGCCACTACGCAAAAACTATAAACCCTCAAGACAAAATAAACGCGCGCGAGAACACGCCGCTTCGTAAATCTTTTCGCAGCACGGTTGTAAATTGGCAGATTAATTTGAAAAATAGAAATGTAAAAAAATGTGGGCTCTGAGAAGGGTTACCCGGACTCAAATGGAGCCTTGAAAAAATGAGCAAGTGCGCAAGTGTTACCCGGCCTAGTGTTTCCAAATCGAAACTGCTCTTCAAAAAGTCGATTTTTTTCACGTCGCGACTATAAAAGGGTTTGATGCCCCGGCTTGTACTGTCACCCCCAAAAGCCTTCCTCTTTTCTCAAGATCTCTTTGCCATTTGGCTTAGATCAAGTGTAGTATCTGTTCTTTTCAGTGTAACAACTGAAATCAAGGTCCATGTGGCCTTTTTAATGTTACAATTATTTTTCTCCCCAACTTTATTAAGTGACTTGGAGCTCATTCAGATTTATCTGGTGAATCCGCCTGCTTAGTTGTTGGTGTCGTTACCGTTACACTTTAGGTTTCTGACGCCAGGTTTTTTTTGTCAGTGCGTAACCAAAGGTTTGGTTGCGATTGATAAGAGGCTAAGGCAATTTATAGATCATCTGTAGCTGTGCTCTCAATTTAACTCCTGTACTTGGACTGTAACTGATGAATTAAGTCGTTTCTTTGGCATTAATAGTCAAATCGCCAGCCTTGCTAGGGTTACTACGCTTGGCTCGTGTCGCAGAGACGCCACTGCTTTCGTGCTGATATAGTGTCTATCTTAAAAATTTAGTAACGTCTGAAAAAAAATACTGTATTAAACCTTGGTCTTTAAAGAATCGACCTCAAGTGTTGATGATGGCACCATTAATCAACTTGAAAGATGAGATCAAATGGCTCCTAGAAAGCAAATCCTATATACCCTTGCCGCTTCCTCAATTGCCAGAGCTGTCACTAGATCAAATCAAGGAATATAGATCAAACTCAAACTTTAAATCAGTTGTGCCGTCTATTGAGTCTAATATCACAACACAGCAAACAGTGCCGCAAATAACTCCGGTACCTCAACATACACCAGCACAGCTTTTGTCGCCACGTGTGCGACAGCCTGAGAAGTCTGTTCAAAGAAATATAGTTAATATGATTCAAAGTAAACATTCAACTGACGCGTCAACAACACTAGATTCTTACATCGATTTAACACAACATCAGTCAACGCAAAAGAGGAAACTAATAGAAGGGAACGATTCATTTTCTGATGACGATGATCAGACTTTCCCAAGCTCTAACCCTACCAATAACAGCAACAATATCACCAAGAAACAAAAAATTCTGCTGCCAGCTAGATCAATCAGTTTGAGAGAAGATAATGATATAATAGATTCAATGTCTTTTAACAACTTGAAAAGGTACGCTATGTTTCAAGATAACATTATTAGAAAACTTAGAGCTATCAACTCCATATATGAGCAGAACTTGAAAACTGAAACTTCAACGTCATTATCGGAGGATACAAAGAAGGAAAAGAGGAAAGTGTACAATTCAAGAATATCAAATATTAAACTTGAATGTAATGAAATTCAGGGAATGATCAATGAATTAAATAGCGTTGACAAATTGGAAATAAATGAGCCAATAATAAATACCCAATATAATAAACCAAATATTCCAGTGATGTCTTCGCCTCTACTCCAACGTTCATTGAAGTCGTCAAAGCCAGCGGTAAATGAGACATTAAATCCATATTCTTCTCAAGATCATGCTATTGAGGATTCCTTCGATTGCGAAAGTGATGAAGAAGAAGCCAGTGAAAGCCAAATGAAACATGAAATGAATGATTTTATTGAATGGGATCAAAAATCGCAAGATCTTGACTACAATCAGTCGCATTTAACTGATGTTGATGACGATGAGCTAGAAGTTACTGAGGTAACAGAGATCAAAAGTAATACTAGTCTCAAAACTCCTAACGATCATCTTTATGACGAAGAGCTTACTGAGAGTGCTCCGGAGAATAGAATAACTGCAACTTCAAAGGTACATAATGAAATCATCAATGATGATGACGATGATGATGTTTTTGATGATGCATTGGAGATGTTTCCTACAAATCCAGACTCAAACTCAAATTCATCAATCCCTCTTGATAGTGATTTGGACGATGATTCAATTATCATAACTGATGCAAAAGGTAACAAATTGGAATCATATGATGACGAAATTGACGATGATGATGATGACGATGATGATGATGACTTTTCTGATGACGATGATGATGTTAGAGTTAAAAAGGAAGAAGACTACATGACACAAATGAATGAAGAAAGAGAAATCACTTTACTCGATGACAATGACAACCCCAATGATAATGTCAATGCTGAAAATGACGACTGGGATGATGATGATGATAATGTTTTAATTCATCAACTTGATGTCTCTTCAAACGTCAGAGATGAACTGTTGGCTGAAACCGAAAAAGATGATGATCTTCAAGTGCTGACAGATGTCCAGAACCCACAGGACTACAAAGAGTTTCATCAAAAATATGAATGGACTTCAGAAGTTTATCAGAAACTCAAGACTGTTTTTAAGTTAAAATCATTCAGATCTAATCAGCTTGAAGCTATTAATGCAACTCTTTCCGGTGAAGATGTATTTGTATTAATGCCTACAGGTGGGGGTAAATCACTTTGCTATCAATTGCCCGCGATTGTAACATCTGGTACAACCTCTGGAGTTACGGTTGTCATTTCTCCGTTGATTTCATTGATGGAAGACCAAGTTTCAAACTTGGAAAATAAGCTTGTCAAGGCAACAATGATGAACTCGAGAATGTCAGCGGACTCAAAAAAGCATATCTTCAATTTGTTCATTCAAGGCTATATTGAATTGATGTATTTGTCACCTGAAATGATAAGTAAAAGCGGCCAATGTAAAAGAGCTATTGAAAAACTTCACAGAGATGGCAAACTTGCAAGAATTGTCATTGATGAAGCGCATTGTGTTTCTTCTTGGGGTCATGATTTCAGACCAGACTATCAAGAATTGTCTTTTTTTAAAAGGGAGTACCCTAATATACCCATGATGGCACTAACAGCCACTGCTAATGAACATGTTAGGCTTGATATCATACATAACCTTGGATTGAAAACTCCAAAATTCTTCAAGCAAAGTTTTAACAGAACAAACTTGTTTTATGAGGTACTCCCAAAGAAGAAAAATGTTTTAGAAGTAATTTGTCAATTGATACAATCAAAATATAGGAATCAAACTGGTATCATTTATTGTCATTCCAAGAATTCATGCGAATCAACATCCAAAAGATTAATGGATTTAGGTATCAAATGTGATTTTTATCACGCAGGTATGACAACTGAAGATCGATCAAGAGTTCAAATTGAATGGCAAACTGGAGTCACCAAAGTCATTGCTGCAACTATTGCCTTTGGTATGGGGATTGATAAACCCGATGTCAGATTTGTGTTTCATTTGACAATCCCTAGAAACCTGGAAGGCTACTACCAAGAAACTGGTAGAGCCGGTAGAGATGGACAGCACTCGGACTGTATCATGTTTTATTCCATGAGGGATGCAAGAACTTTACAAACGCTGATTAGAAAAGATAAGGAATTAACAAAACAAACAAGGGAGCATCACTTAGAAAAATTGAAACAAGTTATTCAATACTGTGAAAACCAAAGCGATTGTAGGCGTCAACAAGTCTTACAATACTTCAACGAATCTTTTAATCCAAATGACTGTAATAAAGAATGTGATAACTGTAAAAAGGGTAACGATGACGAGACTGAGGAAAGAGATGTAACCACGTTGGCATTGAATTGTGTGAAATTGGTCCAATTAATTCAAAAAAGTAATGTGACTGTTATTCAATGTCAAGATATTATCAAGGGATCAAGGTCTGCAAAGATTTTGAACAATGGATTGGATCAAAATGAATATCATGGGTGTGGTAAGGAGCTAACTAAAACTGAGGTGGAACGTGTCTTCTTTCACCTTATTCACCAGGGATATTTGGAAGAAAAATCAAAAATGCATTATGGTAGTAATTATGCATCAAATTATGTTATTTTAGGCTCAAAATCTAAGAAGTTGTTGAAAGAAAACGAAAGAATAATGATGAAATTCCCTAAAGTGCACTCACGAAATAAAACCAGAGACAATTCATTTGAAAACAACAACACAGTTAGTAGTGATGCGCTGCTCACTGCAAACCGAATGGCTTCTTTCAGACCAACATCAGAGCTATTCCAATTTCAGTATAGCGAAAACACTTCGAAGCTGACCCTGGCTCGAGGAACCCAAACGCCAGCGTCAACAGCTAAAAATGACTCGATAAAGCAGCATTTCAACTTTTGTTATTCCGAGTTAATGGGAGCTAGGAATCAGATTGCACAATTCAAAAATATAAATAATGAAAATAATATTGCTTCACAGACTCTTTTGAAGGACATGGCACAGATTCTGCCCGCTACAGATGCAGAGTTTAAGTTACTAGATGGTTTCAAGAGCTCACAACTGCAATACTTTTCTGATTTCTCTAGGAAAATCAATGAGTTGCGGGCCAAAAGGGTTGAGATGTTTGGCACTATCGCATTAGCTAATGATAACAATGTAGAGCAAATGAATGCTGGAGAGGAAGAGGAAGCACAAACCTCAAAGTTCTGGTCAAGGACTTCAGATGATATGAATACCTTGAGCCAATTGAAGATGCTAAGGGCGAGCGCTCCTGCCAGAAGGAGTAGTAATGCAAGTAATGCTAGTCAGAGAGGTGCAGCTGCAACACAGCGAAGAGGGAACTCCAGGAGTAGGGGAGGGTATAAAAGACGGAATTGGGGGTCTCAGAGAGGTTCTAAGAAAGGTGTAAGCAAGCCTTCACAATCTGGGTCCTCTCAACGGCGCATAACAATTGGCAAGTTTTGCTAACATACTTATAAACGCATTCATGAGCATATGAGCGGATTTTGACCCAAGTCACAAAATTTTTCAAATTTCAGCTCTTTTTGTGTCTTCGATTAGACCTTTTGAATAAAATTTTTTTTAATTAATACAATCATTTAAAAGGATGTCAAGTTAACATATATTCTTTTTTCCGTAAATTTGTTGATAAATTGAACCAACTATAATTCACAGAAGAGATAACCATGTCTAACGCAACTAACGTCCTTGTCATTGGTAACGGTGGTCGTGAGCATGCACTTGTTTGGAAACTTGCACAATCAGCCCTTGCAGGTAACATTTACGTTGCACCAGGTAACGGAGGTACTGATTCATTGAAGAACGTTAAGACAGTGCCTATTGGTTCCTCAAAGGAGGACTTTCCTGCATTAGTTAAATTTGCACAAGAAAATGACATTGGATTGGTGATCCCAGGCCCTGAAGCTCCTTTAGTTGATGGTATCTCAGATGCATTCAAAAAAGTCGGTATCCCAGTGTTTGGTCCTTCTGAGTCAGCTGCTCGTATGGAAGGATCAAAGGCCTTTTCAAAGGACTTTATGAAGAAATATAATATTCCAACTGCGGCTTACGAAAACTTCACTGACTATGAAGCTGCTAAGGCTTACATTGAAAAGACCGATTACAGGTTGGTTATCAAAGCTTCCGGTTTGGCTGCTGGTAAGGGTGTTTTGATTCCAGAAAATAAGGACGAAGCTTTTGCTGCTATAAAGGAAATAATGGTTGATAATGCCTTTGGCGATGCAGGTAGTGAAGTTGTCATTGAAGAGTACATGGAAGGTGACGAATTATCTATTCTTTGTATTTCTGACGGTTACTCTTTTGTTGACTTACCACCAGCTCAAGATCATAAGAGAATTGGTAACGGTGATGCTGGATTGAACACTGGTGGTATGGGTGCATACGCTCCTGCCCCAATTGCTACTCCTGCCCTTTTAGAAAAGATTAGAAAGAATATTTTGAAGCCTTCTATTGACGGTATGAGACATGCTGGCTACCCAATGGTTGGTTGTCTTTTTGTTGGTATTATGGTTACTCCTGAAGGTGAACCAAAGGTTCTAGAATATAATGTCAGATTCGGTGATCCAGAGACCCAAACCGTTTTGCCATTACTAAAGACTGATCTTCTTGAACTATTTCTTGCAACTGTTGAACACAGATTAGATGCCATTGATGTTTCAATTTTTGAAGGATTTTCAACAACCGTTGTCATGTCTGCCGGTGGCTATCCTGAAGCTTACAAGAAGGGAGATGAAATAACAATCAAGACTCCTTTACCAAGTGATACCTTTATTTTCCATGCAGGTACCAAGTCTGAAAACAACAAGATTGTGACATCCGGTGGTAGAGTTATTGCTGCAACTGCAATTGCTCCAACTTTAGAAGAAGCTGTCAAGAAAGCATACGTTGGTGTTGAACATGTTTCTTTTGATGGTAAATACAACAGAACTGATATCGCGCACAGAGCATTCAAAACTGGTTCAAAGAAGCAAATTTCTATCACTTATGAGGATGCTGGTGTCAGTGTTGATGCTGGTAACCAGTTGGTTGAAAATATCAAGAAAATGGTCAAATCTACTGCAAGACCAGGTGCTGATTCTGATATCGGTGGTTTTGGTGGTTTATTTGATTTGAAAAAAGCTGGTTACAATGACATCAGTGAAACTTTATTAGTCGGTGCAACTGATGGTGTTGGTACCAAATTAAGAATTGCACAAATTTTAGATATCCATAATACTGTAGGTATTGATTTGGTTGCAATGAATGTCAATGATTTGGTTGTTCAAGGTGCTGAGCCACTAATGTTCTTGGACTACTTTGCTATTGGTCATTTGGATGTTAACATTGCTGCTCAGTTTGTTGAAGGTGTTGCTAATGGCTGTAAATTAGCCGGCTGTGCCCTCGTTGGTGGTGAAACCTCTGAAATGCCAGGTATGTATGCACCAGGTCACTATGATACTAACGGTACCGCTGTTGGTGCAGTTATAAAATCTGAAATGCTTCCAAAGGTCAACGAAATGCAACCAGGTGATGTCATTTTGGGTTTAGCCTCTGATGGTATCCATTCTAACGGTTATTCCCTTGTTAGAAAAATCATTGATTCAACAGATTACCAATACACTGATGTTGCTCCATGGAAACCAGAAACCACCATCGGTAAGGAAGTTTTGATCCCAACTAGAATCTATGTCAAACAGTTATTACCATCCATCAAGCAAAAATTAATTCTCGGTTTAGCACATATCACAGGAGGTGGTTTGGTTGAAAATGTTCCAAGAGCTCTTCCAGACCATTTGGCTGCTAAGATCGACATCAACACATGGGAAGTTCCAGAAATCTTCAAATGGCTTGGTAAGACCGGTGGTGTCCCTGTTAAAGATATCTTAAAGACATTGAATCTGGGTGTTGGTATGATTGCTATTACTAGGCCTGAAAATGTTGACACATTAACTAAGAACTTAGAAGCAGCTGGTGAAACTGTTTACAGAATTGGTGAACTTATCGACAGAAAGGAAGGTGCCCCAGCTTGTGAAGTTTTAAATGCTGAAGGCCTTTATTGAAAGTGAAATAGCATTGAAATAGATATAGATGATATATTTATTTTTGTAACAAATCTATAATAATGTTTTGTGTTTTATAATTTTGAATTTTAACGGTTAAATGATAAGATGTATTTCGAATAATGGTGAGCCATGATCTCTTGTCCAGTTTATTTTACGTCTATTGAGCTTCTTTCAACTTCACTGCCAGTTTCAGAAATTTTTCTGTGAAAAAAAAAAAAAAAACGTGCATTTTTGCCTAATTGTTTTTCACTCTATCGTACTTACTGAGTGATTGCTTGGACTTAAAATATCAGAACATCCACAAACTGATAAATACACTTTTCAGGTAGTTATTATTTAGTTAAAATAAATAATAGCAAAGTGTGGACTTTTTCAAATAAAGGTTTCGTTGTTTCACTATCGGGTTGCAATATAGCTAAGAAGTAATGTCTTCAATCGAATCCTCTGGCAGCTCACATTCTTCGATAGAAATAGAAGATAGTCACGATGATGTATCACATCATTCCTCCATTAGCGGTGATTCTCAACTAAACGATCATAGACACCAAAGTATGAGCTTGCCAATAAGAACAGAATCTAATGTGATTTCATCTTCTCCACTTAATGCACCTAAAAATAGTCGAACAAATTCCCATCCACAACAGAATCCAAGTCCTATCCTTTCTCCATTACAAGAGGCCCCTTTGAAGGTCAAGGATGATTCGAAGATGAATTCTAGTGATTTACGGACAAAAATGTGCGCTGGTGATGATGAAGAGGATGATCAGTATGCGGTACAGTTTAACGATAGATTCAAGAATCCAGGCTTGAGTTTTGCTAATACTACATTACCTGCACCATTGCAAGGACGTGAGGGAAGAAGAAGATCCAGATCTAAATCTTTCAGCGAACAAGTCAAAAATATGATTAGGACAAAGGAGGGAGCACAGCAAAGTGGTAACAGTAGTACTGCAAACGCCACTTCTGGCATTTTACTAGGGCGTGGACATAGTGAAAGTGGTACTCATTCACAAAATCACCACCAACACCGAATTCGTGGAAATAGCAACGCTTCTCATGAAGAGAGAATTGAATTCACCAAAGCTCCATCGAATGCAGGTTTACCTGGAGTATTGCTTACCAAGTTGAGCTCCAGGACTTCTAGTGAAAGAAGAAAAAGTTTTAGTAGAGAGAATAACAACGATGATAGCGATCTTGACTCTCATGCATCTAGAGAATCGCAAGAAACTGAGGAGGATGTTTGTTTTCCAATGGTTCCTGAACATGTTAGAGTACAAGGGATTGATTTTAGCGAGTTGGATGAGTTTATTCAAGAACAAAGAGAGGAAAATGAGCTAATTGCAAAGAGGGAAGAAGAGTTGAAATACTCAAATAATGTGACTACTAGTAGAGAAAAGTTCAGCTCAGCGGCCTTAAAATATACACCAAAGTTCAATACAACACCATCAGATGAATCTCAAAAATCGTTTTCCAATGTACAAGAGAAGAGAAGTGAGGTAGGTTCATCAAGCGATGGGGAAATAGGAGTAACCTTTGATCCGGAAGAAAATAAATTTGAAGCTTTACCTACGAGGTTTAGTTTTTTCAACTCTGAAAGGGAAGAGACGATTCATGCTGCAGACTTGACAACCTTGATTGGACCAAACGAATCAATGAAATGTTTATTTGAACAACAGGATTCAATTTGGTGGCTTGATTGTACATGTCCCACAGATAATGAAGTTAAAGTGATAGCCAAAGCTTTTGGTATCCACCCATTAACGGCAGAAGATATTAGAATGCAGGAAACTCGTGAAAAGGTTGAACTCTTCAAGTCATATTATTTTGTTTGTTTTCATACGTTCGAGACTGATCCAGAAAGTGAGGACTTTTTGGAACCAATCAATGTTTATATTGTTGTATTCAAAACTGGTATGCTGACGTTCCACTTTTCACCAATCGTCAACCCAGCCAATGTTAGAAGAAGAGTGAGACAATTAAGAGATTATGTCAATGTTTCCGCTGACTGGCTTTGTTATGCAATGATCGATGATATCACTGATGGATTTGCCCCAATTATTCATGCAATAGAATATGAAGCTGATGCGATTGAAGATTCAGTATTTTCAGCAAGTGATAACGACTTTGGGAGAATCTTATTGAAAATTGGTGAATCCAGGCGAAAGGTCATGACATTAATGAGATTATTACAGGGTAAAGCAGATGTCATTAAGATGTTCTCAAAGAGATGTCAAGAGGCAGCAGCTGACGGTAGTGCTCATCCTGCACAGCCACGAGCTGATATTGCACTTTATCTTGGTGATATTCAGGATCATATTATCACAATGTTTCAATCGTTGCTCTCCTATGAAAAGATTTTTAGCAGATCACACACCAACTATTTAGCGCAATTGCAGGTGGAGTCGTTCTATGCAAACAATAGAGTAACTGATATATTGTCGAAAGTAACTATGATTGGTACCATTATGGTTCCAATGAATTTAGTCACCGGTTTGTTTGGGATGAATGTTAAAGTTCCTGGTCAAGATGGTAGCAATTTTGGTTGGTTTGGTGGGATTATTGGGTTTATTTTCTTTATGATACTAGTCAGTTGTCTGTTTGTTCATATTTACATGAACAGAGTTAACAATGTCTCTGACAGTATACTACCTCCACTTTCTGTGAACAATTTTAAGTTCGGGAGAAAAAGAAACAACGACACAGCAGAGAGGAGGAATCGCGAAGAGATGGTTAGCTTGCCTACAAAATTCACGAGGTATGGTGAATGGTGATATATACTTTCGGTCTACTTTTAATTTACTTTTCATTAGCTTATTGTAGTTACGTAATCGTAACAAATATTCTTGTGCTTTTTCGATCAGTGAAAAAAAAATATGAAGTCCATCCAAAAAAATAATCAAATTGATCGATCCGAGGATCGAACTCGGGACCTTCTGCGTGTGAAGCAGACATCGTAACCACTAGACCAAACGATCAATTGTTGAAGGTGTAGTATTATTGCGGAAGAAGTCAGTATTATGACCATATTACATCTTTAACATTTTCATCAAATGTCTGCTTACATATTGCCATCACATTATATATTCAATAGGTATTTTTAGTAAATGATGGATTGTGTTAATGTTCATAAAAAAAACATGATTATGTGATGGGTGTTGTATTTTTACTTAATTCTCAACGAATGTTTTAAAGTTTTTAGTACTTAAGAAGTAACTTTTTTAGAATTACTTTTAATTACCGTCTATATTGAAAAGTGGCTCAGCGAAAATTGCAATGCATATGAATGATGTGAAGACCAAAGGAATGCGATAGAAAGAGACACTAACCGTATCCTCAAAATAGAAAAGACTACACGTGACTTTATCGTGTCCATATTCAGACAAATACATTGAAGCTGACAAATATAATGCTCTTAATTGTAAGTAGACAAATTTATCTTGAACTACCAAACTGGAAGTCGTTTACTTCTAGACCTACAACTCCGAAGCTAGAATATCGATATTGTGAAGAACCATGTTAATTCTTTTCTCAGAGTGACCCACCTCACCTCCGGTGTTAACTGCAAGCGGGAGCAAACTATAATATCAGAAGACGATGGTAAACAATGCATTTTAAAGCTCTTCGGGCTAAATATTACGGGCTTTAAGAGCGCAATTTTTGATAAAAGCAACGATAATGATCCGAGCTTTTGAAAATTTTTGGCTAAAAAATTCAGGTTTTCAGCTGTCAAGACAATAATCCAGTAAACAGAGCACTACCAATACTCATTTGCGGATTCACCGACAAATAAAGATCTAGCTAAACAGCCGTATTAATTAGAATGGAATTTCTTTCCAATGATATTTTTTGTAAAAAAAATAACATGTTTTTTCATTGGCGTTTAAGGGGAAAAAAGGTAAAAAAAAAACAAGGCTAAGAAGAAGAGTAAAAGAGAACAGATTTCCGTTTTCCATACACTTGTTGGTTGTGATAACGGTCTTTTTTTTAATAAGAACAGCGGAAGTATGAGTGAAGCCAAAAATCTACCATTATTCAAGTCTAGTGAAGTTCTCAAACACAAAGACGAGGGATCATGCTGGGTTACACTGTACAACAGAAAAGTGTATGATGTTACCGAGTTTCTTGAAGAACATCCAGCTGGTGCTGAAGTTATCATTGAGTACGGTGGTAAAGATATAACAGAGATCTTGCAGGATGTCGTGAGTCACACGCACTCAGAATCAGCATACGAGATGCTAGACGACATGTTGATTGGATACTTGGCAACAAAAGAAGAAGAGGAAGAGTTACTTTCAAAGCATCAAGACATGGAAGTTGTTTTAGAAGATAATGATGGATTGAAGGTCGTTGATTTGACACAGTTTGGTGAAATTCCTGACGACTTGCTCCATTTGAAAACAGATCATAGTGACGATTTCAAAAAGCACAAGTTCCTTGACTTGGACAAACCATTGTTGATGCAAGTCTTTAGATCTAACTGGACAAGAGAGTTTTATGTTGACCAAATTCACAGACCTAGACATTACGGTAAGGGATCTGCACAGCTTTTTGGTAACTTTTTGGAGCCTCTTTCATTGACTCCGTGGTGGGTTGTTCCAACTATCTGGTTACCAGTCAATTTCTATATTCTTTATTTGGGTGCTTCACAATTGCACCCATTATTGTCATTATTTTTATGGTCATTGGGTCTTTTTGTCTGGACATTGATTGAATACTGTCTTCACAGATTCCTTTTCCACCTTGATGACCATTTACCTGAAAGCAACATTGCATTCACATTACATTTCTTGCTCCACGGTGTTCACCACTACTTACCAATGGACAGAATGAGATTAGTCATGCCTCCAACTTTATTTTTGATTCTTTGTTATCCATTTTACAAGTTGGTCTTTGCCATTTTCCCATATCATGTTGCCTGTGTTGGGTTTGCAGGTGGATTCTTGGGCTACATCATTTACGATGTTACCCACTATATGCTTCATCATGCAAAACTACCAAAGTTTTACCAAGATTTGAAAACTTACCATTTGGAACATCACTACAAAAACTATCAGTTGGGTTTCGGCGTTTCAAATAAATTCTGGGATATTGTCTTTGGTACCTATTTATACCCGGAAGATGTTTTGCAAAAGAGAGAATAATTCATTTAATTTAATAAACAGTGATTCGGAAATATATGTTTATTTATACATATATATGTTATTTTTATATACAAGCAAGTAACGAAAGTGTTAAAATTGTTAAGAACTAAGAATATTAGTTTCCAAGCCCATAACGTTTCAACATCCCTTGAATGTCACCAAATGCTTCTCTATTACCTTGGACGACTACTGTTGGATTAGATCCCGTAAAAATCTTCCTTGCAGTATCAATCAAATCTAATCTTGAAATCGAGTCAATCTTTTGACACATTTCAGTTACATCAATTTTTCTATCGTAAGTTTGAACTTGTCTACCAAGATCTTCAAGCTGAACCATTTTCGATTCTAGATTCATCATCAATGAGGATTTCAATTGATTCTTAGCTCTTGCCACTTCTTGTTCTGACATTCCACCTTTACCAATGTCATTAGACATTAACAAGTTTAATTCGTAACCAATAAGCTCGGACATGACTCTATTTGCTTGAGGTAAACAGGATAATGATAAACCTAGCAAACCAGAATCTTCAAAATTATGAATAAAAGATTTACAAGACTCAACAAACCCATATTGGTTCAAAATTCTAGTATATGCTCTTGAGTACATACCTTTACCAGGTCCCCCAGCAGAGAATGAGCCACCTTGCCCAATCAACATTTGTAAAATAGCTAACTTGTAAACGTTGTCATCAGTTATAGGGACACCTTCAAAACCAACATAAATATGGTGAAACTCTTCCAAATGGTCCAAACCCTGAGGATAATCTATTGACAATTCGCCACCAGTGTAATTTGCCTTTGCTTTAATGATTGTGCTATTGTTCTTTGATTTAATGTTATTAAGGTATCTATCTATTAGGGATTCTGCTTTATCGAAATTGATACCAGAAAATGCAACAACCAAATTCTCAGGATTGTAAAAGAGTGATCTGTAAGTTTGCAATTGATTTGAGGTGATATCCTTCAACTTGTCAAAAGGACAAAGTAAAGGCGAGCCTAAATTAAGTTTATTGTAAGCAGTTTGCTGGAATAATTCTGGTAGAATTAAGTTTGACTGCAACCAAATTTCGTCAAGTTCATACTGTGCACTGATCTTTTGTTCTTGGATTTCATTTTCGGTAAGATTTGGGTGAAAGACAGTTTGAGTTAACAAATTGAACATTGGCTCGACATCATTATTGAAGACTGAGGCCTGGTAAATCATGGACTCCCTTGAACTAGCACACATAAAGTTGCCACCTAACTTGTTCAGCTGATCATTCATTTCCTTTGACGTCAGTTGTGCAGTTGACTTGAAAGAAAGCTTGTCTAATAAATGCGAACAGCCTGTTAAGTTGTAATCAGACTCGTACCTAGAACCTGCCTTAAGGTAAAACCCCAAAGCCGAGAAGTAGGAAGGAGTTTCATCAACAGCAAGGGTGATACCATTGGGAAGCTTTTTAATGATCGTGCTTTGAGACGATTTTATCTGGCTCGAAACACCTCTTTTGCAGTAATGCGATAGTAGTGACATTATTGGTTGACAGGAAGTTACAGGATTTATAAAGCAGGACTAATTTCCGGAATATACAGCCAGCTATCGCAATTAAATAGATTGTATAGTGAAGTGAAGAGAGATGGAATAAAAAAAAATTGCAGCATATGAAGAGGGAGGGAAGATTATTAATCATGAAGTCTATCGAACTGCTTATTAATGTTGGCCTGCAGGTCCTGATAAGAGGAACTGATGTTGTTGAGTGAGGTGAGGTCTGACTTGAGATTGGAACGAACATATTCAAAGGATTTTTGGGTTGTTTTAGCGGAATTTTGAATTGTTGCATTAAAAGCCGACTCGACACTTGAGTTTGTACCGCCTTTGAGGACCTTCGTCCAGTGCGGTGGGGGGTAATTGACATGGTGGTAGTGGGTGGAGTTCATCGACTAATATTAAAAATGAGATTTATGTATATAAAAAGAAGATACGGTGCTATAAAGAAGACTGTTGTAGCTGTTTGTCTAAAATAGCAAATTTACGCTTGAGCTCACCGGCACTGAGCTGGTATGGGTTCAGTTTCTGGTCCCACTGCATTTTGGTGAAGTTGTCACCGTACTTCTTTTGCAGCTTCGAATACCTGCTCACCTCCACAGAGCTGAGTTTGTAGAGGGTCTCCTTTTTAGGCTTGTTGGCCATTTCCTCTAGTTCATTGATAACGATTTTTGAAAGCTTTGGTTCTGCCTCCCCTTCAACTGGTTCCTCTGCTGTCTCACCTATCTTCTTGGTACCGTACACAATCCTGATCACGTTCCCCTTCTCGTCTTTCTGTATTTTGGCAGTACCTTCAAGGATATTTTTTGGATCATATGGGTCTACGTTGCTATTTTCCTGTGCTTCCTGCTCTTGCTCTTCCTCCTCGTGCTCAAGGTCTTCCAGCTCGTTGTCTCTGTTGATTTTAGGTATCTTGAGCTCCCTCTCAACACCTCCGGTGGCCTTACCCAACGACATCTTCAAACCTAGCTTAGTGTAGTTTTGCTTAGCAGTGAGTTTGGGATCCCAGTATTTGGCAATGACCGGGTTTGATTTCGGATTGAACTTGTCCTTAGGATTCTTCTCCTTCTTTGTCTGTTTCTTGACCGCCGAACGGTTCATCTTTCTCTTACGCACGGACACCATGGCTTGACTCTTTCACTATGTATATAGGGGAAGCCAGGGTGAAAAATTTCAAATCTCTAAAAATTTTTTTATTAATTTTTTTACTTATTCTGAAAGAGAAGAAGCGAATCTACCCACAGTACACCACGACAGAGACCTCTGTTGCGCAGCAACACACCGGCTGTCGTGGCACGACAGCGCTGGCCGCTGTGGCACGACCGGGCTCTTGTTGTGGCACTGGAAACGGAAACGCTTTCATTGCCGCCAAAAATAGCCGGTGGCACGATCCAAAGCTCTACATCCCAAAGAGGCGAATTAACCTTTAAAAAAACTATTAGATATCACAATATTAAATAAAAAAAATAAAAGTTAAAAAGAAGATATACAACACTATGATTTTAAAAAATCAATTCAAAAATAACGCTATTGCACTTACAACAAGTAAGCAGCAACACCAGCGACGGCAGCCAAACCAGCGACACCAGCCTTACCAGCACCGTTTTCAGTGTAGGTTGGGACGGTTTCGGTAGAGGATTCAGTTGAAGATGGAGCAACTGGAGCCTTGGTGTGGGTGATGGTACATGGGCAGTCGGTGATGGTCAAAGTGGTAGCTTCAGTGACAGTGTAAGTGACACCGTTTTGTTCAAAAGTGGTTGGTTCTGGACAGTAGGTGGTCAATTCAGTGACAACTTCAGTGACGGTGGTGTCAGTGGAGTTAGAGTAAGCAGCAGCGGCGTAACCGGCAAGAGCTAATGGAGCAAGGAACTTGAATTGCATTTTTAGGAGATGTAAGCGAATGTAAATGTTGGAGAAAGAGAGTCTGGTTGTTGTGGATAGAGACTCGCCAGCATCTTCTTCTCCTTTTATACACTTGCAAGAGTTTTTCCTCGCATACCTCAAAAAGAAACTCTGCCTTTCCCAAAACGGCAGCGAATAAACAAAAGCGCGCGATTCTCGGCAAAAATAGGAATGTTTGGGCTTTGCGTTACTAATTATAGATAGCTGTTCACGTTGGTGTTTACATTCTAGTGCGGTAGGTGAGTAATGGCTTTGGGTGGCCCAGTCGAGGACATGGCCATAGTGGCAGCGAGACGGTGCGAGAGCCAGCGCCTGCGTGCCGCAGCGCCATGGGCGCGCTGTGTGTAGCGGACGTCGCAAAACAGCGTTTGCAAGCTCCAGAGCAGAGATTTTCGACTCCAATATGGGTGGAGGTTACAGATTAGAGTAACAACAACAACACCTACACATAAACAAACGCCAGAGCGTGTTGCACCCCCTCTTCTCCTCTACCCCGAGCTGTTGTCTCCGACCACGTCGCACGTGCTACACAGCTGCTGCTGCGCTCCAGCTGCTACAGCGTGTGTGTGTGTGTGTGCGTGTGTGTGTGTGTGTCTACTGGGCACTAGCGTTCTGCTATTAATAGAGCGTGAGAGAAAAAGAAAGGCGTACTTCCCTATAGGGAACCCGTCAAAATTTTCTGTCTTTGTCACCTTCCCAATGCGGCAGTGCGCACATCCTCTTCCGCATCCGGTAACTCTCAGCAAGACCCTAGGGTGGGTTGTTATTATCGTTGTATCGTGCATAGGCTATTATTAAGCATCAGGCTATTATCAGGCGAAATAATACGGGGAAGAGTGGTGGTGTCTGGCTCTGGTGTTTGGTTGTGGTGCGTGTTCCAGTGGCCTCGACACGTGTGTTGACTAAACACAATCGTTCAAGGTGGCAGTGGGTGTGCGCGTGCTCGGCCGTATAGACACCCAGCACTACGCTCCTGAGTCATACCATTAAGTTACAGTATACAGTGCAAAAAGCGCTGGTGCTCTCATGCACGGCGAGCTTGCATTCCCTGTTGGTATGTACTGTTGACGGCATGCTTCACCCTCCGTGGCTGGCCTGCCCATGGGAGCTACAACACGGAGACAGGAGCACAGCGTGACTCAGCAGGGCGCCTACCTTGTTATCGCAGGCAAGCTGCCAATGGCTGTGTGAGGCGTGGCCCGGCCCTTATCGTAGCTGTAGCCAACGACGGGGGCATCTGGCCATGTGTAGTGGACTCCCTAGGGCAGCCTGGCCTGTTGGGAGCTCGTGGTGCCCTGTGAGGCCTTGCGGGATAATAGCATCTTCAACCCAGTCTCAGAGCTGGCCGCTGTGCCCGAAGTAGTCGCAGTGTGACTTATTACATAGAGCCTAGGATTACTGAAATTAGCGTACATGCTAGCACTCAGGATAATCGTATGCCTTGGTGCTCTTCCAGCAGCAGACCTGCTTGCGGGCGCCGTAGTCAAGCAGCGCATGCAGCGACAGCCTGTTGTTGCTCACCGGAGCACTTGAAATGCTTGCCAGTGATCATTTCGGCGTGTATTATGTAAGTGGCTTGTGGGTTTTTCCACCCAAGCAGAGTCTGAGATTTGCTTATTACATACTATCCAGACTACAATTGCCTCAAGTGACTTTTGTAGCCAGCCGATCCGGCATACAGCCTACGGCTCCCAGTACTGAAGCGCTAATAGCAAAGCTAGACGGAGCGCCTATTCGCAAGGTGTCTGTGGAGGTGATCTGTTTCTTGGATACCACAGCTAGGCTTCAGCTGCACGCAGCCCAACACGCAAGCCTGTGTGGCAAACTGTAGCACGTATGGGCCAATGCAAGAGCGGTTCAGTGCTTCTTGCTGCCACACAAAACCAGTGTGCCATTTCACACTGTAAGAACATGCTAAGCAAAAACGTAGAAATAAGCTTTGTTTGTGATTACGTAACCCAAGAAAAGTGTAGCTTAACAACAACTAGAGCAAAAGACCTACCCATCATGTCTTCAAATGAGATAGCGAACATCTGTAGTCTTTACCAGCTGCCTAACTTGCTGAACACTAGCGAGTCTCTAGTCAGCAACAAAGTATCACTCGAGTATTACCAATCAACAATTTTCAACACACACAACAGCATCATTGAAAATGACAACGATGATGAGGACGATTTACTTGAGGACGACGACGAAGAAGACAGTAGTAAGCAAGGGCACCACAACAATGGTATGCTAGATGAACTCAGTATCAACAATGGTAATATCGACAAGGGCAAAGATTTTCAGCTGTTGAGCTCCAACAGCTCCCTCAACCAGAATAAATTTAACAGTTTGATTGGCAATAACATCAAAAATAATGGGGGGTTCTTGACCAATCAGTTGAACAAATTGCCTAGTTATAACTCAAGTTTGAAGCACCATCATCACACGTTGAACAATAATCCAAACGCCAATAGTATTAATGGCACTAGCTTGGCCAAGATTACGGATGATTCAATCTCAACTTTACCACCTGGATCGATAAGTTTGCCGCTTTCTGTGCAGCTTATCAGGCTACCCTTAGCTAATGAAAATAATCAAGGTAGCAGCTACCACTTCAATGGCTTACCATACTACAACTTAAAGAGC
The DNA here is from genome assembly GCA_030570395.1 of Saturnispora gosingensis. NCBI lineage: Eukaryota > Fungi > Ascomycota > Pichiomycetes > Pichiales > Pichiaceae > Saturnispora > Saturnispora gosingensis. The sequence goes on from JAJLVU010000004.1 coordinate 472,446, forward strand.
ATTGAGAGTGAGTTGAGTAACAACAGTTTGAATGACACCAACTATATCGAAACTCTCCATGGTAATGTCATTTTAAATAAGTATATTAATACCAAACGTCTACTAAGGAACTTCCAATGGAGTCAGTACTGGAACTCAAAAAGATGTGTTGGTTTATTCAAAAATTGTAAAAGAAAATTCAAAAAAGTCAGAACAATAAATGGTTATCAGAGGGATCTGTTACTGAGAAAAGAGAAAATGATTGAGTTTAATAGAGAAAGAGAAGCAACTAAAATCAAGATTCAAAACGTGAATTCCAAAATTCACAACTTGAAAATGGAGATGGAAAATTTTAGATCAATGAAACTGATGGAGAATCCAAGTATAGATAAAGTTGAATTGGATGCCTTGGTTAAAGAATCTTTTGATTCGAAGCTTAATGAACTTAACGAACTCAATTCACAATTCACTAAGTTTGAGTCTAACCTACCAACATTTGAAGATGAAATCAAAATTAGTGACAAAGATTGTGAACCAGATCAAAGTTCATTGGATTTCAGCAACATAATAAATTACAGATTTGAAAATAACAATAACAATTTAATCAAAAATCAATTAGAATGTATTATAGAAAGGGAATATCAAATTAATGACCCTTTGTTATACAAGTATCAAGTTCAGTTATTCGGTCAACAAAAGGCAAACCAATTCTCACATGATATTAATAATAATAGTTTCGGCAAAATTTATTCAAATGTTGTTAAGTTCAAAAGAATTCCGAATCCAAATTCAATAGGTTTTTCAAATATAAGGCCAAGGAAGCCTTCGTTTTTATAGCTTGTTTTAGGCCCCTTCATAAAATTTTGGAGTGTTTAATATCATTCCTTAACTTGAAAACTAATGATGACAGTAAGACTAGTAATAACAGTACTACCAGCATGATACTGACAATAGTAGAATTTGACGAAGGTTCTTTCTCTTCTTTGTCAACCTCAGCGAACTGCTTCTGAACATGACCTTTATCCCTGCTTTCCAGTAACTTTGAAACTCCTGTTAATTTGGTGTCAAAGCTGTTGAACTGGTTCCGTAGCAGTTTATCAATTGAGTTTATTTTGTTATTGGTGATTTCTAGCATTTCGTTCTGTTTCTTGATAATGTCATTCATCAAACTGAACTTCATATTCAATCCTTTTAATCCTTCCTCAATTTTAGCAATTTGTTGGTTGTTACCATCGAAAGATATTTCGTGCTTCAAATCTTGAAGCAACTTTTCGATTAATCTTTCATCCTTTCCAGAGTCTTCTGTTTCTCTTGCATTGTTAATCAACAACTGATTCCTCAACTTCATTTGAGCTTCCATGAAACTGTTCATTTTTTCTTCTTTTTCTTTACTTTTAACACTATTTTCGTCTTTATTAGCTTCTCCATGCTTTGCATATAGTGTTTCCAAGCTTTTCTTTTTAATATCTTCTGAAATACCATCAAATGTCTTCAGTCTTAGTATTTCAAATTGTTCGTGCTTGTTACTTGTCTTCAAAGTTTTCCCGGTGATACCTAGTTTGACCTTGGAACTTAGTAACGATTGCAAGTTAATTTCATTAGTTTCAAACAGCATCTTGTTGTCAATGCTAACCTTGAACCAGTGATTTTCATTTTCTGAATATCCAATCTTCACTGTAAAAGGAACATTAGAATCTTGGAACTCAAAGAGATACATCCCAAAATAGTCGTTATCAAGGTTGATTTGTCTTGTTCCGTCGTTCAAATAGAGTTTGACATTGGCACCATTAATGGCATCATTGCTGATCAAAATTTGCAGTCCTTTGTACTGCAATGGACCACCGAAGTTACTTTGATCCTTGGAATTGAAACTTTGGTCAATAAGAAACAAACTTAAGCCGGCTCCAGTGGCCCCATAGCTACCTATCGATCTCAAAGTGGCCTCAATTGTAAATTTCTGTAACCCTTTTTGTGCATTCAAGCTCCATAATGCTCCCATCATCTCGTCATAGTCGTCACTTGACATCATCGGTGGTTTAGGTGTTAATATAATTCGTCCTTCTTTGAAGTCGGTTTGTCCCACACCTTCCCAATTGTTTGTCAATTCATCAATAGTCCTGACCTGCACCAAGTTAGGCATGCTAAACATGCCAATCTCTGGTAGATGAGAATCTTCATCCACATTGTATGGTGTGCTATGTCCAAGACAGTAGGATACTTGAAAACTTAGAAACAGCAAAAAATACCGGAAATTCATTCTTTTTCGTCTTGTTTTCGTCTGTCTATATCAATTAGTTGCTGCAAAAAACTATAAGCCTCTCTGAAGTCCTTGTATTGTGTTGCTATAGATATAATTGAGTGTATCTTCAAATCTCGAAGAAAGAGTACCAGGCAAAAGGGGTTACCCGGATCTCACCAAAAGTTGTTGATGTTCATTAGTAAAAAAAAAGTTGAGCACTTCATTTCACTTGGCCATCATTTCCTTCTTCTTTAACATACAAATTCCTTTGATATTTTGTCAGTGAAATACCAACCGAAACGACAATTGTGTTTTAAACTGATTAGATTTAGGTAAGAGATTATTTACGCTTTACTAGTACAGAAATTATTGAGTAAAAGGATAATTCATCAATTGAATCATTTCCTTTAAGTTGCTCTTTTTTTCGTAAATCATCACTGTAAGCTTACAATCATAGTTATTGTCGTTAACACATTATTATCTCCATTGATTTTATTCATTTCAAGCTAATTTTTGTTACGTGTTTTGACTTCCAAGGATCTTAAAAAAGGCCTAATTGAGCCTACAAATAATCAACAGGAACAACCACAACAAGACTCAAACGAGGAAATTGCTAGTTTACCAATTACTACATCTCTGACAAAGGATTTATCAAAGGCGATTCTTTCACAACTATTTATCTTAGTCACTAATTTAAATAACGAAAATCAAGTTGACATCTCGAAACAGATCCAATCAATCCTTAACAAGCATCCCCATATCTATTCAAATTTTTTAAGAAGACTTATCAACTTAATAGCAACAGATATTGTTAATAGTGGTACTCAAGATCAGGTCATTGAATCAAACAACAAAACCGTTCTTCAAAGTCAACTCAATTACTTAACGAATATCAATTTAAAGTTCTTGAATTATTTACCAAGTGCATTATTTATACCAGAGTCCGAGTTCATCTTATTCTCCCTAAATCAGTTTTTGAATTTTTTTACTTTAACTCATTTTCAAAAACTATTAATTGGTCTATCAATTGAAAATTTTTTAATTTTGAATAATAGAAAAGACCAGGAGCTAAACTTACTGAAAGAATTATTATCAATTTATATTTCTTCTTCTCCAGGTATTATTGAGTGGTTTGAATTATTATCGGATACAACATTGTCAAATCAGCAAAACTTAGCAAATTTTTTAAATTTATTCTTGAAGTCTGAAATTTTTGCAAATCCCCATAAGTTTATTGTCACAACTCACGCAATTCAGACTTTTATTAATAAAGACCCAGTAAAATACTCCAAAGTCAACTCAATCATAACTAACTTTCTAAGTTCGATGCAAAAGATGAATTTCAAAGATTTACTAAAAGAATTTTGTAAATCAAATATTATACCTGACATGATCTTGAATGGGCTTTTGTCAATCCAAGATGAAAATCAATCAAACGATGCATTTATTTTGTTATTTAAAGAGATTTTGTTCCCAGGATCTCAACATTTGAATGATAACTCTCAACAAAATTTCATAACTCCTCTAACCCCAACTTCAATTCCAGAGGCAACTGCAAAGGGTACTCAATTGTTGAAAGGTATATCTTCAATCAATAAATCTGATGATGATTGGTCCTATATCTTTAGTCAAATTCTGTCAAATTATGATTACGACCATTACCCCTTAACTACAGCTTCTTTATCTCAATTTCTTTCATGTATTCAAAAAGACAATTTGATTGATTTATTTTTATCAGAAGCTATAAAATTGAATGATATGAACATAATCGTTGATTTGATAATTGAATTAAACAATTTGGATCCAAACAATGGCTCAATTAATTTGTTGAATATGAATCTCCAACCAATTCTATCATCAGAATCAAACTCAAGGCAATTATTATTATACATCAAAAACATTGCCATTTTAGAAATGAAGGCAACATCCTTAGTTGCTATTTCTGGCAAACAAAATGCTATGATTAACCAAATATTTGAAAGAGATGTCAATTCAGCTCCTGAATATATACTTTTAGCGGCAATTAATCTTTTGATGATTGAGAACGATAAAAATATTGCTGTAATTGTGGCCAACATTGCTCAAAGTTTTGTTTTCAGATTATTAGATATTAGCTCACCTTACTTAAGTTCAACTTTGAAATTGTTTGAAGAATTTGATGCTAGTGAATTAGGTAAACTATTAGCAAGATATTATGAAAGAAAGAAGACTTCTGAGTCAATTCACTTGATTGCAAGCCTTATTGCTTCATTCAAAGATGATACTGTTATCATGTCAATACTACATAACGCAAATGATTTTAATGAAGCTTTTAATATTGCAATCGTTTTTTCTCAATATGGTTGGAAGAATTTCAAAGACTTTATCAATGCACAATTGAAACGTAATAATGCTATTGCTTCAGCAACCATCATCAACTATATGGAGAAACAAGCTGCACTAGAATATGATAATGCTCAAAACGGTAGAAAAACAACAAGATCATTAAACCTAGAAACCGTGTACTTTCTTTTAAATGTGTTGAACTCGGATCAATTGAAAAATGATTTGAAAAATAGATTTGAAGATTTATTGGGAGTATGCTTACAAGCTTACCCAAGGTTGATTAATTTTGGTCAAGGTCATGATAATGCCATTTTAATGAACAGCTCAACTAATACGTTCTCAATTGATGTGGAAAAAGAAATGAAATTATATTTTCAAAAAATGTATAAGAAAGAAATTGAAATTAGGGATATAGTTCACATGTTGCAAAGACTGAAAGTTTCAGACAATCCCCATGATCAAGATGTATTTGCCTGTATGATTCACTCATTGTTGGATGAATATAGATTTTATTCAGAGTATCCTGTTGATGCGTTGGCAACAACTTCAGTTTTGTTTGGTAATACTATAGTTTTCAAATTAGTTGATGGTCCAGCTCTTTCAATTGCCCTTAGATATATTTTAGAATCTGCCAAACAAAACCCGTCAAGTAGAATGTTCAAGTTTGCAATTCAAGCGTTGTATTCATTCCAGAGAAGATTACCAGAATTCAAAGACTTTTGTTCTCAGTTGATAGAAATTCCTGCTTTAGCATCCCAACCCGATTTGTTTGAAACAGCTCAAAATGTTGTTAACGGTAACTTGCATCTTGAAGAGCCAGAATTAGTTGAGCCAGACATTGAGCTAAAATCATTATTTTTTTCAATCAATATTCCCGATTTTATTGATACTAAAATTAGACAAGAAACGCCAAACAGTGAATTAAGTGATAGAATATTGTTTATGGTTAATAACATCACTGATCAAAAGTTAGAATCAAGAATCAGTGAAATGAAGGAAAAATTAGAACCCCGCTATTTCCAATGGTTTTCAAGATATCTTGTTGTTCAAAGGGCCAAACTTGAACTTAATAATCAGCATCTTTATGCTGGTATAGTGGAAGGATTGAACTCTAACTTATTTTATTCAATCGTTTTGAATGTCACATTCAGACAGATCATAATGTTAAGTAATGTGATTTATTCAGGTGATGAATTATCTACTCAAGAAAAAACTCATTTCAAAAATTTAGGTGCTTGGCTAGGTAAAATATCCATTGCTAGGAACATACCAATTTTAAGAAATGACATGAACATTAAGAATTTATTGCTAGAAGGTTATCAGAAGGACAAGCTGGAATTTATTATACCATTCATTTGTAAGATTTTAGAGCAAATGAAAAATTCCTCTAATATTTTCAATGTCAAGAACCCTTGGGTATCAAATGTTTTCAAATTATTAAAAGCTGTGTACGAAATTGAAAACTTGAAATTGAAGCTGAAATTCGAAATTGAGGTTCTATGTAATCAGCTAAATATCAGATTGGACTCAATCGAAAAATCAAGAGTTCTCGAAGATTTTGATGCAAAACGGTTTGAAGAGCTTTTGAAGAGGTGTCAGCAAAATATTCTTTTAGGTAAAGCGGCACTTGGTGAGAATAGAGGGTTACCACCACTGATTAGTAACAACAACAACAATAATAATGCCAACAATAACAACAACAATGTCAATCAATTGAACTCATCTGCTATTGGATCAAATGGAGGAAATGATAATTTAAGTGCAGTTTTACAACAACAGCAATTACTTCAGCAATTGTCACAGCAAAGGTTACTTGCACAGCATCAGCAGCAACAGCAACACTCTCCATCTGTCAACAATCTTACCCCGCTTGCTCAAAATGTTCAACAGCAACAGCAACAGCAACAGCAACAGCAACAGCAACAGCAGCAACTGGGTGGTCAATGGTTTGATAATTTGCTCGGTAATACTGTTTTTACTACTCACCAAGCGTTGAAAAGATTCTTACATCTGGCGTTGACTAAAGCCGTCAAAGAAATTTTAGCCCCACTAGTTAATAGAACTATTTCTGTTTGTTTAGTGGCGACAAAGGCATTGATTTTGAAAGATTTTGCTTTTGAATCTGATGAGTTCAAATTGAGAAAGGCTTATATCAATACAGTTAGAACATTAACTGAGTACATGATCACTTCAGGCACTGAAGTATTGAAGGGAAATATTACAGTTAACCTCCATATGATTCTTAACCAAGCGTTGAATGGTCAAATTGATCAATCTATTTTGGAAGAATTACCTAGAGCTGTCAATGATAATTTACCATTAGCGCTGAATATCATTCAGAGAGCAGCGGTTGAAAGAGCTATCCATGATATGGACGATCAGATGGTTGCATCAATTGCATTGCGTAGACAATTCAAATCATCACCAGCATCGAATGATCAAATCTTTTGTGACACACAAAATGCCAATAAGTTTTCAATGACATTACCAGATCCTTTAGGCCTTCAAGTTAATGGTGTCACCAATAGACAATTCAATATCTACGAAGAAATTGGCAAGCCAAGAATTCCTGTTAATATGACTCCTAATGTCAATGCTAATTTACAGTTGAACGATATTACAAGATTGTCTCAGCAACAGCAGCAACAGCAGCAGCAGCAGCAGCAACAACAACAACAACAACAACAACAACAACAACAACAACAACAACAACAACAACAACAACAGCAACAACAACAATTGCCAAAGCAGCCAGTCCAACCGGTTCAACAACAACAGATTCCACTACCACCACCACCACCACCACAAATGCAAATGTCAATTCCTGGTCCACAAAATCAAATACAATTAGATATGCAACGTACGCAAGAACAATTTGTTATTTTTGTGAATCAACAGCTTGAAGTTTTGATTAAACTACTCGCCAGTCCAGAAATCAAGGACGTCAACTTGAATGATAACGTTGACATTGCACGGGCTGTGAAAACCATATTGGTTGACGTATTTCAAGGTTTTTCAAGAATTACTGATAGTAACGTTTTCATGAAATATGCACAGATGTCAATGAACAGTTTGTTTGCATCAACAGAAGCGCCACAAATATTGATAGACTCATTCGTTTTGATTTTATCCAAAATTTGCGATTTCTCATCGTTTGTTGCTAAGCATATTAATTCTTGGTTGTTCAATTCAAATGATGAACGTAGATTTAATTCGAGGGTGATCAAGTCATTGATAATTGAGGGTTTAATTTCATTAAACGATCTCACCTTTTATTTGAGGAAATTTGTTGAAATCAAAAAAGATTCTAAAGCAATTGAATTTATTTGTGAACTTATTAATTTACTAGTATTTAGTGAGCAACCAATCGCATTGAGAAGTGATTTCTTGAACGTAATCAAGGCATTTGAGAGCAGCGAAGAAGAAATTAAAAGCATGAACTGCGTATCCACATTGATGGGATCCTTGGATGAAAAAGAAATAAACATTAACGATAGATTAATCTTGAACATTTCTTTGGACGCTAATAATTTAAGTGATTATTTTGCGTACATTTTTGCCGAGTGGGTTAAGCTATACAAATTAAACGATCATGAAATGAAAATTGTTTTCTTGAACCAACTGATTGACAATGGAACTTTGGAAAAGAACGAAACATTTGTTACATTTTTTATTACCTCTTTCGAAATGGCTGTTGTTTCCTTTATCAAAGAAGTTGATTCATCCAAAAGATGTGAGATTGACAAATACACTACAATTGACTCAATTGCGTCTTTGATAATTAACTTATTAATTATTCAAAATGATGAAAGTGATGACAATAAGTTTAGAGTTGAGTTGTTAAATAAAATTCTAACAACATTTTTGTTAGCTTTCTCAAATGACCATGAGCTTGGGAAGGGTAACTTCAACGAGAGACCTTATTTCAGATTCTTCTCAACTTTGCTAAGTGAATGGTGTTTAATTAGGGAGGACAATTACAAAGAGTTTATTGGTTGTGAAGGTGATGTTGAAGAATTTAACAAATTAGAATTATTCCATGTTCAATTCTATCAAACATTAAGTGAGTTGTTCTTATGTTTGCAACCAGCGGCATATCCAGGCTTTACTTTTGCATGGATTTGTTTGATTTCACACAGAATGTTCATGCCAGTGATTCTGGACATTGAAACGGATAAAGTTAACTGTTTGGCGAAGTTCAATTCTTTGTTAGTTACTTTGTTGAGATTCCAAAGTGGCTACGTCAACGAAGACACCGTTCCAGAGTTCATCTCAGTCATTCACAAGGGTACAATGAAAATATTTTTAGTTTTATTACACGATTATCCAGAGTTCCTAAGCGAAGTCAGCAGTTCACTGGTCGGTGTCTTATCGCCAAAATTTATTCAGTTGAGAAATATAATTCTAAGTGGTAAACCGGTGGAGGTTATTGAAAAAGATCCATTCAAAAAAGATCTCAGCATCGACGAAGTTGATTACATCAATGAACTTCCAGTGATTATTAACGATCCAAGCAACCAACTAAGCAAACTGAGGAAAATTATTGACAATTATCTAAGAATTCCATCATTATCGTTATTAAGGCAAATAATTTCAGGTTTAGAGATCGAGAATGGTGACAAAGATTGCCATTATGATTTGAATGTTTTGAATTCCCTTGTACTATACACAATAATGAATATCAGCAACTTTAGTGAACTAAATTTAAAAAGCGGTGAATTCAATTTGTTCAGCTCATTGATAAAGGACAGTGAAGGTGTTGAAATTAAATATCATGTTATTAGTGCAATTGTTAATCAGTTGAGGTATCCAAATGCACACACTAAATGGTGCGTTGAGTTAATGCTTCATTTATTCAATACAGATGACGTTGAAATCAAAAACTTGATCTTAAGAGTTTTGCTTGAGAGATTAGTTTGCTGCCGCCCACATCCATGGGGTGTAATTTTCACATTCATGAACATACTAAGAGTGCATGATGTGCTAGAAGAAGTCGATGCCATTAGTGGCAATGAAGAGTTAAAGCGACTTGTTTCAAGTTTAACGAAACACATTTAATATAGTTCAGTGTAATTTTATTTTATTATATATATATATATGTTTGAATTTTAGTTGATAAATTTTTCTTAGAAATTTTTTTGAAAAGCCACTTTCCTCTATAGTTGGAGATTAAAGCTGATAGCAAGTAATGTTTGAAGGGCTAAAAAGAAGGGTTCGAAATATAAGAAGGGACCATAGTGAATTGGAAGATGGAGAGGGAGAGAACGGAGTTAGGACACGTGTGGAGAAGAAAATGAAATCAAGAAGACCACCGAATACGGCATTCAGACAGCAAAGATTGAAGTCATGGCAGCCAATAATGACAAGTAAAGTGGTTTTGCCGTTACTTCTAGTTAGTGCTGTGATATTTATACCGCTTGGATTGGCATTTTTGATAACGGTCAACAATGTTCAGTTGATAGAGGTCAATTACAGTAAATGTGCTGAAGTTGGAGAAGAGTACACCACAATACCAAAGAGTAACATTAAGAGCCATTTTAAAGGAAAATCTAGCAAAGACAACCAGTGGAAGTATGCCAACGGAGAATGTACGCTGCAACTTGATATACCGGTTAACATCAAAGAGAATTTATATCTTTATTACAAACTAACGAACTTTTACCAAAACCATAGGAAGTATGTTGAGAGTTATGACTGGCAACAGTTGAAGGGAGAAGCAGTTGATGAAGACTCATTGAGCTCCAAGTGTGATCCAATGAAGATTAGGGATGGTAAAATCGTGTATCCATGTGGATTAGTTGCCAACTCCATGTTCAATGATACAATTGGGGGATTGGAAGGAGATTCCAATAGCTATGAGTTCAGCAATCAAGGAATTGCATGGTCAAGTGACTTGAAACTTTACCAGCCAAGTGAGTACTCCGTTGACGAAGTTGTCCCTCCGTTAAATTGGATCAGCAGGTATCCTGATGGATACACCGAGGAATCATTGAAAGCGGTTTCAGAAGACGAAAGGTTTATGAACTGGATGAAGACAGCAGCGTTACCATCGTTCATGAAACTATATGGTGTATACAAAAACAAGGATGTTGCACCAGGAACTTATACCATGACAATTGGAATGAATTATTCCGTTACTGGTTTTGGGGGTACCAAATCAATTGTCCTATCAACATCTTCTATTTTTGGTGGTGATCATTATGGACTTGGTGTTTGCTACTTGATTGTTGGGGGGTTGAGTGTTTTATTTATGGTGATATTCGTTATCAAACAATTATTAACACGTAGAAGAGAATCTCATGAATTTATGGATCATTTGGAGGACAGACGAACTTCTATTTGAAAAAGTGAGGTCTTCTGATTTGATGGCTATCTTTAAAAATCTTATATTTTACTATATAATTATTATCGTATTATCAAGCTGCCAAGTATAAAGTGAAAAAAAATGAACATCATTAGCAAAACCTCTTTTTCACTGTTAATTGTAAAAATCAAAGAGAGATTATAACTAGCCGAACACTAGTAACTAATACCAGTATAGTAGCGGTACGATGAGTAGATCTAAGAGAATTAGTAAGGAGCTAGAAGACGTCAAATCGGACATCACAAGTGGAGTAGGACTCGAATTAGCTGATGGTAGTGATCTATCACACTTGAAGGGTACTTTTGTTGGTCCACCGGGGACACCTTACGAGGGCGGGTTATTTGAAGTGGATATCAATGTGCCAATGGAGTATCCATTCAAGCCACCAATCATGAAATTTGACACAAGGGTGTATCATCCAAATATCTCATCGCAAACAGGAGCTATTTGTCTTGACATCTTGAAAGACGCCTGGACGCCCATTTTAACGTTGAAGTCCACGTTAATTTCGCTTCAGTCACTGTTGCAATGTCCAGAGCCAAGTGATCCACAGGACGCACAGGTTGCTAAGGTATTTATGGAGGATCCACATCAGTTTGCAATTACAGCGGCAAACTGGACTAGAATTTATGCACCAAATGCCAACTACAAGGCACCAGCAAACAATACCGTGCATGAATTCCAATATGCTAAGTCAAACGATAAACCATGGGAACAATACGGTATTGAAGAGCAAAGTGTCATTTTGTTCAAAGACATGGGGTTTCCAATCGACAAGATTGTGGAAGCCTTGAATAAGCTCGGATTGAAAAGCGTCAGAGCAGATGACGATGAAACTCAACAAAGAGTCTTGGACTTAATTCTTGGTTGAGATTAATAGTATAGTATATATAAATATACACTGACACCTAAAAGTGTGTTTTGATATATAAAAAATCAGAAAGGAATAGCTTTTAATTCTAGCTTTGCTTTTGCTTCCTTGGTTTCTTTTTAATGATCTGTTTTTTGTTGCTGTTCTTTTTATTTGACTGTGGTTTCGTCTGCATATCTGCTTGGATATTACTGTTATTGCTATTCGTGAAATTACCGTTATTATTACTATTATTATTGCTGCTATTGTTATTACCGTTATTATTATTATTGTTAGTGCTACCGTTACTTGCTCCTGCCTTTGCTGTGGTACTTGATACATCCAGTTTATCAGTCCATTGGAAAACATCTTTTGATACTTGTAGTCGTGTGATAAATGACCTGTTGATCAAGTCAAAAGTCAACAAGTGTAGAAACCTTCTAACTACATCACCAAATGCCATTTCTCCTATGATGATAACCTTGTTGTTGTTGTTGTTGTTGTTGTCTTTGATTACTTTATTGATCACTATTTTGTCAAAAGATGGTAAATCAGCACCTTCAGGTGCCTTGATGACGGCATCTTCCGTATAAAGACCCGACATTAACCCTTGAGACCTTGCAAGGTAATAATACCTGACCTCTGCAATATCCAAAGCCATCAATGAAGCAGTATGTTAACGCTAAGAGCTGTCTTTTGCTAAACAAAAACGTTCTTTAACATCGGAATTTTTCTCTCCACAAACATGAAAAAATATCAAATTTTCTATTAGTACTATACAGATATTGTATCTAAATGAATATATAAATACGTAACTACTACACTTAATGGAATCCAAAGATGAGATTCGAAAAGGGCTTGAGGTCTATATTGAGAGATTCGAGTTTCAAAAGTGTCATGTAGCACAATTGCGACTGAGAGCCTGCTTGACCATTGCTGTTACTATTGTTATTTAGCAACAGTGAGTTACTATTGATGCCCAGTTGTGAAACAATCAGTTTAATATCATAAACGTTCGTAAACACCTTTTTAAATAAATTGTCGAATTCATTTTGTTGTGGAGGGAGACCCCCATTGACCAAATTTAAAATAATTCCAAGATCGTAACCTGAGTGCTGAGATATCCAGATTGTGTTGAGGTTTGGCGATAGAATGAATCCAGAGTCAATCATTGAAGCGCTAAATACGTCTAAATCAATACCTTCATGTACCATTCGCATGAAATTGACGCCTGTCTTTGCCAAGGCCTCGATTGTGTCAGGCTGATGCATCTGTTCGTTTGGATTGAACTTTAAATTGAACTGCCATGTAAACCCCACCTCTGGTCTCTGTCCTTTGGCATCGCTCAAGGTAATGCCTATCTGGATAGGGCTCACGAGTCCTGTGTTTGCTCTCATCGTCTGGTAATGATAGTCTAATGTTGATCTGAACGATCCCAATGGCCGGGCAATAACGCCCCCAAACTCTGTGGAAATGCATACTGTCGAATATCGTGAACTTAATGAACACATTAATGACATCTCCTCTTCAAAATTGGACGCCCAAACGTCTCTAATGTCATTCATAATTGTTTTATACTGATAAAAAAGGTGTTGAAGAAGCTCGAAAAAATTTTTGACTAAGAAAAGACAAAAAGTCTCCAAATTAAAGTAAAAGTTGTGATAAACGCCAAAATAGTTATGTACGGACAAAGGTATACAGTTAAAACAGAATAGTAGTAAAAAATTAAACTCAAGAAAATGATTGTTGTTTAGTAAAGAGAGGTTTTTTTTCTTTTTTATTTTTTTGACTTTTTAATTCGAAGAACCAAAGCTTACAGTTTAGTTCTCTTGACATCATTACCGTTTTCTTCTTCTTCCTCTTCTTCTTCTAATTTCTCTTCCTTATCTTCTTCTTCAGCTCTTTTCTTCTCTCTTTCCTCTCTAGCTCTTTTATATCCAGCCTTCTTATCATCACCCTTTCTTTCAACTAAATCTTCTGGTGGTGGCACGAACCATGGAATCTTACCTCTATTAAAATCCTGTAAAACTTGTCTAGCGACACCAGCTTCATCAGGTTCACCACCCTTGATCAATTTACCAGTTTTTCTAGCTAACATTTCAATGAACTCTTCGCTGTCCTTCCATCCCTTAATTTGGTAAGTTCTTTCTAAATGCTTTGCTTGACATTTTGCTAAAAGTTCAGGTATATACTGTTCAGGATTGGAAACATGTTCAATTCTGACAACACCTCTAAATAAAATTTCAGCTTCTGTTGCATGAGAGCTTGGTGGAACAACACCCGGGCAATCAATCAAAAAAATTCTTTTCATCAAAGTGATATATTGCCAAACCTTGGTTTCACCAGGGATTGGTGCAACTTGGCACACCTTCTTCTTTCTAAGAGTATTAATAATACTTGATTTACCAGTGTTTGGATACCCAATAAATCCAACAGAAATTTGTTGACGGTCTTGATGAAGAACAGAAAACTGTCTCAACAATTGGATTAAAGAACCCTTACCAAAAGAATTAGTAATGGAAGCATGGAATGCAAGTGTTGGATAGCTATTTGACAAATGCTTAACCCAAGCAGCCTGTTAAATAAAAAATTAATGTTAGTAAAATGATTCAAGCTTGAAAAAAAGAAAAATCATCATTATCGATATTGTTTTGATTAAAATGTACGGTTCTTTACTACGATGATCAAGGTATTATATTCAACCATCAACTCATAAGATCCTTTTACCATATCTAGAACTTCCTTTAGAACAAAAGAAGGGGGGTTCGCATAAACCTTCAAAACGAAGTATTTACACTATCGTGAATCCTAAGCCTAAGTTATCAAAACGATAACTCAAAAAAAGGATTCACTGAGCGATATGATATTTTTATTCCAAGAATGTAACAGATAAAATCTATTGAAACTTTTAAAATAAAAGAAGATAACATCCTGACAAAATTCTTGGTAATTTTAATATGATAATAATGACAATCTTGAAATAAAATGAAAAAACATACTGCAACCCAAGTTGGAACTAAATCACACTTGTTTAGAACATAAATTAAATGTTTATGTGGACATTCCTTCTTGATATAATCTTCAATTGATTTACACCTCGTACCAAGAGGATCTCTTGCATCCAATACGTGAATGACAACATCACTTGAATCGATAACCTTGTAAAGTTCGTTCCAAATACGTTTGGACTGACCTTTTGAAAAAATATACTCCTTTGCTTCGTTTGTAAAGTCGTCGTAGTTGTCACCACCCATAAGACCCATAACAGGTTTTAAAGTTTGCTTTTCCTCATAATCATCTTGGTCTTTGTTTGTTGCACTAATCAATTCTTCCAAGTTTGACACAGTAAGGTTTGGTTTTTTCCTTTGAGCTTTTGGTCCAAAGGTAGTTGAGTAAGACTCAGTTTCCAAAATTTTTGCTTGAGGAGATTCTGTTGTATCCTTTTCATCTAACAAAGACATTGGCAACTTGTTTCTCTTGAGCAAAACAGAATATGTGTCGTCTTTGGTTTCCTTCATAGCGTCTCTAAAATGTGACAATGCATCCTGTGCAATGACTCTTGAGTTACCAAACCATTTTCTGTTTGGATCGACTCTGGCATCTGGAATATCTGACCCTTGAAGGTAAGCTGCCTTCACAATCTCACCCTTGGTGTCTCTGATTGCCTTACCAGACTTGTACATGTTTAAGTGCTTCACCTTTTTGGCATCTCTGTAAAAGTTTTCACCTTTAACTCTGAGATTACCATCACGCAAGTCTCCCTGACGTTCACGACGTGCTTTTTCAGTTTTTCCTGTGGCCATCTTAAACTACCAATATACACTTGATACCTCTTGATATATGAATATATATAAAAAAAGAAGGTTTCTATAGAGGTGAAGAAAATTTTTTTAAAATTTTTTCACTTAGAGCTTTTTAAGGGTTTTGCACAAAAAGAAGGGTATTAAATAAGATGGAATGATGTGTGATCTTGTAGGTAGAATTATACTTAAAATGCTGAAACGTATTTCTTTAAAATATACATCTTGATTATGGAGGTTTATTATCAAGGTGTTTGAAATTTTAATTTGGGAATATTCTTTTTAAAATGAAATACTGATAGATATAGTAGTATAAAGTAAAAAAAGAGTAACTATGGAGTATATTAGGACTGTTCTGACAAATAAGGGATATTCACTCTGACCCTGTGCGAATAAGGCAACTTTGGAATGACAACAATTAAACATGCTACTAAATTAACGACAAAAAGCGTTAGATCGTAGTTAGAATAGTGTGTAGAGATCAAAAACAAACCAATTGGGACGGCCAAAAGGAATTTCTTAACTGGAGTGAACTGTGCACCGTTGTCAATCTGTTCCCACATATTTAAATTGTCGAAAGCACCATTGTTGAAATCAAAAGGCGTACCTTTGACCTGGTGGAACATCAAATACGAGCCGACAACATAAGTGACGTTTGTTAGTGTCCATGCCATTTCATTTGATGACAAAACTATGTCAAAGAGACCTTTCAAAAGTATGATAATAACAATGTGAACCACCCAGGCGCCCTTGAAATGCACCCAATTGGCATTCAGGTTATCCTGGACATCTTGATCCTGCTTTGTTTCAAACGTCTCTGGCTCTACTTTGGAAATTATGGAAGAGGAACGGCGACGACGGTGTGTTAAAGAGCCTGAACGTGACCTCTGCTGGCTATTTATTGGCGAGAGCGTGTTCAACGTCTCATCCGGCGTTATCGTTACACTAGGTGTTGCAGCCTTAACTGAAGAATCTGGGAATGGGTCCATTGGAAGTTATAAAGTTGTGTTTATAGTGTATCTAGTAGTTTGAATAAAGAGTAATTTGTGTGATGTGTTAAAAAAATGTGATCAAAACGAAGCAAAAATTTAAAGTGAATAATTAACAGTGATTCACAAATAATTGAGTTATCGGCGCTAGTCACTAACTCAAAACGTGCGTTCTGGCTGCAATTACGGGAAGAGTATCTGTAGAATTTGTTTGAATGTATATAAGTTATATATTTAATAAATAATGTTATATTGGAAAAAAAAATATCAATTAATCAATTAATCAGTCAGTTAATCGATCAATCATCCTTGTCTCTTTGATTGCAACTTTGCTAATTTGTCGTATTCGCCACTGAGAATACGTTCAATGACGGATTCGTCGTTTTTATCGAATTTGGCCAAGTCAAATTCAATGTTTCTTGGATCTCCACCGGCGGCGTCAAAGGCCTTGAGGACTTCTGAGTTTGACTCGGTGTTAGCCTGCTCCCTGATTCTGTAAAGAAGCTCTCTCTTAGCCCATTCTGTGACGTCCATATCCTCTCTGAAGAAGATAGCAGCAGCGAGGAACACAAATGCTGGCACAAACAACACATGCGCAATAGTCTCCCATCCTTCTCTCTTATCATCGTCTCTCACTACCTTCCACTTGATCTCACCGGTGGCGGTGTCTTCATATGGGATTTTGTCAATGATCAACCCTGAACTAGCCTTCAACTTGTACAAATCAGCGTCATTTTCCAAATACAGGTCTTCGTGCTCCTTTGGAAACGACACTAACTGCTCCCACAACGACAAATGTCTCTTGTCCGAGTATGAATTGAGGTAAGCAATGGTCTTCAGCTTATCCTCACTTGGTGTGCTATGGTTATCGAAAAGCTTTTCTAGTGGCTTCAAACTGTCAAGCAGCTCTCTACACTTCTCTTCAGCTGCAATATCAACACCCAGAGCTCTTCTGCTTTGCGAAAACAGCCTCACTTGGCTACCAACACTCCTTGTCAATGCTAGTCTGCCTATCATCGTGTCCTTCTTGACTACTTTTTATAATGAAACCATTAGTATTGCGAGTTTTTCTATTTGACAACATTTTTTTTCTCCACTAAAGATAACATCACAACACCATGACAAACATGGTGTGGTAACAAGTGAACAAACGGTTGTTCCAAGGTCAGGTGGCTCTGGAGTACAGTTAATTAGGGACAGCTTTGATCTTAAAAAAGTCCAGGGTAATTGGAATGTGTCTGGTGCCGATAAACATGAATTATTCTTGATATGCAACTTGCTGAGCAAAGTTTTGAATCCAGTGCATGTACTTGTTTTAAGCGGAAAGGTTTTGATTGACTATCCCCTTAAGGAAATGGAAACAGAGTGGGCATCAGCTTATGCATAATTATCAGACTGAAGTATCTCAATTTAAATGCATGGTATATATTTTCTATAATTATTAGTAATGTGAATACAAATAATGGCTTCTCAAACACATGAATGCGAAATATTGAATGTAACATGCGTGATATGTGTTTTTATATAAAGTATTGAGAATGTTTTATGTAACTGAACGACGGCTTTGCCATTTGGGCAGCACTTGGAAAGCTATTGCTTTCATTCTTAGCTTCAGTTTGCTAAAACTTTCACTTGCAATAGAACGTAAAGAGTAAAACAACCACGGGTACGTTGTAATGTAAAAGCAAAAACCGGCTTTTGGGTTGGAAATTCATTTAGGAAGCCTGAAGATATGGAACCGAGAATTGATAAACTTTATTGAAAAAGAGTATCCAAAGTTTGAAGTCTGATTTTTTGTCTGTGAGATTTTGTTTAATGCTTATGGGGCAACAATCAAGACTAACTCCAATCTCATGTATGCTTTGCTTGTGCAAGCTCAACAAAAAGATAGTTCAGCCGTCTTTTTCAGCTTTGTAAATCAGAGATGCAAAAATAGTTACTAACATTGCACATTAACGATAGAGCAAAGCTCCATTCGTGATGTACGTTAACAAAGTTACATAAAGTAGGTGTAGCGTTGTTTTCAAGACTGAAATTTCACGTGAGATACAGGTTTATGAACAATCTCAACGTGGTTTAGAAGGCTATGCGATTATCAATGTAACATAAAATAAAAGAAGCTTTAAACCAGAAGAATAAAGCAGTTATTTTAATATCATCGTACACCACCAGCATTGTAATCCTTAAAAGTATTGAACCTCTAGCTGAAAGTGGACAATATAAGTAATCCCAGCAAAAAGCTCATGATATTACCTGCGTTTACGTGTTTTTCCAGAATATGATAGTTCCAAAGACCTGCTTATTAAGAAGACTTAGTAGAAAGGAACGCATCCATAATTGTTTGTTTACAAATAGCATTAAAGATGCCGCAAATAATACTTCTTGCTGTCAATTGAAAGCGGTTTTTAATATGCTATTGTTTCGAAGCGCACTATTATGGGTGAATATATACCGTTAAATTTCATTTCTTGCTTACTTGAGTTCGACAATTGTCTTTCTATTCTCCCAGATTGCCCAGATTGTATCAAGCAGATTACTACAAGACATATAATTGCTGAAACATATCCGGTGCCAAGAATATATTATGTCCATGTCTATTTTATATCAATCGTGTCTTCTCGGCTCAAGCATTCTTGGCGTGGTATGTGCCGTCGTTCCATCAGTTAGTACCAACCCATTTGAAGAAGACACTCATTACCGTGAGATTTTAACTACCGACAACCAGCGGGACCAGTGGTTGGAGGGTATAAGGCAGAATAAAGACACTGCAATTTACATTTCTACTATGTATTTCTGGGCAAGAGCTGCGACTGCTACATGCAGGAGAAAAAACACCGGAGCATGCTATGCTTCATTGGCTGGATTAGGTGCAGTAACTGCAGTGTCGCTACTAAGAGGAGTATCTTTAGATGATCTGAATACCAAGACGAAATCTTAAAAAAGCCAGCCTTAGGTTGCATACGTATCAATTAATTGGCTTGGGTGGGTAACTGCGGCAGTAACAATGTGTGTTTGGCGAATGTTAGAACCATTCCGAGTTCATGAATATAGAAACACTTTGTTGGGTGAGCCACTTTCAAAGCAATTTGTAAAAGAACCATTTTGAAGCACATTCTGGTGCATTTGTAAAAAGCGCTCTCTTGCTAGTTTGTAACAGTATAATAGACAGTTTGATTACTTTGATAGTGCAACGAAGACACAAAACCATGTCAAGATTGGTAACCATCTGTGGGTACATTGTCTTTTTGTTATGGTTGAAAGCTAAATATCTAGATAGCGTTTGCAATAATATTACCTAGCACTTCACGCAACGTTGACAGCTTCTACAATGTTTTGTTAGCATCATGCTCCATAACGCCGTTCTCCCAAATTTAGGCCTATACAATAATGGTGCTTTGATTTTCTGGTAATTGTAGTCATATACAAGGCAAAAATGTCTCGATTGTTGTCAAGAGATTTCAAACGTAAGTGATATTTTACTCCAAATGGTCACCTGGCTTGCTTGCAATTACCCAGGGCGAGACCTACCTTACACGTCGATGACCTTGGCTAATCGTAATAGCTCCGACATAAATAATTGTGCCTGAACTTCGTTTGACGTGCAACGTATTGTGTATTAGTAAATCGTTAAAACCGGCGATATAAAGTGTTATGTAAGAATGCAGAGGTGAAAGGTGGAGAGCTAAAAGTTGGAGCTCCACTCAAAGTCGCCGTACATTTGGGTTATTTCGTCTTTCAAAAGGTCTGACAACCTGATGTTGTCTCTGAGCGACACCCAGGAGCCGTTGTGGAAGTCAAATCTCTTAGGCCCACTGACAGGCGAGCTGAGCCAGATTTGCTTTGTTGGAGGCTGCTTGTTGATAACGTACGTGCCCTCGCTGACGTTGATGTGCATCACGCCCGCGTCCTCGTCCACCTCGGCCTCCATGATGCGGTTGTCTTCGAAGAAGGCGTCCAGCTCGTCGTTGATGATCTCAAACGCCGCTGTCGAGTGCTCGTAGTAGTCGTTGTCGGTCATATTCAGCACGTCCGCTGGCACCTCCGTGCCGTCGGTGTTGGTTGTGATATGCGTGAACCTAACGTTTTTCAACACGCTGGACATCTGTGGCCGCTTGTACACGCTGTGCATCGATCTGTAGTATATGTGTGAAGGTTGTGTGAACATTATTGCTGCACTTGACATCTTGGTGGTAAGTGCTTTACGAACGCTAGCGATTGTTCTTGGTAACATCTTCTCACTATTGCCTCTTGCTTATCTCTGCGATATGGGACTCCCCTTGTTTTATAAACTGCTAACTGGGCTACGAATGGTGGCGTGAATTAACGAGTTCCCCCAAACACTCAAACTATGGCGTTCTCTTCCAATGAAATCAAACGCTAGTGTCATTGCGAACCATCTATTTATTTTTTTGTATGTTCTCTTCCATGTATTGACATTTCAAGTGTGTGGCGCTATAACACGTGACGTGTTCTCACAACGCAAATGAATGTCGTGCTGCAACAAAGAAATGTGTTGTGTGGTACGACACAGGCTGTGTTGTTCTTGTAGCTTGCGACAACAGTTTTGTTGCTAAGATGAGCCGTATTGCCCGTTTAGGAAGGTCGACACTGCGATACCTCTTAGCGGTCCGCCAATGTTCTTGATAGCTGTCACGAAGACAGATTTACAGTTGGGTTTTGATCTCCTGGGTCACTCTGCAGTCCCAAAGAGAGGGGTAGAGGCACTTCATGCATTCAGATGTCCTTGTCCATTGCACACCATTCGAGCAGCTCTGTGCATTCCATCGAATGCACCTAAGTGTTAAACGGCTTTCGCAAATGCCAGCTTTTTTTTTATCTTTATCTAACGTAGTGTACAAAATAGGCATATCGATTCACAGACCCTTATTGTTGTCGTTTAAGCTATCTCTTCCATCATGTCAAGACGAAATGATGGCCTCAACAGCACCGATATATAAATGGAGGGGTAGCTCCTGCCCCTGGTTGTAATGCACATAGCCTTGGATCCCCAAAGTAGAACTATGCACGACTTAAACCCACAGACAACTATCATCCCCGTGGATGATATGAACATCACCTCAGTGCTTTCGGGTAACAACGAAAAGATCTACGTGGACCACATCGTCGATCACGATGAAGCAGTCATCCTGGCGTTGGGGTACCAGCAACAGTTTAAAAGAGAGTTCTCTCTATTCACGACGTTCGGTGTCTCCTTCTCGGTGTTGGGACTTCTACCATCGATTGCCTCCACTTTGTGGTATTCGCTCGCCTACGCCGGTAACGCAGGTCTAACTTGGGGCTACATCGTTGGCATGACCGGTGTCCTTGGTGTGGCCTTCTCTATGGCAGAGATATCGTCAGCGTTCCCAACCTCCGGTGGTTTGTACTATGCCACTGCTATGCTTGCCCCACCAAAATACAAGGCCATTCTATCGTGGATTGTTGGATGGTCCAACTACTTTGTTAATGTCACCGCCGCTCCTTCCGTTGCCTATTCTGCTGCCTCGATGATATTGACATGTAAGCAGATCGTTGACGAAACATACACTGCTGAAAATTGGCAGGTGTTTCTATTGAGTATTGGTGTACTAGCGGCAGCAGCTGTAATTGCATCCATGCCAACTAAATGGCTTGCCCAAGTCAACTCTCTTTCCACTGTTTTAGGTTTGGTCTTCATGTTCATCTCCTTCATCATCATTTTAGCTGGTAACACCAGAGAGGAGCAAGGCTTGCCAAAATTCAACACGAACAACTTTGCGTGGAGAATCGACAACCAAACAGATTGGCCAAACGGTATCTGTATCTTATTGTCTTTTATGGCCGTTATTTGGACAATGTCTGGGTTTGATGCGCCTTTCCATTTGGCAGAAGAGTGTTCCAATGCACAAATTGCAACCCCAAGAGCAATTGTTATGACAGCTTGTATCGGTGGAGGCTTGGGTTTTGTTTACCAATTGGCAATGGCGTATACTATTGTTGATATTGAATTAGCTGTCAATGACGCCTCTGGCCAACCATACATTGCATACTTGAACCAAATACTGAATAGAAATTCCGCCATGGCTTTATCTGCTTTTGCTATTGTTTTAGCATTTTCAATGACTTTTGCTTGTATGATTACAGCATCTAGAGTTTTATTCTCTTATTCAAGAGATAATTGTTTTCCATTGTCAAGGTATTGGGCAATTGTTAACCAACATACAGATACCCCAGTCAATGCTGTTTGGGCCAATTGCTTTATTGGATGTTTGCTATTGTGTTTGATGTTTGGTGGTGTTGCCATTGATGCCATCTTCTCCGTTGGTGCCATTGGTTCATTTATTTCCTTCACCATCCCAACTTTACTAAGAATCACATATGCGAGAAATACTTTCAAGCCAGGACCATGGAACCTGGGAAAATGGTCCCAGATTTCAGGTTGGTTGGCCGTTTCTTATACTACTTTGATGATTCCAATTTTGTGCTTCCCACAATATAGAGGTGCCAACAACACTTTAGATCTTATGAACTGGACTGTTGTTGTGTACTGGGGAAGTATGTTTTTAGCAATTGCTTGGTTTTACATATATGCTCACAAAATTTATAAAGGTCCTAAATCTAATTTGGAGGGGCAAGTCATATCTAGTAAAGATGAAGAAGACGATGTTATTGAGGCTGTCACTTCAAAAGGTGGTCAAATCGTCACTTTCAGTGAAACAGAGGTTTAAATAAATCATAGACTTCGAGTTAATACTTTAATTTTCTTTTAATGCTTTTTGTGCAATCTACTAGCATGTTGATAGCCAATTCAAAACGTTTATAATCTGGTATATATAAATATTAATATAAATATATTTTAAAGCAATGTTTAACTGCTTCTTGTCAAATCTAGTGCATGAGCTTATCTAAAAAAAAATCGTTCACACTAACATACTTAAACTTGAATGTCACCTTAAATTTGAAGAATGGTGCTACACAACGACAAATGGAAATACAAGTCAAAGAAGGCGTACCAGAGAAAACATAACTTAGATAAAGACAATAAACCGAAAGATCAGGAGGCAATAGAAAGCCGGGAAACAGATGTTGTTTTCGATAACGAAGCAAATAGTGATTCAGACGTTGACCAAGTGCAGAAAGAAGAAGAGCAGATTGGTAATTCATGGCGCTTCTTAGATCCTGAAATGGATCCTGAATTGCTTCGTGATCCTGAATATGTTGAAAAACTAGAAAATCAAAAGAGGCTAGAAGTGGAAGAGAACCAACATTACTTGAACATTGTAAAGAACAAAATTGAGCAGAACAATTGTACATTTGAAGCCGATGACGGACCAAATAAAGGGAAGAAATCTTTACGAAAGATCAAAGATGAAGATTTGATTAAGCTGAAGTTCGAATCACAGAGTGATGACTCAAGTGATGCCAGTGATGGCGAAGAGCTTAGGCAAGCGGAGTCACGTACCTTTTTACCGGAGGAGAAGGAGAAGTTTTTGCGTCTTCAAAAGATCATAGAGCACAAGAAGAAAGTGGAAGCAATGAAAAAAGTCATTGACAAGCATAAACCGACAAAGGGTCAAATATACAACGTTGATACGTCAAAAGAATCCGACAATTACGGAAAGCTAGTGGACAGCCAACTCAAGTCATCGTTAGTTAATCAAAATAGGGATCTGGATGATCTTGTTGAGGACCTTTTGGGTGTGGATCTCAGAAGTACCGGTACGGCAACACAAGAGCCAGCACAGACTACGTTTGACTTGGACTCTCTTTTGGCAGGGGTCAACAAGAAATCCAATAAGGCCACCAAGGTACCAACAGCAACAGAGCATCAAAGCGTCAAGTTGAATCTGCAGGACGATTTTCTAGATTCTATTTTATAGACATCAATATGACTATTGAGGGATAATAGCCATTGTCAGTTGCATAAAATGTAGCAAAGCCATTCCTCGCAAGTACTACTATTGCTATGTTGAGTGTAGACTGATGTATTGCCACATCAGCACCGAGAGGTAGCCTAATGTTCCTTATCTAAACTGCAGTGGAGTGACGTATAAATGTGATCAGCAGAACACGTGTAACAATAGTTTTCATAATCAGCACCGGTTTCTTGTTTTGAACTCAGCCGTTTTTTGATAAACGACCTAACGCTTAAGAATCTCTATTGTACCTGTGTAGTGGAATAAAAACAAAAGCTTGGCATAGTCGTTAGACATACAATTAAATTCTACATGAAGTACTACTTTCAACCATTGGGGTTCGCAAGTATTGAACAACATCTGAGGATCTTGCTGTGAGATCTCGACCAATTTGTGAACCAGATCTGTTGAACTGCACAAGACTACTTGACACGTCACAGCTACAACGTTCAAAAAGCCGTACGTGGATTTACACGACACCATACCCCGAAATCACAGAGTCCGCTACGATTCTTGTGAATACACCTCTGTGAAGATCTTATCTGGTCTCAAAGAAGAAATATTGCATCTCAAACGGCGCCAAACAGAGGCCGAAATTTTTTCACTCTTATCGTCGCTTTGAATATCTTGATCAGAATACATATATGCCACGTTTGGCAACTATTAAGCGTTTTGTGCAAGGTAAAGAGTGTTAGTCAGTTGCTAAAGGACATATAAAATGTTTGTTCCAGATAAATTAAGAGACAGACTAAGAAGGGCAGGGTTGATTGTGCTATTACTAGTGCTTGTGAGTACTGTGGCGCATTCAATATACTCTCCAAAGACAAGACATTGGCCTCCCATGCACAGGGAACCAGCTCATATACCTTTTAAAATGGATCCTACCTGGGACCCAGAGCAAAATCTTGTAGCAGAGTCAAAACTAGGGATGGTAGCCTCTGATGTCAAGCTCTGTTCAGAGTTGGGTGCCAAGATACTAAAACTCGGTGGTAACGCAGCAGACGCAGCAATAACCACATGTCTTTGTATTGGTACTGTGGACACGATGTTTTCCAGTGGTATTGGTGGTGGTGCGTTTATCACTGCGAAGAAGTTTGATGAGGACGGGGCCATCAGCATTGATGCTAGAGAAATGGCGCCTGCCAAGGCACACCGTGATATGTTTGTGGGCCAGCCTATGGCCAGCAAGATGGGTGGTCTTGCCGTGGCCATCCCAGGCGAGTTAATGGGTTTGTGGAAACTCTACGAACTACAGGGCTCGAAGAAGCTTTCTTGGGAACAGCTAGTGATGCCAGTGGCAGACATTGCCGCAAACGGGTGGCACGTTGATATAAGACTGGAGTTTGCCGCATCCATCATGAATGAGACATTTGCTTTCTTTAAAGACGATTGGAGTTTCCTTTACAACGAAAATGGTACTTTGCCAAAGGCAGGCGACTTGGTCAAAAGAGAAAGTCTTGGCAGGACATTGGAAAAGATTGCCAAGTGTGGTGTGGACGCATTTTACAATCCTAAGGGAGAGATCGCAAAGTCACTTACTTCAAAAGCTAAAGAATGGGGAGGTGTCTTAACTGCCAATGATTTCTCCTTTTACGAAGCCGTTGTTCAAGATGCAATTAGAATCGACAACTTTACAGCAAATAATCATACAGTTTTTGCGCCAAATGGAACCTCTTCAGGTTTGGCATTAGCCTCCGCTCTCAAAATTATTGACAAGTTTGATCACCAAAACGCCGCTACAGATTATGGTACCCTGGAAACACATAGATTAATCGAAAGCATGAAGTGGATGGCTTCTGTACGTTCCCATCTCGGTGATATAAACATCACAAACAAAAACAAAACTGCAATCGTAGAGCATCAAGAGAAGTACGAGCACTTTCTAAGCGATGAATTCGTCAACAAAGCATTTTCCAAAATCAAGGGTAACCAGACACTAGACTGGAGAGAATACGAGCCAGCCTACGAGCCCAACGCTCCTCACGGAACAACTTCTTTGAGTGTTGTTGATAAATGGGGTAACGCTGTCACCCTTACCTCTACAATCAATCTTCTTTTTGGTTCATGTCTCCACGATCCAGTAACAGGGGTGATTCTAAATAACGAAATGGACGACTTTTCAACACCAGGAACCAGGAATGCCTTTGGCTTAGCTCCTTCGATCTTCAATTACATTGAACCTTTTAAGAGACCTCTATCTTCCTCTGCCCAATCTATTGTTGTCAACCAAGAGGGTGGACTTGAATTGGTTATTGGAGCTGCCGGTGGTTCAAGAATTTGCACTGCTGTTTTACAGGCTATTGTCAGGACATTCATCTACGGTAAGGACGTTATAAATGTAATTGCCAATCCAAGAGTGCATCATCAGTTGATCCCCGAAGCTGCTACCTTTGAACCTCCGATTGATCATAAATTGCTGGACATGCTTACTATAATGGGGCATGAATCTGAAGAGCATCAATCTGCATCTGCCATGAACGCTATTCGATTTGAAAATGATACAATGTTTGGCCAATCAGACTACTGGCGTAAGTTTGGCCAAGCTGTTGGAGTTTGAATGATGTACATATATATATCTTTTTATCAGATCAATGCTGAGCATAGTGTAACACCATGAATAATTAATTTTTTATCTAAACGCGTAAACAAACATGATAACTTCTTCTTAATAGATCTGGTGTGTATGAGTAATCGTATGGCGAAGAGACCAGCAGCGGCACGAAAAAGACCTTTAAAGGCACGAAAAGGATTGGGAAATGATAGCATGGTAGAAATCGAAGATTGCTTGATTAAAGCGCTGGACTTGATCAAGGAATCTAAAAAAGTCACCCTAAATTCACAGGAAAACACCCAAACAGATCTCTATGAAATTTTGAAGAAGAAGAGAGATAAAGTAGAGATCAGTAGTGACGACAATACTAAAGCGCCAGGTATATATGAGGATCTAAACCCCATGAATATACTCAAAGATTTTGAAGAGAATAAAAAGGAATTGAAGGAGCTAAGAGCTGAAAACAAGGAACTAAAAGATGAATTAGTGTTTGCTACTACAAAGCTTGAAAACAGTGAAACTTTAATCAGCGATTTTAAAGAGACAATAAGTGTTCTCAATGCCAGAAACAAAATTTTAAGAACGAAATTGGGGGAGTTCAAGTCCGTGCAAAGTGACAATCTAAATACAACAATAGTCCACAAAAGATCAAAAGTACAAGAGCTACTAAAAAACTCAATACAGGAAGATCTTGATTATCACCAAGTAGATGAGGATTTGAGAATAAATAGTATACTCAGTGAAGTCACGGACTTATCACAAGAAAGAGATAATTTGATACCCTTTAATAATTTACAAGTACAAAGAAGACAGACTACTCAGTCGGAAGAACCTATGAATGAGGTCGATTATCAGAGTCAAATAACTTTACAAAGCTCGCCTCCTGCCAAACCTTCCCCATCAAAATCGAAGAGAGCTAGGTCATTGTCTCCTGCAGGAAGCAATTACGGGTCTCCATTAAAAAAGCGATTATTGGATTTTACTTCTACAAAACTATTAACTACTCAGGAGCCAGTTAAAAGCGATAATGTTGAAGAATCACAAGAAAATATAACGCAGACACCACTGGACAAATGTGAAAAAAAAGAAAACAGCATCAACCGAAAAGATGTTAATGGTAAGTTAAATTTGACAATGAACCCCCTAACCAGTAAGCCTTGGTATCCAGAAGATTTTGAAATGGTTTCTGGATATGACAAAATCAACAAGACGTATGGTCAAAGCATAGATCAAATACCGGTCAACACCAGAATATACTATGAGCACCAGCTTGCTTATCTCAAAGAACTTGCAACCAAAAATTTCAACAGCCTATTCAACAAAGAGACACAAGCTACAAATACTGATTCTGATAAAAGTCTGATTATTACTCAGCCAACACAATTAGATAATAGAGAAGCAAAATATGCGACACCATTTCCAAGCATCCAATTTAATTTAGAAGACGAATCAATTCCTGCACTTTTCAAATACGAAGTCAATGAGACTAATTTTAACGAATTCAAAAAGTATTACGAAGACATTGGTAAAACAAAGAAAGTTAAAAAATGGGAAATTGATAAAATACCAGCGTCTTGGTATGTTTCAGAATTTCCAAATACCCAAGAACAGACAGAAAGAAATCGTATACGAGACCAAATTACTCATCAAAGAACATTATTTAGACTCTATCATGCATGTTTCATGGTACAAAATTGTAAGCAAAGTGGTATGTTTAAATTTAGAAATCCAAGCTTCAACGAAGCTGTCGAGAGTGGACAGTATGTTGTTGATTTGAACTTATTTTCTCCATCTGTATGATATTTTTGCAAGGTACTTGGTTCTTTGTTTGGGTTTGCTACTTTAGAATATTTTTGGTAGTACATATAAAGGTTAAATAACAATTTTATACATTTTTCAATTAGAGTATTATATTCGCTTTCGTTTCCTTTATTTTTTGTTGTCATGTTATGCTTAACTTGCAATTGTGCATATATCTATTATTCATTTATTCGTTAATTCATTACATCATTAATATAAGTGTTTGTGCTTTTGGTTAATAACTTTCCTTTTCTGGGGTTAACTTTATCTATCTTTTCCGATTGAATTATAGTAATTGGTCATTGAGATAACTGAAGGGTTCAAATCTAGACTGGCACTAACAAATTTCTCTGATGTTGCTCTCATACCTAATTCTGCATTTTCGATGATCCCTGGAGTTTTATAGTCGGTTCTAATTTTGAACCCCCTTTTCATCATATTCGACTCAGATTCTGGATCATAGAAAGATTTTAATGGGATGACGCTCTGGAAAAATTCATAGGCAGCTAAGGTGAAACCAAACTGTGGACTTGACCTGCAAACTCTAGCAATGCCACCTTTGAATAATGCAGAAACACCTTCTTCTTTGATAATTCTCGTGAATGCATCACGAATACCATTATAAGGAATTTCATTTCCAATAGTTTCAACTTGTAATCTAGTTTTGATGACATCACAAGGTGTTGTGAAATAGGCAGCCGGCATACCAGCAAGAGCACCAGATATTAAAAGTTCCCAAGCTTCTAGTTGTGATCTCTTGCCTTCAGAAACCCTTGCAGGATCTAAACCAAAAACGTATTTCTTGATATTTGCATAGGCAGGAAAGTAAATTGAAGAGAATGGTACATCTCTTAATAAACAAGCAGCTGCACCGTGGTAAAGACCTTTGAATCCTAACTCATTGACTATTGTCAAAGCAGATTTGTTAGCAATAACTTTACCATCAGCTAGAGCTTGCTTGATTAACTGACCTTGTGTCTGCATACGAATTTTAGTGATTTCAAGTGGGTTGGTGACAACCACTTGACACGTACCGGCAGTAGAACCAGCCAAGATTTCCCAACCTAAACCAAGTTGACCGTCTTTACATCTTTTTGAGCCAAAGTTTCTAACAATGTCATTAACAGTTAACTTAATTGCCTTTTCAGGAGCAACACCAACCATTTGTGGTAAAAGACCTGGATAAAGACCAAGAAATCCTTCACTTCTAATGATCTTTTTGAAACAATCAATGTAACCTTTATACAAGATTTGCCCGCCTGTTTTTTGGTTTTGCATTCTAGTTTTAACAAGATCAATGGGGTAAACAGCAAAAGCACCAATTGCACCTGCCAGAGAACCTAATAAAAAAGAATAGATTGACTGAAAAAATGGTAGAGAATTGCTTTTTGACTCAGTACTTTTGGCAATAACCATGTCATCGGTACAAATAGCTAACAAGTCTTCAGCGTCTAAAGTGGGATTTTGATTTAAATTATGCAATGTTAACCAGTTCCAGCTCAAGAACAAAGAAATATCGTTTTTGGAAATATTTTTATTGATCGAAGATGTGTAGTCGTAAAGATTATTGACAGTGATTTCGTTATCATTTGGGGTAGACAGTTTGACCTTTTCGAATATCAAATGATTCAACTGAGGTAAATTTCTCAATAAACTGATCAAGCTTAAAGATTGATCGTAAGTGATGCTGTTTCCATATTTAATTTTTGCAAAAGTTTCTAGTTGATCGGCAATTGAAGGTGGTAAGTGATTGTAAAAAAGAGACTTTGTGATTGCAGTCAATTGACTTGGGTTCAATGTTGAAGCATTAGTTGACTTGGTTACCTGAGCAAACATTTCATCAAATCTGAGAATAGGCAATTCTTTGAGGATTCTTTCGAACTCGTCGAAATCGATCACGTTGGTGTTCTTTGAGTTGAAGATTTTGGAAAAGTGTGGGTAGTCCAGCGAGTGGATGCTTTTTAGCACAGTTTCCAGATGGGCCTTGCTGATTGGCTCGTTCGTGCTGAAGTGATTATTGTTGTCGAGCCTTGCCTCGTAAAACTTGCATATTTTGAACAAAGCCAGGTTGATGTTTGAGTCGTCTGCGTTAAGAAGCTCATTTGAGATCTTGATAAAGTCGGACTTGTCAACATAGCCCTTGTTGTTCGTGTCTGCAAGCACATAGAGCAGGTGCATGATGTCTAGAGGCACCAGCGACGAGACCTGCGCAAGGTAATGTACATGCTCGGTCTTGAGCTCCTTTGAGTTGAGCAAAAGCGTGAAGTCGTTTGGTTTGAGCGCCTTGCCATCATACGAGAGGTCGTCGTATGTCTTGGCGTATTTGTTGAATATCCTGTTTAAACAAGTTTCGATATCTGCCATGGTAGTAATAATCTGTGAATTTGCCACTTAGAATATTAGCTGACTGGATATAGAAAATGTATGTGCCGTGACTTTTTCACCGTTATTTTAAGTATGCTTAACTATACACAATGCGATTCTGCGAAGCTTACTATGATAACATGAATATGCGGACACTTGCTTATAAGCACTTTGTACACAGCGATGTATATATATAGGAACAGCTCTGTGCATGAAGGCGTTCAACGGAGCAACTGGGGAAATGGAGCTGGACTCCGCTTTGAAGCATAACGGCTACGACTTTCTACGGCACGGCGGCGATGACTTTGGGGGCAATTACGCCGAACTCCGAGATGAGTCAAGAGCCCACACCAGCCACATTGAGTCATCATCACGCATTTCACACTAGCTAGTGTTACCCGACGCTAACCGACCCGCGCACCAGCCACAGCTGAGGGGGAAGCACCACCCAACGCACACACTGCTCACAATAGGAATATTAGAATCTATATATATACATGTAGAGTACAATAGGACTTGCGCTACACAATAGTAAACAACATACATCAAGACACGCAGAAGTGAATTAGGACTCAGTCGGGCGCCAG
This sequence comes from Saturnispora gosingensis, assembly GCA_030570395.1. Classification (NCBI taxonomy): domain Eukaryota; kingdom Fungi; phylum Ascomycota; class Pichiomycetes; order Pichiales; family Pichiaceae; genus Saturnispora; species Saturnispora gosingensis. Next base: position 504,189 of record JAJLVU010000004.1, read on the forward strand.
CTCCCATAACCAGCTCCCTTTACCTGATTCTCCACAAAGCTACCAGTGACAAAATGCTGGCTGCACTAATAATTCCATAGGAACGCAGTCGATCGCGTCTCTTGAATAAGGACAAGATTCTGTTCCACCCCGCAGACATGTGGTACACGCCGGAGACCACAAGCAGGAAAAGCGACACCGGCACAATAACTCCCTTGTTCTGTATAGCCTTTGCAATGTACCCTAAGTCCACGAACCCACTTTCTCCATGCACCATGAGCGGTTCCACCCGCTCCATGTACACATGTCCCGCTAAGAGCATGAGAAAGACGTAGCCTGAAAAGCCTAGCGGCGAAATGCCCAGCACACGGTAGGAGAGCGATGACCGTGGTCCGAGGCCTAGTAGGGCACCGAGACCGCCTAGGCCGTCGTTGATATCGTTGACCTCGTTCTTGTGGTTGCTGTACTTCCTGATGGCGTCTTTACGGGACGGCGTGCTGGTGCCATACTTTATGTAGTTGTAGTACTTTCTGAGCCCATTCAAGATCAGTCCGCTCACGACATGCACACCGGTCGACACCAGTAACCCCCACTCCACCTCCGCACTCTGGTAAAGCTCCCTCCCAGCGAGAATGAGGTCGTTGCCCGCGTCAACACCTAGCATAGCTGGCGTCACCACCACTGAAAGAAGGTGCACACCAGCAAACACTGAGAACGGCACCACCGACCACTTCTGCACGAACGAAAGCACTTTGATTGCCTGCACAATGTACGAAGGTCTCCTGGGACTCAATGGCACCCCGGGAGGCGCCTTCACCGGCTCTGGCGCAACCTCTTGTAACGACATCACTACCAATGGTGGCAACTGGTATTGTCAGCCAGGAGAAGTAAAATTTTGGCACTGGCTATAGACCCGACGGCTTACGTAAGGGCGTAGCACTCGCTGGCTCAGCATTTAGCAAGCCAGCGTGTGCTACACGGGGTGATACTACACTTACTTGGTGTGTATGATTGATGGCCGTCAAATTTGCATTCAGTAGGAATGATTTTGGGGACACAGGTATTGGTAAAGAAAAACGAACGAAAGGTGGTCTCTGGGTTGATGCAAAGGACAGGCGCGAGTTTAGATAAGTGAAATGAACTACGTTCTAGGGTCTCAATAGGGTATATGTGGTCGTGGTTACGTTCCATCAAAGTGAAGTTGGTTTTGACTTCAATGAATTATGATACACAGAGAGAGTAGAAAATTAGTGAGTGAATGAAAAAAAGTTCTAACATGTCACAGATTGGAGACTATCTTTTCATGGATTCATACTTGGGTTCTGGCACGTCTTTGAAGACGTATACAGACGAAGAAGTGGTACCGGCTCCATATTTTGAATCCGCTAATGAGCCGGGCTCTGAAAATGGACACTCCATACACAAGAAGGTAGCTCACTCAAAATCACAGTCTTCCTTTGTGATACCGCCACATCGGAAGGCAACCGCAGTGATTGTGGCCGCAACTGGTGAGACAGTACAGCGAGAGTACTCTGACTGGATTACTGATGACATTGTGCCGCCTGCACGTCAGCTTTCGCAACTACACCTAAATGCACAAAGTCCGATATCAAGCAACTTCATTATCAGCTACTTGAAATCACTTTTCACGATCCCGATTATGAAAGCGGCGTTTACTTATTTCATAGCTTCATTATTTGTCTACTCGCCGACAATCTCCAGCATGTTGGGATCAACAGATTCCAAGCATATCATTTGTACTGTTGTCGTTTATTTCCACTCATCAAGGTCGATGGGTTCTATGTTTCAGTCTTTGATGTTTGTTGCCATATCACTAATATTTGGTATCACTGTCAGTGTGTCAACCATGAAGCTCGTTTCTGCAATTCTTAAGGCTGATGATATTTACGATGAGAACAAAGTTTTACTGCCTCAGCCGCTTGGTCATGAAATCGAAATCGACCCCAGTGTCGAATCGATCGCAATTTTAATTACTTTGATTATTTGTTCTGCTTCCCTTGGTACCATCTCCTTTTTTAAGCATCGTATTTCAAAGCCGACATTCAATACATCTTGCTCACTTTGTGCTATTTTAATTATCTCCTGTTTGATCAAGGAGTCTTCGAAGATTTATTCAAATTTGTCACCTAATGAGCCTGTACAAATACCCTGGGGTAAAATTAGAAGTTCAATCCAGTGTATTTTAGTTGGTTGTGTTATATCAGTAGCAATCTGCTTTTTGATTTGGAGACAGGTAGCAAAAACAAAACTCATCAAGGTTTTGAATGATGTTGAACAAAACTGTGGTGAAGCTGTTGATACGCTTTGTGATGCTTTTATTGGCGAAAGGAAGAGTATTGATACAAATGGTTCGATCAAAACAGATATTGATGTTGAAATTGAGCTTGTTAAAAAGGCTAAAGAAAAAACGGCTGATACTTTCAAAACGCTGCAGTCTCATTTGAGATCGTTGGATGGGTCACTTGAAGAGACTTTATTTGAATGTTATCTTACAGGTAATGAAAGAGAGTATCAAATTTTAAAAAAATTAGTTGAGTGTGAGAAGAAGATGGCTGTCAATCTTGGTTCTTTGAGTAGAGCCGTTGAATTTAAATGGGACATTTTGGAAATTTATAAGAAGGAGTTGCTAGATGCCAATAATAGCATTATTACCAATGAACATGATATGACAACTCATGATTTTATGGATGTGATGAATAATAACAAGAGTTATGATTCAGATCTCTTATCCAATAGTAAGAGTTCTTTTGAGCCTAATCAAGATGCTGTTGTCGAACCTCAAGAGCTATTTGATTTATTTTTTTATTATGTTGGACCTAGTACCAGATCTTTTGTTTTTACTATGACAGAAATATTGAGAGATCCAATGTTTGATTCCAAATCCAAAGTTAAAAATGTTGTTCAACAGTATAACAATTCTTTGGATATGGCGAAATCGCTGTATCAAGAACATCAAAAAAAAGCTATTGATTCACTTTATAAGCAGGGAATATTCTCAGTTGACTATAACTTTGATGGTAAGGTTTCACATGAAGAGATTGCTGCCACTTGTGCTAACTTCTCATTTTCTTTGACTCAATTTTCAACAGAACTAGGTTTGCTATTGCAAAGTTTGAATGAGTTAAGAACTTATCATCAGTCCAATCCAAGAAAAACATATGAATTTTTGAAGTTTTGGAAGTGGAAACCGCAGAAACATAACTCACAAGTAAATGTGGAGGTCTTAGACCTAGAAAGAGGCTACATATTTGCCAAGAATTCAAATCAACAGTTAAAATCACTCTCTTACAGGATTTGGGAATTGACAAGGTTTTTCAGGGGTGTTGATTTCCAGTTTGGTTTGAGAGTTGCTCTGGGTGCGTTATTACTAGGCTCACTTGCTTATGCACCTTTAACAAAACATATATTCAACGAATGGAGAGGTGAATGGGCATTAGTCACTTTTTGTATCATCATGAACAAATCATTAGGTGGAACTGTTATGACTGTCAAATGGAGATTTTTGGGTACATTTGTGGGTGCGTTCACTGCATACTGGGTTTGGGTATTATTTTTCCCAAATGTTCTTCTGATGGCTATTAGTGGATTAATCGTTGCTATTCCATGTTTTGGTATCATCTTGAATTGGAAGAATAATAATGCGTTTGGAAGATTTATTCTTTTAACATACAACTTAACAGTGCTCTATTCTTATACAATGTCATTGAATTCAAACCCTGGTTTGATTGATGGAAATGAAGACTGGGAAGGTGGTGACAGTCCGATTATTTTTGAGATTGCATTCCACAGATACTTGGGTGTTTCTGCGGGCGTTGTATGGGCTCTAATTATCACGTTAACCCTTTTCCCAATGTCTGCAAGAGCTAGAATTAAGCAAGGTTTAACAAAGCTTTGGCTAAGAATGGGATTAATTTGGAAGAGAGGTCCACTCTCAATCACAGAAACTGAATTTGCCGAAAGCAGACTAATTGGTTTGAATGGATTGATGGGGTGCCATAAAATTCAATCAGAATTGGCTGTCTTACAAAAGCAAGCGCCAATGGAAATTAGACTGAAGGGATCCTATCCAGAACTGAAATATCAAAAGTTGATAAGCTGCACCAGTAATATTTTAGATTCGTTTGAAAATATGAACTCGATAATTGAAATTGAGTCTACTCTAACAGCAATTGAAAAGTCTGTTTTGACCGATCTGAAAACTGAAATGAAAGAATTAGAAAATAGAGTTTTCTTGATGTTTTATATGCTTTCAAGTGCGATGATTTTAGGTTTACCCTTGTTGGCTGAAGCCGCAGGTACTGAGCATGCTATGGAAAAGGTTGTTGTTAAGCTATCTGATGTTAGAAGGGAAACTATAAGAATTCAAAATTCAGCATCAAAAAATAAGCAAACATTGAGAAATGAAGAGTTTGTTTTATTTTATACGTATTGTCTAGTTACCGAGGCAATAGTTAAACAGTTGCATTTAATGATGGTTGAAGTTGTTGGTCTATACGACAAATTGGATGAAGATTTAGTTGAACTTCTGTAAATTTAAAGCTTAGAGACGGAAACTTTTCAATTATAAATATATATACAGTTTGTATTTTTTTCATTCATTTTTAATTTATTCATTGCTTTTATCAGAAATTATTACATGAAAACGTTGACTTTTATGATTCTTATTTTTCGTACTCTAGGCCAAAAACTTCTTCAAAAAGTGCACTGGCTTTAAACTTTGCTTGCAACCTAGCACATAATAAATAGGCACCACTCAACTTACGATGTAATGAATAAGTTTCTTCAGGTGGTGGAGTCAACCTTTCTTCTAACATCAATTTGATGTTGGTTCTGACCCTGTCAGTTATGGTTTGATTTTGGAAGCTAAAAATTCCTTGAGCATCAGCAAGGTTTGAACGGAAAGGTTCAGCAAGAACCATGATAGAATCGATATGAGCTTCTGTCATAGCTGGAGATTCCAAACCGGTGAGAAATCCCAATTCAATTGAGTATTCTTTAATCATTGGCCTGTCTTCTTTGACAGCTGCACGAAGACAATTGGTATAAGATTTGATAAAATCTTCTGGATAGCCACGGCATGCACCAAAATCTAGTAACTCAATTTGTTTTGTTGAATCATTGTATAGGAAATTGGCCCAATTTGGGTCTGTTTGCATGAATCTGTATTTGTAGATTTCAAGTAATGAAAGACGCATAACATTCTCAGAAATGAAATCTTTAACTTCCTGTGACCAGTCACCTTTAACAATTTCAATACCTTTCATTCTTTCCATTGTTAAAACGTGTTCATCAGACAGATCATGGTAAACTTTAGGAACTCTAAACACTGGGACGCCTTCTAACATTTCTTTGTAACGAACTAGATTGCTTGCTTCACGTATGTAATCACATTCCCACTTCAACTCAACTCTAGCATTGGCAATTGATTTTTCAAGGAACAACCCTGGTGGCAACAGCCGTGATGCAGTTAATAGTGTTAAGATGTTATCGAGGTCTGAATCAATCGAATCAGCCACACCTGGGTACTGTACTTTAACGACCACTTGTTCTAACTCCTTCTTAGTAACTGCGGTATGAACTTGGCCAATAGATGCAGCAGCAATTGGTACATCGTCGAATGAGGCAAATAGCCTGCCCCTCCATTCTTCACCTAACTCAAAAGAAATGGTTTTCTCCAGCTGACTGGCTGGCATGTAGTGTGCGGAATTTTGTACTCGTAATAGAATCTGCTGAATCTCAGGTGGAAGGACAGCTGAATCTTGGAAGGACAGCATCTGACCCACTTTCAAAGCTGCACCTCTCATTTGCGAAAACTTCTTGGCCATACGTTCGATGTTCTTTGGGGACATGATCAGCGATCTCACATTTGGCGAAGAACCAGTCTTAGCATAATGGGCTGCAGAGTCTGCAAGCACTTGTGCGCCCATGGATGCAGCCAATGTACCATAATGAAACAAACGACCTAGTCTTGATGAGGGAACTTCAGATTGTGTCATTTCGAATTCCCTTTTTTCTTTGTGGCCAACAACCCTTGCACTAGTACTTTCAATCTTTCTCTTACTTTCTTTGTTGTTCAACGCTCTGTACGTATGAAATGAACGTTTTTGGTGTTGCTTTGGCTTCTTCTTTTTGGCAATTGTGGATTTCAGTTTTGCCGCTGCAAAGATATCAACGTCACTTTCAACACGAGGCTCCACATTTAATGCATTGAACTCTCTATTATTGCTAGTTGCCCGAGCCGTCTCCGATTTGAACTTTGCCTCTTCATACATTGCATCTGATGACTGAAAAGCAGCTAACAAAGGCACCTTCTGGGCTGCCAAATCTAAAGAACATCCAACAATCGATTTGGATGCCTGTAATAGCTGGTATGCCTGGTATAACGAGCTGGCTGAAGGCATTGCGATTGTTATATAAGGAACTGTATTCCACTATTATCGTTTTCTTCTTCGTTCTTTGAAAAATTGAATATGAAAACGTGGCGCATGCTTTTAAGTGTGGCGCATAGCACAGCCTGAAAATAAAAAATACAAAAAAAATTTTTTGAAAAAAATAAAAAAAATAAAAAAATTGATTTCCACCTTCAAAAATACCTATTTTCTTAAGCTTCTAAGCTATTGACACCATGGATACATCTTTTGTGCAGTCTTTGGAACAAACTTTGAGTGCAGTCCTTTCACCGGATAATGCTGCCATTAAGCAAGCTACCTCTGCTCTTAAGAATAACTTTTACAAGAACCCAATGGCGCTACCAGCATTGATCCAGATTTTGCAGAGCTCTGAAAATGATGGTCTAAAGAAACTTGCAGCTGTTGAAGCCAACAAGTTAGTTCCACAACAATGGGAGGGTCTGGATACCTCTGTTCAACAACATGTGAGAGATACAATTTTACCATTTGCATTCACTTACCCAAAGGAAACTGTTAGACACTCTACTTCAAGATTGATTGCGGAAATTGCTAACTTTGATATTCCAGCTAAGAGATGGGAAAGCCTTTTGCAGTCTCTTGTTGATGCTGCTACTGATTCAAACCAGCAGACCAGAGAAATGGCTACCTATATCCTTTTCTGTATTCTAGAAACATTCCCAATGGAATGGTTAAGCCATGCTCAATCTTTCATGGATTTATTTGCAAAGACTCTTCAGGATACCCAATCCCCTACTGTGCAAATCAACTCTATTATGGCTTTGGAAGTCTTGTCTTCCTTCATTGAAGAAGAGGAAGAATTGGTTGCTTCTCTTGCAGGTCCATTCTCAACTCTTTTCCCTGCCATGATTCAAGTTTTGAAGAACTCTCTTTCATTTGACGATTCTGAAAAAACTAAGGAACTTTTCACTGCTTTCAACTCCTTCATCTTGTTAGATATGCAATTCCTTGGCAACTCTTTTATTGATATCATTAACGTCATGGTTGAGGTTTCCGTTAACACTGACGTTGATTCTGAAATTAGAGGTTTTGCTTTGAAGACTTTGACTCAATGTGTTTCCTACAGAAAGTCTAAGGTCATGCAAGCTCAATTAGGTCCGTCTCTTACTCAAGCTGCCCTACGTATTGCTGCCGAAGAAGATGAAGAAGCTGAAGAAAAGTTGTCCAAGGAAGATGAAGAAAATGAAAACGAAGAAGATGAACCAAGCACTCTTGCTTTGAGACTCCTCAACACATTAGCAGTCAATTTACCTCCTGCACAAGTTCTTCAACCAATCATGGATTTGGCTCCACAATTACTAGCTTCACAAAATCAATATCAAAGACAAGTAGCACTTCTTTCCATTTCTGTGTCTGTTGAAGGTGCACCAGATTACATTTCAGCTCAACTTCCAAAGCTTATTGAAATGGTTCTTACTGGTTTCCAAGATTCTGCCATTATTGTGCAAGCCGCTGCTCTGAGAACTTTAGTTCAATTAGGTGAAGATTTAAAGGATGCAGTTGCAGAATACCACCAAGTGCTTTTACAACCAATCATCAGTATTATCGATTCAACCAACAAAATCATGGTTTACAAATATGCTACCCAAGCTTTAGATACTTTGATCGAATACACTTCTTCAGAGGCTATCAGAGCCTACGTTGAACCATTAATGAACAAATTATTCCAGATGCTTGACTCTGCTGAATCCTCCTCCTTGAAGACAGCGATCGTATCTGCTATTGGTTCTGTTGCTTATGCTTCTGGTAAGGCTTTCTCACCATACTTTGAACATTCTATTAAACTCCTCGAAAAGTTCATTGCAAACATGGATAACATTGATGGTATGACTGAAGATGATATTGAGCTTCGTGCACAAACTTTTGAAAACATCTCTTCAATGGCTAGAGCAGTTGGTTCTGATGCAGTCGGTGCATACGCTGAACCTTTAATGCAAGCTTCTTATTCTGCTATAAACTCTGATAACAGTAGATTAAGAGAAGCTGGTTTTGCTTTCGTTTCGAACATGGCTAAGGTTTACGGTGAACAATTCACTGGTTTCCTTGACAAGTTGGTTCCAGAAATCATGAAGTGTATCGATCAAGAAGAATTTGACTTGCAATTAGATGATGATGAAAATGGTGCTGAGTTAGATGAAGCTGCCCTTGCTGATAAACTTCAAATTCACACAGGTATTTCTGTCGAAAAAGAAGTTGCTCTAATTGCTCTTGCTGATTTAGCATTAGGTACCAAGGCTGGCTTTGCTCCATACGTTGAAACTTGTATTGAACACTTGACTAGCCAAATTGACGAGTCTTATTCAGTTCGTGAAGCAGCTTTGACTACAATGTGGAAGATTGTCAAAGCTATGTATACTGCGTTTGGTCCAGAAAATGAAACTGTTCAAGTCCTTGTTTCTACAGTCAGAAAACTTTCTGTTCAATTGATGCCAGATGAGTTTGATATGAACATGATCATGACTATTATGGATTGTTTCTTTGAATTCACGAAGGAATTTGGTAAATTGGCTGTCGTTGACTCTGCTGATCACGAAACTTTACAAACTCTATTGGAACAAGTTTCTCTTGTACTAAAGAATGAACACATTTGTCAATCTACTGAACAAGATCCAGATACTCCAGATGATGAAGACACATCTGAATTGGATGCTGTTCTTTATGATGTTGCACTGGAAGTTTTAGTTTCATTGTCAGCAGCATTTGGCGCAGACTTTGCCGCTATTTTCGAAAACTTCAAAAACGATATTTACGCTCAAACAAATTCCAAATCTAAATCAAAGCGTGTTTCTGCTCTTGGATGTCTTGCAGAATTTTCTAACAATATGGCCGGTTCAAACCCATACTCCCAAGAAATGCTGGAATTATTTGTCAGTAAATTAACCGGTGATAAATCTACTGAAGTTAGAGGTAATGCTGCATACGGTGTTGGTGTCGTTGTCGAAAATGCTAACTTTGATGCCTCTTCTGCATACCCAACCATCTTGGCAGCTTTATCTGAATTACTTCAAAGAGGTGCAACACTTGCCTCTGGTGATAGTGCTGAAGAAACTAAGGAAACTGTTAATAGAACATTTGCTAATGCATGTGGTTGTGTTTCTCGTTTGGCCTTAAAACATGAACAAGCTGTTCCTTTATCCTCAATATTACCAGTTTTATTTGCACATTTACCATTGCAAACTGGTTTTGAAGAAAACACCCCAATCTTTGCTCTTGTTATGAAACTAATGGCACCAGGTGCCACTGGTGAAGGTGCATCATGGCTTGCATCAAATAAGGCTGCAGTCATTGCTTGGTTGAAGGTCGTTTTTGAAAAGGAAGCTGAAAAGGAAAAGTTGCTTTCTGAATCTACATTAGGTAGAGAAGAAAATGTCGAAAGACTTGACCAATTCAGAAACGATGAAAAGAACAAGGTTGGTGAATTCTTGAAGTGGTTAGAATCCAACTAATAATATAATCATATAAACTGCTTTACATTAATTGTACGTTTTTTCTTTAAAATATATTTGACACTGCACTTGCTTTGCTGTATTTGTCTTAGCGTTTTTATGAAACGCATAAGTCTTTAGCTCATCCTGTGCATCAGGTCACGTTCGAACTGTTGATAAAAATAATATTCTATAAAAATAATATTATCGAAGAAGATCATGCATGTGGGGCCGATTCTACTACTATACATTTCGTATTGTGATTTTATTAAATTGTAACATATTTACAGGGATCATTCATCTTTCCATATATAAAAGAAAAGAAGATGTAACTAAAAATAATAAATTGATCAATAAAGTTGTTAATATTCCCAGGTGATTATTTGCTGTTTCTACTGTCAATAACCGTGTTTAACAATAAAGCCTCGTTGTCCAAGAAAACTCTATTTGGAGATCTAGACAATGTAGTTGCAATTTCCTTGGCTGTTTCAAGTCTCTTTAATTCAACATAATCTTTGGACTTTTTGATAGCGTCACCAATCAATTGAGCGGATTTTGCTTCACCTTCTGCTCTGACAACCATTGATTGCTTTTCCTGGATAGCCTTGTCAACAACATAGGCAGCCCTTTCGGCGTCTTGCTGGGAGATTTGCTTGGCTTCAACAGCAGTGGAAAATTCTGGAGAAAAGGTCATTTGGGTAAGTGAAACGTCGTCAAGAAGAACATTGAAATAAGCAGCTCTACGTACAAGGTTTTCTCTTACAAGCTTTGAAACCTTTTCTCTCTGAGTGATCAACTGTGCAGCAGTGAATTTTGCAACAACAGCTTTCAAAACTTCGTTGACAACAGAAGGTAACACTCTTTCATCGTAATCCTTACCTAAAGTTCTGTGAATTGTTGGCAATTGTGCCGTGTCTGGTCTGTACAAAACTCTGCAGCTGATGTTAACCATTTGCAAATCCTTGGTACCGGTTAAGGAAGCCACTGTTCTAGGTCTGGCTCTAATGTCATAAATAGTTGGAAATTGCCAAAATGGAATTCTCAAATGTGTACCTTCACCAACTATCTGTGGTTGGATACCATTCAATCTATCATAGATGACCGCTCTTTCACCACCATTGACGTTATAGAGCGCTTCTTGACCAACTACAACTGCGGCACCTAATAACACTAAACCTCCCATTCCAAAGAACATCCCTGCTGGTCCTGGTGCCTTACCACCACCGCTTCTCTGTGCTTGCTTCGCCTTTGTTTGCAGATCACGAGCAAACTTCTGCCAGTCGTTTTGGTTCATTTCAGTTGTCTTTTTATTTATCCTTCTTATGTATCTATGAAGTGGCAAATTGCTTACTCGCCTTCAGTAAGAAAAATTTTTGGGGAATTTTGAAATTTAATATTTTAACAACGGCATTTCAGAAACTATAGCCAGAACCACCTTTTGATGGTACTGTTGGGTAGCAAACTATTTAATTTGACATTCTATTCCCAATGGTAACTTGATGATATTTTGGGTCACGTGACCCGTGGAAAATTCTGGCAAAAAAGTGTTCCAGCCGAATTTTTTCTTTCTTTAGATCTAGAAAAAAAATTTGCTTATATATAAGATAGACTTGACGTGATTTGTCATCGAAAATGGCAGAAGAGGAACATATTGACAAGAAAGCTAAGTTAGAAATGAGTGAAAAAGGTAATACTAATAATTCCCCAGAATCCCAAGATAATACAAAGTTGTTTCCTAATGTTGGAGACGTTGTGGAACAAACTCAGGAACAAGAAACAGATGACCAAGGATTAAGAACAACCGAAGCTGTGGATGCAGAGGGTCGCCCGGTTCAAGAGATTGATTCGCTTTGTATGAACTGTCACGAAACAGGTGTCACACGTTTGCTTTTAACATCTATTCCATATTTTAAGGAAGTTGTTTTAATGTCCTTCTCTTGTCCTCACTGTGGTTTCAAGAACAGTGAAATTCAGCCAGCTAGTGAAATCCAAGAGAAAGGTTCTAGATATACCCTGAAAATTGAGACAAAGGAAGATTTGAATCGTCAAGTTGTGAAATCCAACTCATGTTCATGCAAATTTGTGGAATTGGATCTTGAGATCCCTCCTCAACGTGGCCAACTACTGACTGTTGAAGGTCTTCTAGTGGAAATGGTGGACAACATCAGTATGGAACAGGAACAAAGAAAAACAAATCAACCAGAAGTTTATCAAAAAATTGAAGAATTTATTCAAAAAGTCCAGGGTGTCATTGATTGTAAGCCTGAATCGCTACCGGTAACCTTCGTATTAGATGATCCTGCCGGTAACTCGTGGATTGAATTTATGCCAGGTGAGCCACAGCACAAATGGAGTTGCTCTTACTATGCAAGATCACCTGCTCAAAATGTGCAATTAGGTCTCATCTCTGAAGACGAAGTTGCACAAAGAGAGTTGCAAATCCAAAAGCAAAAAAGTGTTGAAGCGAAGAAACTTGTTGAAAGTCATGATAAACTAGGTGAAAATGATAATCCAATGGCGCATGGTTTGATCTCTGACCAAACTCAAATTGAAAACTTTGAAAACGAAATTGAAACTTTCCGTGCCACTTGTTCTGGTTGTTATGCTCCATGTGCTACCCACATGAAGCTAGTTAATATTCCACATTTCAAAGATGTTGTTATTATGTCGACTGTTTGTGATCACTGTGGTTATAAATCAAATGAAGTTAAAACCGGTGGTGCCATCCCTGATCATGGTACTAAAATTATTCTTCTTTGTGATGACCCAACTGATTTGGCAAGGGACATTCTTAAATCTGAAACGTGTGGTATGCATATACCAGAACTCAATTTAGATTTGACTCCTGGTACTCTTGGTGGTAGATTCACAACCATTGAAGGTTTACTCAGACAAGTTCGTGAAGAGCTACATTCCAGAGTTTATACCCAAACATCAGACTCTTTGCCTCCTGATGTCAAAGCTAGATGGAATTCATTTTTCGATAAAATTGATGATGCTGTTGATGGTAAAGTAAAGTTTACTATTGAAATGGTCGATCCATTATCTGCTTCTTACATTCAAAATGTATATGCCCCCGACGCTGACCCAAACATGACTATTGAAACTTACGAAAGAACAAACGAAGAAAATGAAGAGTTAGGTTTGAATGATATGGTTGTTGATTAAATAATAGAATATATCTCCTATATGGAAAGCTTTCTCTTGTATATTCTTTTCTAAGTATGAAGTTTATGTACATATAAAACATTATCTATAATAACATTAACTGCTAACCTTCCAAAAATAAACAGCTCTATTTAAGCTATCGTTTATTTTTTTCTACTGTTTTTTAACGTAAATGCAACTATAAACTTTCTTAGGTTATATATTTATATTACAGAAATTTACATCGTAAATATTCAGCTTTGGGGTTTTAATTTACCGATTGTTATTTGAAATTCTTCTTTTTCATGTTTATGTCATTATCGTAGGCCATACTATCATCGAATGGATCGTCCATATAGCTACCACTTTGGTATACGTCATTAAATGGATTCATACTAGTATTAGAAATCACCCTTGTGAGGTTATTACCACCCACAGCCAAGGTCTGGTCATTTTCATCCATTTCTTTTTTCAATGAATTCATTAATTCAGTGTAATCTATTTCACCACCTCTTAATTTTTGACGAATTTTTTCCTTGATCTTCTTTCTGTCTTCAAAACTGGCATTTTCCAACTCCTGCTTTAAATTTGAGCTTTTAAATAAAAGATTCCACTGCAATCTGGTATATACCATTTTAGCAGCTGCTATGTTTTTCCTGGCGTTGATAATTCTCTGAATTCTTCTTATATTGTAGTTATATTTGACTCTATCTGCAATAACAAGGCAATCTGAGTTTTTATACCTTGAATAGAAACCAACAGCAAGGAGAACACTTTTAAAAGATATCTTGTACCTTATCTCGCCGTGTATATCTTCAAATGCATCTGCATTTTCTTCTATTTCAATACACATTCTATTGTAACGTTGTTTTCTTTTTCTGATTGCTTTGAAATTGCAAAAAGCAAAATGGTCATTGATAACATCGTAGTGAAGAGTAACATTATATGGATTAAACGTTCCGCTTGGACTTGTCCATTTTTTAGTCAAATCGTTTATACGCATACTAGGAGGATAGACATGAAAAGACAAAACACCATCAAGTGAATGCAAAAATTTTGACAAAAGCTTCAAATCAATATAACCAGTACCTTCTGGATCAATCTTGTTCCATTGTCTTTTGAACTTTCTAATTTCTTCTCTAGTGATAAGCTTATGCTCATTGTTGGTGTGATAGACATAAGAAAAATTATTGATAACAACAGATATTAGTATATTAAGGAAAACATACATTGACAAGATGTTCCATAGCATAAAGATAAGTTCCGCCAAAATTTCGTTACCACAATCTGAATGTCCATTGACGTTAGAACTACAATATGGTTCCTGAACCGCCATGTCCAGCATTGTATAGTTCCATGCTTCACCAAAACTAGATCTAAATAATAAGATCAATGACTTGGTGACGGTTCTCAAATTAAGGTTACCACTTGTATTTTCACCAATTCTTGTTAATCCAAAAACTTGATTGAGAACAATTGCAAAAACGATATATAGAACCAACCAAGTGTAAAGTAACCAAAATAATGCTGCTACACTTGCTGAGGCTACTGTTACCAATTGATTCAAAGTGTCTACACGAGGAATAACAAATAGCAAAACTATTACCAAAATTGCTTTATCAATGTTGATGAATGAACTTCCTGAAAAGACAAAAAATGCTAGAATATTGAAAAAAAAAGACACAAACAGTATGACAAATCTGATAGTGTTCCACTTATTGGAAAAAAACATTTTGGATCCAAGCGAATATATCAATAAACAAGTGTGGAATAATAAAAGTCCAGTTGTAATAATAAATATTGCATGTCTTGCCTTATCGCCTATTACGTTCGAAGGATAATACTCAGTGACAAGAATCATGAAATGTACAAAAAAAATCAAATTCAAAATCTTGTCCACAATACCTTTTTTATTCAAAAGCAATTTATTAAGAAAGATTCTTCTATCAGACATGCTATTTGGCTGGTTCCTTTTTGATGGTTTGACACTATTTAAAATCTTTTTCAAATGATACCAACTATGTTGAAGATCTGATAAAAATGCAGAGCCTGTTTTTTGAGCGTAATTATGGATGATAATAGAAATAAAGAAATTCAAGATGAAAACAATAGAACAAAAATTGAACAATACAAGAAAAATTGCATTATATGGTGCATTCAAGATTCCTGCTTCTTCGTCAGGCCCAACAATTTGCATCACACTTGTTAAAATATCGGTCCAGCCTTCTAAAGATATAATTTCAAATAAAGATCGAAAAGAATCTTGAAATGTATTGAAGTTGAGCGATGGCGTCGAGTTATACCTAGGTCCTAAAACATTCCAATTCTCAATTTTTGTTGTTGACTCACCAAAACAAGTGTTTAAGGAAGATCCATCAGAGCAAACAGTTAACCTACCCATAAATATGTTCAAACCCCATAGAGAGAAGGGTAGTAGTAAAGACAATGAAATGAATGCAGCAGATAATATTTGCTTAGCCCCACCAATAATCGCTGCTTCAAAGTTCCATAAAGAAACTTTGGTAATGGTTAGTAGACGAAACGCTCTGAAGGCTCTTAAACCGCCAAATGTTGTCAATAATTGGTCAGATCCTGCTATTATCGCCATAGATGTGGTCCAAAAAGAAAGCAATACAATAAAATCTAGGAAATTCCAAAACGATTTCATGTAAGCTTGAGGTCCAAATGCAAAACCGTCAGCAATAACTTTTATGATGAACTCAACTGTAAATACAGACATGAAACCAATGTCAACATAGTACGCATAAAAATGACTACTTCCAGTTGGATTGTATTTCATTTTATAAAGTGGTGTAATGTAGCAAGCAAAAACTACGACCACAATTGAAAAAACAAACATAAATCCAGTGAAAAACATACTTCTCCATGGCTCAGGTTGGGCACCTTGTTTTCTGACACCGACTGCAGGAGAAATTAATTTTTGACAAAAAGTTCTAATGGCGTTACCGTTGGGAAAAATCATCAAGGATCTATTTATGTGTTTCCTGTTTTTAATCTTGTTAGTCAATAATAAATGCTCAGTTGATGGATCAGCAAATGGATCTTCTTGGTCATTGTTATGTAAGTGAATTTTAGGTCTCCAAAATATCCTTGTAGTCTTCAAAAATTGCATCATTACAAAGAATTTGGCTTGGCTAATAAAACCACGTACACGTTGGATGAACGCCAAATTGTAAAACTTTTCAAATCCGGATTTTTCTTTATAATCATTAGGATCAACGGGTTCTTGACCTAAACTTTCAAGCAAAGCATTCACATGATTTAGCAACTCTGCAGTATCTATACTTGACTTACCTGTTTCAGTACTCAATTTTGCTTTAAAAAGCTCGACTAGTCCTCTTTCGTGTGTCTCATTCAATTTACTGACACAATCAGCAATAAATTTTTCCAATTGATACCTTGCTTTCTGATCAAAAGTAAATTCCATACCATCAGTGATAACCGCAATAAAAATCGATAATAAAACGGTATTTGACAAAAAGAACCATCCTAGTAAATATACTGCAATGCATATTTTAGTAAAATTATTTTTTGCAAATTCTTGGGCCGAATACAAAACCATTGTCCAATTCTCAGTTGAAGTGATAATATAAAGTGACAATATAGTATTAGGCAAGTTATTCATGACCCAGGGTTGGT
Organism: Saturnispora gosingensis; assembly: GCA_030570395.1. Lineage (NCBI taxonomy): Eukaryota > Fungi > Ascomycota > Pichiomycetes > Pichiales > Pichiaceae > Saturnispora > Saturnispora gosingensis. The sequence goes on from JAJLVU010000004.1 coordinate 520,849, forward strand.
CTGACATTTCACTTTCTGGTACTATTCCTTCAAATAGTCTGGATACAATCACACCAATCAAAAAAATGAATAAAAGCGCAAACACTGTCATTTTTATCAAAGTTAGAAATCTGTTGAAGACAAGAGACCACGATTTTCGTAAAAATGGAAACCAATAAATAACCCTGTAAAATCTCAAAATGACAAAAAAACTCAACCAGCCATAAAGGGTGGGACCCATTGAGATGCAAACAGGTGGTAAGGTAATAATAAAGTCGATGACACCCAGAGAAAAATCTAAAAGATTGAGTATTGATTTGAAAAACATTAATGGATTCTTGTCAAGAATATAACAAAGAAATCTAATGGCAATTTCAATTAAAAGTAAGCAGGAACCTATGAAATCAGCAATATTATATTGCCTACTATATGCATCTCTATTTGCGACTGTTTGAGTTGAACTATAAGCAAAATTGCAAACGATCACTATCACAAAGAACGTGTTTGTTTTCTTAAAGAGCCTTGCAAAATATGAATCCTTGAAAAAAGTGTCATGTTCACTTGTGATTCGTTGCCAAAAAGATGGTGCTCGGTTACCGTTCTTCTTTTTTTCTGCCATTTCTTTATAAGAATGAATAACAACAGCAATGACTAAATTCAACAGCCACACAACTAAGACTAAAATCGAAATTATGAAAAACAATGAGGAAGCCATACTATCACTATCCATGGTATAGTACATGATATCAGTGAATGTGTTAGCTGACATGATGACAAAAACAATTTCCATTGAATTGAAGATATTGTCAAATGATAAAGATTCACCGTAGGGGTTTTCACCCGTTCGGCATTCTGAATAAACAGGACAAGTAAAGCCTTTAATAACACCAGAAGAATGACCATCTTCATTCAAATACGGAAGTTTTTTCAGTGTAGATGGATCTAGGTGCGAACCGCAAAATTGAAATTCATTTATGTAAGTATCTGTTGAATTTGAAGGATTTACCCAAACACATTGTCTCCTTAAGGATGATTTGAAAGACTCCACCCCAATGATTGACATTAAAATCCAAAAACAAAGCAAGAATCCTATAACTTGTTTGCTCTGAATCATTGAATCTTGAATACCGCGTAAGACCATTCTTGACGATGAACTAAAATTTAATAATCTTAAAATTTTCAAACACATTAAGGATCTAAAAACCTGACATTTGCCAATGTCAGCAGCTGATGCCATTGCAAGAAAAAATGATAACCAAAAACAGATAATTGAGACAAAATCAATACGATTCCAATCATTTCTTAAAAATGCTCTATGAGCTTCAACTTTGTAAGTTTTTGCATCTTTGTTGCCCCACATAAATTCTTTTAATAGATGGTTTCGTAAAAGTAAACCAGCATCGTCCTCTCTATCCAAGACAGCATACTGTTTTGATACCTCTTCGTCAATAACGGACATGGCTTTAGAATATTTTTTTCTCACATTGATCGATGAGATAAAGGATTTCGGACTAAAAAATTTACCCGATTTGAAGTGTTTAGTAAAGCCATGGTAATATCTTTCTAATAAAGTTTCACAACGCTCAACTTTCATTGCCCTAAACATTTGAGAATCGTCATAAAATCCAAATGCGATAGATTTCAAAACAGCTTCAGCCGTATAAACCAAATAAATGACTGCAATTATCCAGTCAACCCAAGTGTATCCTTTGTTAGCAACATAACCCGTTCTAGAAGAGAATTGTTCGTACGATAGTAATGCAGTTTGAAAAAAAATTAGAATTGATATGGTACTTTGAAATATATTATTTGTCAAAATTGAATGAGCCATCAACCTTATTTGTGAATCTGGCCTAAATAATTTCAAGGATTTACCAAATAATGGAGGTAAAATTTTGGGAAGATCTGCATCCTCTAAGCTTTGGGTGTTCGTTTGATTGGCAGCATTGGTTGTAAACGGATTCAAAGACTCGTTTCTTGAAGTTGATCTGAGATTCTCGTACGTCGTAATCAAGCTTTCTAGATCGCTATTTTCATCCGAATATATAGAATCATAATCATAATCATTACGTGAGTGATCATTATCATCCACAATAGAGCCACCGTCAAACTCATAAGTGGAATCATCGTCAGCATTGATATTTTTGGTGACCTTTTTTAAAACGGATTTGAAAGTTTGGTTATAGCTTTTCGAGTTTATAGAGTGGTTTATTGAAAGCGCATCATCATTCGTATCTTTAAGATTCTCATCGGTTGAAGAACCAAGTCGCACTGTTACTTCATTGGTTGGTTTCATATCTTGTAATTCTATATCGTCTTTCATTTCTTTTATTGGTGCTGAACCTAACTCCAGATCATTGAAAGACTGCTGTTGATAGGAGGTAGTTAAAACTTGAGCAGGTGGGGGTAACCTGGTTTTATTGGAGGTTGCTTTGTTACGATTTCTAAGCTCATTACTTTGTTCGTTTGATTCCCACTTTTGAGATTTATCATTGAGAGCACTCTTCAACGCATCGTTCAAGGCGAAGTTCATGTCATCAATTTCCTCCTCGGTAACCTTGTGGGTAGGAGAAATCAGTTGAGAGGAGGATCCAGAGTGAGGAGACAATCTAGGTGATCCACTGTTGAGTTGTTGTTGGTAGTTAAAATTATCGTTTGGTATTAGCAAAGTAAGATTTGGTGACTGTTTCAGTTTCGCTTTCATATAGGGAGAGGAGTTTGAAGAAGATGAAGACGACGTTGAAGAGTTTATGGCGCTATCAACTTTCAGATACACCATGCGATCATCTTGGTTAGAATGTTTGACGCTTTTGGGTGAACCGCTGATGGAGTTTGGCGGTGATCTTGTAAGGGAAGAGCTTCTTCTTCGTTCTCTGATTCGGTGCCATGCATGCTGTAGTTTGCCCTCTATCCTGTCATCTCTAGAATGAAAACTATTGTTTCTGTCATCAAAATCGGCATTGTTATTGCCGTCATTATCAATCGACAAGAAGGAAATGTCTCTGTCACGCATTATGGTAGAATCTGTGTTCTGCTGCGCATGGTTTCTGGTCTTAGCGTCAGTTGTAATTGAATTGATAAGGATGTCATCGTGAATGGAGTGGGACCTTGGTCTGTATATGTACTCTGGGTCATTGGCCATCCCATGGTCAAGAAAATCCAGCTCTGGTTCATATGATTCAAAAGAGCCCGAGTGTCTACCAGAAACGCTAGATTTGTCATCAGCATCGGTTGAGGTGGCTTTGCCATATTTATCAAAATCAGCTTCTGAAGGTCTTGACACTATAATTTTTGGCGGTGGCTTTCTATCATCGTTTTTACTATTGAAGGACATGGCTCGAGTTCGTATTAAGTCTGTTCTCTTGCCTCTGGATGCCAAAAAGATAACCTTTTTCTATCAAATGTAAATATAGCCTGTATATTTATCTCTTGTTGTGAAGTGTATATTAAAGCTGAAAAATAAGGTATGTCGTATTAAAAAATGAAAAGGCTATATATACAGAGAGATATGTGTACATAGATCTGTACATACAGATCTGTATAACGCCAATATATAACTGAATGAGAAAAGGGGGCTAAGGAGACACGAAGAAGGAAAAAAAAAGTGCTCATGAGCCTTGGTCTCAAATGTCTGTTTCTGAGTTGACTGAACAGTCCGAATCGCGGCGCCTGGCAACGTCTTGGCCAAACCCGTGTCCGTCAATTGGCCCGTGCTCGTTCAGTCCAATGGCTCCTGCCTGCTCCGTGTTTCCTGCCATCTCCTTCTCCTTGTAATAGCGCCATGGCACATTTCGCAAGTTAGGGCTCGTGCCCGTCTTCTTTTGCGTTGCCCACTCCGACTGAGGATAGTTGCCCTGCGACGACTGCATGCCTGTGCTCGAGTAGTGGCTGCCTGTGTTTCCTAGCTTCATGCCCGTATTGTGCGTCGTCTTCGACGACTGTAACCAACGATCAATAAATGAGGACATAGTAGAGTGGATGCTATGTGCCCTGCTTTAAACTGGTCTGCGCTTGTTTGTTTGGTCTTGCTTTAGTTCTCTTAGTGTCAACGAATAGAATAAGGCTACTTACGCTATAAGTCAAGATGATATCAATTTTCTAAAACCCCGAGAGGTTCTACTGCTATATACAAACCAGCTCCACATATATATATACAATTATATACTCATGTAACCCAAGAGTTACGTGTGACCATAAAGTCGCATAAGTGCACGGGTGCTCCAAGTGGGGAAGGATACCTAGCTTATCGGGATAGGATCACAGCTTCCCCTCTTGTTTGAGCATTTCCCTTTTGCGACGAATATATTCGTCCCTGATTTCGTCCACCCTCTCATTTGTGTGCTGGTTGTAGATACAGTCCTTTAACGCACTTGACTGCGTACGACACTTGTACCACACGCCCATGCCAGCGTTGGCTTCGCATTTCTTGAACTCAAGGACCGCTTGGTCGCATTTCTTCCATATCTCCACCTCGTACTGCTCAAGCACCTCCTTCTCCTCCTTGGGCGTCAGCATCCACGTTGGCAACCCGTTGATGTGCTCGGACGTAACCACGTTGAGCTCCCTGTCGAGCTTACGCGTTCTAGGATCAGACATTGATCTTGGATTGATGATGTTAACTTCACTGGAAAAAATTGTCATCTTTTTTTTCTCCTGTCTCTATCTAGCTCTAAACTTTCTTCTTTCATTTCACAAACAGCGCCATTGCTGCTGATCAGTGGTCTCGGTAGCCGATTGCTGTAATGGTGCAGAGGGCGTGGTACCTATGCCATGGAGGGCTCGTAGCTGAAGTAACAGGCCATCGGAACTCGAAATCACATCTTTATTGTAAACCATGAGCTTTTTCTATGCACACTATTTATCGCGTCACATCGCTGTTACCAAACTGAGTAAATACACACATAAGTTTACGCATAACAATCGTAAAGTCGACCATGGAATCCTTGGCCTCAACAATATCAGATACATTATCGGTGTTTGATTTGCAGAACGATCTAGAATCTATCAACTCCATCACAACAAAATTCCAGAGTCTCAGCTCACAATCAATTCAAAATATTGAAGCCTTCAATGATAAGTTGGCTGATCTGCAGCGCCAGCTGGAGAGCGTGAAGGCAAGCATGGACCTCGTCAAGTCCTCAGACTCGTCAAAGCGGGTCAAGAGCTCGCTTATTCAGCTGGAAAACGACATATTTGAAACCGCTAGGTCCTTGACCACGCTTAACATGGAAATCAATACCGCTAAACTGAGCTACAACCAGGACATCAAGAAATTAGATGAACTAGAAAACGAGCTGTCTTTGTTGAAAGTGTCCTTTTCGTCATTACCCGAGCTCAACAGCGTCTCGAGTGACACTAACTTGAATGCAAAGCAAATCGACGAAAGGACTCGAATAATCAAAATGAAACTATACGAGAGCATCGGCTTGAAAATAGAGACATCCAAGAGGGAGGTGTTGATTATGAACAAAGCCGATAATAAGTTGCGATGTCTTAAAATCGACGACAGTTATAGTGAATATTTTATCACAAACTACATTTGGGATAATATGTAATCTGTTCCCTTCTATCACATACTCATCACACAGCTGTACTACAGCTTTTGTTAATTATATACATGTTCTATATCACTCTTAAAAATTTTCTGGATTGTCTCTTAATGACAACTTGGTCCATTTTGGAACAAAATGTACTCCCTTTCTATACCCCCTTGAATGTTTATTGAAAACTGTGTATTTGTCCTTTGGTAGCATATCCTTTTCCTTTGGCATCTCAAACATCATTCGATCGATCTTCTTTGCTGACATACCGTTTGCCTTTAAACCTTCAAAAAGTGCATCGATGTTAGAATCAACTTGTTGCATTCTCTTTCTTTGTCTATATTTTTGTGCTGGTGATAATCTCCATGGTCTTTTCCATAAAAGGCCACTCAAAGTGGTCATACTAGGCTTGAATGCTCCAAACATACTGGCTATCTTTCTTTACACTATAACCTACCAACGACATCGACATCATTTTTTTCCTCACTCAAAAAGATTGAAAAAAAATGTATAACTTCGTTACACCATCACACAGATGTCTGTTGTTACTAATAAATCCACAATAATCCAATCTTATGGTTTCAAGCTATAACTATTATTAATAATAAATTTTTTATAACTTTTATTAAACGGTAAACTCCGCCAAAAAATGTTAAATACAAAATATTAAACCCATTCTGTTATTTTTTCCGTTAATTTTTATACTTTTTTTTAAGCAGCCCATGAGCTTTTGAATAAATATCAAACATCAACCAAATGTCGGATGTCAATTTTACAAATGACTGGCTCAAAAAGTCTCAGCCAAAAGGTTGTTACGAGCTAAACATTAAACTTGTTTTGAAGAACAAAAGAAGTTACGTTTAAAGCTTAGCTTCATCAATCAATAAACACATTATTGGATTTTTCAAGCAGTACAAACGTTTTGACGGTGAGAAAGTTTCCGAATAAAAACGCAATTTATACTTATTGTTACTGGCAAATAGATGAAGAAAAGTCAGAGTGTTTTGCATTTTCAGTTTAGTTGTTTGTCTCAACTTTGAAAGAAATGAGCATTGCTTAACTATTCATGAAAGTCTCATGAAATATTCATCCCCTAGTAATAAACTACAAGAATTAATAAGAAACTAAAACACGATCGAATTAGATAACAAGCAGAGTGCACTACTGATCCCATTTGCGGCGTCAATCAAAAATTGGGTTTTAAACAAGCTTGCAAAAACGATAGACCCGAAAATTACCAAAAAAAACACTATATTCACAAAACATTACACATTCATTGAAACTGGCAGCATCAGATTACTTTTTCAGACCAATAATTAACAACCATTGCTTTAATATAAATATGACAATGAACAGCTTTCCAAGTAAATGCAGTGGCGCAAGTAGTTCAATGCGCCACCGGGAAATTTTTCACTTTTTTAAGCATGAAAAAAGTGCATCTATTAATCACTTTTTCCTTTGATGTATATACAAATTAGTATATAGAAGGTATCAGAGGGTGAAGAAAACAGCGGATGAATAGTAGCAGTAGCATTAATAATACTAATCAAGTTGCAGATCCTACAAAGCCTATCAGTGGATTTCTAGACCACATACTAAAGAGCCTTGATCAGCAAATAACGGCACAATCACCACCAAATTTAATACTTCCTCAATTGCACCAGCAACCACGTATAGTTATAAATGGTGAGCCATTTGGATCAAAGGATCAATTTCAGAAGCTCTGGTCAACTTTACCCCTATCTCAACATCAAGTCACATCATATGATGCTCATGTGATCCCAAATTCAAACCAATATATTGTTTTAGCACATCTCAAAGTCAAGTTCGATGAGTCTGGGACTAACAAATTAGGAGAATCTGCAAATTTCAACAATACAGGACCTCAAAGATCCATTTGGAGTCACCCATTTGGAGTTGTTTTATCTGTTATCGTCGATGGCTCAATCACGCAAGGATTCGATAGAGAATGCATTTCTTCCTGGGATTACAGATTCACAGAAAAACCAGACTCTGCATTATTCAACATCGCTTGAATCATTACTAATAAATTTATCTTATGTGTACTTTAATATATTTATATAACTTTTCTCTCTATCATATAACAATTTTCATAATCCATGGTTTACGTAAGACTAAACTTGTTATCAGCCCAATCAAAACAAAATGAAACAGGCAATTACTCAAATCAACCATTGTCCCAAATCCTAACAATTTAATACCATTGATAAACTGAAAGTTTTTCACTCGTAGAACCTCATCAATCTTTCTCAAATATATTATTCCATATATGAGAACAATCATCTGGAGAAATAATGAAATGATCAATAGTGTATTAGCAGTAATAAGCAAAATATCAACATATTTTCGTTTATTTAGTATGGGTATTTGAAATGGATTCAGTGATTTGTTAACCTTGTCTTTAATTTTAGCTAGCGATTTCTTACTTGCTTTTCCCTTAAAGCTTAAAAATATTAAAAAGCACAACGCTAATGATAGCGTGTCTAATCCAATATAGGTAATTCTCAACCATGTAACTACCTCACTTAAGAACAAACTGAGTAACCCCGTTGTATACAACTCCTCAGTATTTTTTGTAATGGTATCACTGGCATTTCTAATCAATCGATGATAATTATTGATAAAAACATCAGAAGCTTGTTCCGCATTATAATTAAGCATCTGAACGTTCATTTCATACGTGATGTCTTTAATGAAAATAGACGGCATGTCTGTACCACTTTGCCAAACTGAGTGACAAGTAACCTGATTGACAGTTTGCCTTTCGATGATTTTACAATAACCTAGATAACCGATTTTGAATATTACCTTCCTATTATTTTCGAAAATGTTCTTCAGGGTATTATTTATAGTGTCATATCCAAAGTGAGCGCCAAAAAAATCATTTGCTAATACTGTGATTAATTTATTTGCGGATTTAATTATCTCAGATTTGTTGTGATTATTATCAGCAATACCCTTCATTGTAAACATGTTACCTACAGTATACCCGTCAACGTATGGTAAACTACCAGAAACCTGAATTTCAAATCTTGGAAAAAGAGATGTCAGTTCAGGTAAACATGAAAGTTGTGTAAGCAAAGATAAAATAATACAAAGGAAAATCAATGCTGTAACAAATGTGATTAATTTGAACGATTTGAAATATGCCCACACTAGCAACTGAGTTCTCGCATTGGCTAGTCTCTTAGATTCAATAGAGCTTAATGTCGACAAATATAAGTCTGATGAATCTTCTAATAAATAGTAATCTTTATTTTTGAGCCTTTCATTCATATGCTCATGATCAGTAACTACACTAGATGATTGTATTTTGTCAAGATCAAACAGTGAACTTTGTTTTGAAGTTATTGTACGTGAAGAATCAACTGCCTTAGTGTAATGGTTCCTTACAAAATCAGATAGTGGATCTACCAAACTTTTGAATGAACTGGCTCCAAATGGACTTTTGTTAGAGCTGTCGGTATCGACAACACTTTTATGAAACTCTGGATGCTTGAAGTAACTACCTGGACTTGGTGCAGCACTTCTTTTGATAAAATTATCTATTGTAAAATAATCATATTCGTCTCCTGAGTACAATGAATTCGAATCTTGATGTTTAGCATCTTCATCAAAAGCGTTGAACAATGACATGTTCACAATAAAGGCTAATAATGTTGATTTTAGCCCAAGCACTTAGCAAAATATTATGACTTGCAATCTTATGAACAATTGACAAAAACTTTACAAAAGGGCAATTCTACATCTTTTTTTTTTTGAATGGAAAGGATGATAATATTCATAAGATTTGCTTTTCAAATAGCATAGCTGCTGGGATGGCAATCTATATTATGGTTGATTAACGTGGACAAAATTATCCATTTTGGTTCCCCTTTTTGATTGGACTTGAATTTTCAAAAAAAGATTTCAACATTATGGGTGACTTTGCAACAAACTTATTAGTTGAAGAATCAGTCATTTGTATCCCGTCATCAAATTTTGTAATGCTAGAAGAATAGCTATCTTCAAATGGATTTTTCACGCCTAGACCAATTTTGTCATCAGATCTCGATTTAAAATCTTGTGTCTCTAATGAGCTGCTATTATCATCTTCTAATTCAACACTTTCAACAAAAATTTCGTCTTCCTCGTAACTCTGCGCTGATCTATTACACCATATTGATCCACCCCAAAGTGAGAATAACGTGAACGCTAAGGCAAGAGAGAACCATAACAGGCCAAACCAAGCTCTGCCAAAATATAAATAGATTCCAAATTGAGATAGCTCGTCATGAATTTGCTTTTGCATATATAAAATAATGAATTCCATGAGAAGAGATGCAAGCAAGAAGAATATAAGAATTATTGTACTAAGGCAACCCATTAAATGTTTCCATATACTTGGTATTTCTGAATCATCAGTATCATCATCACTTATGAAAGAGTAATATACAACAGTTGCCACAAACAAAAGAGCTGTTGCAGTCACAGTCACGTTTATCGCTGCAATAGAAAGGCTACTTTCTCGTTGTCTAGTTTTCATTTGAGAAACATAGCTAGCGCTTGGTTCATAGACAATATTACTAGAAAATGCTGTCGTCTCAGTATCTTTTTGAAAGTTGGCCCCATAAGCATACGCTAAAATAATGTTAAGTCCAATATTGGATAACTCTTTCCTATAGTCAAATGTATAGTCGCTTTTTGGTTGGAGACATGTGAGAGTAGAGTTGTCTGCAGATGTTTCACCATCCATATCGTCTATAGTGTAAAGAACACCGTTAAAAAGAACTTCCCTTTCAACATTGAAGTCTTTATAACAAGAGTAATGTAGATGCGAATAGATAACTTCAGGAGTATCTCTGATTTTAGCTGCTGTATATTTAGCTAATATTAAAATTTCTGAAGTTGATATGAAAGAATCTTTAGACTTGAACTTTTCTTGTAAGACATTAAACAAACCAGTTGCTAAGTTATCTCTTTGACAGTCAATCCTGGCAACATATAGCTGATCACCATGAAAATTGTCTCCTAGTAAAATTGACAATGTTATAAGTAATACCGTTGATGTTAATAACCTTAGATAAAAGACGTAAAAAGCACGCCCCTTTAGTTTATAGAAAGGTCGCAATACTCTTAAAAGCCATTTCTTAAATGGTAACATAGTTTGATTGGCAACCTAAGCAATAAGTTATCACTATCAGGCAAAGATAATCAACTATTGTACAGGAGACAATATTATTTTTATATATTTTTTTAGATCTCCTGAAGACTTTACATCAGATATCGAGTTATCTTTATTAATAGATCACGACTTTGGAAAAATGGCAGCCACTCCAAAGGCTATGAAAGGGTGGGAGCTAGTAATGGGTGATGATGTGCCTGGGCGGCTCTTGCGACGATCCAGAGTCAAAACCTCAATTTCTTTGCGTAGAGAGCTTGATGATCTGGAAGTTCGAGAGGGGGATACCTTGATCTTGGGATCTGGAGAAGGAGAATCTAAAGAGCCAAAAGTAGTCATTGTAAAAGAAATCTCATTAGCTACAGAAAAGTATTTAATAATCAAGGTTTTGCTATTTACAAAACGGAACTCATTGCCTAAAGATGCACCAATACCAGAAATCAAAGATGACAATTCAAAATTTATTACTAATGAGGTTTATTTGACACCAGAAATGGAATCTATCCAACTGAAAGATATACTACAGCCCTGCAAGGTTATTAGTGCCCTGAATTTCAGCCAAACAATTCTTGATGAATCGAATATGGATTCTATTTTTGTTTGCAGAAGATTCAGTGACGATATGGGGACTTACTTCACCGATTTGATAGATTGGGACGATATTATTAAAATGTTTGCTGAAAACAAGGATGACTTTTTCAACACTTTGAAAACGGCTACCATTGAGCCAACTTTGAAAAAAGTTAATAAACAGTTTCAAAAGCAAGGTGTTGACCCAAGAACATTAACCCCAGACTCCAGCCCGAGAAAAAAAGTTATAAAAAAGGTTACGAAGCAAATCTTAGGTGACGAAGATCATGACCTTGATGACAATTTTTCATACTCAAGTTCTGAAAGTGAATCAGACTCAGATTTAGACGAAATCATCAAAAACGAATTGCATGAGGCCAAAGCCATTAGATCAAAAAGATCATCACCCAGAAAAAGAGCTAAAAATCAAAAGGATACACCTAGTAAGAAGAGAATTCTCGAATTTCCTGAATTACCACAGGTTTCGAGAAAATTGAACTTCAACGATGACTCAGTTGACGGAGGCGATACCACTGGAACACTGCATAAAGCAAAGAAAGTTTTAGGCACAGGTGCCAAAATTCACTCATTACCTTGTAGGGAGAGCGAGTTCCATCAACTATATCATCAGTTAGAATCTGCTGTTTTATCACAACACGGCTCATGTATCTACGTCAGTGGAACACCTGGTGTTGGAAAAACTGCGACTATTCGGGAAGTGATCAAACAGTTATCAGCAAAGTTGCAGTTAGATAATGAGGGTACTAAACTTTTTAACTACGTTGAAATAAATGGTTTAAAGCTAGTGTCACCACAGGCAGCTTATGAGTTATTATGGAAAAAGATTTCAGGTAAACAAGCATCTGCCAATACCTCATTATCATATTTGCAAAATCATTTTGAATCTGCTGACTCAAATTCAGGGTTGCCTTTGGTTGTTTTGTTGGACGAGTTAGATCAAATTGTAACAAGAAATCAAACTGTTATGTATAATTTTTTCAACTGGCCATCATTTGAAAACTCCAAATTGATAGTTATTGCAGTTGCAAACACCATGGACTTACCAGAAAGATTACTCACTAATAAAATTTCATCAAGACTGGGTCTTACTAGAATTCAGTTCTCTTCTTATACTTACTCTCAATTGTCCAAAATTATCACACACAGATTGGAGAATTTGAGCAAACTGAATGATAAATTAATCATTGCGAAAGATGCCATTGAATTTGCGTCTCGTAAGGTTGCATCAGTGAGTGGTGACGCTAGAAGATCTTTAATGATTTGCATCAGAGCTGTTGAAATAGCTGAAATGGAATTTTTGAATAAGACAAGAAAAGAAAGAAAGGAGTTAGACGGTAAATATACTGTCAGCATTATGCATATCATGAAAGCAGTGAATGAAACAGCGTCTTCACCAATCACGAATTATCTGTATTCAATATCATTCATGAGCAAAATGGTTTTAGCAGCAATTTTACTCAGGAAAAAGAGAACAGGTTTAGCAGAAATTCAGCTAGGAGAGGTGACGGATGAGTTGAATAATCAATTTCAGGTTTTACTGTTCACAAATTTGAAAACTTTTTTGAAAAACGAAGAGATGGAATTCATGAATACGATGTATGGGTCCAGTAGAGGTACCACTAGCAGATTCAGAGTCAATGGTTACTCATATATACTGAAGGAGTTTGAGGAGGCTGGCATTCTGGTGATGCAACAAATAAAGTCAGAGAGAAACAAGTTACTGAGGTTGAATATAAGTGACGATGAAATCTTGACTTGCTTTCGTAGAGATCCACTAATGAAAGAGCTCATAACATTTATCTGATAATAAGAACTCACGATGAGCAATCAATTTTAAGCCCTTGCAAGGATAAGGATTGGGTATTAAAGTATATAGAAGCGTGCAAATAAATAAATGACTTTGAAAAATAAACCTAAACGTCCTGGTACAACAGGATCGGCTCTCCGATGTTGACGATTTCAGGAATTTTCAGCGGAAGATCAAATACCTTGCTGATAACAATTTTAAATATCTTTTGAATGTTTATGGAGACGCTTGTGGATGAAAATATGAGCGGAGCGTTCATTGCCTTTGCGTACTTTTTAGCTTGCCTTGTGATTTCCTCCTGCTCAAAGTCCGGCAGGTCGATAAACAGGTCGTATTTGGTACCTACGAGAAATGGAATGGCTGTCTTGTTGAAGCCCCTTGATTGTCGATACCAGTCTTTGATTGAGTTCAATGTTGACTTCCTGGATAGATCAAATATGAACAGGACTGCCACCGCTTCATTGGCAACTAAGGGCAGCATGTTCGTAAATTCAGATTCTCCTCCCAAGTCCCAGATTGAGAATGTGATATCATTATTTCGGACAACAACAGTTCTTTCCATGAAGTTCACTCCTAGGGTCTGAGTGTACACTTCATCAAAGCAGTTTTCCACGTATTTCACCATCAGTGACGTTTTCCCAACCTGTGCATCACCAATGAGAGCCACTTTCAGTGTCACTGCATTATGTTCCATTTTATTCTGTACTATAAAATTGATTCAGGCAAAGATGTCCGATCAATTAATATATACTATATGTTAATCGATGTATAGATAGAACAGATACATCAAATGTAAACAACGCGTTTGGATAATTCTTTAATTATGGGAAACCCTAACAAGCACTCACGTGCTTATCACGTGTACAATCCGAGGGCTACGCGAAAAAAAATCTGCGTGCGGTGTGAGGGTCTTTTGTACTTTTCACAGTCACATATTTCACGGCGGTGTAAATAATTTTCCAAAATTTTGAGTGGGTCGCTTCCATTGCCATGGCAGCGGGGGACTCAGTAAGGGAATTTCGATATTGAAGGAAATTTTTTTTTCAGTTAGATACATAGTCTTTTATACGTCTAATAACCATTAAAATACATCATGGCAATTGGTAAGAACAAGAGATTGTCCAAGGGTAAGAAGGGACTCAAGAAGAGAGTTGTGGACCCATTCACCAAGAAGGAATGGTACGATATCAAGGCTCCAACCACCTTCGAAAACAGAAACGTTGGTCAAACTTTGATCAACAAGTCTACTGGTTTGAAGCTTGCCGCTGATGGTTTGAAGGGTAGAGTCTTCGAAGTCAATCTCGCTGACTTGCAAGGTTCCGAAGATCACGCTCACAAGAAGATCAAGTTGAGAGTTGACGAAGTTCAAGGTAAGAACTTGTTGACCAACTTCCACGGTATGGATTTCACCACTGACAAGTTAAAGTCCCTTGTCAGAAAGTGGCAATCCCTTGTCGAAGCTTCTGTCACCGTCAAGACCTCCGACGATTACGTTGTCAGAATCTTCGCTATTGCTTTCACCAAGAGACAAGCAAACCAAATTAAGAAGACCTCTTACGCCAAGTCTTCTAAGTTGAGAGAAGTCAGAAAGGTTATGATGGACATTATGACCAAGGAAGCTTCCGAATCTACCTTGACTCAATTGACTGCTAAGTTGATTCCAGAAGCCATTGGTAATGAAATCGCTAATGCTACCAAGAACATCTTGCCATTGCAAAACGTTCACGTTAGAAAGGTCAAGTTATTAAAGCAACCAAAATTCGAATTAGGTAACTTGTTGGCCTTGCACGGTGAAGGTTCCGTTGATTCTAAGGGTAAGAAGGTCTCCTCTGGTTTCAAGGATGTTGTTTTGGAAACCGTCTAAGTAACTCTTTCTACATCTATACAATATAACTAAAATTACCTTTGAATAATAATAAATATTTTATGAGTAAAACTATGAATTTAGGCTTGCATACAAGTGTCACAAAAGGAGTCCTCTTTTCTATTCTTAATTCAACTTTCGTCATAGTTACTGTCGAGAATTCGATTATCCAAATTTTTTATTATTATTAAATAGTATAGAAAATATACATATATATGTACTCAAAACAATAAAAGCAGGCTTTGCTATTTACTCATTTACTTACTCAGGTTTTGTTTAGTTGTGTAATTTCTTTTCGTAAGAAAACAAGTTGTGAACACCACCTTCTAATTGAGCAGAAGGAGTTCTCAATTCAAATCTGACATTTCCGTTGTTAACAGATTCTCTCAAAGCAGTGATGGAGGTAACACCAATGTCTTGACAAGAGTGTTGTAAACCGTTGTACAAGTATGGGATGAACTTGGTGATGGAACCTTTGTCCAGAACGGAACCAGAGACACCTTGAGCAACCAAGACCTTGTCACCTTCAGAAAAGTATCTGGAAGTAGAAGCGTTAGCGTTGGTATCAGTCTTTTGCATAGCGTCAATAGAACCCATACCTCTGTAAGTCTTTAATCTCTTACCGTCTCTGTAGTAGTAGTCACCTGGAGATTCGGTGGTACCAGCAAGCATACCACCCATCATAACACAGGAGGCACCAAGAGCCAAAGCCTTGGTGATGTGACCAATGTTTTGGACACCACCATCAGCCATACAAGGAACACCAAATTGGTTAGCAAATTCAGTGACGTTGAAAACAGCGGTACCTTGTGGTCTACCACAAGCCATCACTTCTTGGGTGATACAGATAGAACCAGAACCCATACCAATTCTCAAACCGTCAGCACCAGCTTGGATCAAAGAGGCAGCTTGTTCTCTGGTGACGACATTACCAGCAATAACTTCCAACTTAGGGTAGGTTTCCTTGATCCACTTGATCATATCCAGTTGGAAAACGGAGTTACCTTGAGAAGAGTCCAAGACAACAACATCCAAACCGGCTTCAACCAACTTGCTCAATCTTTCTCTGTCGCTGGTTAGGGTACCAACGGCAGCACCACAAAGAAGCTGCTTGGAGTCAAAAGACTTGGAAGCAAGTGGGTAGTCTTGGTTCTTTTGCAAATCGGTTCTCGAGATCATCGAGACCAAGTTACCTTCACCATCGATGATAGGAAGCTTACCCTTCTTGGACTTTCTCAAGATATCGTTTCCTTCGGTTAAGGAGACACCTTGCTTAGCGGTGACTAAGTCCTTAGTCATGACAAGAGAGACGGAGTCGGAGTCAACGTCGTGGAACTGAGTGTCTCTGGAGGTGATGATACCAACGAGCTTGCCACCGATCTTACCGTCTTCGGTGACAGGGAAGGATGTGAACCCTAATTTCTGACCCATTTGCTTCACTTCGCCAACGGTGGTGGATGGAGAGATCACGACTGGATCGTTGATGAAGCCATTTTCGTACTTCTTCACCTTCTTAACCATTGCAGCCTGCTCGTCCGCAGTACAGTTGTGTTGAATGATACCAATACCACCAAGAAGAGCCATGTGGATGGCCATGCTGGACTCCGTCACTGTGTCCATTGGAGACGACACAAACGGAGTGTTAAGCGTGATGTTCTTTGTGATCTTAGATTCAAGAGACACCACTGAAGCTGGGAAGTTGATCTTACCTGGCAACACAAGGAAGTCATTGTAAGTCAAACCGCCGTGGCCTCTGGAATCCATCAACTCCTGAACTGATAGTCCGTCTTTTTGTGCGTATTGCTTGAGGTAGTCCATAGCCTTAGTACAGTCTTTGAAGGATGCCATTTTTCGGTGTTATGTGTTTTAGTTATTTGCGAAGTAGTATAAACCGTAATTAGGTGGGCAAAAAAGGGTTGCCAGGAAAAGAAAAAGGCAAAGCTGTCTTGTAGCAAACAGATGGGCACCTCGTCTCTATTTATAAGCACAATGAAAAAGAAAAAAATTTTTTATTTGTATCCACTGAAAAATTTTGAAAAAAAATTTTTCAAAATTCTCAAAATTTTTTTGACTCCGGTTTCCAGGCGGTGCAAAAGCTCAGCAATGCTCAGCACAAATACCAGGCTGTGCAAACTGCTGAGCATTGCTGAGCAAAATGGGTTTCAAAAATTTTTGAAAATTTTGGTTCACCGATTTACATAAAGAACGAAAAGGTAAACAAAAAAGCGATAGAAACAACAACAGCAAGAAATTTGAGATTTGACGGTATCAAAGTGACGGGTTTTTCTGATTGATAAGCGCAAGTAATGGGGATAACAGAGGACGGAGGTGAATCTGGTAGGCGTAAACAAAAGCAGTCGGAGTACTTTAACCAATTGCGGGTGAATTCTCCGCTGAAGGTGCAGTCGACACCCCCAAAGCCGCTACCAGAAACGGACGTGGTGTCACCACGGACACCTCCAAAGGTGCAAAGTGAGTACCAGAAATACAGGCAAACGCTGCTGCGGACGCCCACACGGGCCGTGGACACCAGTCCGCTCAAGAGACTGTCGTTTTCTTCCTCTGCGTCGCAGCAGGGGCTGTCTTCACCATCGGGGTCGTCTTCGCCATTGCGACAGCTGGAGCGTCACAAGACGTCGCCGCTGCATACGTCGCCAAGGCGGTCGCCTGGAAGAACGCTACTACACAGGACCGAGGATTCGCTGCCACTGCCAGCGCCCGTGACGTTCGATTCGTCGTTTTCCACGCTGGAGTCGCCTTCTCCCAAGGGCATCAACAGTCGCCGCTTCACGACTTTCGAGGAGTCTCTTGTGCCAGACCTGTCGCCGCTGAAGCGACTGCGAACCTTTGACACCACAGTGCAGCGGTCAATGACTGCAGACTCGGACCTGTCAATACTGCCCGACGACGGTAACGACGTTCTCTTTGAGGAACAGCAGCTCGAGCCCATGACACCCTCCACTCACATCTTCACAGAGATGTTCAACCAGACTATATCCGAGTCTCCAAGCCCCACCAAGACCACCAGAGCGCTACCAAAATGCGCTACGCTGGCGCCGCAGGACCTGCCTGTGCAAATGCAGATTATATACAATTCAAGACCATCGCCCAACGTACACGACATGTCCTCGTTTGACAACCTCGGTTACGTTGAGTTTTGGAACATCACCTCTGAGGAAGGCGGCGTTTTTAAAAGCTGGAATAAAGCTGAGTTCGAACGCCAAAATACAATATTTGAGCTATTCTTACATCTGAAAAAGATCAGATTCAACCTGGGCAGATTAGTAAACGTTTACGCTCCTCAATTTCTAGACACAGACAATTCTATCAAGTTCACAAAGGCCGACTACGACAAAACGTTTGGAATACTCGAAGAATTTTACAAGTTTCTCAATAAGCTCGTTGTAACAAAGCTCAAACCCCTCTATGATGACAGCTTCTTTGTTCACGACCATGAGGTTCTAAAGCTAATTAGGAATTGGTTCAAACTTCTAAAAAACAAATACGATTACATATCTGGTAGCATCTTGTATTTGGCTCAGCTGACGTCAACTCCAGAATGTAAGAAGTGGATTCTGAAAATCTCAAAACTAGACCACGAATCGCAAAATAGATCCGCTGTGTCCTCGAATGAACTGTTTAGCTCCTATTTTATCAAGTTGTTCACCTCCGTTCAGTTGCTTTTTGAACGGTTAATTGGAATTTATAAGGAGATTGGCGACATGTATCTTTCCAATATGGCTCAGCAACTGGAGTCATTGGTTAAAGGCATCAACAACATCAGTGATTCCACCTCTGATCTAGAAAAGAAAATAAGTTTCAATGAGAGGTTGTCGTACAAAACAGATATTGATTACTCACACATGGAAATGGTTGATATGTTCAACCCTAATCGTATAACAAAGGATCCGATCTCAGTAGAAATGAAAACAAAGTTGTCCTGGGTCAATGCAATTCTAGTTTTGTTTGATAACTATTTGGTACCTTTTTCGATTAAACCCAATCCATTGAACCTATTGAATAAGGAGGGCTATGTACTATCAAAAACTCCCATCCCGCTTCAGTACCTACATTTGGAATATACTAATGATGCAAAGCATAAAATTTTGAAAGTAACAAACGGTGGTAATGGTACCATTTACTCGTTCAGAAAAGTCAATGATTTTTCAGCTACTATTTTAGACAAATTTGTGAAGTCTATCAAAAATATGATTGTTGAACGGTGGAAAAAGATAAATATTTCATACGAATTCAAAACTATCAACGACTCTACATTTTTGTCAAAAAATTCAACATCTGCAATTAATGCAATTCCTATAGACTATGATCCAGCTAGCAAACTTTTGACAAACAATCGCGTGATAACAACTGAAACAATTGCAACGCTATCGCAATCAATAGAGTATTTTAATAGAAGGGATCGATTTGGTCACACCCAAAGATATTGTCTAGTTGGAACTAGTGATGGGTTGTATTTAGGATTTGCAAACAAACCAACGTCATGGAAGCTATTGTATGCGCTTCAGCAAATCAGAAAGATGACTATTTTTGAAGCAACACTGTATCTACTGAGCGGTACAACACTACATCAAATTCCCATTGATAAAATTTACGAAGATTATGAAGAAGATTTTATTGAATCATTAGACAAAGTGAATGATGATCATTTGAAAAACGTCAACGGATTTTGCATTGGATATCAAGCAAATGCGTTTGGTATTGGTGCCAACTATCTATTTACTTGGAGTGATAAAATTGTCAACTATCTTAACCTATCAAAGAGTGGATCAGCCTGGAAGCAATTTAAGACTGTTCATAAAATTCACAACCTACTTACAATTTATGCAAACAATTTTGCTGTTGGTCATATAATTGATGATGAAGCACAATGGTATATTTCAAATATAAATGAATTTAGGTTTAAACCTATAAACACATTTGATGTTAAAGATATACTGAAAGGTGTGGTACCTATCAAAACTTTCAAGCTATTAAATAAGTCTTTGGGGATATCAGAAACTTTGATAGTGTATTCTAAATTTTGTGCCAGGTTTAAACTAGCTCTAGGAAAGTATACACAGTGTCGACCTGATATTATTTGGTTTGGTACAGAATGTAAAAATTGTTCTTTTCACATTGACGACAAAGTTCTTTATATTGTTGGAAAGGATAGCTGTGAAATCTATCAATTGTACGAAGATGTAGATAAAAAAGCAGAATTAGTTAGTTGTTTCATTGGCAACAATATGAGATTGCTCAATAGTCAATCAGGTAAAGTGACATTGGCGTTCAAGAATCCACACGACCGATCTGACTACGTCGCTGATACAATTGTAAAGATTAGGAAAAAGAAAATAGGTTTGTAATTTTTTTTATGTAATTACTGGTGAACATATAATACATGTTATTGCTAGAATGCTATTTTTCGTCTTCTTGCATTAAAATGACCTGCGCTGCCAAAGGGATTAAGACTTTAATGAGCTCAGAATCTAAAATATCTTCTTGCTTTTTAGCATCTTTTAACTCAAAATCCAAGATGGCATCGGAGCAAAATTCTTTGATCAAGTCATCATCACTTTGATATGTATCGTCTTGCGTAATATCATGTTCAAAATCGTATTCTAAGCTTTGCATCAACGCGAATTTATAAAATTGTGGTTGGTAATCTTCATTTGATTGTATGAAAGTCAAGTAAAAAGGAGATTTGATTTCGTATTTGAAAGGTTCTTTTAATTTTATGTATTCCAATTTGTCTCCTAGCTGTTTATTAAAAACCTCAATGTCTCTGCGATGTCTTTCGTGTATAAGTAATTCTAAAAGTCTCAATTGTAGTTTGGCGGTGGTGGTTAAAGCAGCTTTACCATTTTCTACTGGATTAAAAATCTTGCTTTTGTAATCGGAAGGAATGGCTTCCATCAAGGTGGATAAGAATGAAAACAATTCTTCATTCTGGTCTTCCTGGCTCTTCTGGATGCCCTTGAAAAGAAAGATATTGTAATCAAGCACATAATGGTCGACTTTGCTAAGCAAATCACGAGACTCTTGTGTCAATTTATCTAACGATGACGGAGAATCTAGGAATGACATATCTGGGATTAAGTTGTAGGAATTGCAGTGACCAAAAAAGAAATAGTGCACCAAATGTAAGAAACAGGCAGACAGGTAAGTACCATCTTATTATCAACAGTGTGCTCTTGAAAAAATTCTTGAACACAAAAAATTGAGCCACCAACAAACTTGTTCATCAACATCACTTTGTTAACAAACGCCGATTATGAGTGCACGAGGCGCTGGAAGTACAATCAATTTGGCACCAAACCAAGCAAGACAACTTCTCAACCAGTATGCCATTGAGAAGAAGTCAGCTGAACAAGCGGGCTTGGACACTCCTGCTGGTCAATCTCATATGCGAAAGGCAGAGCAGATTAGAAACATCCTATATACGTACTCTAAGAACCAGAGACAGGCTCAACAACAACAGCAAGTACAACAACAGCAAGTACAAGAGCAGCAAGTTCAGCAACAACAGGTGCAACAACAGCAAGAACAAGTGCAACAAGCGCAACAGCAGCAAATTCAACAGCAAGTTCAGCAACAAGCACAGCAGCAAGTACAACAACAACATAATTCACTTCCACAGCAACTATCAATGCAAACAGAAAATGATGCAATGCAGCCTGAAATCAAGCAAGAGCAGTTGCAACAACAACAAACACGGAATTCGCAACAACAGCTACATTTGAAGAAACAGGAAATTTTAAGTAAGTATCAGCAGGTGATGCAAATGGCTGAGAAGTTCAAATCAAGTCTTGCTATAATTCAGCAGAGGAAAAACGAGCCAGATTTGGACGACAAAACAGTGGCCTATTACGCTGAAAAGGAAAAGGAAATGGTTATGCGTATAGAGAATTGTAAAACGGTAACACAACAGATAGCAGCCCAACTCAAGATTGCACAACAACAATCTAATCAATCACTGCAGTCCAGACAGAACAGTCAGGGTATTACACAACAACCCCATCAGCTTCAGCAGGCGCAACAAGCACAACAACAGGCATCTGCTTCAGTGAACAGAACTAGGTCTGCCAGCTCTCTGCAGACAGATAACGTGGACCAGCAGCTCAAAAAACAAAAGCTTGCAAACGGAGCGGCATCATCAATAGGCGGAGGCTCGCCAACTGGGGCTTCTTCTTTTGCTAGATCTAATACAACAGGTAATTTGAATGCCAGTTTAACCAACGATAAGACAAAGTTTGACAATATGAATATCCCAGACAGCTTGAAAATAAACAGCAGCGATTACAATAATGCAAGAGTTAACAATAGAGCTTCACTTCTCGGTGGTAATGCTATCTATGCGCCAGGATTAACCATACCTTCAATGACCAAGGGCCAGCCATTCAATTATGATGGGGAACAAGTTTTGAACAAAAGAAAACTAAAGGAATTAGTAGCTTCTGTTGCTGCCGAAAAGGGTGACGTTGATTTGGGTATTGATGGTGATGTTGAGGATCTTCTACTTGATTTGGCTGACGAGTTCGTCCAAAATGTAACATCTTTTGCAGCAAGGTTAGCTAGACATCGTCACAGCGATAATCTAGATGTCAGAGATGTGCAACTGCCACTGGAAAGAACTTGGAATATTAGAATTCCTGGTTATTCCATTGACGAAATTCGTATGATTAAGAAATTTACACCAAATCAAAGTCATCAAAGCAAAGTAAATGGACTTAACATAACCAAGAGTGTCAACAAGGATAACTAATATAACATATTTATAACTTTAAGCCAAACTAACCTAGCTTTTGTAGCTACTCATTAAACTACGATGACCTCGAATAAACTAGTTTGGAAATAGGTATCTTTCTAGTTAAATTTTCATATTTTAGCTTGGGCGGTTAGAGATATACAAGGCATATCGATAGAATTACCATAGCTTCTTTTCTGAAACTTTACCTTACTCTGCTTTGAGCACTTTGCTAAAGAAATTTTGTTATATAGCGGAAATTTTTTTTGTAACGACTGTAACGTAGGACGAAAGTGATTATATGACATTTATCGTTTAGATGTCAGTGTTGAAATACCAAAAGATATGGCATCTATTTGAAAAGTGTCTTGTACCGCATTTTCCAGTGACAAGAGACTTTTTTAATCTTGATGGTTTAGTCTACCTATCATTATGCACAATTTTCAACCCGATTTTCATGTGGTTGTTGAACTTGAAATATAAGTATATTGTTACTGCACTTTGGATCTTGAGACTCGTGAACTATAGAATGAGGAAAGGGAACCAAGATAATGCTTACTATAAAAAGAATATATTGATCACAGGCGCTGGCGGAGGTTTAGGATGGGAAGTTGTCAAACAGTTGCGTGACAAAGCTGGTGTTGATCGGATCATTATTGTTGACATCAAAGAACCAAAATTTGAATTTGACAACGTAACTTATGTTAAACATGACCTTGGATCTGTGAAGTCAGAGGAGCTTATTTATAAAATAGAAAAGGAAATACCAATTGGCGAAATTAATATTGTAATTTGCAACGCTGGAATACGTCAAGCTGATGAGCTGCTAGACATGGAGCCTGCCAAGCTAGAAAACATAGTCAATGTCAACTGGATTAACCAACTCAAATTCGTACAGTATTTACTAGGCGAACGTTTAAGTTCCAAGAAACACACCCACGTTATTGGAATCTGTTCTGTCTTAGCTTTTTTGGCGCCTAGAAACTTGGGTGTGTACAGTGCAACAAAAGCGGCACTCTTAATGTCTTTAGATTCCATGAGACAAGAAGCGCATAGAAATAACATCACTGTCTCTACTATCTTGCCAGGGCAACTCGATTCATCAATGTTTTCAGATCTGAATTTGAACTGGTTTCTAGCACCTGTGATTGAGTCCAGAAAATTGGCAATACGTATTGTTGAAATCATCGATAACAATTGGAATGGGGAGTTTATTTTCCCTATTTATGGTCGCCTGTTGCCAGTGGTCAAAGCATCTCCATTTATGGTACAAATCTTTGCTAGGTGGTTTGGAAATGTTGACAAATAAAATGCATTGTCAATGTTTCCATAACACCATTCATTTTCTTATAATTCTTATATACGCTTTCTATACTTATAAACGTCATCATACACTGTCTCCTGTGATTCGCTCATTTTGACTTGTCTACGGCTTCAATACATGTTGCAATCTTTGACTTTAAAGCTTCAAGGTTCAAATATCCGTCATCAAAGAACAGTTCGCTGATCTTAACTTGAATACCACTTTCATACCCATCATAATTTAGCTCAATACAGTAAAATGGTTCACTGTTGTCACTATTGCTATCATCTGTCCATGTACTGACTTGAATCATTTTTCCTTTCTTGTATCCAGTGTATTTTGTGTTTTCAACTACAAACTTTGTGTATAAGTAAAGCAGCGATTGAATAACCACATATCCAATAACACATAGAGTAGTTATCTTGATATAATCAGTGTCTTGAAAATCATTATTATATTTCTTTTCTGCCCAATACATACCAGCTACTAGCGCAACAGAGAAATATCCTAGGAAAAGCTTCACGTCTGTTTGAAAAAACGATTCATCGTACCCTAAGTCCTGGAAGACTTCATACAAATGTTCATCAGCTTCACATAACAGTCCTGGAGTGGAATAGAGGGGCACACTTTTATATGACATAACTTTTTCTAATGAAGAGATTGGGAAGAAGAGACTGAATCTCACAGGATCGCGATATAATTGCTCATGCAGCATATTATTGTTGAAGTCTTCAATGTTAATTAAAGACTATACGTTATCATGTACTCATAACTTCGTTTTCGCATAAATAAATATATAAGTTAGTCAGAAGTTTATTTGAACTTCAAAATCAAAGTTTTATGCATAAATCATGTTAATAAATGTGGTTTTCTTTTCAGTAAATCCAGCACAGTTTTTCCAAACTCTGAATTGCACCAACTGAACCAACTGCGTGAATAATCGTGGCCTCCCAATATATCAACATTTATGCCTTCATGCATTAGTCCCAAGCCTGCGGTATTTGATTTTAATAATTCAAGTAGCTCCATAATTTCTTGATCGTTATCACTGGTTCGAATTTGAACAAGTAAAGACATTGGCCAGGCTTTAGATAGCCCTACGTGTGGTCCACCGATACCTTTGAAATATTCCCCACTCAAGTAGTATGGGTTACCATTTTTGCACAAAACCATTTTCCTTGTGTTTTGATAGACTTCATCATGCACCGACCCGTAACCCAAATCCGGTAATGATAACAAAGAGGGTATATTGGCGTCATCCATAATATTGAAACTCCCATAGCCATCAACTTCATAAGCATACACCTTACCAAAGATAGGATGATTGACAACACCGTGCTTTTCAATACCTAACTTAATACTAGCGGAGAGCTCTTTAGTGAATTCACATAGCTTTTTACCAAACAAATCAATATTTTCATTGTATGTTTCAAGCAGGGGAGTGATTTTAGCTAGTTCAACAAACATCTGTGCGTTTGCTGGAATAAATAACTGGAAAATTGTTGCATCGTCCGATGGTCTAAAAGCAGATCTAATCAAACCGGTATCGCTGTTCACTGGATTACCTCTACCATCCAAAGATAATGTCTCAGTTCCAATTTTAGTTTGACGCTTGAATGTGTACATTGCTGGCAATAAACGACCGTTTTTCGAGAACGTCGGTTGCATTTGCTTATTTAGTACCACTAAAACTGTTTTCAGTGCTTCTAGCCAAAGATCATCTTTCAACAAATCAAAATCCTGAGAATTTTCGAAATACTCATTTGATAACGTTAGGAAAGACGCCAAAGAGTCTAACTCCCATTTGCATTCAAAAACTTGATCCCAATCTGGCTTTGGATGAACTTCATCAATGTTAGAAGGTCTCTTTTCAATACCAGAGCCAACAGGACTATGAAAAGCATTGCAATACGGAGCCACCGTAATAAATTTCGCCTGTTGCAAGATAGCACCCTTAATCAAATGCTTCAATTTGGGATCCTTATCGATAAACTGCTGGTAAACGGAAAGTTGCCTAGCAGAGTCTCTCAACCATTCAGCGTGAATGTCTCCAGTGCTCACAAATGTTCTCGGTGCATCTAAATCATCATCATACCATAATATTGCAGTATCTAAAGTATTGGGTAGGGTATTTTCAACCAGCCTGAACAAATCAGGGTCTTTCATTTTCTTTCGTAAATTGTCAATGAACTGTTCCACTGCAGTTGAGGTAAACTTTCTGCAATGCTGGGGAGGTCTTTGGAATGGCAAACTCAATGGTCCTTCCGAAAATGGAGCATGTCTCTTCGTTGAATAGCTCGTATATTCTTCACAATAGTAATCATGAGTTAATTTGAAAGATGGTAATAAACCAATTCCATCATTGAAATTGAATAACAAAGCCAAAGAACATAGAAGAACCAAAAATAATCCAGTCACTCTTATCGTCCAATGACTTTGCTGATTTTTCTCTATCATTAACATATCAGCTATAAAGAACAAATGTTCATCTCGCTCTTTATCATCTCTAGAATATACTTTTCCTTTAAAACATATAAATGTCTGAACTCAGCCAGTTTATCAACTCTATTCCGCCTGTGACCAGAACCATTACCATGACATCAGTGGTGATGGCAGGTCTCGATGCTTTGAAAGTCGTTTCTATCTTTGAGTTCAGTCCATTTTTCGAATACGTGTTGTCTAAATGGGAGATTTATAGATTGCTAACAGGCTTTCTAGTCCCAAACCTACAAGCAATGCAAGGAATGATGGAGGTTTACATGATGTATACCTTTTCAAGAGGGGTGGAAGAAGTAAAGTTTAGAAAGAACTTGCCTGACTTTATTTATTACCATTTGATTGTTTTGCCAATCATTATCATTGTCTCTTGTATTGCCCTCCCACCACTGTATTCATTTCACCCAGCTCTTCTATCTGCATTAACTTACACTTGGTCTGTATCAAATCACAACCAGCAGGTTAACTTTTATTTCATGCCTATCAAGGCTTCCTTGTTACCAGCTGTATCTTTGGGTTTTAGATTGATTGCAGACGGAGTAGTTATTTTTTGTCTTGCATTGATTGGTACATTGGCAGCTTATATTTACAATTGCCTTGAAACAAAATCATGGGGTCCTCTTGTTCAAGTCTTCACAGGTAAGGAACCACAAAAAGATGGATCCTCAAACAGACTTGGCACCGTTAATTCTCTTTCTAATGTTTGGTTTTACTCGACCGGTATTCTTACAGCTCCTCAATGGCTCCAAAAGCTTGTTTTCAAAGTTACTGGTGTGGATTACAACGCTGCTGCGTACAATAGAAGCGGTTTTACAGTCTTTCCAGCCAAACCAATTGGTAACAAAGTTAAGGTTACTGGGGCCAATGTCACAGGTAATCAACCAACTTTTAAGGGTGAAGGGCGTAGATTGGGATCTTCAGAGGAATAAACTAACGAATTAACGATGTTTAGAATATTTATAAGTTGTGTGTATGTTATCAAAAATCATTTGACATGCTAAAATGCCACATTTTCTTTTACCATATATATTTTATTGAGCGATGACGGTGTCTGAGTCGGATAAACAAGAGGCGCTATGGCTATATGGCTACGGATCATTACTTTTTAAACCTCCGCTGCACCATCTAGATATTCATCGCCATTTCAAACGGTTTGACGGTTACACACTAGGCTTTATTAGAAGATTCTGGCAATCATCTTACGATAATAGAGGTACGCCAGAGTTCAAAGGCCGTGTGGTTACCATCGTACCAGCAGAAGAGATTGCTAAGAATGAAGAATTTCAACAAGATGTATTTGAGTATGAACTGTCACATTTATCAGATACTGAAAAGAAGGACATCATGTCGAATTTAAATAAATTAGAAGAGGCATTATCGGTTTGTGGTTGCGTTTATTATATTCCTCCAGACTACGTTAAAGAAGTGAGTGAATATTTGGATTTTAGGGAAAAAGATGGGTATGTCACACAAGAAATTGATTTCAATATAGTAACTGCAGCCTTAGATGGCGATGATAGCTCAATCTTTGACAGCTGCAAAGTCAACAAACAAGGACATCCAGTTGTTAATTGCATGGTGTATGTTGGAACTACTGATAATGAATCTTTCGTTGGACCAGAAAATCCGATAGCAACAGCTAAGATTATAAAAGCTGCAGTGGGCGATAGTGGTCCCAATGACGAATATCTACTCAAATTAGCGCAAGAAGTGAAAAAAATGGGGTTTGCGGATAGGTATCTGGAGAGATTGGAAGAAATCGTAGTTGGGGGATGATTAGATATAATATATATCGCTATATAATTCTGGAAATATAGACTTAAATTGCTGTATAAAAAAGCTCTTCGTTTATTTTTAGTATACTTGGAAGTAAGTCAATGATTACCACAGAATCTTACTTATGAATTTATTATTAATACATGTTGTTTCATAAATGACTCCCAACAAGAAAATCGTACTTATATAGAAGTAGACGCTATATACATGTGCTTAATATCTTTGAATCTGTTATTTTGCTTACTTCTTGTCCGGCCACTTCCATTTATTGATAATATCCCAGTTCATTTCCAGTTTAGTGATAAAGTTTTTGAACTGTCCCCTTGCTCTAACCTTGGGTAATTTTTTCTTCTTTTCTTTCAATTCGAACTCATTCTTGCAACCTAGTAAGCCTTGGAAACCCTGGTTATACACATTCAAACAACTAATCAATTCGTTTCTATCCCAGGAACTAAATTTTGTCAAGTACCTGTGAAACAGTTTTTCATTTAATGGATATTTCAGTTCAACTAGTGTTCCCAACAACTCTAGCAATCTGTCTTGTTTATCAAAATTCGATAAAACATTTATGTATACAGAAAGCAAATGATCGTTTGGAAATAAAAGACCATCCCCGTAGCTTTTAGAGATGTATCTATCAAATTCATTCAAGGCAAAATCTAAAGGCTCATATTCACCCCACATAACTGTTTTATACGAGTCTTTCTCAATCATTTTTTGAATCGAAATAAACAAAGCTGATATTGTCAATGGTGTTATCTTGAAATTTTCATTCATTTTAATGTATCTGTCATATGTTTCATGCGGTGAAGCCAGTGCTTCACCCAATAAATAAGACGAATTTATCCTAGATGATTTAAATGGGGATTTCTCGTATAATTTTCGTGCAATAGCAATTGGATTAACATATTTTAAGTCATCTTCTAATGTCCCTGGACCGTACCTATACAGTTTGGAAATAATGTGTGCCATGTTATTATCATCTAACTTTTTATAATCTATGTTTTCAAGAATTGGTTGTATAATCCCAAATGATGTCGCATCTTTCAACAACACGTCTAGCAAAAAGGGATGAGGCTTACTGTATAGTTTCAAATAGCTACAATACCCATCTAGTAAAAATCCATACATTGATCCTGATATCATCTGGTGGTAGTGTAGTTTAATAATGATAAAATTCCAAATTTCTGGGTATTTTAATAAAACTCTATTTTCAACTTGTTCAAATATTTGTCTTAGATCTTTCCCAATATCTATGTGATTGTCCTTGTTGACAAACAATAATAGAATTGAATTGCAAAGGAATTTAATATTATAGTCTTCTTTAATTTCATTTAAAAATGACTTTGGAACATCAGTATTTGGTTGGTTATAGGCAATGATACTTTCAAAATTATCTGGTTTAAATGCTTGCAATTGCCAGTGGTCAAACTGTTTTTTAGCAGATTTGAATAGTTTAAAAGCCTTCTTGGGATTGCTGTAATATGATAAATTGGATACAGCCAGCATCATTGTAACATCAATGTCTAATGTCTTATCTTGCTTTATCATATTGTTGATTACTTTAATGATGGACGATTGTGCAATATGTTGAAATCTAGATGGCTTATTTATATGTTCACCCGAATGGTCAAAAGATAAAAGCCATGCCATTTCTCCTAACTGGGTCAATAGGTTACTGGATGCCTGTTTGTTTGTTTCCAAAAAGAAATCAACCAAATTAGGTAGATCATCAAGCTGGTGTCTAAGTGCGTACCTAAAAATGTTACTGAATAAAGGTGGAATAATCAATTCACGAGTGTAGTGTGTTTCAAATTGTCTCAATTGGTGCATCTTTTCTTGATCAATAAGATTTAGTACAGCAGACCGATTTTTGTAAAGTTCGTATGCATATTTATATTCAAGTTCATTAGTTGGCTTTCTTAGCAGTAGATCATAGATGATGATGTCTGGGATAAATTTTGTTTTAACAAGTTGATTCAATGATTGTGAGATTGACGGCTCTAGTAAGGAGTTGATCCATAAAAAAATATTATCAAACGTACATTCTCTAGCTCTGGACCACTTCCTCGTCTCAAAGAGCATTTTTCTTAAAAAGGCAACAGACAACTCAACATCAGGATTTCGTATTATTTTATCAATGTCTCCTTTGAATAAACTTAAATGGTGAACTGTGTTACTCAATATGATTGGTTCAGTTTTGATTTTTCTTTGATACTTAATATTTGCCATACATTTCTTCAAAGTTGGTGTTTCGTATTTAGAGTTCAATGTCTTAATGATACACTGTAAAACTAATACAAATGCTGATTCTTCTGTGGATAAATCTGTTATTGATCTGTAAATGATGTTCACGTTCTCTAGTCCTATTTCTGCAGAAGTACTCTTTGGTGGTATTGAAGATGTTAGACTTGCTAACATATGTTGTAGATTTGCCGTTTTTTCGATTGATTCTATCATGTGTGATGAAGTTAATGATAATTCTTGAAAAATGTTATTGTAAGGTATTGTTTTTTGCTTTTTGTTTAACTGTTCTATCCAGAAGTTACCATCATAATGTTCAACCTGTCTTTCCTGCTTACAAGCTGCTTTGTTTGGATTCACCATACGAGGTTGCAAAGAGTGAAACAACCTTCGACTGCCAAATGCGATATTTAACTGATCTATTCGTTTTATTGCTTTACGATTGAAAATTGCTGAAATATTGCGTCTACTTCCACATAGTATGCAATATCGTAGAGATGGAGCCTTTAACATAATTTGAGCTGTGGAATAATATCCTACAGCAATATTAATAGACCGTTGAATCCCAGGTATTGAAAAATTCATGACAGGTGAAAAAATTAATTTTATGTCTTAGATTCTTTATTCAATTGTTAGATATAATCAATGAATATACCGTCGCAGTATCGAGATATGTTGAAGGAAGCCTTACGTGAAGAAAAGGCAGATGGTAAAGAAGCAGTTAAAAGGCCACAGAAAAGGCGACGCAAAAGGGGTGAAAACGCGTTATCTGCAGAGCCGGAACCATTACCTAGTATCGGGTCAACAATTTCGAAGCTTAAAAAACCCAAACCCAGTACCAAAGTGAACCATGAAAGAATGAGTAAGATTATGGAGACTTTGAATCGCCAACAGGAAGCAGAAAATACAGATATGAGCGATGCTGATTACATGGATAATGCCCAGCCTATAGACGATAAAATGGAATCAAGAGAAAAGCCGATTGAGATCAGCTCCGAAGACGAAACAAATAAAGAAGAAGAACAAGAAGAAGAAGGTTCTGAGTTCGATACGGATGCGTTTGATTCTGACGACTTTGAAGATGTAGATCTATCCGGGGAACTCGATATTCCTGCATCGGAAAAAATCGAAAACGATTCCAGCAAAGAAACCTTACAAATCAAACTGAAAAAGACTAGCTCTTCAAAACATAAGAAAGCAAGGCCGACGGTGATAACTAGTGAGGAAAGGAATTTAAGGAGAAAGATTCATGTACTATACTTATTTACAATGGTTGGTCATGGATTGGTTAGAAATAAATGGTGTTCGGAGGAGATTCTTTTGGAAAGACTTCGAAAGGAACTACCAAACAGCTTGAAAAGAGAATTTATGGAATACGAAAAGTACAGAAAAGAAAGCAAAAGTACAACTATTTCGAAAACAAGAAGACTTTTAGATCTGCTTAGACATTTGATGTCTTATTGGAACTCAGTATGGACTAATGATTTAGAGGCTCCGGTAATATATAAAAAAACCTGGAGTGAAATAGCTAACAATGAAATGCAAACAAGAGAATCAAGGCCCGTTAAAATGGATGTGTTTTTCAGCTCGATTACATCACATTTTGGCTCTAGAGATATTAGTGCTCAAGGATTTTGTGCTCTGTTGAGGAGTTTGAATTTACCAGCTAGATTAGTGTTTTCACTGCAACCACCTGATTTTACAAATATGATTGAGGCAAAAATCCTTGAGTCTAGAATTGCCTCAAGCTCTCCTGCTACAGGAAGCCCAACTAAAAAGCAAAAGACAAAAAAACTTACTCAACATGAAAGGTTACTAGTTGCATTGAAACCAAAGAAGAAAGCCGCTGTATTTTCCAGCCAACCAAAAGATAGTGAAAATAATGTCTTGGTATCAGATCAATGGCCTGTATTTTGGGTAGAAGTTTGGGATAAAGATGCAAAAAAATATGTAACTATTGATCCATGTGTTAAAAAATTCATTGAAGTTGTCACCAATAAATCCAAGTTGGAACCACCGATGAACTGTATTAGAAATAATGCCTGGTATGTCATTGGATATGATAGGCTGGGCGGCGCAAGAGATATAACAAGAAGGTATGCCAAAGAATTTAATGCCAAAACTAGAAAAAAGAGAATAGATAGAGAATTGAGATATCAAAGCTGGTACAAGAGGTTATTGGCTGGTGCATGTAGTGAAAAGAGAGTCAAAGATAATAAGATCGACAAGTTTGAACAAATTGATTTGGAAGAATTTAGCCAGAGGGAAGGGATGCCTGCTAGTATCACAGACTTCAAAGGCCATCCTGTGTATGTATTGGAGGCTGACCTGAAATGGAACGAAATTTTGGAGCCTATGGTAAGCTGTGGTACCGTCAGAAAAAAGACCAAATATGGGGCAGATGGTGAATTGATACCTGTCTACAAAAGAAGTAATGTGTTAACACTGAAAAGTGCCAAAGGTTGGTTTATGAAGGGTAGAGTTTTAAAAATAGGGGAACGACCATTGAAAATCTATAAGAGACAATCAAATAAAAGAAAGCGAACTGAAGACCAATTTCAGTTAATTAATAGCGATGAAGAAGATGATGGTGGTCGACTATATGCTGAGAGGCAAACAGAGAAATTTGTTCCACCACCAATTGTTGATGGGAAGATTCCTAGAAATGCTTTCAAAAACATTGATATCTATGAACCATGGATGGTTCCCGAAGGATGTGTGCATATTGTTGACCAGGAGTCCGAAAAAGCAGCCAAACTGATGGGAATTGAATACGTTCCAGCTGTAATTGGATTTGATTTTGAGGGTCATAAACAAAAACGAACAGATGTTAAAGTTAAAATGGCAGGGATTGTCACATTCAAAGAATATGAAGAAGCTGTCTTACTAGTAGCGTCTGAATTAAGGGAACAAAAAAATGACCAGGAACAAAGAAAGAAGGATATACTAGTGTTGAGAAACTGGAAAGTATTGTTAACTAAACTACAAATCAAAAATAGGTTGAATAGAACACATGGTGATGTAATATCGACAGATGAAGAAGACGCTAACAATAATTACGAAGAAGAAGAAAACGAGGACAAAGAAGAGGACGAAGAAGAGTTTGCAGGGTTTATCCCCTCCACCAATAATATATCATTAAGAACGAGAAGTCAGGCCATTTCGGATAATGATGTTGATATGTCTGATGTTGCAGGAAGTGATTTGGAAGTTAGTGATTTTGATGAAGATGAAAGTAATGTTGTTTCTACAAATAAAAATAAAGCAGATAAACCAATGGGTATTTTTGGAAATGGGAAGGCTAATGGATTAGAAGTTGGCAGTCAAAATAGTGATGAAGAATTAGAATATAATCCTAGCGAGGATGATAACGAAAAAGGTAAATCAAGTGAGTTACCAGATGAATATGATGATTTTATGAATGAAATTGGAGATATGTGATACTAATGTGATTCTCTCTTCTATAAGAATTACTTGAACTATATATATGAATGGAACTATTTACGATTAAGCGATTTTCTTTTTTCTGCAGCCCTTCTTTCGAGAAGCTGTTGTTCTCTTTTGTCGTCTAATTTAGCTTGCTTCAAAGCACGTTCTTCTTCTTCGAAGATTTCAGCACCTGTTGCCTCCATGTCATCATCTTCATCGTAATCATTATAATACTGTCTTTTTTGAGCGGTAGATCCCTTGCCAAACATATTCCAAATTTCTTCTCTATTATAACCTTTGCTAGCAAGTCTCCCGTGACTCTTACTACTATATCCATTATCATCTTCATCATCAACAATAAAACCATCTTCATCACCATAGTCATCTGAATAATAGCCGTACTCGTATTCTTCCTCATCATCATCTTCTGCATCGATACCAAACTCATCACGTTTTTGTTTGATTGATTTAAGTGGTTTTCTATATTTAGGCTTGGTTTCCCTGGTGGTTTTCTTATTTTGCAACCTTTTCAGTAATTCTGAAGATGGTTTGGCAAATGTAGGTACTTTCTTAACCTGTTGCGTTGATCTTCTTATATGCTTATCACTAATTTTGGCGTCGAATTTCTTTGGTCCAGATTCTCTTACGCTCATTTCAGCTCTTTTTATCGACTGAAGAGCCTTACTGAGTGGTTGCTTGTAGTCTGAAGGGTTTGTGTTTTTCTTGACAGCTTTTAATGCCATTTTAGAAGTATCTATTGAATCGGCCTGCTTCATTAAATCTTTGAAAGATAAATTTGGGCCTGTGGAGACCTTCTTTGGTGGTAGTGGAGGTTGAGATTTCATTTTTGGCTTTGAAGATGGTGAGCGGGATCTTGGTGCACTTGGAGATTTCCTTGTTGTGGAGTTAGTACTGCTAGTTGCTTGTCTTTTCTTCAATTTTTGTTGTAGCTTTGGGTTAGCAGCCTGTTTCTCTTCACGTTCTTTGCGTCTCGCCTCCTTTAGTCGTCGAACGGCAGGATCTTCGTCTGTGTATGAGTTAGATGGCTGCTGTTTCGATTGACTACTTTTGACGTAAACATTTCTATTCAACTGTGAGCTAGTGCCATTCTCCACTATTGGTTTCTGTAACTTTGGCTTATCTAGCACTGCAGATTTCGTAGTAACCTGCTGGCGTTTTTGCTGCTCCTTGACCTTGGCAACCAGGGACCTATCAGATGATATCTCAGATAGTAAAGACGCAAAACCCATGAAGAAAAAGTGTGAATTAAAAGTGAACACAGACCAAATATTTACTGCCTACAATATATCTATCTAATCTTTTCATTAATTATAAACCTATAACAAAAGCTACAACTGTCTCAGACAATCAAGTATCTAATTGGAATGTGGATAAGCTTGATAGCATAACCAACAACACCCATCATAATAAAGCCAAAACCAACGGCTCTAATCAATTGAATATATTCCTTTTTAGAAGGCTTGGTACATTTTTGAACAAATCTGATACCATCCTTGACAAATTCTGTTGGGGTCTCTGCAAGTTTTTCAATCTCTGCCATTGTTACTTTGTCGTTAGGGGAAGAAGAAGAAGAAGATCAAACAGACGTGTCCTTTCAAAACTGCGAAAATAGGAAAACTGGAAGTAAATTTTTCACCATTTGGAAATTCTGCTCATGATGTGTCTTGTTCATGTAAATTTGTGTTGCTTGCTGTTACGATAGAACGCTGGAATTCTGTTCAGCGGTGAATAGGGTTTTAAAGCATTAGCGTAACTTTGCAAACTTTCACTTGAAAACGGTGTAAGAGTTCAAGAACTTTGTGTTACAATATAAGGATAATTCAAACTGTAAGTAATCTCATCGGATCCAATGAGAAAGACACCAGACCGCCTCTTGGGTTGCATTGTAGATAATTAAAAAAATGACCCTCCAGAGTACAATGATGGCTTAATGCATCACTTGTATCGATTCAAAATTAATACCAACATTTTCTGATTACAATGGAAATGCTACGATGAAAACAAACAGTGATGATATTCGAAAACTGTGAATTAGTTCTATAAAAAGTATAGTTGAAAGCGTATTAATTATCTCCAAACCCGTTCCATTCTTCTTCTTCTTCTTCTTCTTCTTCTTCTTCTTCTTCTTCTTCTTCCCCTTCTTCTTCTCCTTCATTCTCTCCTTTCTCTTCGTTTTCTTCATTTTCTTCATTTTCTTCATCCACCTTCTTTATCTTCCTTTCGTCCTTTGGTAATGTAAGATCGATATCAAGTTCTAAGAGACGAGGGTCTTCGAAAATTTCCAGCTTCATCTTTTCCTTCATTGAATCTGTCGTTCTTTTGATAAATTTTTGTTTGAAAACGTCCAATAAAATGTCTATTGGAACCTTGTCAGTTTCTAAAATCTCCTTTCTTTTTGCTATTCTAGCCAAACGCTCCTCTTCTGATTCTAAAACTTCTTCGTCATCTTCAGGTCTCACTTCACTGTCTTCTTCCTCCTCCTCTTCTTTCTTTTCAGCTTCAGCAAAAAGCACTCTTTCCATTTCATCCACCCATGTATCAATGACATGATATGTGAGTGAAACAGGGAATCTACCTCCTTCGCTTAAAGCGGTTCTTCTCAAAACGTCTAGATATCCATTCACGAGTTCTTCATCCCAATTGGATTTGCTTAATCTTACAAACGATTCTCGAATAACGTACCTCATCAACATGTAGAATTTGTCCACCCTCCATTTATCGAGATCTCTCCATTGATCACCCATTATGATCCAAAAAGCTTCGACGAAGTTCAAAAATAATTCGTCTACAACACAGTCACTAAACAATGAAGCAAGATCATTGGCTAATCTTTGCTGAGGCAATGGCCTGTCACTAAACCACATTGTGTAATAAAGACCCTTCCACAATTTCTTAAGTTCTAAAGTAGTAAGTGGTTTGGACTTTTCTCTTGAAGACAAGAACTTTTTGAGCGTTTTTAATGCATTTTCTCTCACGTTTCTCTTGTTGGATGCTAACTGCTTAACAAAGGCATTAGTTTTCATCTTTTGCGATCCTTTATACACTGTTTATGGCCAAACGATGCACCCTTATTGATTCCTACTGCTACATAGCATGAAGAAAAATCTGAAAAATTTTTTTTTTTTGAAGTTGCAGATCTACACTGCCTGGAAACTTTGCAATCAAAGCTTACAGGTTATCACCTTCAAAGTAAAAATACCATTTGTGTAGGGATGTCAGGCTCCAATTACAAACCTAGCACATCCAAAAAGACATATGTTGACAAAGATGGAAAGGTTGTTAGCGATTATATCCCCAATTTCATCTCAAACACTCCATGGTATGTTACAGCAACACCATTGACATCAGACTCCAATATACGGAAAAGGAAAACGGATGAAGAAAGGATTGATGAAATAGAGGGAGAAGATCGATTGAAACATCAACGATTGAACCCGGACTCAGAAGTTGTGGCCAATAATGAACCTAAGAAAGGGTTAGGTATTAAGGACGACTTTATTGCAGTGGAGCCAGATCAAGACATTGGCGTGAGTGACCTAAGTAAGAAGGAGAAGGCTAAATGGAAACGAAAAATCAGAGAGTGGAAGAAGAAAGGTAGATGCGAAAATTGTGGAGGTAAACACTCAAAGACAGATTGCTTGGAAAGACCACATACGCAGTCTTTTTTGGTTAACAATAACAAAGGTACCAAGGGGAGCAATTCTGCCATTTTAATTAGGAAGAAAGAGGATCAGTCTTGGGATGTAATGAGAGATAGATGGCATGGTTACGAGGTTGAGAAGGACTATGAGAACGTGGTCAATGAACTTGAGAAAAAGGAGAAAATGTCTGTTGCTAGCTATAAAAGTAAGAATAACATCACAGAGGACGATCAGAAGTCAAACGACTTGATTGTAAAGGCAATAATGGAAAGCAATCCATTAAAAGCAGACGATAATTATGTTGGAAGATCTCTCGACGAAAAGCCTAGATATTTAGAAGTGATTAAAACGGGCGAGGAATTAAGATATAATCCAAAATCAAGAGTTTACAAAGATTTGACAAAAGGGTTTTTGAATGAAAGAGGTCAATTCATACCTCATCTTACAGGTGAAGCTGCTGCGTTTGAAAAGATGAAAAAATTCACTAGAACTGTTCAAAGTAGACAAATGCAAGAAGCGCAAGAGGATGAAAGCAGTGAAACAGCGCAAGCAAATACCGATTATACAACCGAGTTTAGCCCTACCGAAGTAATGCTCAAAATGAAGGAAAAGGAAAAAAATGACGAACTTATAAGAGAGGCTAAACGTAAGGAATTGTTACTGAAATACGGTGCCCTTGATTCTTTAGACTGAATATACCCTGCTTCAATGTACTTTTTTGAATTAAATATACCCATATATAAATAATTAATCAAATCCCTTACTATCTTATCATTTTGTAGGGAACATGTACACATATTATTACCAAGTAGTTTCATAAATTTCATACTTTTTGTATTGCCGTCTGATGATGTCTTGTGTTAAAAGTGTCCTTATTTCAGCATCGGTCAACGATTGTTGGCTATTAGGAAACAGAATAGCAATAAATTTATCAACTTTAACTTTTTTACCACGCTTTAATATCTCTGCCATACCTTTGATATTGGTTTCCAATTCATGTAGAAATTTGGTTGAATGCATTTCCATGATCTCCTTTGCTAAAATATTGACTATTTCTCCTCTCAATGTATGACTTATTAGCTTCACCTTTTTTAATCTTGGAAAAGTTTCAAATAGCAATCTCAAGCTAAACGAGGTAGGCATATTTGCGGAGAAATCACAAAGAGAAAAGTTTTCAATAGACTTACATCTTTGGAGATTGTTAACCAAATCTACAAATGGTGTCCTGTCTTTTTGCAATTCTAAAGTTTTTAAATTAGGGAAAAATATTGGTTCCAACACTTCACCTGTGGAATAAAATATGTGTTGGTAGACTAGATAACATATCTTGATTTCTTTGAAGCTTTTGAGAATTTCTTCTCTTCTGCTATGATGGTTTAAATCTTTTAAAATTTCAATAAATGGATAGTCACTATTCAATTTAAGATCCATACACTCCAAGTTTAAAGGCGAATCTAATAATAAATACATTAGCGATTTATTAAATGCTGAATTTTGCAACTTGAATGACACCAGATTTGGGAACTTGAAATGTGAAAATATTCTATTTAAAAACAATTCTGTGGCATTGTTAATGCTAAAAAACTCTAGATGTGAAGTTACCTTATCTTGAACAAGCGCTGGATCTTTGTCATAATAACTTCTCTCATTCAGCTTTCGAATATTTAAAGTCATCCTTTTCAGATTTCTGCACATTTCGATTACACTTTCAATTGATTTGGTACCTTTTGTAGTTAAGGTTAATGTTAGCGTTAGCTCATTCAACCCCTCAAATAATTTTGTTTGTGTCAGTTGTGTTAGCCTTACCAATTCAAAATTATTGACTTCATGCAAAGATAAATCAAGTTTTTTTATGTTTAGACCACTTGCAAATAGTTTCTTTAGAATAACCCTTTCTTCTATTTTTAAACAATCTATGTTTAGTTTGCTGATACAAATTTGATTTAACGGTAAAATATCTTTGATATAGTTGAGATAGTCATTAAATATTGCTAGACTTAAATCCTTCTTTAAAGTGAAAGACCCTAGCAATTCTGGTATACTCAGTAATGTTGATCTCCAATCTCTACATGTTGCTAAGCAATTAATAAAACTTCTCTGGTCTAACTTAGTCATGATGGAAATAATTATTTCAACAGGTAACTGTTTCAACAAATTAGTGGTTCTAACGCAAATTCTTTTGATTTTTACCGAAGGTACTGAATTCTTCATTAGCTTCTTTCTCTCTTTTAGTAAATTTGAATATAAGGGATCAAACGGGGATGTATTGGATATATCTTGATCCACTTTCTTCAACCCTTCATCAATAATACGTAAAGCCTCATTTTCGTTAAACACCGATGAATAATAATGGGCTTTTGCTAGTATGGCCTTGATGTTTGCAGGTTCAATTTGAAGGGCCTCTTCCAAAAAGTTCAAACCGACCTCTATAAACCTACATTTAATGTAGCAGTCTGATAATTTGAGCAGTATGGGTATATAATCACGGTGATAATCTCTAGAATTTGACGATCTTCTTAGTTGTTTTGCTAGTTCAATAGCTCTTTCTAGGACGATAATGGCATCCGAAAACCAACTACTAGCCATGAAAAGCGTGCCTTCAATGTACAAGTCAGAAATCTTATCAACTACTTCTAATGACATATTTCCAGGCTTAGTGCGTAGGTTGGAAAGCTAGTGCAGAAGAGTGATCCACAAAAGTATTTATCTAAATTATAACTCTAATTTTTCACTATACTAAAAAAATTTTGAGGAAAAATTTACTTGTTGGTAATCATAATCTGTGTAATGAAACACTCAGATTGATTAACTTTATGATGTTCCTTTTTTATCAGAGCACAAGTTTTTCATTTATCACTGTAATTAAGATATTGTAATATATATATCAACTGCTTTAAGTTATAAAAGAATGCATTTAAGCTTGCTCAACAACAACCTTTGAGATCTTATCACCTGATCTACCAGCAACTTGTAACTTACCATCCTTGGTAATGTTGATAATAACATCAACAGTCTTATCAGCTCCGACACCTTCAAGAACAACTTGTGCAAGTAAGGTACCTGGAAGATATTCCAATTCTTTAATGATTTCAGGTTCTTCTTCTTCACTATCATCTTCCTCATCAGAGTATTGTTCAGGTTCCAAAACAGTTTCCTTGATATTTCTTTCACCTTCATATAGTTCAATAACGACGTTATCAGATGCAGATTTGAAAGAAATCGTTTTCTTGATTGGGTATGCGGTTTCTCTTGATAAGATGGTAACGAACTTACCTTCGGCATCCTTAACACCAATTGGTTTAGCAAGATGTTGGGTGTTGACAACAACTGGAGTCAATGATTGTTCAATTTCTTCCTTATCATAGCCAGCAATAAGAGAAGCTTGGATAGCAGCACCTCTACAGTTTAATTCGTTTGGATTAGGCAATTTGGAATCAACAGATGGAGCGAGAATTTCAGTATCTTCGGAAAAGAGGAATTGCATGTTAGATGCAACCTTTGGAATGTTGGAAGTACCACCAACCAATAAAACGGATTCGACATCCAGAGGAGTCAAACCAGCCTTTTCAACAACAGATTCAACAAAGGTGACCATTTCGGAAAAGACATTTCTAGCAACAACTTCTAATCTCAATCTGTTAATGGAGGACATGTAGTCAAAACCCTCAGAAAGGGAATCAACAGAAACAGCAGATGTGTTAACATTAGACAAAGTTTTCTTGGTGATGACAGATGCAGAAGTTAGCTTAGCTACAGACTTTTCAGTTTTAAGAGCATCAGCTTGAAACTTCTTCTTGAAATCAGCAGCAAAGAAGTTGACAAGAGCGTCGTCTAACTTGACACCACCTAAAGATGTGGAGTGTTCAGTGGCTAACAAAGTCAAGATACCACCTCTAACAGCAATGACAGCAGCATCTGATCTGATACCACCGAAGTCAGCAACGACATAGATTTTATCTTCTAATAGCTGGTCTCTTTGGGTCAAGTGAGCCAACAGAGCAGCAGATGGTTCGTTAATGAGTTGTAAAACCTTCAAACCAGCATCTGCAGAGATCTTGACTAAAGATTCCTTTTGAGCTTCAGTGAAGTTGGTTGGAACAGTAAGAACAACACCTTCAACGTTTTGTCCTAAGTAATCTTCAGCAGCGTTCTTAATTTGCTTGAAATGTCTCTTGACAACTTCGTCAATGGTCAAATTGTTACCGTTGATGGCATAACCAACATTACCATTAACATCAATTGGGTGAGCTGCGTGCTGAGAGTTTGATGGGTCGACAGAAGCAAATGGTAAACCAATGAAATCTCTAAAGTTGACAATGGTGTTTCTTGGTGATCTAACAATCTGTGCGAGTGCTTGTTGACCGTGGTATTCATCACCGTCGACATAGGACAAAGCGGATGCAATGAATCTTTCACCATCTGGGTTCGCAATAACGTCAACCTTACCATCCTTGATGGTAGCAAAGGAAGTGGAGCTGTTACCAAAAGCAATACCAATAGTAGCCATCTTTAAATCAGTTACTTATCGAAGATAAAGAGATTCTTCAATATCAATCAGAGTTCTACGTTAGAGCATATGAAAAAATAGGCTCTGAAAATTTTTTTTCCAGGCTGTGCTGTTATTCTTCTATATAAATGTACATTTTAGATCTATAAATTTTGTAAATTGATCCTATCAAGCAGTAGAATATGTGTCCTTTGAAATAGATTGTCAATGATAAAACAAAATACACATTTCTAACTTCTTAGGGATACAATGTTGTTTGCTATATTATTCTCAAATAATTGTGATACGTATTTCATATTAGTAAATAGAAGGTGTAACCAACAATAGCTGGTAACAACACCATTGTGCATGCACTAGCAATTGAGTCCATACTCCACGTGAATTAATGCAGTTTGATCATTCAAGTGACATTCTTTAAAGCTTTTCAATTTTTTTACATTAATGATTTGCGCTAAACTCATACCATGCATTGTCGTGTCCACTATAAACCCTTCGCTAAAGTAATAAAGTGATAAATGTGTAAAAACAAACCAGGATACATCACTTAAACTAAAACATTTTCAATTCGTAAACATTCCTCTTTTCAATTACATGCTAAACTTTATGTTTAGTACCGGAAAGCACGTCGATTTGGGTACTTATATACGCCACCGTAAAAAACAAATCACATGTCAATATAGGAGAATGTTATTAACAAGCAATACATTCGTGACTTCTACTTGCTTTGAAAAGTGATTAATCATTGTGAATGAATATTAGCTTTATATGCTTTGTCAACTTGATTCTACCAACCTTTCATGTTTCTTCCTATTGTTTACAATTATCTTAAAATGGTCTATTAACAGTCTAATTCATTTGGAATAAAAATCTCTCTATGTTGAAATTCCAATATAACGTATCTTCTAGGCAAATATAACATAGAGTTGTTTGCGGTCTAAATCCCCAAAATCTCTATTCTTGCAAAAGGTTGTACCAAGCAAAAGCCGAATTTAAACCTCAATAAGCTCGTAAATAAATATGACAAATTCTTTCTTATCTGTGTATTAACCCACCTTCTTAAATATATAACTGCAATTCAAATAGAAGAACAAAAATCGTAACATACCAGTATTTTTATCTCAATAAAACCACACAATTTAATTCCTTCACAAATGCAAAGTACTACGGTCACCAATGAAATCATTATCTCAACTGAAAGAATCTGCTTGATCGTAAGCGTCAAAACAAAAAAAAAGTTCTAGCTATTACTGTTGAGCTTCGTTTGTTTCAAGTAGGTCTGTTTGAGTTTGCAACAATGACTGTTTCTGTTGCTGTTGCAGCAGCTGCTGTTGCTCCTTTAACTTTTGTTTTCTTTTTAATTTAGCCTCAAATTCATGCCATTCACCTTGAACACTCTTCAAGAAATTCAGTGGTGTTTCAAACGGTTGTTCTTCAAAGTATGGGTGCTTCAAAGCATCAGATGCAGTTATTCTATCATTTGGGTTCATTTTAAGCATATCTAAGGCAAAGTTAAAAGCTTCTGAGAGTAGAATGTGACCAAATTTCTCCCTAAACTTGAAATCAGAATGAAAGTTAGGCCTCAACAGTTCGAACCAGGGTAGACGATCCGCTTGGGGCCAGTCCTTCTGATTGATGTTACCCATTATTTCATAGATCTTCCAAAGTTGATCAATCTCGTTGACGCCTTGAAAGATGGCCTTTCTAGTGAACAATTCAATGAAGATACAACCAATACCCCAGATGTCCGCCTCACGGCCATATTCAGTGGAGCCTAGTAGGATATCTGGTGGTCTGTACCACAAAGTGATGACCCTATTGGTATAATTGGGAGAGACTAAGGTTGTATCGATATTCTTCATTGGTCTAGCCAAGCCAAAATCTGTGATTTTCAAAACACCATTGACGTCAATTAAGATATTGGATCCTTTGATATCCCTGTGAATGACTCGTTTAGAGTGAATATATTCTATTCCCATGAGTATCTGTTTGATAATGTTTTTACGCTCGCCGTCAGTTAGCAAGATGT
Source organism: Saturnispora gosingensis (assembly GCA_030570395.1). NCBI lineage: Eukaryota > Fungi > Ascomycota > Pichiomycetes > Pichiales > Pichiaceae > Saturnispora > Saturnispora gosingensis. The sequence continues at coordinate 565,002 of JAJLVU010000004.1, forward strand.
TCGATTGCTGAAGAATCCCACTCAAGTCATGATTCATGTACTGGAAAATCATAAACACCTGATTCTTTTCAACCATCATCTCATACAAACCAGCAATATTAGGATGATCAAACGACTGTAGAAGCCCGATTTCCCTGTGCGAGGTGATAGGGAATCCCTCGCGTTCGGATTCTAGTCTTAATCGCTTCAATGCCACTAGCTCACCGGTGATCTTGTTCTGCGCCTTGTAAACCTTACCATAGGTGCCCTCCCCCACTTGCTGAATTCTGTTGTGAATAGGCAGTTCCTGGGAGCTGAGAAGCGTCATAAACTCGAACTTCAGTACGGGGTGCTTAGACGGCGCAGCGGCCGCCAGCCTTTCGAAGGCATCTTCTTCCTCCTTGGGTTTACGTTCCACGTGCTTTCGTTTCGCCACTGCTGGCTGGCCCAATGCATAGTCTGTTCGTTTCCTATAATTGCTGTATCCTTCCTCGTAATAGCTGTCTCTGAGGTTGTTGCGTGTGTGGTTGCCGTTGCTGGCAGTGGGTTTTGCACTGGCATGCAGTGACTTCGGACCTGTAGGAAGTCGCCTGGCGTCGCTCTTCTGATCATACTTACTATTGCTGTAATGTCTGCTGGGCTGTTGTCTGAAATTCTGTCTTTGATAGTGCTGCTGATGCTGTTGCTGCTGGTTTGCTGCTGGTGTCGCCTGCTGTCCACGATATGTGTTCGGCTGGTGGCTCGCCTGCGACCGGTTTTCCCTCCCAGCTCTCTGATTAGCCATATTGCTCACACTACACAAGGCTGTTGATAAGTCTATTGATTGATGAAAATGGTAACGTTTTTTTTACGTTAAGCTGAAAAGGGCATCTTTACCTGTTGCGAATTAACACGGTTGAGCATTGGCTGATTACGTAACCACCACCCGCGACACGCACAGTGTTGCGCTCAGCTCTCGCTTACGTAAGCCGCGACATTTTCCGCGTGGTGCCGTTTTGACTCACAGTTTACGTAAGCAGCGTGTCTGCCCCTCCTCGTGTTTGCAGCTTTTTTGGTAGCGTTTTCCGAGACTCGTGGCGATACGGTCGAGCTTATCAGTGTGGCAGCGACTAATGCCATACAATAACGTTTTCGCAAAACGCTTGACAGGTAGTAAAGGGGGCATACTCTGCGACGATCCAGAAGTGGTTTGTCGCCCTAGCCCGAGGCTAGAGGAACCAGAGAACGTTTGGCTACATTATGTCTGCTCCAGTGACAGCACCACCGGCATACACAACAGAGAAGTACCAGCATGGCACCAAAAAAATTTCAGTGCAAAAAAGAAAAGACACAATGCAAGGAGGAGAACATGGCGTGGTAAAAAATACACAAGTGCAGCAGTGGATGCGAGTCAAGTAAAAAGTCTTGAGCGATAGAACCACATTCTGAACCACACAATAATGCATGGAATGATCAGTGCTTCTATGTCATGTACATGCACTAGCGCCAGCTGCATGGTACATGACATAGAGACACCATTGGGGAAAAAATGTCAACACGCAAGACAAAAGAAAAGCACCATACTGAGAGAGCGTATGAGAAAGCGCAGGCAAGAGCAAAAAAAACTAGGTGGGATTCGAGAGGGTGGAGGATGAGACATTCGGAGCTAGTACGAGAGATTTATCCGCGTTCGACGCGTGGTTGTGATACTTTGACAGGTGTGCTGTGCATGGGAAAGCAGACTGGGGAAGTGATGTGGTGGGCTCATGACTGCGTGTTGCTCTTAGGACTGGTCTCCATGTAATAACTGGCAGGTTCCAGAGACTAGCATGCACCCAGCTGGTCTCGGTAAATACGATTTTAGTGAAAGCCTCTGGCTTGGTATCTGGGGGGCCGACCGGAAATATAGCCCCAGTCTACGGAAAAGCGCAAGTTCAGAGCCGGGTTGGCCTCTGGTCTCCGTCGGTACAGCACGGGTGTGCCGCAGGTGTGCTACTGCGCAGCAATGTGGTAATTACTGCCACCAGTGTTGACCTCATGGCTATTGTAGACAATCAATGAGTAATTTCTGCAAAATCCGAACCTAGATACCGAGAAAAGTTGTTACCGAAAAGTGGCATATCTATAAAATATGACATCAATTGGTATGTTTAGGGTCAATGTTGCTGGTTGCGCTTGGAACAACTGCATGGCCTGGGAGAATGTAATACTAATTTGCTCTAGTTGCTCTGGAAGACTGCGCCCTGTTTCCTGAGAGGGCAGGCCGTAATGCGCCACACGCTCCCGTGTTGCGGTGGCGCTGCGACAGAAAATTCCCACTACAGCATGGGTGGTGATCTCACTGGTGCGCCCGCGTTGTACGTCAGACTAGCAGTTGCCGACTGAGCTGTGCCACAAGAGCACCGCTGCGGTGGTGAACGGCTGTCTTTGCAACGCGAGAATGCCACGAGAGAACTTTACATTGCACAGGTTCCCAAAGCAACACCAAAAAGAAAAGACACAGCAAGCACGCACAGCATAGGGGAGAATGAGAAAAAATAACATCGAAAAAATTTCACCAACCAGTGTAGCTACCACTGTCCAGCTGGACCAGCAGGCCCCTTTCTCAGCGTGTGCCGTGCAGCCTGGCGACGTCGAGCCCTTCACCTGTAACTGGAACGGAACCGCAGGCTTGGAGCGCATCCAAACGCCAGCGTTTTGACGTCACTGCTCGATTCTTCTTTCTTCTTTTCTTTTTTCCTATGCTAGCACTGGCAACCCCAAAGCACCGCTAGAGCTTGTGGTTGCTACGGCCGGTGGCCAGTGGGCTCCTGCCTCCGGCGTGCCTCCGGCTGGCTCTACAGCCAGCACGTATCGGTGCGGTCACACACAATGCAATTGCACAATAAACAATTCTACAATATAGCATAATAGGCAAAGACCACCAAAAGAAAACAAAAGCACTGCAAACTAGGTGCTGGCGGGTATTTTTAGAACTGGTACGCTGGCAAATAATATTCCCCAGCTTCCCGTGGCCTAACCTACATTGCTGTGTGGGTGTGCTAGCTGATGTCATGGCAATTGCAATGCACACGTTTGCGCTATTTACATGCACTGGCTATGTGAAACTCAGTTTCATCGTACTAATACCGTATGCACGCCGGAATTTTCAACCGGGCGAGAGAGTGGTCTTTTTTTCACTTTTTTTTCCTGCCTGCTGTTGGCTTACTGGTTTTGTTTGGGCCAAATTGGCACGATTGTTGGTGTCCCTCTCGTAACAATAGCGTGCAGTGCACACTCTTTATGTGTAGAAATCTAGACCTCTAAGTATTGCAACACCCCGTATTGACGTCAGTGTGAGACAATGCGTGCTCTCACCAGCCTAGATCTTGGTCTCTGCACTCCAGTGTCGGTGCGCCACCTGCTTTCTGGTACGCTTATCAACCACTCCCTCGCCCAGCAGAGAGTGCTTTACACACTGAAAGAGGAAGGCGCTACTCATATTCACGCGGCAAGCTGCATGTGCGCATGCAAGCTGTGGTACGGGTCCTGTAATATGAACAGGTACCCACAATAGAGGCTGCAAAGCGCAGGCAGGTGAAGTGTGGTAGGAAGGTTTGCTGGCGGGAGTTATTTACGATTAGGAGCAGAAGATATAAATAACGATATACCCCCTATGGAATTGGGGGTGAGCATGTAGGGTACAGCGTAACCAACGTTTTATATATGCATACATATATATATGACTTGAAGTATTAAACTAGTTGTATATATATTTTTTGATTCACTAAGATAAAGACATAGATACTAGTGTGTACTAGAGACAAAGCCACTTGCTTACCAGACACTTTGACATCGCCTTGGACACAGACACGCCATCATGGACTACACCAGTGACAGCGACAGATGGCTCGCGTTTAAGACGAACGACCCGTTTGCCCTCAACTCCTTCTTCATTTGCAACCCCTCCACACAGACGGTGTGCCGTCCGAACTGTGACGTGCACAACGTCAACGTCAAGAGGAGCGAAATCATCTTCACCGAGAACATCGACGTTGCGCTGGCGCACAGCTACGTGCCCTGCGTGCACAGCTTGCCTGAGTATGCCAGCAACCACAGTTCGCTCAGGCTCTTTTCCTTCTCTGCCATCGACGTCGACCTGTTGAAGGAGACCGTGAGAAGCGTCAACAGCGCCATTGGCTTCGACAGCGAGGCCGCCGCCGGCTCTAACGTATCGCCCGACAACAGCGACGACCTCCACGCCACAGAACTGGCCAGCGAGCACAAGATCGAGGACTTGAGATTCAACCTGATTGTCACTGCATGTCGCCATTTGGCCCTGGCCGCCTTGGCCTCTTTCTCTGACATCAGCATTGCCAAAAACGTCATGAACAGCACTCAGCACCCATCCAAGGAAAAGGACCAGCTCACCAGAGACAACTTCACAATGACCGCGGTCACTGAAAAAAGGCGCAAGGGTGGTGTCCTGGGGTTCAAAGAGTTGGCACAGAAGTGCAACATGTCTGCGTGGCACTTCCACAGGGTCTTCAAATCCATTGCTGGTGTTACCCCCAAGGCCTACGGTGACGAATGCGCCAATTATATCAAGGAGCACAACAATTCACAGGAGGAGAAATTTTTATCTGGTGAAGCCGTCATTATCAGCAGCATTGTTACTGGCAAAGAGGAATCGCAACTGAAGCTTTTGAAGGAAAGCACGCCCAGCACGTGCCACCTTGACGACTGTGCCGAAGATGACGACCGTCACATGCACAACGTTCCTCCTCCAAAAAGAAAGCAATTGAGTACTTGCAGCAGTTCTTGTACGCTGGATTCTCTAAATGGTGTCGCAAGAAGAAATACCGTCCCAGCTCTCGCCAACAGAATAATCTCTGAATCAATTGTACCGATGCAACCTTTGAATCAGTCTTCCTCTACTTACTCACTACATGACCCCACTGTTGAGTCGGTTTTCAATTACACTGAAGATATCCAAAATTTCAAAAATACCAGCTCCGACGATATTGATAACAATGCTTCCATCTTTGCAAGTTTCGAAGGCAACAAATTCAATCACCACAATAATATAATCAATCCCTTTGATTTTACTCCGCCTACAAGTGCAACCTCGATAACCAACTTTTCAAACGAGTCAAGTTTGTTTGAGCCTACGTTCACAGACTTCTTGGATCCGTTCTTGATGGTAAGCAGCGAACTATTTCCAAGGGAGTATAAGCAGCAACGCACCGACTATTTTGACGCTCCTGTTCTAAATTCAACGCAACCCCCAACTTTGAACGAGACCTTTTTGCTTAACCAACTACGCAGACACAGCCAACTGGAGAAACTTGAGCGACAGAGGTCCGTGGAGTACTCTTCCAATAGCACAGAATTTGATGACATATTCTCCAGTGAAATAATCAACAGAAATGAACACTTGGACATCTAATGACAATAAAATGTAATAAATATAAACTAAAAAAAGTAAATATATATGTGCACATAGGTGTTAACAATTGCAATAACTAATAGAATAGGATACAAAAATTCGATCATAAATACAAAAATCATCGTATGTCTTGGTGGTGACATAGCTTGTATGAACTCAATTTCACTTTTAATTACTTTAACTTTTCTTTCTTTCCTTAATATGTGACGCCACTTATTTTGTTTCTTCTACCAATTATATACCCTTCATTTTTTTACAATTTGTGTATTTTTATAGTTGCTGTATAATACACACAAGGATTCTTTGGCTAACTTCTTTCATGTTTTATCAAGTAAATACTTGCTGAGCATACCTTTCATTTGAACGTTGAAAAAAAGAAACGAGACCCTTACAAAAAAAATTAAGATTTTTTTTTCTATATTTGCTAGCCAGATAAATAGAAAGTACAAAACATACACTTACCCGTTGCAAGGGGCTATATAGTGGGATGACAGAGTCGATGGAGGAGCTCAATGTACCTCCAAAATCAGCTACACCTATAGTGGAAACCAAAAACAAGGGATCAATCGATCATTTGGCAATAAGTGAGTCATTAGGCTACCAGATATTTAGGAAAACCAAAAAGAATAAATGGACTCAAGAGGAAGATGAAGCATTACGACAACTTTTGATAGAACAGTTTGTTCAAAAAAAGGGCATGGAAAAATTCAACAATGAACGAATTGATGCAGATGTCATTGACTGGGTTTCAATCTCAAATAAATTAGTCACAAGAAAGGCTAAGGAATGCAAAAAGAGATGGATGGGATCCCTTGATCCTTACTTACGTAAGGGCAAATGGACTAAGGAAGAAGATACTTTATTGGTGCAAGCTTACAAGAAGTATGGGCCCTCGTGGCAGAAAATAGCATGTGAAATCGAAGGGAGAAATGATGATCAGTGTTCAAAGCGATATACAGAGGTTTTGCATAGTGATACGAGTGAGAGACTTAAGACATGGTCGTTAGATGAAGACAAGACTTTGATCGAAGGAGTCAAAACCTACGGTACAAAATGGAGAACAATCGCAACCTCCTTACCCGGTAGACCAAGTTTGACCTGTAGGAATCGATGGAGAAAAATAATGACAGATATAGCAAGAGACACTGCATGTGAGGAAATCAAAAAGGCTGTTGGTGTTCTAGATGGCGATGGTAAGCCGCTGATTTTATTTAAAAAGGAGGAAAAGAAAGCTAAAAAGTCAATGCCAAAATCAATAGCATCCCCCACTGAATCATTGAAGAGAAAGTCTAATTTTGAAAACAGTGAATCAAAAAGGAATAAACTTGAAGACTTCAAGTCCTCAGCTTCAAATTCTCCAAAAGTTTTCAGCCCTCCCATTTCCAGTATAAGGTATGGAACACCGACACAAAATACAGAGTGGAAGTTTTCTCTGGTTGATCCAAACTCAAGTGAAGAAATTCCATCATTCTCGGGACCCGTGTCAAACAATGAAATTGCCCAAAAGTTAGTTGAACTTGCTAAAGTAAATGGAGTTAATATCACTGTTCACCAGCATATTCATCACCATTACTCTTCCTCAAACAATATACCACATGATCCGCAATCAAATGTCAATAGATACTCACATTTCAATTACTTGCCGCCGTTGACCGAAGTTCCAAAACTTACCTCTTCCTCCTCCGCTGAAAACACTGTAGAATCCAATGGCTCTAATAAAAATTCAGATCCAAGTTTGATAAAATTACTGAATAATGGAAACATTAACAAGGATGAAAAATTGAATGATAAAGATTTCCCGAGGTCAACACGACAACAACTGTTTCCATCAGCGAATATCAGCACTTCACGATTGTCGAGCCCTGTGCCTTTGATGTCACCTGTGATGGGTGCAAGCTCAACAACAGTTGAAATGGAGACTCAGAAGTCAAATTTAAATGACAAACCAAAAGAAAAGTCAAGTAACTATTTGACTGAAGATCTGGAGGAGGAGCTGGATTTTTGGGATGCTATGAGATCGATAACGCAGCCTAGGCCGTCATCAACTAAACCAGTTTCTCAACATCATCCATTACATTACTCGCAGCCTTCAACATATAAATCGCAGTCTCCTTATCAGACTTCAGACTCATTTGGGGTTTCCAGGTTTCCTAATATGGCTTCGCCTCTTATCACTGACTCCTCTTCTTACAAAAGAACAGTACCATCTGTTTCCAATATAACAAACCGAGTCAACAGACCGGTGAACTATGGGGGGATTTATGCCACTGGTGACGATGACGAGGAAGATGATGATGAAGAAGAAGATATGGATATTGCTAATCAATATGGTATTTACTATAGCGTGCTACAAGGTAATACAAATGATCAGCAAAGCAACGGACATAATACTCCAAACTCATTAGTGGGAAGCGGTTATCTGATGCCGTTTAATCCTTCATAGTCTCATTTAAAGAATCTCGAGTTAAGAGCTGATGATGCCTTTCAGAATCTGATAATACGTTATTGGATTCTTTTTGTATACTAGAATATTAAAATATTAAATAATAGACATAAAATTTACCACAACAATAAACACGATAATGCTTGAAGTCATTTGCTGCGGTCAAGAAAAGAGGTATATGTTTTTATGGAGGGGACCTGGAAATTTCTTTACCAAGCTCAAAACATTTATTAAATAAAAATGACAAGAATGAAGAAAGTAAGGGAAGTGCAACTTTATTAAGCCAAAGATGAAAAAACAGTACATGACAGTATTTGGATGTAGGATATTAGTGAAAGAAACCTACGCCTTTCTGAAAAAGTACGAATCTCTGACAAAACCTGCTGCTTCTTCATAAACGTAATCTCCGTAGTTCAAATACTTTTGAGCATATTTTTCGACATCAGGCTGATTAATAACAGCTATGTTAGGTGTATACCCAGTTGTTCTTTTTAATCCTGATAGAACACATGCAACCAAGGTAGCGTCAACAGCAAAGTGAATAGTTTTAGTGAATAACTAATTTATATTAGTATGATGTTTAGTCAAGTGAACCGGAAAACATAGCAGTCTCAAAACGATAGAGTGTAAGATAAAACCACTGACTCTACTCATTATTTGCTATTTTGTTGATGATGAAAGATTCAACGTACCCCCATTTAAAAAATCAGTATTTGATCTACGTACTTTAGCAAAGAATGTAAGTTATCAGAAAAAATTAAAAAAAAGGAGAGGATTCTTTGCATCAAATAAAAAGACACTTTATCTTCCATTTGAGAATAAATACCCATTTCATAGACGAAGGGCCTATAGTTATACTGAATGTTGGTTTCTATTAAAATATAATTGTATAAAGTGTAATCTACATAGAGTATTCTTCTGAGAAGAATTGGCATTTGGATTCATGAGCTAATACTTCACATTCATTAATCAATGAAACTGGACCACATGAAATAATCCACTTGTTTGCATAATCAATGGTTTTACTCAAATGTGGTGTTATTATTTCAACGAGATTTGGACGTTTTCCGATTGCGATAGCATTAATAAACGAAGACTCTACATCAGTTGGCGAGTCTTCTGGATGCTGGAATGGATTAACTAGCGTGTCTAATTCAATCTCTTCATCGTCCTGGGTGCCATTGCTAGTCAATATCTTTGATTTTGACTTGGTTATATAAACCTCAACACCATGAATATTTAATTCATCTAAAATAAACATGTCTTCTTCCGATCTTGTAATCCAAATGAATTTCAGCTTGATATCTTTTCCTTGATTTATAATTTGATGCTTAAAATGTTGGAAGATTCCAACACCTAATGAAACACCTGAACCACCAGAGACGATTGTAACATTTTCAGCAGTGTCAAAAAAGTTTCTCGATAACGATGATCTTAAATTTGGCTGCATTGAGTAAGTATCGAATGGAACTATATTAAATCTAGTCTCCTTCACTATTAAACTTGCTGAAGTATCCCTTTCGTCATAGTTAGACGCTAAAGTATATGGGTGAGATGGCAGGAGTGGAAACAGCGGTGACCATTTGCTGCAACCGATTCTAACATGACTTGCAGGAAGGTAGTTTTCAGGTAAAAGTGCTTTTGGGAATCTTATGATTTTCAATTTGGAATTAGGATGCTCGATAACTTCATTAAAAGTGATCTCCTTAGAGCTGTAATATTTGATAACATAGTGTATAATTAACAGGGCAACATTAATTCCAGTAATATAGCCAATACCTGGTCTTGAATGCAAGGTAATCAAAACGATAAATGCGACCATGAATATATTATGACAAACGTAGAAGAACTTATAATAGAAGTTTCTGACAGGCTTCCAAAATGCCAACATTATATTGCATCCGATGAAAGCCACTATTCCTAGTACATTTTGCCATATTAAAACACGCTCTAGCCTGTTTTCTTTAGCGTACCAAATGAGGAAGAATACAGAATGTAAAATTCCTAAAATAACAATGATTCTGGACACTAGCTTATGCAACTGGATTGTATTCAAATAATTGTCCAATGAAAAATACGCGGGTCTTGCAGCCAATACTATGTTCAATGGAACTAAAGCGTATGCAATTCTGCCTAATCTTCTGATATGAGTAGCTATATGATCATAATGTGGCTCAACCAAATTTAAAATGGCTAGAACTATAACAAATGCAAGCAGTACTAACCATTTGTTTATTCTTACCCAATTCGCATGAGAAGTGGACCTTTTGGAAGAAGCCCATGATTTATCATAATACCACAAGGCTAGATATCTAATCAAAATAAATGCTATTGATATAACAATAACGATTTTTCCAAATTTGATATTGGCCTCGTGTAAAGCACCATGTCTTTTAAATACCTCAACTATAACATCCGAACCCATTATTCTCCTGTTCAATGTTGTTATGTTCAAGTGCAACGCTTAGCCAACCGGAATATAGTCTTTTCAAAAATCCGAGAAGTTCAGAAATAAATTCTGTTAATTTGCTCATGTATTAACTAAATAAAAAAGTTAATGGAGCAAAGAGGATGGGGTTTCTGGGTCCACGTAATGAAATAAGATTGAAATAAAGAGGACAATTAAAACTAAGTATGAATTTGGTAGTCATGCTGGATGATTCAGCTTCATGACTATATTTGCTTCCAATGTTAAATTTTGATACAAGGTTTGTTGGCTTGGGAAGGATGAAATAAGCTCGAACTTGAAAAGAAAATGCAACAATTGAGAATGCTAGAGTATATTGTCACTGCTAGTTCAAAAGCTGATGTTGGTTGATTTTCATTTAGACCACTTCAAAAAGAAAGGTCTTTCTCTCCTGTACTATTAGAATATTTGTGGGAAACTCTCTTCACTTTCAAAATCTTAAGATGTTATGATAGTAACCATAACAAGTCTTATAATTGACAATTGCACGTTTTGAATATGAACTATCTTAACTTATCACAAAGTTACCAACTGCAGTGTCGCAATATTTTTGTTGAGTTGTGGTAACACCTTTCTTCTTACGTAGTTACAAGCCACTGATTTTAGCTATACATACGTAATAAGGTCCAGTACTATGTAATAAGTTGCTGTGTCGAATTTTTTACCAAAACGTTTGATTCATTCTGACCATTTTAGCGTGATGCACAAGCCCTATTGTGCAAATGCAACCCAATTATGATCCTTAGTTCTTACTACAACTATATCTAAGCCAACTTCTATTTTTTACGTCGGATGCAAATAATATCCACTCTCATTGTGCACTTGGCTTGATATCGAACGTTTAAAATTTACAATAGGCATGTTGCTATTGTTATAGCAATTATCATACCATATAGCCAGCGGTTGAATGTAAGGAAGAAAGAAACAGTATATTTCCAAGCTAGCTTCCAGGTCAACATATGCCAGTGCGCATTGCCGCATTTCCTTCCATGCAACCAAAGTACCGAGCACGTTAGACATCGAACACATAAAGGTACAGTAATAATTATCAAAACGATAAAAAAACGCCTTGGATAACTGATGCGTTATAAAAAGTTTACTTTAAAAATACTAGCATGATAGTTTCGCTTACTTGTAGGTTATCGGCCAGCACTCCAAACTTTTGAATGACTGCCGAATGCAATTGAAATAGGCATCTATGGTGTGAAGATTTGTTTCATGCAGAGTGTGTTTATCTAAAGAAAAAGGGGTTTACCAAAGTGCTTTTGCATATATGAAGTAATATATTATAACAATCTATAAATGCAGCGTAATAAAATATTCACATATATGGTAGAACAAACAAAGGCGACTAGCATGAAGATATTAATTGAAAATGTCTATTCGGATATCTATTGTAAACTATTCTTGGTTCTGTTCATTATTGTCATTTCTCTCTCTATCTCCAAGTAACTCCTCATTCTCATGAATTTCACGTGTTTCCACAGGCCCTCCAGGCCTCGACCTAGTGCTTACCACACCTGATGGAAACAAACCACCTGATGGTGGAGGCCCAGTAACTCTGTTTCTATTAACGTTTCGGTAAAATCTGAAACCTGATGCTGGCCGACTAGCTCTAATCGGATGCATAACCGTACCACTTCTGCCAAATCTGATTTCCATAACATCATTATTCAACTCAGCAGTATTGGAGGCTGCTTCACCTTCAGGACGAGCAATACCAAACCTTTCAGCCACAGTATTATACACATCTCTCAAAATACTTGCCAGGGCATCCAACCCATTTGATCCACTATCATTAGTTCTGGAGTTATCAGCACTGGTGTTGTCGTTTGCTGTAGAAGCAGCAGAGTTACCAGGAATCGCATTTGCTGCCGTTGTTGCCGCTGATGGAGAAAGATCATCCAAAGAGGTAATGCCCATACCAAGACCCATACCTAGTCTTTCAGTGTTATTAACAAATAATGTATTAGTGTTATTAGTATTATCGAATGCTTCTTCGCTGGTATTGATGGTGTCTTGGTTTCTTGGCTCATCAGGAACTGTAATAGCCAAGTGGCGATGATTAAAATTATCAATCACTTCACGACCATTTCTGATAACTGTAGCCAAATTTGGTAAAGTAATTGTGGTTTGGGTTGAGTTTCCACCACCTATGGTTGGTAGCTTAGATCTACAAAGTGGACATGAACTGCTTGTCTTGAACCACTCTGCTAAACAGGATTGCCCAAATATATGACCACAAGTCAGTTCCACTGGTACGTGTGGATAATCACTTGGATTAACAATAACTGGCTTTTCAAGTCTATCACCAGAAGGGCTGCCATTTGCATTTTCAGGGGTTTCCAAGGAAGGTGTTGATTGTGGATGAGTTGTTTCAGATGCTGCTGCTGTACTATCCCCAATTTCTCCTCCAACAACATTACTTTTCGCTCTTTTATTAGTTTGTTGATCGTTTTCGTTTTCTTCTTCGGCCATTTCTTCGTCATCCCTCTTTCTCTTGCTTGACTCTCTCGTCTCTTCTTCTTCACTAGTATTGACAAATTTGTCGTAACAAATTGGACATTCCAAATTATTGTCAGTTAAATCAGATAACTTTTTGATTTTTAAATGATTGAATGTATCCTTGGAAACACCCCATGACTTCTTGACAGTAGAACTGATGGTTCTCAATGCAATAGAAGTTGCGAGTCTTACCAAAACTTCAATATTATCCTGATTACTCTCATTGATACTTGGAACATGTAGAATCAAGGATCCTGTTGTACTTGAATTAGGTCCTTGTTGCCCGCCGTAGACATAGTTAACAGTCAATATAATATTTCTTGATTCTTGGTCACTACCATTATTTATAATTGGGAATGATAAACCTGGCGCTGGTAATGTGTGTGTAACTGGATTGGTGGGACTTCGTCTTGCAGAAATGGCATTTAGAATATGCTGAATTGGGCCAAGCACACCAGTTGGCTGGCTCGCATCGTTGTAAACTCCGTTTCTTGACACGTCAAAAGCTGGGTAGTCCAAACCACGTATTCCCGCAGGCTGTCCATTAACATCATTAGTACGATTTGCTGCATTATCAACAGTAGTAGTGGAGCTGCCAGCATCGGCGGTAGAAGAACCAGCAGCGCTTGATGTTGACAGCGGCTCACCCTCAGCATTTGGTGTAGGATCAACAGAAACTGATCTACTTCGATTTTCCGCTTCTGTAGAGAGAGGTAAATCTGAAGTGTTCGAGGTTGTAGTAGCAGCATCTGCGTTGGGTCTAGTAAAGGAGCTTAAAAATTGCTGAAGGGTCATTACCCTCTGGTTGTCTATAGCATTTCCACCTTCTGGGTCAGTGCTGATTGGTGATATGGCGTCACCAACATCAATTACTAAGCTTTGCGTTTCACCGTCAGAGTGGCGTATAATGACGGGTGGAAGCCTGTAATGCCCATTTGGAAGTTCGGTTATTCCTAGCTCTTGTAAATGCTGTGCTCTCTGGGTCCCTGCTGGCAAAGTATCTCCCGACACTGCAGTTGTCGACATTTCCTTGTCCTTGTTTCTCGAGTTGAAAAGAAGATGATAGTAGAGTCCACACCTCTCTTAAGATAAAAAATGGGAATTTCCAGTTTGTGTTCTGAGCTGAAGAAAAATCCTTTATACTAAGCAATACTTGTCAGGCTGCTACTGATTTCTCTTTGGCTTCAAGCAGAGCATATCGGCTTACTCAGGGACGCTTTAACGTTGTATTACTTTCATGGGCGGTTCCCAAATTCACGATCTCATACCAGAAGAATCTAGCTCTTATGAACATGAAAAAGCTAAGATCAAGACAAACGATACATACAACAGGTCAAGAGACGGTCTCGAAATTATAAGTCTGGGGGAGAGAGGAGATCGCAAACCAACTTCCGAGGACCAAACACAAAATTGGACTATAGGAGCAGATAGTTTAGTTAATAGTGACATATTAACTCAACAAGATCGGACAAATGCCGTGAAACACACCAGTGTAGAGACCAATAACTTCACTGGTTCTCACACAAACATAATTCGAAACTCAGCCCAATACACTGGCAGTAATTTGAACGCTGATTGTGGCGGATTTTCTACAAGTGATCAACATGAGCACCCGGATCAGCTCGATCAGTTGTCCCTGGTGTTTCCGAATATACCTCTGAAGCATTTGCGTGCGATTTCAAAAAGAGCCCAAGGTAATTTGGAGGAAGCTATGGAGCTATGCTTGAGTTATGACTTTTTGAAAGATCATTTGAACGAAGACGCACTAGCTCCAAAATGGACAGAGCTAGAGAAAGGTGCATCACAGTATATTCCGAAAAAGATTAATACAAAGAAAAATCTGAAAAGTGACAACTCTTTTGTTGATGATAGTGATACAAATGCTTTAAAAAGTCATTTCGAAAAAATCGACGAAGTAATCGAATTATTGGGTCTACAAAACACACATGGTGATTTAGTTGGGTGTTTCTTGAAAAAAAATAATTACGATGTTGCATATACTGTATTAGACATTCTTGTTAATTGGAAACCACATGAATCTTTTGAAAATCAAGGCCTGCGTGAACCCACAGAATGCGTAATTGAAAACTTAACATTGTCATCATATGCTGAAACTGTTAAGCAGGATAGTAATGAAGTAGTTCTAGACTTTCTTCCTGCAACATGTAATGATAGTCAGCTTCACTCAGTTTGGCCAGAGCTAGCTTTGAATATTCGAACTAATCCAAAACTACAATTGCCATTTACATTTTACGTTAATTCACTACTGTGGTTCAATTACGAACTCCCAAAGGTTTTAACCCTTGCCTACAGGCTGTCAACAGAATTTAACATGAAGTCCCTCAAAGTTAGTAGCAGAAAGGAAAATATAGAAAAGGAGATTTTGAAAAATATTAAGATCGGCAGTCCTTCATCTGAACAAAGTAAAGGGACTTACGCTGAAGTTGTGAAGCCCATAAAATTGCATAACAATGCATGGAATCAAGAAAATCACTTGCGATCTAAAATCAAAAACAAAGCATTTCAGTTGTCTAGTGAAAAAAATAGTCATGTTAAGGGAGTCTATAGCACTCAGCTGACCACATTAAATGGGGAGCTTAATAATTTGCATCAAAAAGAGCAACGTAAAATGGTGGATTTGATGAGAACAAAGGCAGCGAATTGTGATACTATTGATCTGCACGGTTTGTCAGTAAAGTATGCCTTACAGTTAGTCGATGAAACTTTAGCAGACTGGTGGGAGAATGAGATTTCGATGAGAATCGAAAGGGGTGGGAAAGTAAACAGTAAAAAGGCATTGCATGTGGATCCGTTTACCATTGTGACGGGGAGGGGTGTTCATAGTGCAGGAAATATTCCAAAAATTAAAAACAGTGTAAGGAGCAAGCTCGCAGCTGACAGCTGGATCTTTGACGAGCATAGTTCAGGGTTTCTAGTCTCTGGGAATCGCAATAGATAGTTGTTTGCATAGGACTAATAATTTTATATATGAATGATTATCTTTTGAGATATAAAGTATATGTACACGATAATTAATGACTAGCTTATTTCTTTCTCTTTTCCTTCTTTGCCAAGTTACCACCTAACTTTTCTTCCTCGTAGTTAGAGGATAGAAGATCGAAGAAGTCGTCTTCACCGTTATCTTCCTTCTTCTTAGCTACACCAGTCTTGAGTCTGATTTGCTTTTCAGCTTCTTCCTTTTGCCTCTCAGCTTCCACTTCTTCGTCACTCTTACCAGACTGCTCAAACGCAGCGAACTTGCTCTTGAACTTGTTTAACTTACCCTTTGATTCTGCGTCCAATAGCGAAGCATCTGGTTTAGATTTGTTCCACAGTGGGTTATTTCTTTGATCTGTAATCATTCTAATTTCGTCCTTTGGGTACTGTGATCTCCTCTTGATGACTGAGCCATCACTGAGTTCCACGTATGTGTTAAACTTGTAATAGATTGCTGGTCTAGCTTTACCAATTCTGATCTTTTTCAGTGGTCTCACTGGGAGCGCAGATTGAATTTGCACACGTCCAGCATACATTCTGGTTTGGGCTATCCCTGAACTCCTCTGAACTTTTAAATACTGTGAAAGCATCGCTCTCTGCTTCTTATTTAGCTCTTTCACCAAACATTAATGTTGCAAATTTTGATGAAGGTGAAATTTTTCAGTTTCCAGTGGAAGATGCGTTTCCTGGCAGTGCACACATTTTCTGTGAAGTTAAGAGAAAAGAAGGTGGCAATGTGAAATCACGGTGTTTCTTAGCTGAAAATGGTGTCAATTGGTGTATTGCTATTGGGATTTTTGCTTGGAGTAGTCAGCAGCGTGTTTTTGATTGTGCTGGCACTTTGGAAAGTGAGCAAGGTGGTGTCAACGGACCCGAGAGAACGTAATTTGTCTGATAAGGAGCAGATAGAGAGGGAAAGTGAAAGAAGTGGTGAGCCTAATGGATACAGGAACCTAAAGGCAGCAGAATTCTTTGAGAAACAAGAACTGGGCCTTAATGCTACTTATTCAGGTTGGCTCACTGTTACGCCGGACTACTACAAGTTCCCCCAAATAAATGCAGACGAGTTTACAAAGAAAGTCGATAATGATGACACTAACCTAGCCGGCGTAAGCAATATATTCAAAGCAAAGAAAGGGAAACAAAATCAAGAGTCGGAAGACCCATCTACGAAAACTGCTAACCAATTGACAAAAATAAGAAAGAAATACAGGTTTTTTGCTGTTTTGAAACATGGAAACTTATTCCTATACACTGACGAATCGAAAACAAATTCGAAAGCCGTTATTGTGCTATCTAAACATTTGGTAACTATGTGGCCTAGAACTTTGGCTGACAGCCAGTTATTTACAAAAAGCAGTGCCATTTGCTTGCTCAACATTGACAAGTTGGCGCCAGTTGAAATTGAATCTTATCTTTTTGAGTCAAACGAAACAACTATTCCTCCAGAGAACTCATATTTTTTATACAGTGATACACATTCTGAGAAGGAAGACATTTATTTGGCTTTGTTGAGAGCCTCAAAGGGTCATGAAGGAAAACCATCATTCAATGAGAAAGACTTGTTTGATCCTTCTTTTGTTGCCAAAACATTGCACTTCAGCACCGCCGATATTAATAGTTTAATTCAAACACTTAATTCTACTGAGGGCCAGCTAACTACAAAATGGTTGAATGCGTTCATTGGTAGATATTTCCTTGCAGTTTATCATACCCCTGAGTTTGAGGCTAAATGTGTTGAGTTCATTGAAAAGAAACTCAAGAAAATTCGTATGCCTGGATTTTTGGATAATTTACAAATTCAACGAATTCATGTTGGTCATGGTGCCCCGTTCATCACTAATCCTAGACTCGAAAAATTATCACCAGAAGGCGACTTGGATATTATCGCCAATATTCTATACCAAGGGGGTTGTGTCATCGAAGTTTCTACCAAACTGTTTCTTAACATCACGGGATTCAAACAAAGGGAGTTTGATGTTATTTTGAAAATAACCGTTAAAAGGATTAACGGTGATTTACTGTTCCGTATTAAAAAACAACCTTCAAACAGATTATGGTATGCCTTCACGAAATCTCCAGAAATGTCTTTGGATATTGAGCCTGTTTTTTCATCGAGAGCGTTGACCTACTCTATTGTCACCAATATTATTCAAACCAAGGTCAGAGAGGCTGTTGACCAGTCTTTAGTCATGCCATTCATGGACAACGTCGCTTTCTATGATACATCAGATGAGCTATTTCGTGCTGGTATTTGGGATAAGAAGCTGAGAGCTAATTTGGGTATTATGAGTGAACCTTTGGGTGGTCAAAATCCCATTCCTCCTCCACTTCCAGTGCGAAGCTCTGATCCTGGTGAGGGCAAGCAATCAAGTACTGATAGCGCACCATCCATTAATTTGAGTAAAGGAAACTCAACAGCTATTTCGTCAAAATCTGCCTCTCTGAGTCATCGTTCATCGGTAAAATCACATAATAACGGACAAAGCAGCACTGACCGCAGTGTAATTGAGACTGATATTTTTAATAACAGTGAAAGAGAAATAAGGCCTGGGAGTTCATTAAATGAACTACCCACTCAAGATTCGAATAGAAGTAATACTCTATCGAACGCTATACAAGAAAGAAAAATTAAACAAAAAGTCACCAATTCCTATTCAATGATAAAGCAGTGGTATAACAAAAAAGTTCCTTCTTCTCCTTCTAACCCCACTACTTTTATTGAAGGTGTAGAAAATGAAGGTGATAACCAAAAACAAGAACTTGTTTATGGCGCCGCTCATCCGATAGGTACTGATCCCACTGCACTTGAAGTTCCTGTATCATGGAACTCTTCTAGAAAAAGTCACTCCAGAACTCTAAGTGACTCTGCAAAGAAAGCACCTTACAATCCGCCTGAAATGATATCTAATAGAAGAAGGAGACAACCAAGAGGTAGCGTCACGAGTTCAACTTCAACTCCAACCCTGGATACTTTTGAGATTTCTGAAGATAAACATACAGTTGTTCAAGATGACCCAAATATGATGGTTCCTTCATCGCCTGCTTCTCCTCAAATGTTTATCAATGATAAGTTCAAGTCTGAGAGTTCAGATGCCATGCATGGGCAGATAATAAGCCGTAAATCTTCAGGCTCATTTAATATTTATACTGGTACCGCCGACAGTAATGGCTTTTCTTTTGGTGACGATGAACCATCAGTGGATACATTTGGCCTCCGTAGATCAAGTTTTGGTGGCGATTCGAGCTCGATTAAACAATTTCCAGAAAATATTCAAACAGCCATAAATGCAAAGCCTACAAGATCAGAGCTAGAAAAGGTTCCGACTACCATCGATGAAGTAAATGAACCAGAATCACATAATTCCATTTCTCAGCACAATTCTCTACACTCGAGGCGAAAACCGCCGCCTCTTCCAGAAAAACACACTGTTGATTCTATATAGTAGCAAAGGATATTATTAAATTGTAGTTTCATTGATCACATTTTGGTGAAAAACTATATATAAATTATATGACATTCATAATAAAAATTTCCATATGTATATATGTATATGAATATGTAATATAGAGTATGCACTGGTCTTGAACATCTGATCTACGTACAATTTAAGCCAACGGGCACCAACCATAAAACATTTGTGACAGATGAGCATCATTTGTTGCAGCTTGAATTAAAAGATCAACTTGTAAATTAGCGCTGACGCATAAACCAGATGTATCCATATACATAGTCCATGCGTCGTCAGGCGTCAAGATTCCCTTAATTTTATTTCTTAACCTTGAGTAAACTTCATCTCTTTGAATTGAAGGATCTCTAGTTTTCTTGGTCCAATCCAATAAAGGATCATAAATAAATGATTCAAGGAAATTCATTAGCATATTCTCATTCTGTCTCATTTTTGACATCGTCAATTCGGCAACAGTACGGTATCGGCCTTCCCACTTCAAAACACCCAACCCGTCAACCATATTTTGAGTTAACCTAAAAGGAACAACTTCAGGAACGCCTAAATTTTTACCCTTTTCAAAAATGCAATCAAAATCAATGTGCATTATATTACCTGATCTATCACTTATCATAATATTATCTAAATGTCTGTCGCCAATACCAACTAAATATCCAACAATAGACATCACAGCTAAAGATGAGCAATATTCTGCCCTAAAGTCGTACCAATGGATAACGTTGGGGGCTACTTGAATCATCCAATCTGACAATACAGGTGAGCATTTTGTTTTGAACTCTAGGAACAAGTCCACCCTTTCACTATCATTTTTGCATTCTTTTAGTTTATCATTGTATGTTTTGGTTAAATACATGAATTTAGGAATTTTTTTTGTAATAATCGGTCTTAATGTCCTATAATTTTGAACCCACTCAATAATACCAATTTTTTCAGATAATGGAGTGGCAGCATAGCTTTGGATCCTCATATTTCTTTTCTGAGTTTCATAATCTTTTTTAAGAACATTGTTCATAACATTAGAAAACTCAGTCACTTTATGGTCTTTACGCAAGTCATCATTTGGTTTCATAAGCAGAAAGTACCTGCGACCATCACTTCCTATTATTTCAACTCTTTTAGGACATTGCAAAGAAGATAGAATATTGACTTTGCGTTCAAATTTAGAAAAAGTTATGAATTCAAAAGAATCATTCAGTTTGTATAGTTGATCAAAGTTGTACTTAACAGGCAATGCTAAATATGGACAGTAACCATCATCTGCTGCATCGAACTTCAAGTCTTTGTACAAGTCAATCGTCCTACGTTTCTTATCTTTCAATTGCGCCCCACATACTCTTGCCATTTTGTTTATTAATTCATAGGATTTTGTAATCAATCCAACAAATGGTACTGATTTGGAATGTTTGAATCCCACGGCTTCACTTACATCGATAGCTTGCAACTGCTGCATTATTTCCAATGCTGCCTTTTGTCTTTTATTCATGACAGAATTCGCCAAGGAAAATACGCTGTAAAGAATAACAGATGGATATGTTTTGCAAAGAAGCACTATAATTCTTTGAATATTCTTCACTACCGCTGGAGCAGGATGTAAAATTCTTGAAATAACTTGGGATAATACGATATACCACTTGACACCAATTTCTGTACCTTCTATTGCAGTCTTTATGAGCTCATTAAGTTTTGTATGAAATTGATATCGTGAAGAATCTTGCTTTTGAACACTTAGATTATATTTCTTAAAGAAGTCCAACCAAATGGTAATCGCCTTAGGAAATACCTCATGAATGTATTGCTTAGAGGAGTCAGCAAAGCCAATTGCAATCATATACATTCTTACAGTGGTTACATCTAATTCCCCGCTTACATCATCCACTTTCTGAGCGTCCAGTAATTTACTCAAGTAATTTCCAAATTGATAATAAACTTCACTTTCGGTATTGAATTTCTGATTTCTAATAAGCACATTATAGTGTTCTCGGATCATATCACTACTACCTTCTGAAGACTCAACCAACCATTTTAAGTACGTCAATTGAAAGCTTAAATAATTCGAGCTATTTTCATCAATAGCTTCAATTACTTTGGACATCTTTTTCAATGCAGATTGATAATCGCCTTGCTCCCATAGCAATTTTGAAAATTCAACACTTATTAGAAGTGCAAACTCGTTTGAAATAGTTTTATCCTTTGTTTGCTGGTTTAACACTAATGCTTTTGTCAATAATTTGGTTGCCTGTGGCAATTTGGTATTTTCTCTCAATATCCTACTTCCACCGATCAAACATTTTCTATAAGTTTCTTGAAACTCCAATGAAGGATGTAACTTATAAATAGAGGCTCTTAAAGAGTGTATTTTCCATATTACTCTGAATTCTTTGGTACTGTTTAACTGTCTGAGTCTCAAGGTATTGGTCAAAGAATCGTCTTTGCCTGTGACCTGTGCTAAAGACTTGAAATCATATAACCCATGAAGAAGAGTCATATATTTTGGAAGTAAGTCATTTGTATTTTTTTCTGTGTTTAACAATGCGACACCAATGTATCTGGTCGCATTATCTATATGAGATAAACAGCATGCTGTTTTATTTTCATATAATGATATCAGGCCCCTTGCAATTTCGAAATAGATAGATAGTTCAGAGCCAGGAACTGATATTGAGTTGAAGTTTTCACTGTTGGAAGTCCACTTTTTTAGCAAGTTAATGTCACCCGTAAAAATAGAGCCTTGTAACCCATACAAGGCCCAGTCGGAGTTAAGCAGCTCTTCTGAGTTGTTAGACAATTTTTGCTCAAAGTTTTTTAAGTTTAATAGCAACTCATCGTATTCGCAAATTCTATCCAAACCATCCAGTAGCTCAGTAACAGATTTTTTAGGCACCAAAACATTAGAATCTTCGTTGCTATCAATCTCCTCAAAGTCAAATTGTGCAATTGCAGCTAAGGATTGTGTTGATATCGCTTGGTCTTCATTGTACTTAAATTTCAATAACATATCATTCAAATTATTAGTTGAAAATGATTTGAGAACACCTTGCAACTGATCGTAGTCCTCCAACTCCACGTACATATCCTTCAATTGTGTCGAGAAAACATTTTCATCAATTTCATTATCTTTGTAGCCTTTTTCAAGATTAAAAACGGCGCTCTCGTACAAACCACATTCAATTGATCTCTCTGCAATCAAGTATGAATCAAATTTTTTTAAGAACTTTTCGACTCTATTTATCATATTTTGATTATTACCGACTCTTGTCTGTCTGGCTTCGTTAGTTGCACAATAAACCCATGCTCTCAAAAACTGAAACAATTCTAGAATTGTTACAACACATTTTTTCCATTCTTCTTTAACAAATTCGTAATAAATGTTCTCTTTCTTTTGATTCAAAATACCAAAAAACTCACAGATAATAGGCTCAATATAGTCAGAAGATGACGCTGAATAAGTAATAACAGTAAGTACTGCATAAGGAAGCACAAATTTGGATACTGCAAAATCTAAATGAGGGATATTGTTTAATATATTACTGGCAGTGTCAGACAAGATTCCTTGCTTTGTTAATAGGTCATCAACATTGTATAGCATAATTGCAGAAAACTTTTGTAGCCAATCTTTGTGTTCCCTGTATTCTTCATAAATAGGAAATGCCAAATTGGTGATTCTTTTCTTTTTTAGACTTGCTAATTCAGTTTTCAATGGCGATAAAATGTTGGCCGTTAAAGGGTCCAACTTTTCAGTTTTATATGTCAGCATAGAAACATTGCATAATTGTAAATAATCATGAATTGTACAAGCTAATAGTTTTTGCTGGTCAGGATTTATGGATGTAATCAACAGTTTCACCAAAACATTCTGTACGAAATAAATGTGGAAATTATTCAAAACGAGTTCCTGTTCTGAATTTGGTGAAGGTGAAAGGGTTGTGATCAATAAAAATCTATCTACATTGTTGTAAGTTGAATTTGAGTGCGGATTAATATATGACCTTTTAGTAAGTGTAAATCCCCCAGCAGTATGGTTTACACCAATGTTACCGATTAAAGACAATACTCGAGCGGCTTTGTAACTGATGCGTGAACCTGCTTCATTATCACAATCCAGATTACCAATGGCTGTATGCATTTCTTTGAATCTCACTAATCCCCCGCCTATTATATATTGAAGAATATCCATTAAAAATAGTTTTGTTCTTTGGCTGTTTTTCATTTTGAGTAGTTCAGTTTGTATATCACGTTGATTCGTTGTCAAAACATCAATCAAAATATCTAGTGCTTGCTCTGTAACCCATTGGTTATCTGACCTAAGCTTTTTTCTAGCATTGTAAAGTACATCAATTCGACGACAGAGAGGTATGTGGAGGCTTCTCAAAATTGGAATCTTATCTATAACTGAAGTGTAAGTTGAAAACCAATATTTTATCTCACTTGGATCTTGATTGGAACACCATTGATGGAACTTAGTCACCAAAGCAATAGAAAGGGATTGTATTTTGGGAGTGAAGGATACCCACTTCAAAAATAATTGACAAATAATAGGATCTAAAACATAGATTTTGCTTTGAGTTGAAAACTTATTGAATATTTGCTCCCAGCATAAAATGGCTTCTTTTTGAAGCTCAGGATATTGCAGTGCTACTTGAATACAATTCATTACCTGATTTATACAGGTTTCAAACGATGGACAAAGATCTGATAGACACACCAGGGCACGCATGGAGTATAGTTTGAGTAAAAATGGCTGACTTCCTTTCAGATCGCTAATTGTGGTTGAAATCAATTGAATCAAAGTAAGAAGCCACCGATCAAGCATTCCAAATGCAGCTTCTTCTTTACTTGCATTTTCAGATCCATAATTGAGAGTGTCTGCAATTTCACTAATAGCGTTTATAATCCGACTGATTCTATCAGCATCAACTTTGGAATAAAACAAAAGTACCCTAAAAATCAAAAGAGGTAGTTGTGGTGATATCTCCTCCATCAAATCACCGAAATCCATTTTATTTGTTATTATCTGGCTTGCCACTAGCAATTTCATTAATTTACTTTTGCCATTCTTTGGAGTTACCACAAGAGTATGAGCAACTACGCATATTAACTCCTGGTTCACAAGATCCTTAACTTTTTGGATTGTTCTTTGATTATGGTTTTTTTTTAATTTTCCAACCATTATGTTTAGCGATGCATTTTTCATTTTATGAAATAGCACGGGTACTGTATAAGTAGACGTCTTCTCAAGAAAAAGCCACTCTGGCATACCTAGTGAAATACACAGGTTGTTTAATAAACTTGGCTTTGTTGTAACGTTCTCAGCAACTTTAACACTAATAGGAGAAATAAAAGGCTCAATGACTTTCCAAGTTGATGTTCCTTTGCTATTAGCAATTCTTCTTAATTGAATAACCGCCATGTCTACTCGAAACTCGTCCGCATCGCTCATAAATTCAATGAGCTTAGACAACAATAAATGATAACTAGTATCAATTGATTTTATTGATAACAATTCAGATAGTAGTAAAATTAAGCCTTCAAATAAATGACTATTGGACTCATTTGGAATAATACTTTGGATAAAACCTAATATCGTTTGTAAATCGTTGTCATACTGATCATCTTCAGTACAGTATATTGTTAATGGTATGATTTGAACAATCAATAATCTGACTTCCCTGAAAACGTTTGAAAAGCAATTTAAAATGAACTTCCATATGATATCTCCTAGTTCTGGGTTTCTGAATTCAATAAAAAAATTTTTCAAAGTACTAATTGTTGTTATTGTTAGATTACCATCGGCATCATCAAATTGACCCATTTTAGAAACAAACTCTTCCAAAAAAAAGTTATACAAGTATTTCATTTCCTCATTATCTAAAATTGATGGCCTGGTTTTAGATGATAATGATGT
The DNA here is from genome assembly GCA_030570395.1 of Saturnispora gosingensis. Lineage (NCBI taxonomy): Eukaryota > Fungi > Ascomycota > Pichiomycetes > Pichiales > Pichiaceae > Saturnispora > Saturnispora gosingensis. The sequence goes on from JAJLVU010000004.1 coordinate 590,172, forward strand.
CAAATTCTGCTCAGTAACCACAATTCGATCACAGTTCGAGCAAGAGAGTGCATCAGCATTTAAATGACCAGCAATATTACAACATAGTTTGTTCATTGTGTTCAATATCTTGATTCTAAAAAGAGGATCTAACAGTGATTTAGAGCCTTTCCAATAAGCAAGATACTCTTTCACAGTTGTTGTGTGATTAAATTCGTGATTAGCATCAAAGTTCAGTATTGTATGAGGAAACCAGAGTTTTTCAATTTTAGATCTCCATAACATAGATGCTTCAAATTCATATTTTCGTTTTGACATTTTTAAAAGTTTCTGTGGTACTTGGTTTTCTAAAGCTAATCTGCATTTTCCAGTATAAATGTATGATATTGTTGTCTTCAAATCAATATGCAGCTTTTTCTCTAATACTGAATGTACAAAATCGATATTATTTAGTTTCAAATTAGACCAGAAATACTGAAGGTTATCCGATTTTGTTAGAGATATAACGACTTTTAGTAAAGATTCGGATAAAATGATATGTGTTGAAGGAAACAAACTAAGCAAAGACCAGTTGAGCAAAAATTTACATTGAAGAATAACTAGCTGCAATTGAGTAAATTCTGGGTTTGAGTCATTGAAGTAATAATTAGTGGTAATTTGAAGTAACTTAGCGTGCAATTCGTCATATAGTTCAACTGTTTCTGGGTCTTCTAAATGAAATGAGTCATTGACAACTAAACTTTTCAAACAAAACCAGCATTTTGTCAAATTACTTTCAAGTAAAAATGTAGAGGTGGAATACTCGGTCAAAACCTCAAAAGTCAGGGGATCAAGAAATATCGATAATATCCGAATTGCTTTCGAAAGTTCGCTTATTTTGGCTTTATTCAAATCTTCAAATTGCGTTATTGACTCATACTCTTTGGTCTCTTGATTTGAGTTGGTATATGAATTCAATACCTTAGTTAAATTGAATTCTAAATGTTTGTTCAAAACTTTCTTCTGCTGTGACAAGTACCGCTTAGTTCGTAAATCTGCAACTTGCGAATAGCTATGAATCACTGATGTTAAGCACTGAACTGACTGTTCTACTATCTTTGTAGGAAATCTCACTCTATTGAAGAAGGGTATTAACGCGTCAACAATCACGATATGATTATTAGATTTTTCCAGAGCCCGTGGTTGTTCCACGTAGAGTCGACTAATCACTTGAAATATCTTTGCCAACGTCTCTATATCGCTTATACTGGCGTTTTTCAGTATTCTCTTTGAGTACGCAGGCAAAATGTAACTGAGAAATGAGGCCCCGGACGTCTTTGACTGTTCCTCTGTAATTGACGGCTGGCTCAAAAGCACATCTATTATGTTTACAAGCTTCTCCGAGTGTGAATTTATATTCATTTGGCTGATCTGACTCTGCAATTCTAGCAATAGATGTAGTATTTGATGCTCATTTTTAACTTCTTTTTACGTGTTTCGAGTTAGCATGGATGCAATGCGCCACACGTGCGCCACATCATGTCTCCATTCATGAAACTAAAGACTTGTTTTAAGTTATACAGTATTTTTGTTCTTATATATATAGAAAGAGGGAGGTATAGATATCAAATACAACAGGGAAAAAGAGCTGCAAGATTCATGCTGATGGGTATGCGTGTAAAAGGTGAGATGCTAGAGAATTAATTGTCTAGATAAATGAAAGGTACCGTTCTTTTGGTCCTACTATCCACTTCTTGACTGTCAGCACTTTTATAAACTAGAGCAAAAGATCCAAAATTGGAGAACCTAATTCTTCACCTTTCTGAAAAGTAAAATGTGAGGCTCTGGAGCATGGCAGGCGTAGTGCACCCAACCTAATGACTGTGTAATACCCAAATCTGTTCTCCACTCCTCTTCACACAAAATCTTGAACGTTCCGCTTTCGCAAAAGAAGTCGTGTGGGATAATCTTTAGCATTTCTCTAGGTAGTGCAACATGACGGTATTCAAAGTTGTCATCCTCGTACCTTGGTGAGTAATAATACTTATTCCTGAAAGTGTAAATGCGGTCTCTGTCTGCCTGAGCAAGCGGCATGGTAGTCCTCTTCAGCGGAATTGACGGCTGCTGTGTCGAATATGGCTGGCTTGACATGACTCTACCTCAACGTTGTTGATGTCTAAAATACACAAATCCTCAACTTCAACAGTTTTCCCGTTTATGTTTTTTTTCAATACTGTGATTACGTAATGAAAGATATATTACCGTTGGCACGTCAATTAAGAGATATAGAGTGCGTTGGAGATGTGGCAAATGTATCTATGCCATTGCTAATCTCTCTTTGTACACAGGAGTACGAATCTCGACTTTTGAAGTCCAAAATTCCACAACCTATCACCTTAGACAATGTTAACATAAAACCTTATGAACATAACAAAGTTACCTATATCCCTATCTTGAAAGTACCACCTGGTCTTGACATTGAAGTACTTACAAAAAAGCTTGAGAACGAGATCAATTACGTTCTGTACTTGAACATTCAAGAAGTTATTTTAGAGGCCTCTTGCTATGATTCTAGAATTTGTTCCATGATACGACATCTACTCAGCAAATATACATCGATGTCATTTTCTTTGAAGTGGAACGTGCCTAGTTCGATTACTAATGGTGAACATTTAGCTAATTGGGTAGAGTGGACTAATATAAAATTATCTTTGAAAAGCAATCCCAGAATATCGCTCTGTTTGATGTTGACAGATGTGCTCTCTTCACAATGCTTTAACTTATGGGCCTATGAACAAATTAGATACGTTCATGCAATTTCAGATATTGGCGACCCTAATAGCACATCTTTCATTTTATTCTTCTCATTTTTACATCAACTGAAATGTTTGCAACACCCTTTCTTAGTTTACGAAACAGAAGGGGAACTTGAATTCATCAAAAAACTTCAAGTTAATGTCGATAGTTCACCTCCTCTTCTGGATGAGATATCGTTGAATCTCAGAAACCAGTTATCGCATACCAGTATTACACCAAAAACGCTCTTAGACTCAAATTTTATACTACAGTCACCGCTAAAGCCCACTGTCCAAAATCTATCTGGTAGCAACTACGAGGTCTTTGAAAACGATAAGTACAAATATAAAAAATACGGGAATGCTATATTGAGCGCTTTGATCAAACTCAAAGCTGATGTGGTGTCCAAAAATTTAGGAATTCTTGACGTTATATGTGTAGGCCCTGGAAGAGGTCCACTTATAGATGAGTTTTTTCAAGCTATAAAGTTTTTGAACTTGGGGCACTCCAAGTTTAACATAGTTGCAGTTGAAAGAAATATGGCAGTAATGCCTTTTCTTGAATACAAAAATTTGAAAGATTGGAATGGGAAAGTATCACTTTACTGTGATGATATCAGAAAATGGAAACCAAGATCGCTAAACTATTGGACAGGTTCATGTCCGGTGAATGAAAAGGATGCATTTTCCGGTTTCCATCTGATATTTTCTGAGTTGATTGGCTCTTTTGGTTGTAATGAGCTTATGCCAGAAGTACTAAATTCATTAGTGGCTCATCAGAACAAATCACATTGTATTTGGATACCTCGGTCGCTTGAGTGCTATCTTGCACCTGTTCATTCTCCATGGTTATGGCAGTTATCAAGAGACCAAAAATCTGGAATATATGTTCCAATGATTCCTGAATATCATTTGCTTATTAGAGAACCACAACTAGTATGGAAATTTGATTATTATGACCGCATAGACCAGTGTTACAGTAAAACTTACAAAAGCACTCTTAAGATGAACACTTCAGGGCAGTTTCATGGATTTTGTGGTTATTTTAGAGCAATTCTTTTTCCTGGTATTGAAGTTGATAATATACCCAAAAAGCCGTTAGAAATGTGGACATCAAAACAAACACAGTCTAATTCGTGGTTGCCAATATATTTCAGCTTAGAAGAAGAAAAACCTGAGGTGTTATATTATGATGATTTACTCCATCTTTCCGTATCAAGAAGAACATCAAGTACCTCATTATTTTATCACTTTGAAGCCAATAACGAAAATATCTCTTTCAACAAAACTTATCAATTTGATTTGTTTTGATTTTTTATCCTATATAACGGTCGTAACAATTCTATAACTAGATTATATATTGCTAAGGAGAAAGAAATATGCTTGTGTTTAAATGTAAATACCTTGGGTCATCAATTGGAACTGATCATAGAGTTTTGTGTATGCAGAATTCAAACTCTTGCTAATTAAAACATCAATAAAATTCTCAGCTTCTTCATCTGACATTGATAATTCAAAACGCTGTTTTAGTCTAATACTTGTATTTGCACCAAGCATAAAGCAAGGTAAAGAAGAATCTTTTTGCATTAATTCAACCATATCAACAATAACGTCAGCATGGTGTCTAAGAGACTTGAAGGCATCTTTTGTTAGCTGAACAAAATATTTAAAGTAATATGAATTTGTGCCCCCAAGAATATCAACATATTCTTGGGTAAGTTTGAATGGAGCGGCTTCAAATCCTATGGAGCCAGGTGAGTTCGAGAGTAAAAATCCAAAGTCAATATGCACAATATGGCCCTCAGAATCAAACATGATGTTACCATTATGTCTATCCTTGATTTGTAATATATAACAAATAATTGAATATGCAGATAATGACTTTGCAAAGTTTTCTTGGGCACGTTGATATTTTTCACTTGTTTCCTCCCCAAACAAAAGCTTGAAATGATCTTTCAGAGTTATTCCTATAGGTACCTCACCTTGGCTAAGCTTGTGCTGTTCCAGTGCTTTTTTAATGGAATGAACTGAAACCGCATTGGTGATCGTTTCTACCAACCCTGTGGAAATTGATGTAACTAAAATTTTCATTTTTTTAACCCAAACTTTTACTTTATCTTGATACCAGATATTGGCCATTAGTTGAATCAATTGGCAAGCAAAGGCCTCTTGAGCTAAGTCATCACCGGTCTTGGCAATCATAGAAAATAAATCCCAGTTTTCAAGATGACCATACGGACTTTCTTTCCTAATTCTTTCCTTTTTCGAATGCCAATCTTCTCCAAGGTAAGAGAGACCTGCGACTTTCATGTCATTCTTTAATTTTCTTTCACCGGCTTGTTCTGCAACCTCTTCTGTTGATTTATGTGCAAACTCTTTTTGTTTGACATTCATTGAATCAATAATACGCTGCTTCAGAGCAGTTGCTTGGTCAGCAGGAATTGGTGAGTTGGAAGATTGAAGCTGCTGCAACATAATCGATGCAATTCTTAATTGTCCTGCAATATGTTCACTACTGTCATTAACGTACGCTGCAGCTAAGGAATTTGAACCATCGTTTACTTTTGCGTTTGTTAATTTATTGGTCAATTTCACCACAGAAACGTCAGCTAGATCAGATTCGATAAAATCTTTCTCCAAATCACAATTCTTATCAGAAGATGGTAATGGTATGTTGTTATCCTTATGATTTTCTGACTTGAAAGATAAATCAAACTTGTACTTATTCTTTTTAGAAATTCCAAAATCACCTGCTTCCTCAATGTTACGTAAAATCTTTTTATTATGAGGCACTGATGGATCAAAGTCCACAGCATCAGAAAGATATTCAATTAAGAGTAAATATGGGACTCTCTCTGCAGAGTTCAAAACAGCTGATTCATTGATTGCAATATTGCAAACTTTGTGCAACTTTCCCTTTTTACTCTTTGGTAGCAGCATTGGTATATCTATTTCACATGGTAAATCATTATTTAGTACTGAAAGCTCAGCCTTTAGAGTAGATAACCTAGCTTCTTTTGGAACTTTTGACAATCTTATGGATATATTTTGAAGTGCAATCACAAATTGGGTTTCATTTTTGAAATAGTTAGATTTTAGAAGTTTAATTTGCTGCTCCTTTGTCAAATTGACATGCTGTTGAGATTTAATGTTGTTACTAATTGTATGCGGCTGATCATTTGAAGAAAGGATATCAAAGCTATCTCTGAACTCTGCAGAAGTTCTAGTAGATGTATCAGATGAATAGCTGGTTGATAAGTCTAGGGTTATGGAAGGTGAGTCTCTAAAATCATCGTGCAAAGAACCATGTAAATCAGGCATTGAATGTGTATAATCAGGATGCTCTTCTTTAAGATGACTGAAATTAGTTTTGTTCAATGCACTTGAGGAATGAGTCTTTGTCAATTTGCTTAGTGCTGATACTCTTGTTTTTTTGGGCAATGTTAGATAGGGATCATTTGTTGATGATCTTGCTTTGACTTCATATGATTTTCTCATTTGAGTATCAACGTTGGCATCTGAAGTTTGATGATCTGAACTTGAAACACTTCTGGTAAGCGTCACTGATCTTGGGCGTTTAGGTGACTCCATATCAGTGAGATTTTTACTGTTTGATTTGCCACTTAGTAGAGCATTATTCATGGTGTTCTTTTTCGTTAGATTTTCTGTTAGGTTTCTTTGCACATCTTTCAATACTTCAAACACGACAGCTTTTATTTGCTTTCCTTGAAGTTTGACAATTGGAGAAACGTATTTTGTAGCTTCGGGAACAGTCACCCCTGCCATTAATGAAGTGGCCAACACTAGTGAAGGTACTATATTTGGCTGAAATTTAGACCCTAGTTCTGTCTTCACAACTCCTGTTGCAGAAATTATTGGAGATGTCGAAGTACGCTGGCTTGTCGAGTAGTTAAAATAGTCATACTGTAGCTCATTAATCAACTTTTTACAAGTTTGGAAGCCAATGCTTTCTGGTTCCGCAGACAGATCTTGCAACAATGCCTGTAAGTGCCAAAATGTCATAAGCGCAAAATGGGGGTCTCTGGAACACAATTTCTTGATCATTTCTTCCAATGCCATACTTTGGGTATCCACAGTGATTAATAACTGGAGAAACTGTGGTGCATAGAACCGAAGTTCCATAATTGGGTATTGCTGTACGCGTTGACATATATGGTACTGCACACCAAGATTTGAGTTGTTTTCCAACAATGACACACAATTGTACAACTCTAACTCCTTCAGATGAATCTTCTCATAAAGATCATCCTTTTTAGACATGCTGATTCTCTCTTCTGGGCCAATTTAATACAATTATAAATCAGCCTAGTTGTTCTTTCTCGTCCAAACTATATATATCCCCGCGAGAGCCATGTATTGTAAGATTACGTAAGCGAACTATAGAGGATCTATCTTTGATGAAATTGTCATATCTGTTGTGTTGAAGCTTGAAGGCATCAGAGTGTCTGAATAAGATTGTTCGATATGAATATTTGCATTTTATATATATTTGTCAACGTGAAAGCCTTTATTTAATGGAATTACAAGCAATATTTTAGCTACTCATCTTCTTTCGAAATAGTTGAATGAAAATAGATGTATGCAACACTAACTGTCCTCTCTTCTTTTGGATACAAATTAAATCATTCTAAGTAAAGCCAATGTCCTTATCGACGTATTAACCACTTTTTTGATCTGGTGCTGGCATGACAAAAAACTTTTGCAAATTCTTTTAGGAAAGTCGTCGCATTGGTATATGAGGTTTAACATCATTCAGCCTAAAACAACAATTGAATACATTGACTTTCATTTATTGTCTTTTGTGCTTTTTGCAGTTCAATAGTTTAGTATACATAAAGTTAACTGAGTACAAGATTAAGCGTGTATAGGAAAACTTGTAACACCAATAAATTTGGCTACTTCCCAGAATGCTTTGTTTTGAATACTAGGAAACTAACCAGCCAGGTTATTTCAAAAATCCTTTTAGCTGTTTGATCATGTCGAACGAGGTGTTGGTTTGAAATAATGACTGAAGCATATTGTTCGTCCCTTTTCGAGCTTTGGCTTACAAGTCAAATTATTCCATTTAACCTTTGAGATATTGTAACAGCTTGCATTTTGATCAAAGAGCTTTGTTACTGCTTTCAAAAGGTTTTGTGTGAAGATGCAATACAGATATCATAGTAAACAAAAGTGCTGAGCAATAAATGCAAAAAATAGAACGTCGTGGTGTAATATGTTTCAATACATAAAAATTGTTTACGCCTTTCGAGAATGATGGTGTATGACAACACTTGAGACATTACAGTTTGAAAGGAATAGGGATAACATGTCCTTTCTTGACACGGCTTCTGTAGCATCTAAAAATACACCCAATATTTCGCATAGAACGCCAAAGAAGCAGCACAGCAGCAAGAATGAAGCAGATGTAATACCATTTCAGAAATTTCGTGTCAGTTATCAAAAGGTTACAGTTGATGTAGACTTGGAGCAGCAGTTTCTCATAGGAGAGACTGAATTGACCATTTCTCCTTTAGATGCGTCGTTGAAGCAAGTAAAATTGGATTGCAAAGGAATTCAAATTAGCTCCGTTATTGTGAATCAACGTCGGGCAGAATTTCGATACGATGATTTTTTGCAAAATGAAGAATATATGAACGATCAGGAGAACCCAGTTTTAGATAATTATCAGTATGATCCGTATTTTGATGTTAATTCAAACAATTTAGGAATAAATCAGCATCATATGCTGCGTGCCAAGTATTATCCATTATTTTCAGATCAAAATAATACTGATGAACCATCATTGGCCTTCCCAGAGTGCACCTCAGAACTCACCATCAACATTCCTGAGAGTATTAAGTTGCGATTACAAACATCAAATATGAAGGCCTCCCCTGCTATTAGCAAGTCCATCAATAATACACCGCAAACTATCAATACAGGTAGTGTAGAAAAAACATATACTCCATTGAACATTAAAATCAATTACACAGTGAAAAACAGTAAAAATGGTGTTTTGTTTCACGGTGGTAAGTTATCAAATATACCTAAAAATCGATGGTATTGTTATACGTATAATAATGATATTGGCTGTAGTGCCAGTTCGTGGGTACCATGTATTGATAACTTTTACGAGAAGCCTGCTTGGGATATCAACATCGTCATTCCAAAATCCTTGGATGATATTGGATATTCCAAACTGATTGGAACAAAAGCGGCAGAAAAGGAACTGAGGCGACTAGCACTAGAGCAGATGGACGAAGATGAAGCCCCTGATATAAAGGATGGCATTGACGATAATGGCAAACCTACAGAAAAAGAGAGTGAGAAAATTCGTCATGCTGAAGAGGAGGAAGAAGAAGAGGAAGAAAATGAGCTCAAAATAGAGTTAGTTGTTGCAGTTCCTGATTTAGTCAGCTCCAGAGAATTGCCTCACTCATTAGATGTCAGTAAAAAAGTTATTAATTTTCAATTCTTCAATCCTGTCTGCGCTCATCATTTAGGTTTTGCTGTTGGTGCTTTTGAGAAAACGCCGATGCTAGATCTAAAGTCTGGCTCTGATGAATTAACAACTGCATTGCCGCAAAATGGACAAGCTACTGCTACTGAGGGTAATGATGCAGCTGCTTATGATACATCGAGCTCCAATAAGGTTCCAACAATGTTCTATTTTCTCCCTGGTCAAAAAGACGATGTTTTAAACTCTACTGCATTTTTATACAGGGTTTTCGATTTTTTTTCCAAGGAATTCAGTTCTTTCCCTTTCAACAGTTACACTTTACTATTTTTGGATGATTTTCCTGCAGAGACATGTTCGTTTGCAGGTATGACTATTGCCTCCTCTAGACTACTATATTCTCCTGACCTAATAGAGCCAATAAGCTACACCACAGAAGTTTTAACTAATGCATTGTCTGAACAATATTCTGGCATCAACGTTTTACCTAAAACTCTCAATGATCTTTGGTGTACAATTGGTATTGCACAATTCATGTCTATGATGTTTTTAAAGAAACTTTTTGGAATAAACCACCATAAATTTTCAATCAAAAAAAGAACCGAACTCCTTTGTG